>CM077079.1:178244362-178844362 GCA_039513925.1 Platanthera zijinensis | reverse complement strand
CCAGGAACTGGCAAGTTCCTGAGGTACTTTTCCTGTCAACTCGACAACCAGCATAATCAGAATCAGAATATCCAATTAATTCAAATTCTGACTCAGCTGTTTACCAAAGTCCTAGATTTGGACATCCCTTCAGGTATCTCAAGATTCTCTTGAGAAGAATCAGATGAGATTCCTTGGGGTTGACCTGGAATCTAGCACAAAGGCATGTAGCAAACATTATGTCTGGCCTACTTGCAGTTAAATACAATAGGGAACCAACAATGGCCCTATAATTCTTTTGATCAACAGGCTTTCCCTGATCATCAGAATCAATAACTACAGTAGTAGCCATAGGTGTATGCATTGCTGAAGCATCAGCCATCCCAAACTTCTTTACCAATTCCTTAGCATATTTGGATTGGGAGATGAAGATGCCATCAGCATCTTGCTTTACTTGGAGACCAAGAAAGTAAGACAGCTCACCCATACTACTCATCTCAAACTTGGAATGCATCAAGTTAGAGAACTTTTTGCACAGTTTGGGATCAGTGGAACCAAAAATAATGTCATCCACATACACTTGAACTAACAGGATTGTGTCCTTGTGGTGCTTGACGAAAAGGGTTCTATCAACTACTCCCCTAACAAAGTTGTGCTCTAACAGGAAACTAGCTAGAGTCTCATACCAGGCTCTTGGTGCTTGTTTGAGTCCATAAAGAGCTTTTTGCAACTTGAATACATGTGAGGGCTGAGTTGAAGAAACAAACCCAGGTGGCTGTTCAACAAATACCTCTTCCTTTAGCTCACCATTTAGAAAGGCACTTTTGACATCCATCTGAAAAACCTTAAACTTCATATAGGCTGCATAGGCTAAAAAGATCCTTATTGCCTCTAGCCTTGCAACAGGAGCAAAGGTTTGGTCATAATCTATACCTTCCTCCTGTCTGTAGTCCTGAGCTACAAGACTAGCTTTGTTCCTTACAATGATTTCATTTGCATCCAACTTGTTTCTATACACCCACTTGGTGCCTATGATCAGTTGGCCTTTAGGACTTGGAACCAAAGTCCATACTTTACATCTCTCAAACTGATTGAGTTCCTCTTGCATAGCAATGATCCAGTGGGGATCTAGCTCAGCATCTTTAATGGTGAGGGGCTCAATCTGTGAAAGGAAACAAGCATGCATCACATCCTGTCTTAACTGATGTCTTGTTTGAACACCAGCTGATATGTTTCCTATCACTTGAGATGTAGGATGATCTCTAAGTGTGACAACATCAGCAGGTGGGATGTGATCTTCAACAATAGTTGGGATTAATTCTTCAGGAGGAATTTGATCTACTATTGGTGGAACTACAACAACTTCTGCAAGATCTTCATCACTGTCTGATTCAGTGATATGAAGAGTTGAAAGATGGAGAATCTCTTGAGTGATATCTTTGCTAGATTCTTGTACCTGTAATGAACTTAAGGAAGGGGAAGTTTCCTTCTCCTTGTAAAACATTTGAGATTCATCAAAGGACACATGAACAGACTCTTCAATTTTAGAAGATGATTTATTAAATACCCTATAAGCTTTGCTTACGTGGGAATATCCAAGAAAAATTCTCATTGAAGCTTTTGCTTCAGACTTTCTAAGGTATTCTTTATTATTATTATGAATATAAACTACACAACCAAATACTCTAAAATAATTTATTTTAGGTTTCTTTCCTTTAAGCAACTCATAAGGAGTTTTACACTTAAGCTTGTATATCAGACTTCTATTCAAGACATAGTTGGCTGTGCTAACAGCTTCTGCCCAATAGGAAAGAGGCATATTAGCATCTGCCAATAATGTGCTAGCAGCTTCAATTAGTGTTCTATTCTTCCTTTCAACTACCCCATTTTGTTGGGGAGTTCTAGGAGCTGAGAAGCTATGTTTGATACCTTCTCTCTCACAGAATTCTTGCATGAGAAGAGAGTCAAACTCAGTACCATGATCACTTCTGATCAAGGCCACATGAGTAGAGTACTCAGTCTGCACACATAATAGAAAATCAGTAAGGGCTTTGAAGTTATCAGCCTTAGTTCTCAAAAAGAACACCCAAGTGAACCTTGAGAAGTCATCTACAATGACTAGGGTGTAATACTTCCCTCCTAAACTCTGTACATTTATTGGGCCAAATAGGTCCAAATGTAATAAATACAGGATTCTAGGAGAATCACTTTTATTTACTGATTTAAATGAATTCTTGGTTTTCTTGCCTGATTGACAAGCCTTGCAAAGGCTCTCCTTCTTGTAGGGGCAAGAAGGTAAACCTCTAACAAGATTGTGTTTAGATAACCTAGATATATTCTTGAGGTTAACATGGCTAAGCCTTTTATGCCATAAAGTATTGTTATTGGTTACTTCATTAAATAAGCAAATTTCAGAGTGAGTTGAGTTAAAATCTACTAAATAAATGTTACCTTGTCTAATACCTACTAGTACAACATTATTATTTAAAGTAATATTACAAAGGGAGTTAAAAAATGATACCTGGTATCCAGCATCACATAACTGACTTACTGAAATTAGATTATGCTTCAGTCCAGTTACATAAGCAACTCTCTTGAATGTTACAGCTCCAATTGTCATCCTGTCATAGCCTTCAGTTTGACCACAGCTTGAATCTCCAAAGATCACCTTTGGGCCAAGCTTGGCCTTGAACCTTGACAGATGTTCTTTATTTCCTGTCATATGCTTGGAGCAACCACTATCCAAATACCACTTATTTTGAGTGATAGGATAGGTCTTCACCTGCAAATAAATCAATTAAACATTGTGGACCCAGGTAACCTTGGGTCCCTTGTTTTTCACGTAAGAAAAACTGGAAATAAATGAATAAGCAGGCTGAGGGTGATAACCTAACGGGTAAGATCTCCTAGGTGGGATTCTCCATGCAGATGATGGGTCAATGAACCTAGGGTTTCTATTTTCATTCTGGTTTCTAAAGTTCTGGGTGAAGTTTTGAAATTCATATTGAAAACGTCGATCAGCGTTCGACGATGGGTGCCCAGATCGTCGATCTCCATTCGACCATTGGGCCTGCGATCGTCGATCTCCGTTCGACCATTGGGCCTGCGATCGTCGAGCAGCGTTCGACACTCTTTGTATTTCCTTAAATTTTTGTTTTCTTTTCTCTCTTTTAGCTTTATTTAAAGCTTTATTAACTTGATTAACTTGCTCAGTGTTCTTTATTCCACTAGATGAAATAAAATTCACTGGAGTTGAAAGTTGGTTTTTAAGAATGATTGGGGGTTCACTAGAAGATGCTCCTAAGCCTAATTTGTTATTGCCTGACCTAGTGTTAGACATGCTGGTTATTTCAAGCAACTTAAGGCTTCTACCATTCAGAGATTCTTCTAACCTTTTGGACTTAGCTAATTCATTCTTAAGGAATTTTATTTCTTCACTAGAATTAGTGAGTTCTGCTGTTAACCTAATGTTTTCAATAGAAAATTAATTCAGATTCAGCTAGTTTAATTCTAAGCTCTTTTATTTCCTTTTCAGAACTAATTAAATCTAAGCATAAGGATTTAAAGTCTGATTTAAATTCATCAGATGTAAAGTCGTAAGAAGACAATACCTCATCTTCAGTTGGCATTTCTTCATCAGAATCTGAACTCTCTGCAGCTGAGTGATTGCTGCAGGCATCAATTGCCATCAGGCAAACTTCCTTTGCCTTCTTTTCTTCCTCATCCTCACTGGAGCTTGAGGAGGAAGATTCCTCATCAGAATCGCTCCAAGTTTCAGCAACAAAGCCTCTCTCCTTCTTTTTGTTCTTGTAGGAGGATGGCTTGGAATGCTTCCTGTGCTGATCCTTGTCTTTCCTTTTCTCTTTATTCTTTTCCTCTGGACAATCTGGAAGAATATGTCCAGGCTTTCTGCAACCATAGCAAATTATTTCTTTAGAAGGAGTACGATCATACCTTGGTTTATCTTCATACTTTGAAGACTTCTTTCTGAATTCTTTCCTTCCCATCTTAAAAAACCTTTTGGCAAATAATACCATCAGTTCCTCATTGGACTGGCTTCCTTCAGAAGCATCAGCAGCTTTGAGAGCAAGGGTTTGCTCTTTTCTTGTAAGAGTTGGGGTCTTTGCTTCAGCCTCAGCTTCCCTGGACTTCAGCACTTGCTCAAAAGACTTGAGCTTGCCGAGAAGGGCTTCTGTTGAGATTTCTGTTGTGCTTCTGGCCTCCTTGATAGGCCAGATCCTCAGATCCCATGTGCTAGGGAAGCACATAAGAATCTTATCATTGACCTCTGTCAATGAAATATCCTTATCAAGAGTCCTCAGCTCATTGATGATTGAGCTGAGCCTTGTGTACATTGCTTCAACTGATTCAGCATCAGTTTTCTTGAAATTCTCATACTGGGAGATAAGGTTGGACCTTCTGTCCTTCCTTTCATCAGCTGAACCAGCTACAATCTGGTTCAGTGTATCCAGCATTGCTTTTGCTGAGGAGCAGTCAGCAACCTTCTGGAATACTTCATCAGACATTGTTTGAGCCAGAATGTTCATTGCCTTAGCATCTGCTATCTTTGCCTTTTTGTATTCATCATTGTAATCTGGAGGAGGCACTGCACTCATATCAGTTGATGATGAGGCAGTAGCTACAGCAGGTGCTCTTGGTGGTCCTGTCAAAATAGAAGCAAAAATACTCTCATCAATAGAGTTCATATATAGTTTAATCCTTGCCTTCCAGATGCTAAACTTAGCTAAGTTGCATGCTGGAGGTCTAGTGCTAGAGTAATCCTTGGACTGGGCCATGATAGGGAAAGTGAATATCTATAAACTTTGGTATCTATCAGGATCTTGTGACTTAGGTGTTAGCCTATTCAGTCAGTCAACCTCCCTCTGATACCAATTGAAAGAAAAGGGGATAGATACTACTCTAGAGGGGGGTGAATAGAGTAATCAAAAATTACACTAGCAAAGTTGACTGTCTACTCAACTCCCTTAGAGTTAATTGCGGAATGAAGGTTATTGATATTTGAGATTAAACCCTAAAGCCTAACACAAGTGATGTGCACAAAGGGCAGCCAACTGTAATTACAGTTAAGGCTTGGAATCCTAAACAGCAACTAGCAATCCTAGTTAAAATCTAATCACAGCCAATCAGCACAGAGAATTAATTAAACAATCTAGACGACACAAGGAATTTATAGTGGTTCCCCAAACAACTTGGGTACGTCCACTCTTCTACCAACAAGGTAGGAATCCACTCAGGTTTTTGATCAGGTGCCCTGCCACCAACAAGATCTGCTTCAGGTAGATCCAGAAACCCTTTAAACTTTTGATCAGGTGTCTAAAAACCAACACAGGTTTTTGATCAGGTGCCCTGCCACCAAGGGATACATTTGAAGGGAGTAATAACCCTTTACAGGAGGGGGAAAAGAGGTTAAAATGTCTTCTCTATTTTACAATAGATTAGAGAAGCACAAGAACTTGCACTGAGCTAAAAAGCTCTTAAAGAATCAAGGCTCCCCCTGGCTAAAAGAATGTCCAGGTGAAGTCTTGCTTCAGTGCAGAAACACTTCAGAAAAACTAAAGGAAAAGCTACAAGAAGATAAATAATATGAAATAGAATTTCTTCTTTAGGCAGCTATCTTCTTCTTCTTCTTCAAAAAGCTCTGAGTGAAGATCTTCCTGTAAGCAGGAGAACTCAGGTTGAAGAAGAGTGAAGAACTAAAACTTCTTCTCAGTTAGATGTGAATGAACTGAGAGCAGTTGGAAACTGTAAGTTCTAAGCTTGAATGCAGCTATTAGCTTTTGAACTCCTTTTCCTGAATGAACTGGTTTTTGGCAATGTGAACTAGCTTGATTCTTTCTCCAAAGAATTCTTTATATAGCAGCAGCAGCAACGGCTCTTACTTGAGTTTGAATCTTGTCTTCTACTGAACTCTGCAAGCTGGGCTGCAAAAAGCATAAAGCAAAACAAAATACTGCAGACAGATATCCTATAAGAGGATAAAGCTTTCTAAGAAGCTGCAAATAAGTCTGATGAAATAATACAAGAGAATGTCACATCAGAAGAGACTCTTTACAGCCAAGGAAGACTTTCTGAGTCTAACGACTATAAAGGACAGCCTGCCAGATAAAGCAGAAATCATATCTCAGCTAATAAGACAAACAACTTTGTCAGAAAAAGATTAGCTCATGCATAAGGAATGGAATAGATATTGCATGGAAATAATATCACAATTTATTCAAATAATCTTTTATAAAATATGCCAAAATAAATATGAAATTAATCACATCATAGAAGACGACAAAACTACTCAAGACATACAGCAAAACGTCGAACGACCCTCGGAGATCGTCGACCTAAGCACAGAGATCGTCGACCTATCAGACAGATAGTCGAACGATCCAGATAGTCGAACTATCAACGAAGATAGTCGAACTACCTCAGCAGATAGTCGAACTATCAGGTCAGATAGTCGAGCTATCAGATAGTCGATCTATCAGGACAGATAGTCGAACTACCAAACAAAACAGATAGTCGACCTATCAAACAGATAGTCGACCTATCAACAGATAGTCGAACTATCAAACAAAACAGATAGTCGACCTATCAACAGATAGTCGAACTATCAGATAGTTGAACTATCCAAGCAGATAGTCGAACTATCAAGCAAAACAGATAGTCGACCTATCAACAGATAGTCGAACTATCAAAGCAACACAGATAGTCGACCTATCAACAGATAGTCGAACTATCAATGCAAACAGATAGTCGACCTTTCAACAGATAGTCGAACTATTAGATAGTTGAACTATCCAAGCAGATAGTCGAACTATCAAAGAAAACAGATAGTCGACCTATCAACAGATAGTCGAGCTATCACAGAAAGCAGATAGTCGACCTATCAATAGATAGTCGAACTATCAAAGCGGACAGATAGTCAGCCTATCAAACAGATAGTCGAACTATCAGATAGTTGAACTATCCAATCAAATAGTCAAACTATCAAACACAACAGATAGTCGACCTATCAAACAGATAGTCGAACTATCAACGCAGATAGAACATCGACCAACTGATAGACGATCGTCGATCAGCCGATAGACGATAGTCGAGCGGCGTTCAACCATAGTCGAACGAAAAACAACATAACCAAATTTACATCTAGAAAAGTGACGCCTCTAAAACTAGAGCAACAAACCTTTGACCATAGATAAATCTTGGGTCAAGAGACAGAAAGAGAAGACTGAACTCAAATCAAAACCTAGGGTACCAATAGTCGGGAAATTGATCTGGTACTAAGCGGAAGAAGTCTAAGAGTTATAGCAGCTTTATGGCAGAAGCAAGGAGGCTGCTTCATATATTAGCAAGGATACAGAGATTGTGTTAAAGCTAGGGAGCACACCAGATAAGTGTGAGCAGTACCGGTTGATGAGAGATGCTATTGGAAAAAGGTTCATTCAAGTGACTCGTGGATCTATAGTTGTTGGTGTTTTCTTTGGCATGTTTACTTCAATATTTATGGTTTAAATCACCTTCATGCTGATATCCGAGAGGTCCATGATGTATTAGTGTTACTGGTGTTGGTTCAGCCACAGCTGCTATCTTTGGACTAATTTTGCCAGGTTCAGTAAAGTGGCGTGCTAGGAATGTCTTGCTTGGTTCTGCACTTGGAGTAGGAATTTGATTTCCTCTTGGTTGGCTACATGTGAAGCTTATTGAGAAGGCAAATAAACAGATGCTTCCGTCAAACATGACACAGGCTATGAACACAAGTGATGTTAGTGCTGCAATAGAGAGACTTGAAGGTGGAGGTAGAGCTTCCTCAGTCATGGTTGTGGGTGCTAGTAAAGTTGCGTTGCTAAAATCCACCGTAAAAGAGGCCGATTTGAGACACAAACCTTCGAGTGGAGGCCAAAGTTGTATAATGAGAGCCAGGAGCTCCTCTCCTGGCACCGTCTTCAGCAAGAACAGCTAGGAGCTCCTCTCCTGACACCGCCGTCAAAACACGTGTCAAGGGTAACGAAGTTTCTTCTTTGGCAGGTGAAGCCCTCAATTATCATATTTGCATGGAAGCCCCTCTCCACCGACGGGTGGGGGAAGGGTGCTCTCCGACGGGTTGATGTTTTCATCCCTGCTTTAAATTGCATTAGCACCCGAAAGCGTGAGTATGGGTTTAGGCATGCTGTGTGAAGCCCATTCGGACGTGTAAGCCAGATTTGTGATGTTCTGGGGTTCCCGGAGAAGACTCCGAAGAAGTAGTATACTATCTATTTACAGGGAATAAGCACCATAGCCTTGAAAAAGGGGTGGGTGCAATGTTATTGCGTCGCTTTTAGTCAACCAATGTTTTGCTTGTAACTGCTTGTCGAGACGTCGGCGTAAAGGTGTTGTAGCACCAAGCGGGGAATAGAGGACTCAAGCCCAAGTTTGTGTCGGCCCTCGAAGGCCTATTTTTCTTATGTTGCCGACATTCGTGTTGAAGTATGGTATTTATTTTCCTGTAATTTAAAATGCCCGTGATGCCTTGTGCAGGCCCTAGAAGGCCTATATTACGTTGTTGCCAGCCTAATTAAGGCTACGTAAAGAAGAATTGTTCGGCGAGATTGCGCCATTGGTAGGGCGGGTGAGGAGCATTTTGTATAGACCCAAGGAGACACATCTGGATAGGAGAGAGTTGGTCATGAGATCCTCCTAAGATGTTCCGGTCGGCCAAGAGTGCCCTCCGAGGGTGTCTTAGCTCAGTCTTTGGCTTGGGAGGGGAAGAGTTTGTTAGTCTTCCGGGTATGCGGTGGGACCTCCACGATGAGACTTTGGATTTGTCCCTTGTGTTCCTAGTCTTGTGCCTAGATCGTTCGCTTGAGGGTAGTAGATGCACGGTCACCCCTCTTTTGGGACTCCGAACTCCACAGAGGTCAATTTTTGGCTTCAACACTTTTGGTGTGGTGAGCGTGGAGAGTGATCAGCACGGAAGAACTTAGGCGAACGTCATGGCTTTAGAAGAGGAACCAAGTGATAGCCAGGGTCATGCGTGGACACTTTGCTTGTAAGGTCCTCGTACTGGGAGTCGTCCCGTCCTTGATTTTTGGGATTTTTGGACAATCTATATTAAGGCTTCGACGGTGAAGAATCTTTTAAGTTAGTAGAAGGGTCTAAACCATCTTGATAAAGCTAGCCTTCCCATTCCAAACCACTGTCATCTACATAAGTCTATGATAGGAACATCATTAACTGCTCGATCAAAAACCACTATTTTCTACATAGATCTAGTCCTCATTTGTGTCAACACAAAAGTACTCTTTTCTTCTAATTCATCCATATAGTTTGAAACTTCACTATAGTCTCCTGCATGAGAAAAAATGCTATGTGGATCCAATTTATGTTTTGCTTCCATAGTCTTTCTTGTTAAGATCAATGCCCTCAATAGTGACATTTTTTCCAACTTCCCATCTATATATAATGAAACACATGGTCTACTAATCATGTAAGAAAAAGCAGACATGACTCTTGCTATGGCTGAGTGGTTTCTAATTGATTCCTTTACACCAGGTTGGAACATTTTTAAAAGATGTAAAATATTTAGCTTCATTCCAACTCTTATGTCTAGTATAAATCAAATATGGATTCTCCTCTACTTCTCGGATTAGTCCTTCAAACTATGGCACCCTCATTCTTCTAACTTGATCTTTCCAAATCTTCATGCCAGAAAACTTGATCTTTATAGACCTTAATGATTTGCTTATGCTCTGGTCAAGAATCTCATCTTCGGAAATTTTGCATTTGGTTCTATCACGTTAGCTAAAATGAGATCAATTCCATAATGTGTCTTGGTGAATAATCTGTATAATTGAAATTCAACTCATGTTATTCCTGCACAATAATCTGAATCTAATGGATAAAACCCTAATGATGGGTCTAGAGATAATATCATTTCATCAGTTGAAACATTAGCCAAAGCAGATGTGTGTAAACCTATCAACAAATAACGTAACCAGGCCTAAGTTAGTTGCACCATGGCAACTTCAAGAACTTTACCTCCACCTTCTAAAACTTGGCTACTAATATTATAGTTCATATATATCCTATCTATGAACCTTCTTGTTACAGATGTTTCCATACATGCAGACACCCATCTAATAGTTGGTTTTACCACATTTGTCCGAACCATCCACTCAGAGTTATAATCTAATGCACTTATTGAAGACTTTGCCCTGCTAGTGTAAATAGAGAAGTGCTGCTCAGAGTTATTGGGTGTGCCTGCCAAACTAATCATCCCAGCTAAATCATCACTGCCTTGAACCACAGTCACATGTGATTTAACACCGCTCCTTTCTAAGTAGTTCATTTGCATTTTCCTCATCACTTCTTGAATCACAATATGTGTGAATGAGTTAGTGTAATGCAATATGCCTTGCATCATACCAGACCTAATAAACATTTTGTTTGATTATGGTTGAGTGAATATTCTAGTCCCACTAAAGAAATCATCTTTCATCCTAATATATATGTCATTAGATAGGATGTCCTGACTGGACTGAAAATTTGCTGCAAATTGAATTGGGAAATTTATCCTCTTGAACTTCCATAAGTACATCACATGTATGGAAAAAGATTTGAATTCAGGAGGCAGGAATGGAGAGCTCAGAGACTTTTTGCGCTACCCCGAGCCTGGCTTGGCCCCAGGTAGACCCGCTGCTCAGGCTCTCATTAGCTAGGCAGGGTGGTAGGCACACTTGGGGGGAGAGGTTTGGTTCTTGGAGACTTTTGCACTACCCCGAGCCTGGCTCGGCCCCAGGTAGACCCGATGCGCATGCTCTCACTAGCTGGCAGGTCTGTAGGCTTGCCTGTGTGGGTAAGGGACCCCGAGTGTTGCTCGGCCCTGGGTAGACTCGCTGCTCAGGCTCTCATTAGCCAGGCAGGGCGGTAGGCACACCTGGTGGGAGAGGTTTGGTTCTTGGAGATACTTTAGTTTGGAGACCTTTTGCACTACCCCGAGCCGTTCTCGGCCCCAGGTAGACCCGTCGTGCAGGCTCTTACTAGCTGGTAGGTCCGTAGGCTCTCCTGTGGGGGTAAGGGACCCCGAGTGCTGCTCAGCCCCGGGTAGACTCGCTGCTCAGGCTCTCATTAGCTGGGCAGGGCGGTAGGCACACCTGGGGTAGAGGTTTGGTTATTGGAGATACTTCAGTTTAGAGACCTTTTACACTACCCCGAGCCTGGCTCGGCCCCAGATAGACCCACTACGCAGGCTCTCACTAGCTGGCAGGTCTGTAGGCTCGCCTGTGAGGGTAAGGGACCTCAAGTGCTGCTCGGCCCCGGGTAGACTCGCTGCTCAGGCTCTCATTAGCTGGGCAGGGCAGTAGGCACACCTGGGGTGAGAGGTTTGGTTCTTGGAGATACTTCAGTTTGGAGACCTTTTGCACTACCCCGAGCCTTGCTCGACCCCAGGTAGACCCGCTGTAACACCCCCTGTTTTTCTGTATTTATTTAATTCTCCTTGGGCGTTACGTGGACGCATTTTTCCGGCTCGTGTCGTTGTTAGAGTACCTCGTTATGTGTTCTTAGAGGTTATAACCTGTTGTATGGGTTCCCAGCTAGTCGGCGTCTGTTTTGGAGGTCCGGCTGAGCCTCTTAGGGAATTCTTGTGCTTTGGCTTCGGGCGAGATTAGCTCGAGTGTGTGATCGTTAGGAGTTGTTTCCGACTTCGCCATTGTTTTCGTAGACCGAGTATTTGGCTACAGTGAGTTTGGTCGGAATTCGTGAACGTCACGTTTCGCGTCGTTTCGGCGGTCGCTAGTTAGCGAGTCATTTTTTAATGAGCATGTACATATATATATAGTTACGCGTTTTTGACATTACGAGTGATTTAGGCATGTCGGTGAATAAATGCTTGCATGCGCGTGCGTGCGAAGCTTTATAAAAATTTTCATGTGCGCGTATATACGTGTTCGTGTATAGGGAATATGTATGCGTACAAATAAATGAAAAGATGTGGATGTGTATAGGTGTATAGTGTGTAAATATATTTGCAAGTGTATAGAAATATTTATGGGTTTAAATATGCATATAAGGTGTTATATCTTAATTCTAATTTGATAGTTCATTAGTTAATAAGATTAGAATTTAGGTAATGATGTATTAGGGTATTTTTTAAAGGGTTTGCTTAGGCCTAGGTTTTCTCCATCCCCATTGACCCGACATCCAGGAAAAAAAATATCAGTACAGATCCCCGAGTCCTGTAGAACCCGAGCGGAAGCAAGGAGGAGGCGGAAGCTTGCTGCTGCTCCGGCCGGCCGATCCTGGCCCAAATCGCCTCGAAATCCCTGTGTGAGGCCGGATCCGTGCTCCTCTAGCCGCCATCTTCGTTCCGAGGTAAACCTCATGAGTTTTCACCCATGTTTTTTTTGTCCGATCGGTAGTTAGGATGCAGTTTTTTTGCCGCATGGTGGTGTTCTCCCCGATCTTGATTTTGCCCAGATTTTTGTTTTGTTTTGTCCAGGTTTTCTGCTGTAAATCGTTTAGCTTGTGGCTATTTAGGTAGGGAAGAGGGTTGCCGGCCGAATCCCTTCAAGTCCAGGCAAGTATATCTTGCCAAAACATTTTCCCTACCTCGTCTTGTTCGTGTGATTCCTGGAAATCCATAGTACTGATTTGTTTAAATTCGTTTTTAGGCATGGTTATGAAATGAAAGTTGGTACAAGAATTCGTAGAGCGATACCTTTTGTTGTGTTGTTATGGCCATTGCGTTGTTACCTAAATCTCGTATTTGTAGCTAGTGTTAATCCTCTTGTTTGCATTTAGGGTCAAGCCCCTTGTTTATGTTTGGTATCAGCCCACTCAACTCCATCGTATATGTTAGTATCAAGTTGATTGTTTATGGGTAGCCTCAGGTTAACTGTTCATGTTTTTCTTTATCAAGCTAATTGTTATGTTTAATTAATCGTTTAGATTTGGTATCCAATTGTCGTTCATGGTTAGGTATTAAATTAATTAGGTATATGTTTGGTTCTCGAATTACTTGTTATTGTTTATCATCAAGTCATGGGTCGGGGCATTTGTATCAAGCTACTTGCAATTATTTTGTATTAAATCACTTTTCTATTTTTCTACTGTGTATCAAACCACTTGTTAGACAAATTTGGATGCTTAACCCTCCGGGGTATATAAGGCTATGAGGTGTGTTGCTTTAGATGGTTTGGGGGTTCGGTGTGACATCTTGGTGGCTCAATGAACCACCAGCAAGGGTTTTCCCGAGTCGCTTAGTGCTGGAGCAGGATGTGATTTAGGGGAGAGTTGGACTGATGCCGCCACCCCTGTTTCTTCTTGTCTTGAGAAGGCAGCATGGGCTGTTTGGTTGAGTTGGACCGTTGCCGCCGCCATAGCCCTCAAAGATATTTAGGCCTGCAAGATTTGGTTGGACATGTGGCCACCAGTCTAGGCCATTGATACTGATTGTTATCCGGCTCCAGTACTAGGTGATTCTTTCCGCTCTAGCTCTATGTTAGGATGTTATTGTTATGGTGCTAATCCTTCTTGCAGAGATTCTCGGAGTTTGGCTTCGTTCGTGCACTTGGTGCGCCCCTTTTTATTCACTTTTGATGAGTATTTGCCTTACCTGTTTTTCCTACCTTACCTTTCCTGCACTTGTTTACCTCATTTCTACTTGTCCTTACCTGATTTTAAATTCTGTTTGAATCTATTGTACCTCTGCTTTTCCTTTTGGTGGTTGTTTTGCTGAGGTGTTCGTTTTTCTTTTGAATACCTCAGGTACAGGTTTTTAGCCGACAGCGCGGCTAGAGTGCTCCAGGAATTCTCAGTGTTTTGCTGCTGTTGTGAGTCTTCCTCCCGGGAGGTAGTTTTTTTTTGACTTGTTGTATGGATATACCTACACACCAGTGGGTTCGTGTCAGTTGTTGGCGCCCACTGGTGGTCTCTCTTTTAGATACTTTGCACTTGCTTACACTGTTAGTTTTACTGCTTTGGTTTTATTAAACTTGCTCTTGGGATGATTTATGTTAGGGTGCTAGTTACTTTTAAAACCTAAAAACACTATTAAGTATATATATTACTCATGATCTGCATGTTTTACAAACTCATACACTACTTTCAAGGCGACGTAAAAAGATCGTTTTTCTTATATATATATATATATAAATTAAATTTAGGGTCCTGCATAGTATAAGATGTCCCCTGGGGACACTTATGCGTTCTCTCTTAGGATAGATAAATGTAAATAAAGTATTTTCCACTGCGTATAAGTATAATTTTGAAGTGTGGACTAGATGATCCACAGAGCCGAGGGATACGGGCTTAAAAAATATAACTGAATTTCTAGTAATTTAACTTATGATTTTTTTTTATAAAGTAAAGTGGATAGTGTTTTGCCTGAGCGTCAGCAGTTATCCCCTGCTCGACGTGGCATCACGACGCGTGTTTTCTCAGACTCTGATAATTCTTAATTTGGAGAAAATGCGGGTTGTGACAGTTGGTATCAGAGGGAGGTTGCTTGACAAATTGTCGGGCAACCTTTCCCTGTAAGTATTAGGTGTTTAGAGTCATATCATACACACACTGATATGTCATCAGCACGTCTTGGCTGAAGCACGAACACTACACTCATAGCATGACATGAAGTATACGAGGCATATTATGTAGTATGGGATGCATAATATGTGTTTGTATATGGATCCACCATAGGAGGCAACATGTGAGGGTTATGTAGTATGGGATGCATAACCTCACCACATGAATGCGGCTAGCACGTTTTCTTTTTCGTTGCATGGAAATGTTATGTAGTATGGGATGCATAACATTTTCATGTGTACGCCGCTCATAACATGCATTAGGGCCTTTTTAGAATGCATAGCACAATCATGCATAGCATAACATTGCATAAGCACAACGTGCCAAGCTAAAGATTTGCAGAATGACATATGTACACACATGGTTTTGAGTCAAAAAGAATATAAATACATGCATTCATGGTCTAGGCACAAGAGTTAGTATGATGGTGGTAAACCATCTTAGGTTAAGCATGATATCATTGTTGTAAAAAAAATATATCTATATATAAAACCCCAAAGCAAGTTGGCAGTTAAAGCAAGTACTTATGTAGGTTTGTCTATACCTGTTTGTTTTGTCCTAGTAGTTGAACTAGGTTTCGATTATTGTGTTGTTTGCTCGTATAGCATGGCGCCTAAGCGTATAGTGTCGAGGTCGACCCCCCCAATCTGAGGGCGAGTCATCATGCGAGTAGAGAGGCGGTGATTGTAGAACTGTGCTAGTGTATGAGGATCCTGGCAGGTCAGGTAGTGGCGATGCAAGTGCAGTTGCAGGAATTGTTGGCTGCCACCTTAGGACGGCAGCCTAGTGGGCAAAAACCCGCAGTGGTGGAGAATGAGAGCGAGATCAGCAAATTGAATAAGATTGCTTCGGGATTGTCAGCTACTGAAGAGTGCAGAGTAAAAGGTTTCTTGGGTGGCCTCCCAAATGATATTCATCAGCACTCTAATACTTACCAATTCGAGACTGATGTAAGGTCAGTGGAAATTGCTCTTAAAGTTGAGACTATGGGTCATGCTAAGGATAGAGACATGATGCTAAAGAAGGATAAAAGGAAGATCGATGAGGGTAAGACCATCCAAGTACCCGCTGATGTTTAAAGGAAAAGGATTAAGGAAATGTGTAGCTTCTTTGGCCTACCAGGCCACCCCTTTGAAAGATGTTTTAAGCAAATGAAGGCTCAAAAGAAGGACCAAGTTCAGGAGGTTCAGAAGACCCCCAAAGGAGATCTGGTGTGTACCTCGTGCAAGAAGAAGGGGCATGAGGTGGCCCATTGTTGGGATAAGGGTAAGGTCTTCTTTCAGTGTGGGCAGAAGGGGCATGTTAAGGCAAGGTGCCCGCAATTTCAGCCTGCGTTTCAGCCTGCCCCACCTCAAGTTTTACCTCAGGTGCAGTACTTGGACAAAGGAAAGTGTAAGCTGATATCGTCGATCGTTTGTTCGTTTAGTTGTGTACGCGATTTGTATAGGGAAGTTTAAGGTAAAGAACAGTTAGGTGCGTGATCTTTTGGTTTTGTCGCTACCCACCCGTTCGGGTCTAGGGCCTTGGTAGAGTGTCACGGTTTGACCCTCTGTCGAATTGGTGACAAGTTTTGTGTCAAGTTTTCCTTCTGATGATTCGGTGGTATCGGACCAAGTTGTTCAGTAATGTCCGAATCAATTGGGTGATTTTCTAGTGGCTTTTGATTTAAAGGTGATAGACCGAAAAGTTTTTGATGTGATTTTGGGCATGTATGGGTCGTCCGGGCATGACGTTGTTATCCAGTGCAAAATTTAGCGCTTGGACCTCAAGATGGACGACGGTCGGCCCAAGGGTGTTTATAATGATCCGTGTTAGGCTCCTCCAGTTATCTTCTACGGTTTGTGCTTGGAAGGCGTTAGCTTCGAGATGTTTGTTTGTTTGATTTCAGTTTTTAAAAACCGGTGTTCGTTGTCGCATTTAGAGGAGATTCCCTTGGTGCGCGAGTGTTCGGATGTCTTCCTAGTTAATTTTCCTCCTGTGTGAGGCGTAGAGTTCATCCTAAATCTGGACCTTTTGTGATTGTGTTTTTTTTGGTGACTCTTTTGGGTATTCTCTTAATGTTGTAATACATGCCCATCCTTATCTTTAGTGTTGTCTGCCTTGATGAACCTCGGAATGTGTGCTAGATTGAGCAGGTTTGCGTTTTTGGTTATGTCGTATGGTTTGGCAAATGCGCCCTTAGACTTTATGGATTTGATGAACCGCGTGTACAAGGAATTGCTGGATAAGTTCGTGGTCGCGTTCATCGTCGATGTTTTGAGTTATTCCCGCGATGCTGTGGAGGGTGACCGACATCTACATTTGGTTTATCTGCTTTGAAGGACCATAAGCTATTCGACAAATTTAGTAAGCGCAAGTTTTGGTTACCTCGGGTTTCTTTCTGGGTCATGTGGTTAGCAAGGACAGGATTTATGTCAACCCAGAATAGATTGCTGCTATTATAGAATGAGATTTCAGACGATCCAGAGAAAAATAGCTGTGGTTATGGAATGGGCTAGGATTTCAGTCGAAGCATGAGAATGCAGTTTTGTTTAGAGCAATAAGCACGAGGAAGCTTTTCAAGAATTAAAGATTTGAGTATGCACTGCTCCGGATTTGACATTTCCCACGAAAGGCTTAAATTATACCGTTATATGAACGCATATCACGTGGGGCTTGGTTGCGTTTGATGAAGAAGGGAAAAGCAGTTGCGTATGGGCCAAGGCAACGGAAGATTCATGAAAGGAACTACCCTACGCAGGATCTAGAGTTCGCAGCCGGGAATTATGAGCTAAGGTTGTGGAGACACCTATTGTAAGACGCGCAATGCAAAAATTACACTGCTCTTACGGGTTGAAGTATGTCTTCACTCAGAAAGTATTAGCGTGAATGGTTAGGGTGTGTCGTTGATTTTCAGGTTAAGATTTGATACTATCCGGGCAAGCTAACGTAGTAGCCGGCGCCCCAAGTAGAAAGACTTGGAAATTTTCAGATCTCGCCGTAAAATTTGTTGGTAGAAGAACTTCTTTTAACGGGCATTTTAGTGAGAAGTTGTGCCACGCCAAGTAGTGGGTGGGGATCTAGCCTTCATGGACTTATTTTACAAGGTTTCATCAAAAGGACGATCCTGATTTGCTGCACCTTTGTAATAGAACGGAGAAGGGGAATTTACCGCTACAAAAAAATTTTATATCCCCAATATCGAAAGCATACGAGTTGAATTATGTAGTGAGGCGCATGGTGTCAGTGTTGCCTACCACCCGTGTCCTAACTAAGATGTATTAGGACTTGAAGCAGATTGCTTTGTGTTTGTTTCTGAGTGTTCCACCTGCTAGCATGTTAAGGCCGATCATGGAAGGCCTGGTGGCAAGTTGAATCCATTGGAAATCCCGATTTGAAGGTAGGAGAGCATCTCGATGGATTTTATTTCAGGCTTGCCGCGATCTCAGAGACAATTTGATTCAGTCTTGGCTATGGTTGTCAGATTAACGAAGTGTGTTCACTTCGTACCTTAATGAGATGGATTACCCCTTGAAGAAGATAGTTGAGTTGTAGTTGAATAAAGTCATCCGGTTGCTTGGAGTTCCTATAAGCAACATATCAGACCGAGACTCCAGGTTTACGTCTCGCTTCTGGAAGAGTTTGCAAGAAGGTTTGGGTACTGATTTGAGATATTCTACCACATATCATCCGCAGAAAAATGGTCAGGCAGAGCGAGTTAACCCGATCGTGGAGGATACAATCAGATGTTGTATTCTGGACCACGGGGGAGCGTGGGATGAGCGCTTGAGGCTGATGGAGTTTGCTTACAATAACAGCTATCAGGAGAGCCTTCAGATGGCTCCTTTCGAAGCCTTATATGGGAGGCGTTGCAGAACGCCATTGTTTTGGGCTGAGGCTGGTGAGAAGCCCCTGTTGGGCCCTGATGCACTCGAAGAAATGGAGGTTTCCGTGAAGATTATTCGGGAGAAGCTTCAGGTGGATCAGGAGAGGTACGAGAAGAACGCTAATCGGCGTAGGTCCGATTTGGAGTTTTCAGTGGAGGATTTGGTGTTCCTGAAGGTCTCCCCGATGATTGGAGTGAAGAGGTTCGGCAAGAACCATAAGCTAGATCTGAGGTATGTGGGCCCATTCAGAATTTTGGAGCGTATTGGTGTGGCAGCGTACAGACTAGATTTGCCAGCGACCTTCCCAGGCGTGCACAACGTGTTCCATGTTAGTCAGCTGTGGAAGTGTGTGCGGAGTAGTAGGCAAGTGTTGGATGCGGTGCCTCAGTTGGAGCCGAATCTGACCTTCGTGGAAGAGCCGGTCCGCATTCTGGATGCGCAGGATAGAGTGTTGCGGCGGAAGACCATACCCATGGTTAAAGTCTTGTGGAGGAACCAGGAGGTGGAAAGCGCCACTTGGGAGTTGGAGTCAGCAATGAGGGAGGCTCGCCCTCATCTCTTCCCTTGAGTTGTGCCGGGTACGTTTGTCTTCTCCTCTTTAGCCCTTATTAGACTATTTCTATTTTTTTCCCTGTTGGGAGCTTGTGCGTAAAGTTTCGGGGCGAAACTTTCTTTTAGGAGGGGTGACTGTAACACCCCCTGTTTTTCTGTATTTATTTAATTCTCCTTGGGCATTACGTGGACGCATTTTTCCGGCTCGTGTCGTTGTTAGAGTACCTCGTTATGTGTTCTTAGAGGTTATAACCTGTTGTATGGGTTCCCCAGCTAGTCGGCGTCTGTTTTGGAGGTCCGGCTGAGCCTCTTAGGGAATTCTTGTGCTTTGGCTTCGGGCGAGATTAGCTCGAGTGTGTGATCGTTAGGAGTTGTTTCCGACTTCGCCGTTGTTTTCGTAGCCCGAGTATTTGGCTACAGTGAGTTTGGTCGGAATTCGTGAACGTCACGTTTCGCGTCGTTTCGGCGGTCGTTAGTTAGCGAGTCATTTTTTTAATGAGCATGTACATATATATATAGTTACGCGTTTTTGACATTACGAGTGATTTAGGCATGTCGGTGAATAAATGCTTGCGTGCGCGTGCGTGCGAAGCTTTATAAAAATTTTCATGTGCGCGTCTATACGTGTTCGTGTATAGGGAATATGTATGCGTACAAATAAATGAAAAGATGTGGATGTGTATAGGTGTATAGTGTGTAAATATATTTGCAATTGTATAGATATATTTATGGGTTTAAATATGCATATAAGGTGTTATATCTTAATTCTCATTTGATAGTTCATTAGTTAATAAGATTAGAATTTAGGTAATGATGTATTAGGGTATTTTTTAAAGGGTTTGCTTAGGCCTAGGTTTTCTCCATCCCCATTGACCCGACATCCAGAAAAAAAAATATCAGTACAGATCCCCGAGTCCTGTAGAACCCGAGCGGAAGCAAGGAGGAGGCGGAAGCTTGCTGCTGCTCCGGCCGGCCGATCCTGGCCCAAATCGCCTCGAAATCCCTGTGTGAGGCCGGATCCGTGCTCCTCTAGCCGTCATCTTCGTTCCGAGGTAAACCTCATGAGTTTTCACCCATGTTTTTTTTGTCCGATCGGTAGTTAGGATGCAGTTTTTTTTGCCGCACGGTGGTGTTCTCCCCGATCTTGATTTTGCCCAGATTTTTGTTTTGTTTTGTCCAGGTTTTCTGCTATAAATCGTTTAGCTTGTGGCTGTTTAGGTAGGGAAGAGGGTTGCCGGCCGAATCCCTTCAAGCCCAGGCAAGTATATCTTGCCAAAACATTTTCCCTACCTCGTCTTGTTCGTGTGATTCCTGGAAATCCATAGTACTGATTTGTTTAAATTCGTTTTTAGGCATGGTTATGAAATGAAAGTTGGTACAAGAATTCGTAGAGCGATACCTTTTGTTGTGTTGTTATGGCCATTGCGTTGTTACCTAAATCTCGTATTTGTAGCTAGTGTTAATCCTCTTGTTTGCATTTAGGGTCAAGCCCCTTGTTTATGTTTGGTATCAGCCCACTCAACTCCATCGTATATGTTAGTATCAAGTTGATTGTTTATGGGTAGCCTCAGGTTAACTGTTCATGTTTTTCTTTATCAAGCTAATTGTTATGTTTAATTAATCGTTTAGATTTGGTATCCAATTGTCGTTCATGGTTAGGTATTAAATTAATTAGGTATATGTTTGGTTCTCGAATTACTTGTTATTGTTTATCATCAAGTCATGGGTCGGGGCATTTGTATCAAGCTACTTGCAATTATTTTGTATTAAATCACTTTTCTATTTTTCTACTGTGTATCAAACCACTTGTTAGACAAATTTGGATGCTTAACCCTCCGGGGTATATAAGGCTATGAGGTGTGTTGCTTTAGATGGTTTGGGGGTTCGGTGTGACATCTTGGTGGCTCAATGAACCACCAGCAAGGGTTTTCCCGAGTCGCTTAGTGCTGGAGCAGGATGTGATTTAGGGGAGAGTTGGACTGATGCCGCCACCCCTGTTTCTTCTTGTCTTGAGAAGGCAGCATGGGCTGTTTGGTTGAGTTGGACCGTTGCCGCCGCCATAGCCCTCAAAGATATTTAGGCCTGCAAGATTTGGTTGGACATGTGGCCACCAGTCTAGGCCATTGATACTGATTGTTATCCGGCTCCAGTACTAGGTGATTCTTTCCGCTCTAGCTCTATGTTAGGATGTTATTGTTATGGTGCTAATCCTTATTGCAGAGATTCTCGGAGTTTGGCTTCGTTCGTGCACTTGGTGCGCCCCTTTTTATTCACTTTTGATGAGTATTTGCCTTACCTGTTTTTCCTACCTTACCTTTCCTGCACTTGTTTACCTCATTTCTACTTGTCCTTACCTGATTTTAAATTCTGTTTGAATCTATTGTACCTCTGCTTTTCCTTTTGGTGGTTGTTTTGCTGAGGTGTTCGTTTTTCTTTCGAATACCTCAGGTACAGGTTTTTAGCCGACAGCGCGGCTAGAGTGCTCCAGGAATTCTCAGTGTTTTGCTGCTGTTGTGAGTCTTCCTCCCGGGAGGTAGTTTTTTTTTTGACTTGTTGTATGGATATACCTACACACCAGTGGGTTCGTGTCAGTTGTTGGCGCCCACTGGTGGTCTCTCTTTTAGATACTTTGCACTTGCTTACACTGTTAGTTTTACTGCTTTGGTTTTATTAAACTTGCTCTTGGGATGATTTATGTTAGGGTGCTAGTTACTTTTAAAACCTAAAAACACTATTAAGTATATATATTACTCATGATCTGCATGTTTTACAAACTCATACACTACTTTCAAGGCGACGTAAAAAGATCGTTTTTCTTATATATATATATATAAATTAAATTTAGGGTCCTGCATAGTATAAGATGTCCCCTGGGGACACTTATGCGTTCTCTCTTAGGATACATAAATGTAAATAAAGTATTTTCCACTGCGTATAAGTATAATTTTGAAGTGTGGACTAGATGATCCACAGAGCCGAGGGATACGGGCTTAAAAAATATAACTGAATTTCTAGTAATTTAACTTATGATTTTTTTTTATAAAGTAAAGTGGATAGTGTTTTGCCTGAGCGTCAGCAGTTATCCCCTGCTCGACGTGGCATCACGACGCGTGTTTTCTCAGACTCTGATAATTCTTAATTTGGAGAAAATGCGGGTTGTGACACCCGCTGCGCAGGCTCTCACTAGTTGGCAGGTCCGTAGGCTCGCCTGTGGGGGTAAGGGACCCCAAGTGCTGCTCGGCCCCACGTAGACTCGCTGCTCAGGCTCTTATTAGTTGGGCAGGGCGATAGGCACACCTAGGGGGAGAGGTTTGGTTCTTGGAGACTTTTGCACTACCCCGAGCCTGGCTCGGCCCCAGGTAGACCAATTGTGCAGACTCTCACTAGCTGGCAAGTCCGTAGGCTCGCCTGTGGGGTAAGGGACCCCGAGTGCTGCTCGGCCCCGAGTAGACTCGCTGCTCAGGCTCTCATTAGCTGTGCAGGGCGGTAGGCACACCTGGGGGGAGAGGTTTGGTTCTTGGAGACTTTTGCACTACCCCGAGCCTTGCTCGGCCCCAGGTAGACCCGCTGTGTAGACTCTCACTAGCTGGCAAGTCCGTAGGCTCTCCTGTGGGAGTAAGGGACCCCGAGTGCTACTCGGCCCTTGGTAGACTCGCTGATCAGGCTCTAATTAGTTGGGCAGGGCGGTAGGCACACCTGGAGGGAAAGGATTGGTTCTTAAAGACTTTTGCACTACCCCGAGCCTAGCTCGGCCCCGAGTAGACCCGCTGCACACGCTCTCACTAGCTGACAGGTCTGTAGGCTCGCTTGTGGGGGTAAGGGACACCTCGAGTGCGCTCGGCCTCAGGTAGACTCGCTGTCCAGGCTCTTATTAGCTGGGCAGGGCGGTAGGAACACCTGGGGGGAAAGGACTTGGACTTGGAAAAGGTTTTGGAAAGGGTTTGATCTCATAGAAAAATGAGAAAGTGTGTAATGCTTCTTCAAAAGGGGAATAATCATAGTTTAAACCATAGTTGGGGTCAATAGTTTCATTTTGATGAACTGAATAGGCTAATATTAATACATCACTTGTTTCATGCCTTATGAAAATAGTTAAAATATTTGCAAAGTCTGCTGGATCAAAAACAACATCCTCTTTCATGACATAAAAAGTAACATTATCGATCTTGTTTCTTTTAATATTGATCTTGCTGATACATAAAATGTTTGGGAGGTAACAAAATCATTGTATTTATAAGAGGTACGCCCATCTGGAATAATAGCCTCTTATATTTCAAAACATGTACTGTCATTGACTTCCACATCAGTTGATAATTTGGTTTGATTTTTAATAAATAGATTGGATTTTACAGAATGTTCATGACAGTGAGTTAATTCTGATTTAGGCCATGGTGTAGAGCTCGCTCTATCTCCAAGTGAGGGATTCTCTCAAAAAAATTTTGGGTCGGCTCCCACTCACCGGATATTTGGGGTTGGACATTTCTTTCTGAGCTTGTGCCAACCTCGAAAAGAGCGGGGATTGTGTACAACCCCGTACCCGACCAAGTGGGACCCTCCCCAGATAGCGGGCTAGGGGTATGTTATGAGCGACGTTTTGGTCCAACCCCGTTCGAGGGCAAACGAGCTCTCGTGCATGCGTATGGAGATTTTATGTTTCATGTTATAATATATATTTACTATATATATATATATATTTATAATATTTATATCCATTATATATATATTTATTTATAATATATACATTTATTATATATATATTTATAGTTGGAGAGGGAAAAGGGGGCAGGGGAAAAAAGGGGGCAACCCTAAAAAGACCCGGAGATGGGGTTTTCTGCGAGAGGATGAAGGCAGCGGTGCTGGAGTTGAACATTTTGGAGAGGGTCAGGCAAGCCTCTGTTTCTTTAAACGTATGGCAGCCAGTAGTTGTTCGCGGTAGCCAGAGACAGATGGTGGAGTAATGCACTGTACCCACCGCCTCTTGCCTCAGTGACCTCGAGATGGAGGTCAAACTTTGTAAGCAGCAGATGTCTACTTACAAGAAGGCTCATGCTAAACTGATGAAGATACTCACTGAAAGCAAAGATGCGTTGTCCTCTTTGAAATACAGCCCTCTTGAAACTTATAATTCATCTGAGTCGAGAAATTGCTCTGGTACTAAGCGGAAGAAGTTGTAGAGTTATAGCAGCTTTATGGCGGAAGCAAGGAGGCTGCTGCATCTATTAGCAAGGATGTAGAGATTGTGTTAAATCTAGGGAGCACACCCGATAAGCATGAGCAGTACCGGTTGACGAGAGATGCTATGGGAAAAAGGTTCATTCAAGTGACTCGTGGTTCTATAGTTGGTGGTGTTCGCCTTGGCATGTTTACTTCAACATTTTATTGTTTAAATCACCTTCTTACTGATATCCGGGAGGTCCGTGATGTATTTAGTGTTACTGGTGCTGGTTCAGCCACAGCTACTATCTTTGGACTTATTTTGCCATGTTCGGTAAAGTGGAGTGCTAGGAATGTCTTGCATGGTTCTGCACTTGGAGCAGGAATTTGTTTTCCTCTTGGTTGGCTACATATGAAGCTTATTGAGAAGTCAAATAAAAAGATGCTTCCGTCTAACATGACACAAGCTATGAACACAAGTGTTGTTAGTGCTGCAATAGAGAGACTTGAAGGTGGAGGTAGAGCTTCCTTCGTCATGGTTGTGGGTGCTAGTAAAGTTGCATTGCTGAAATCCATCGTAAAAGAGGCCGATATGAGACACAAACCTTCGAGTGGAGGCCAAAGTTGTATAAAGAGAGCCAGGATCTCCTCTCCTGGCACCATCTTCAGCAAGAACAGTTAGGAGCTCCTCTCCCGACACCGCCGTCAAAACACGCGTCAAGGGTAACGAAGTTTCTTCTTGGGCAGGTGAAGCCCTCAATTATCATATTTGCATGGAAGCCCCTCTCCACCGACGGGTGGGGAAAGGGTGCTCTCCGACGAGTCAATGTTTACATCCCTGCTTTTAATTGCATTGGCACCCGGAAGCGTGAGTACGGGTTTAGGCATGCTGTGTGAAGCCCATCCGAACGTGTAAGCTGGATTTGTGATGTTATGGGGTTCCTGGAGAAGACTCTGAGGAAGTTTTATAATATCTATGAAGGATCAAGCGCATACCCAACTGCACCAAAAGCCCGGACTGTTGGAGAGGGTGCTACTTAATTTTTTATATAAGTAGCAGAGCGCCACGGGTCAAGTGAAGGAACGCCGGACCCAACAATCCCCCCCCCCCGGCGTCCAGCACAACCCGTCGGCTCAGAGGTGGGGTTACCACATGGCCCACACGGCTCAGAGGTGGGGTTACCACATGTCCACGGTTGCCTGACCCACCGGACCCACACAGGTAGAAGGGAAAAATCAGGATTTAATAGCGCTCCCTGGTCTTGAACCCATGACCTCCTCTGATACCAATTGAAGGATCAAGCGCATACCCAACTGCACCAAAAGCCCGGACTGTTGGAGAGGGTGCTACTTAATTTTTTATATAAGTAGCAGAGCGCCACGGGTCAAGTGAAGGAACGCCGGACCCAACAATCTATTTGCAAGGAATAAGCACCATAGCCCCGAAAGAGGGGTGGGTGCAATGTTATTGCGTCGCTTTTAGTCGACCGATGTTTTGCTTGTCGCTGCTTGTCGAGACGTCAGCGTACAGGTGTTGCAGTACCAAGCGGGGAATAGCAGGCTCAAGCCCAAGTTTGTGTCGGCCCTCGAAGGCCTATTTTGCTAATGTTGCTGGCATGCGTGCCGAAGTATGGTATTTATTTTCCTGTAATTTAAAATGCATGTGATGCCTTGTGTAGGCCCTAGAAGGCCTATATTACATTGTTGGCGGCCTAATTGAGGCTACGTAAAGAAAAATTGTTCGGCGAGATTGTGTCATTTGTAGGGCGGTTGAGGAGCATTTTGTATAGACCCAAGGAGACACATCTGGATAGGAGAGAGTTGGTATTGAGATCCTCCTTAGATTTTTCGGTCGGCCAAGAGTGCCCTCCGAGGGTGTCTTAGCTCAGTCTTTGGCTTGGGAGGGGAAGAGTTTGTTAGTCTTCCGGGTATGCGATGGGACCTCCATGCTGAGACCTTGGGTCTGTCCCTTGTTTTTCTAGTCTTGTGCCTAGATCATTCGCTTGAGGGTAGTAGGTGCGCGGTCACCCCTATTTTGGGACCCCAAACTCAGCAGAGGTCAATTTTTGGCTTCAACATACACTAGTATGTTTTTTTGCAAAAGATAGTGCATCTCTTTGTGGTCAATGGAACAAGAGATTAGCACATATTAATTTCAAAACCTTAAATATTCTATTTTCTCACAACTTAGCGCGCGATGCCACCATCATTAAGTGCCTTAAAGAGAGTCCATATCACTCTTGTCAAATGGGTAAGCAGACACGGGTTACCTTCAAGGGTATTGCTGAAAAAGATTCTTCACGAAGCTTATACTTGCTTCATATGGACTTATTCGTTCCTATGCCTATTCACATCTTAGGAGGTAAGGTCTATACGTTAGTTATTTTTGATGACTACTCGGATTTTACTTGGGTGTTCTTTCTGAAACACAAGTTAGACACCTTCGATTCTTTCACTAATTTTGTCCGGCAAATTCAGAACGAATTTAACTGTTCAGTGGTCAAAATCAGAAGTGATCACGGAACAAAATTTGAGTCTGGTGCCATGATAGAATTCTGTGGAAGTCAAGGTATCTTTCATGAGTTTTCCTTCCCGCGCACTCCACAGCAAAATGGAGTAGGAGAGAGAATGAATAGAACCCTCATTGAATCATGCACAATGATGTTGAATGACGCCTCACTTCCGGAGTACTTCTGGGCTGAAGCAGTCAACACCGCTTGTCACGTACAAAACAGAGCACTGATCAACAAAAGCTATCATAAGACCCCCTATGAGCTATTGACGGGCAGAAAACCGACTATGTCCTACTTTAGAATCTTTGGAAGTAAATGCTTCATACTTAATAATGGGAAGTATTGCCGCATAAAGTTTAGTGAAAAGTGTTTTGAAGGTATTTTTGTAGGATATAGTAGCCATAGTAAGGCATATAGGATTTTCAATAAGAAAACTCTGGCGGTAGATGAGTCGATAAATGTTGTATTTGATGAGACTAGCATGCTCCATAGCAGCTCGTATAGTGTTATTAGTGCAGATGTAGGTACCATGTTCAAGGATTTAAGCGTGGATGAAGCTTTCAAGGAAGAAGCTCCAAGCTCAGTCAAGAACGTCGATTCAGGCCTGGTGGATGAAGAACCTCTTGAGGAAGAATTGCCTCAACCCATAGAGGTTGCACAAGATGTTGTAGAGCCTACTGGAGGGAGGGCAAGGAATCTAGGGTTCTGACACCTAAGAGATCACCCAGTTGATCAAATCATTGGAGAGCCAAGTGATGGTGTGAGAATCAGAAGAGGTATAACTAATGAGGTTATGCATCTAAGTTTTCTATCGCAGGTTGAGCCAAAGAATTTTGAAGAGGAAAACAAGGATGCCTCCTAGATTCTGGCAATGCAAGAGGAGCTCAATCAATTTGAACATGACAAAGTCTGGGAGCTAGTGCCCAGGCCAAAGGGACAGAATGTGATAGGCACTAAGTGGATATTCAGAAACAAGCTGGACTAAAATGGAGTGATTATCAAAAAAAAGCCAGGCTTGTTGCTCAAGGTTATAGATAAGAAGAGGGGATCAACTTCGACCAGACATTTGCTCTAGTGGATCGGCTCGAGGCGATCAGGTTGTTTTTTGCGTATGCTGCCCTCAAAGGCTTTACTTTCTACCAAATGTACGTGAAGTCAGCATTCCTCAATGGGAATCTGAAAGAGGAAGTATACGTAGCGCAACCCCCAGGTTTTGTCAATTCTCAATTCCCTGAACATATTTAATTTTTAAATAAAGCTTTATACGGGTTAAAGTAAGCTCCCCGAGCTTGGTATGAGACGTTGTCTATCTTTCTTCTTGAGAACAAGTTCACAGGGGGAAAAATAGATAAGACATTATTTCTTAGGGAAGTTAAAGGCAAGATTCTGATAGTGCAAATCTATGTCGACGACATAATATTTGGCTCTACAGAAGACAACCTTTGCAAAAAGTTTACCAAACTTATGCAAGGGAAGTTTGAAATGAGCATTATGGGTGAGCTAAGTATTTCTTTGGACTTCAGGTGAAGCAATCTAAAAATGGAATTTCCATCTCTCAGACGAAGTTCACAAAGGAGCTTCTTAAGAAATTTAGAATGGAGAGCGCATCCTCTATGAGGACTCCAATGAGTTCAACTGTGTCTCTGGACAAGGATGAGAAAGGGAAATCTTTTGATGAAACCAAGTACAGAAGCATAATTGGAGCCTTGCTCTACCAAACTGCTAGTAGACCAGATATAATGTTTTTAACCTGTCTGTGCTAGATATCAGGTGAACACTAAGGAATCTCATTACGTCGCTGCAAAGCGGATTTTAAGATACCTTAAGGGTACACCCAATCTTGGCTTATGGTACCCAAGAAGTAATGATGTTGAGCTAATTGTCTTTTCAGATGCTGATTTTGCAGGAAGCAGGGACGATAGGAAAAGCAATTCCGGGATGTGTCAATTCCTTGGAAGACGACTTATTTTATGGAGAAATAAGAAGCAGAATTGTGTGGCAACTTCTACTGCCGAGTCAGAGTATATCTCTGCGGGTAGTTGTTGCGCATAGCTTCTTTGGATAAGGAATCAACTCGAAGATTATAATTTGATGTTCAGAGAAATTCTGATATATTGCGACTCATCCAGCGCAATAGCTATCGCGAACAATCCTGTTTCCCACGGCCGGACCAAGCACATCGAGGTGCACTACCATTTCATCCAGGAGCATGTGGAGAATAAGGACATAGCCCTCAGCTATGTCCCGACAGATAAGTAGGTCGCGGATATCTTTACAAAGCCGCTGGATGAGACCAAATTCTCGTTTTTCAAAACGGAACTAGGAATGCTGAATAAAGACTCGTACAGAAAGCCAAGGAAGCAGGACCTCTCTTAAGGAATAACTCTACAAGCAAAATTTTTCACAAGGGATATTCGGTGAATATCGGCCGGTTCGTCGGATACTCATGTAATACACGCCGAATCGGACTCCTCCAACAACGAATCTTGTTGAAGTGTACTTGGGGAAAAATTTCAAATTTCTATTTTGGATCCGAAGAACCGACGACAAGTTAGGTACGCGCCTTCTTAGATAATTTGAAAATCATATAAGTATATATATATAAGGGGGCAACCGCACTGAATAATTCGAAGAGTCATTCAAGCTGATTCGCCGAAACAGCCTACCAACTCTTTGTCTCCCATGACAAGTCACCGTCTTCCTCCAATGATTCTGGCGGGTTTGCACTATACATACTCCTCGATTAGGGTTGTGAACGACTTCCAAGCCCTAACCGACAGTGCAGCAGCATTTTCGCCGACAAATTCGCACAGTGTTGTATTCCCACTCCCCAGGTTTCGTTGATTCTGACAGTTTCCGAACACCAATTCTACAGATTTCTATCAAGTTTTCAGTGTTCCACATGGATCCAAGAACCATGAGTGGATTGCTAGGAGGAGGAGAACTTGTCTGCACTGGGTTTTCTCATGCTTCTGATGAGTTTCGCAATATCATTCCTATGCTAGAAACTACAGGACTGTCTTTTGTCCTAGGACACCCATGTAAAGTTCTGGACAAAAACATTCTTGAGTTCTTCCAACATGTAAAGCTCAGACATGAAGACATTGTTATCAAAAGAAAAATTCAGAAGTACAAGGTCAAAGTAAAAGCCTCTCTATTGTCCAGGTATCTATAGCTTCTAGTCTGTGAAGAGACCAATTATATAGACGAAGATGACTTCTCTAGAACCCTACTATTTTGTGGACTGCTTAGAGGTTCAAAAGCATTCAAGCACAAGGGGATGAACGATGAAGGAAAACTTCTTTCTGACATAATTGGCAAAGTTCTGATATGCAAGACTAGATCTCATGATTATCTGTCTACAGAAATGTTCAAAGTGCTCATTGTTATTATCTGCAGGAAGAGGTTGGATTAGGGGTGCTTTGCTGTTTGCCAAAATTAAAGATAGCCTATGCACTCACAACTTTGGGAGGATTATAAGCCTATACCTGAATCAATTAAATGGTGATTGTTTTGATATGACCAAAGGAGTTCTTATCCATCATTTGAAGAAAATTGACTCTTCAATCTTCTCAAGATGGGATAGGAGGATCATCAGGCTAGGGGAGCCCCGGGTTTACAAGTGGAGGAATAATAAGTACCTGATGACAGGATTCCTACTCCACCCCCCAGTGAGATTCCTGGATTTAGTTTCAGTGGTTTCAGTTCCAGCGATTCTAGATTCAATTCCAGATACAGTGGCCCTAGATGTTGTGTTTACTGACTCAGAGGCAGTTGATCTCCTAGCAGAGGTTGCTGTTATTGGTAATGCTGCTACTGAGGTTCAATCAGTTGAGAATGCTGAAGAAGAGGATCCAGCTCCTTCTGAGCATGATGAGGATGCTGAGAATCTTGATGAGGATGCTGATTGTGAAGATTTGAATGTTGATGATTATGAACTAGAGAACATTGCTGATGAGATTTTGGTTGCTGCTAATATGTCTACTATTGTTAAGGTGGGCTGTGATTCCCTTATTATTTCAGAACCTTTGTTTGTGGATAATCTGGTTGTTTCTCTCCCTGGGATGGTCTCTACTACAGTGTCTAAGGGGGAGGCAACTCAATCCTGGATATTTATTTCCACTCGGGTTGACAGATTAATGCGCAACCTAAAGACAAGGATTGGTAAGTTGCCAGGTGCCCCTCCAATTATTGAGGAGGAGGTGGTCACCTTCTCTGATGAAGAAGGAGATGCTGAGGAGCATGCTCCTATCCCAGCTGCTGCTGTTCCAGTATTGATTTCTCCGAATATTTCTATACCTGTGCTAACTAGTGTTCCTAGCTTAAGTTCAGGTGATCAGATTTTGAAAGCTGTTGAAGCTATGCTAGCAAAGCAACAAGCATAGTTCGATGCCTCATTGGAGAAAGTAGTAAAAAGAGTTAAACAATCTGAGAAATTTATGCTAGATGGCCTTGCTGAAGTTAAAGTGAAATTTGATAACCTTGATGGCAGGTTTGAAGAAAAGTTTATAGAAGCTGCAACTGCACTGACTCTTATGATGAGTGATCTTAAGCACAACAAAGATGTACTGAAAACTATTGACAAGAACACTCTATCTCTGATCGAGGCCCATAATAGGTCAATGGCACATTATGATTCTTCCTTGCACACTTATGCCAATGCAATTGTTGCAGAAGCCAAAAAGGGGGAGGAAGCTCTTACAGCAAAGGTTGTCAATGTTGAAAAGTCTATGTTCGATAAATTCAAACAAACCAATGATTATAGTTATGACAACATCGTATGGTTACATGGATAGCTATTCCCTTCTCCAGTTCTAGTTGATCCTAGTCATGTTGACGTTCATCCGATTGAGCCTGGTCATGATGACGTTCATCCGGCTAAGGATTACACTCAATACTGGACATACTCTAAGGACTTATCCCTGGTTCATGTTGCTGATGTTGTGACTTCCGATGTTCAGGCTGCTACTGATGCTACTGTTGTTACTTTTTCAGAGGTTGCTGCTCTCAAGAAAAGAAACTTTGGGGAAAGCACATCTGAGTTCAGGCCAGTTCCAGTCAGAGTAGAGCCAAACAAATAATTGGAAGAGGTTTGGAGCCCGACTTCTAAAGGAATTATCTTGGATACTTTTTCTTTGTATAAGCTCGGAGTGGAGAAACATTAGGACCACTGCAGTCAAGAAGAATGGAACAAATACAAGGAAGCCTGCACCAGGAGGAGGATTCATTTCCGGAAGTACAAGAATGCTAATCCAATGCCTCCTCCTCCTCCTAGATACTATCTGAAGCCCATAGAATACTTTGAGAGATAGCTTTTGAAGAGAAAGAACAAGCAGATCTAATTTCTTATATATATTTCAATTGTTGAGTGTTGTAGACTGCCCTCCCAAAACTAAACATTTTTCTTGATACATATATACATATATAATTCATCTAATTGTCTTGGAATGCGTGCTTTTATCTTTTTAATTTCATTCATCCTCTCAAGTCTTAATTTTTTTTATTTGGTATGTGCAATTCACCTTTGCTTGGATGATTTTGGCTTCTTCAAATAGGGGGAGATTGTTGGGTATTGTATCCATAATAACCTTGATTTGAAGAAGAGCCCTGTCAAGCTAAGATGAATTGAGTTTGTATTTGATGTTGTATTCTAGTTATGTACTTGCAGTTTTATTTTGTTAAGTACACACCAATATCAGTTTACAATGGGTCAGTAAACATGGGACTATACAATGTAATCCTTCACTGTGTAGGCTAATGTGTTGACTCGCGTGTAATCTCTCAATTGGGGTGTAATTCTATCCCAAGTACAGGAGAAGGACCAAGGAAGGTCAAGGACTTGGACCCAGAGAAGTGGAATTTTACCTAAGTAAAATTCGGCGAGTATGGTGAGTCATACACGTCGAATTCGTCGAGTATCACCTTGATACTCGCCGAATTCGTCATGTATGCTTCCCGATACCCGTCGAATTCGTAGTATATACTGAGGGAAAATTCGCAGAAAAGCGAAAAATTCACCAAGGAAAATTTTTCGAGTATCACTGGTGATACTCGCCGAATTCGCCGAGTATCACTGGTGATACTCGCCGAATTCGACGAGCATCCCAAGCGATACTCGCTGAATGTGTCTAGCCATATGTTGACCACTCTGGATTTCTGGCTAAGGCAAATTCGATGAATATCACTTCTAAATTCGTCGAGTATCATAATCAATATTCGACAAATTTTGCCGAATTTGACTTAGGCCAATTTTTTTGATTTTTCTCTGGTTTGAAACTGATGGCCATGCACAGTGTTTTTCTAGGTTCTGTTTTTGGAAATATTTTATAATCGTTATTTCGATTCTTCCGTTATATATATATGATAGGATGATTTCGAAATGACCAATCTCTCTTAGCCCTAATTAATTTTCAATTTCAAAAGATTCCAAAAAGAATGAACCCGTCGGACGCACCTTGCGATTTCGCGTTTTTCTTTTGATCGTCCGTCGACATCGTGCGACCTTCTTCTTTGACGACTTCTTCGACTGGATCGTGTCTTCTCTCAAGATCTATTCTACTCGAGTCCTAGTTGGTTGAATATCCAATGTTCGAGATTCAAGATCCAAAAGATTTCAAGTTTTTGAGTTCTCCAAGATTCAAGTTCAACTCTCTCAAGAACGTCAGATCAAAGACTTGCAATCGTGTTTTGTGTTGTAATATTGTTTTAAATAATGTAGGAGATTCATCTTCGAGTTAATAAATCCGTTTGTGGATCGAGAGAGTAGGTCTGGTTGTGGATTGAGTGTGTAGATCCGATTTGTGGATCGAGTTTGTAGATCTTGTTTGTTGATCGAGTTGTAGATCCGGTTGTGGATCGAGGTGTGAGTTTGTTCTCCAAGGTGTAGGAGCGTTGCTCCGAGTTGTAAGATTGTTATAATCTGAGAAAGGTGAAGTAGCTGAATCTATCCCTTTGTGGTAGATAGGCGAGGCAGGATAGTGGACATTCCCAATACGGGGAACCACTATAGATCTCTGTGTTTATGTGCTTGTTTATTTTTGAGTAATTTTTTAATCCGCGAAAAGACACAAACATCACCTATTCACCCCCCTCTAGGTGAGTTAGGTAGATGCTAGATACTTTCATGTCTACTCTCCATGTGGTCAAGGCGATTCAGAAAGGCGAGAAGTTATTCTTCATGCTATTGGAGGCTTTAGAGTCGAAGCCCAGTTTGAGTGATGTTCCTATAATGTCGGAGTATGCAGTTGTGTTTCTGAAAGATCTCCCTAGAGTTTCACCTCAGTGAGAGATCGACTTTACTATTGAGTTGGTGTCATGTTTGAAACCTGTGTCACACTCGCTGTACCGTATAGTTCCAAAAGAGATGGAGGAATTGATAGTTCAGTTACAGGAGTTATTAGAACAAGGCTATATACGTCCGAGTATGTCTCCTTTGAGTGCACTAATCCTTTTTGTAAAGAAGGACGGAAGCTTATTTCTACGTATCGACTACCATGAACTAAATAAGCTAATGGAGAAAAACAAATATCTGATTCCAAGAATCGATGATTTGTTTGATCAGCTGGTTGGATTAACAATGTACTCAAAGCTGGATTTGAAGTCTGGTTATTATCAATTGAGGATTAGGGAAAGTGATATTCTCAATACAACGTTTAGTAATTGTTATAGACATTATGATTTCACTTTGATTTCATTTGGGCTAACAAATACGTCATCGGTATTGATGGATCTGATGCACAAAACCTTTCGAGAGTATTTGAACCGCTTTGTGATCGTCTTTATAGTTGATATACTAGTGTACTCTCAGTCAGAAGTGGATCATGCGAACCATTTGTGTATTATCTTGCATACCCTTAATAGGAGTCAACTTTATGTAAAGTTCTCTAAGTGTGAGTTTTGGCTAGCCTCGGTGGCATTCCTTTGTCCTGTGGTTAGTGGCGGGGGTATTGTTGTGGATTCGGCAAAGATTGTAGCAATATGTGAGTGGCCTGTTTTGACTATTATGGCAGAAGTCGAGAGATTCCTTGGACTTGCTGACTACTATGGGAGCTTTGTAGATAATTTTTCACGGATAGCTCTACCTCTCACTATCTTGATAAGGAAGGATCAGAAGTTCGTTTGGACGCCGGAGTGTGCGTGAGCTTTTGAAGAGTTGAAAAGTTGTTTGACCACGATGCCAATCTTGTGTTCGTCATGTGGTACAAAAGGCTATGAGATATATAGTGAAGCCTCAGGGAGTTGCTTAAGCTACATTCTTCTTCAGTTCAAAAAGGTTATTGCATATGGCTCTCGCCATCTAAAGGTGCATGAGAGGAATTATCTGGTTCAAGACTTGGAATTGGCGGTCGTGATATTCGCTCTTAAGATGGGGTGACATTATTTGTATGGCATGAAGATTGATATCTTTACGGACCACAAGAACCTGAAATATTTGTTAAATCAGAAAGATTTAAATATACGATAGAGGAGCTGGATGAAATTTATTGGGTATTACACTTTCGAGATACATTACACTCCCAAGAAGCAAAATGTTGTCATTGATGCGTTAAGTCGTAGGGCTCCAGCGCAGGAAAACTGGATTAAAATGCCTGATGTGTGTCTAATTCATGATTTGGAAGCCTTAGAGATCGCTTGCGTAGATAAGAGGGCAAGAGTGAATTCATGCTTGAATTGGACGGAGGTACAATATGACCTTGGGGATAGAGTTTTACATGCAATGAAGCTTGATGAAAGCATAGAGAGCTATGTAGTTGAGACTGTGGTTGTTCAAACTCCTAGTTTTCTTTTCAATATGGTCTTTTGTGGAAATACGGTCGTTTGTGCATCCCCAATGTCGGCAATCTACGGGAGGAGTTGATGTACTAGGCACATTTCACGAAGTACTTAATCCACCCGGGGAGCATAAAAATGTTTAAAGATATGAAGAAGCTATTTTGGTGGCCAGGTTTGAAGAAATATATAGCCCTCTATGTGGTAAAGTGTCACACTTGCACACTTTTGAAGGCAGAATGTCAGAAGCCTGGTGGATTTTTGAAGTCGTTACTGATTTCGGAATGAAAGTTTGACGACATTTTTATGGATTTCGTGCATGGTTTGTCGAGATCGCAGCATAAGAACGATGTCATTTGGGTTATTGTGGATAGCTTAACGAAGGTATCAAACTTCATTCTTAACCGGAGGGATTATTTAGTGGAAAAATTGGCCAAACTTTATGTTGATAACACAGTACAATTGCACGGTGTGCACGGTAGCATCGTTAGTGACCAAGATGGGTTATTTATATCGAATGATTGGAGGCTTATTCACCAATTGTTGGGTACCACGCTAAAGTTCAGTACTGCCTTTCATCTGCAAATGGATGGTCAGACCGAGAGGACTAACAGAACAATGGAGGATATGATACATATGTGCGTTCTGGATTTCGGCAAGAGGTGGGAGGACCCTCTCTATATGATCGAATTTTCCTACAATAACAGCTACCAAGTGAGTATATAAATGGCGCCCTTCAAGGCTGTATACGGTAGGAAGTGTCATACTCCTTTAGCTTGGGAAGAAACAGGCGAAACAAAGCTATTTAAGCGGAAAGAAATTTATGAGGCAAATTTGACAGTACGAACAATACAGGAGCGGTTGTTGATTGTGCAAGATAGGCAGGCTAAATACTACAACATTAAGTATATGGATATTAAATTTGTAGTTCGTGACTGGGTATATCTCAAAATCAAACCTTTAAAGGGTGTGTCAAGGTTCAACGCTGGAAAAAGCTAAGTCCATGATACCTTGCTCCGTTTGAGATTGTGGAAAGTGTTGGTGAAGTTTCCTATAGGCTGGCTCTTTCGACAGAATTAAGCGGTCTGTAAGATATGCTTCACATATCAGTGTTAACAAAGGTTATGCAAGAGCCTACACAAGTAGTTACTGCAGATCAGGTGCCAGACAATAGTAAGTTGAAGACAAAACTCAAGCTCATTCGTATCAAAGACACGGTTATCAAGCGGTTGCAGAACAAAGCAATCAGAATGGTAAAATTCTGTTGGGACAATTGTGGTCGCGAGGAACTTTCATGGGAGCGTGAGCAAACCATGATGGAAGAATTCCCTGAGCTGTTCTATTGAGGTACGTTTTATGTGTATGTACTTTTGTGTTGTTTTTCTTTACTGTATAATTTCAGGATGAAATTTCTTTAAGGAGGGGAGATTTATAATAATCCAATTTTCCCCCATTAAAAAACAACATTTCTGAATTTTGGGGCTACGGCTGGCGATAGTGTGTCACGTGGCAGACAACCATGCGTCAGTTTGTTGTGAGGCGGTTGTTGAGCAACGCAGACTTGATCAAATGACCACCGCTGGAGATATCGTCCGACGATAGCGATATCTCCCGGTGATAGCGTTTAATGAGATTTCTTCAGTGAAATCGGGCCATCCATTCTTATTGTAAGGGAGATCTTGTGGCTGAGGTTAGACCCGGGATTGATAAGCTGGATGATGAGATTTAATCTTCTCATTCTCTTTTTCTCATTCTCTCTCTAAATTAAGAAAAGGAAGAGGAAGGAGGAAAGGATGGAAGAGGAAGAGGAGTGGCCAGCCATGGGAAGAGATTTGGAGGAGTTCTTATGGTCGAAATCGCGAGCCGAAGGTAGATCTGTGGAGAGGAAAGCAAGGTGATTCTTTCCATCCGACTCAAGCTATGATTAATGGTATCGAAACGACCTACGAGGGTAACGACTCTCCTGAATATTGGGATAGGTTAAGTCCTTTATTTGGCATATAGAGTCTGTATCGCTATACAGACATAGGCATGTTGTGTGAAGCCCATCTGTGATAAGTTAGTCTAAATTGGTGATTTTTTGATTTGCATGTCGGAGAAGACTCCGTGGAAAAATGTGTAGTTTTCAAGGTATTGGGGTGTTGCCGGTTGATGCAATAGTATTGTAGGGTGTCTCTAGGAAACACCCAATATTGCAACAAAAAACGAGTTACAATCGCCCGCGATAGCGTTTTCGTTGGTGATAGCTCTTCTAGTAGAGGCTAGAGAGCAGTTGTATGTTCTGGGTGTAAACTTGAGACTGAGACAGTTTTGTGGTTTTGTCGATATCGTGCGGCGATATTGATATCGTTGGTGATAGATCCTAGTGAGCTATTATGATGGATGTGAAGCCCAAGTCTTGAGGATCAAGTGTGTAGCATTAAGCTATATTGCCTATTGTGCCTAGATTGGTGGCCTTGTGTGTCAACCACGAGAGATAACGTTAGTTATCATATTAAAGGACCGAGGTGAAGTCGTACCCGCATCGTGACAGTGTGATTTTGATGATTTGAGCGTGGGGCAAAGCTGATCTGAACCCGTCCCATACTGGTAGGTGAAGTGGTAGCTCCTCGATGTACCTTCTATTTTTGGGAGAGTTCGTGAGGCAAGGTGGCCTTAATGGTAAAAGCTTAATGACCATCTAAGTGGTTGATACTCAGGACATATGTGGTACTTGAAATTCAGTTTACCGATAATATGCTATGAGTGCATGAGATGAGTGGTCGTGCGTGCCAACGTCTATGATCAATATGTAATTATATATATATTCATACTGCTTACTTTGCAGGGAAGGAGTATCAGTGCCCCGGGAATGGGGTGGGGTCATTATAATTGTGGTCAGCTAAAGCTGGACAATGTTTTGTTTGCCACATTTTCATGCAATGTACTTGGGCAGGTGTTGGCGAGCCGAGCGAGAAGTAGCGGGTTGAAGCCCCTTTTGTTATGCTGGCTCTCGAAGTCCCAAATGTTATGCTTTACTGCTTTCATATATTGTTGACTTGTGTGTCGATGTATGTAAATCACTTTATTTTGTAATTATGTAAGTAGTTTGTAAGGTCTTAAGGCCAAACCTTTTGAGTACATTCATTTTTGTAGATTTTAGTAGACATTCATTTGGTGGGTTATCTTAATTAATTGCTTCTGTTAATTGTGAACCTTGTGTTAGATTGGTTAGATGTTTGGTTTTGTTTCGTAACTCCGTTGTCTGTTAATTTAATATGGCGTGGGCCCCGGTCGGACCTTCAGTTATATTCTTGATAATGGTCTTGGTGTTATAAATATAATAAAAATATGATGTACAAATACATGTATTTGTACCTTACCCATTAGCATTAGTCTTGTGGATTGAATATGAGACTGCTGGTGTAATATGACAAACTTCGATCCTCCGATTCTCGCTCCCTAACTCATGCACACAAGCCAGTATAATTTAGGAGGTTGTTAAGTGCTCATCTTACTTAATAAAAAACCACAAAAAATACACATCTAATGAGTCAAATTCCAAATTTTGTGTGGATATGACGCCTTCTTTTAGAGCCGCTTTGGCACATTGGTGTCAGTAGTAAATGCAGCGGTTATGAACTGTCATTCGTGAATGTCAGACCTCTCCTAAGGAACTCCATCAACTTCCATATGGTTGTCATAACCGTTGTGATGTCAAGCACAGTTTATGATGACGACATTTTTGTCCAAATTCACGGGAGCAAAAGCTCTGCCCAAAACATAGCCTTAATATGTTATCTATACTATAATATAAAGTAAAAAAAATTCTTTGGGCAAAATTTAGCATGCCCAAACTACCCTCAATTTTTTCATTAATTACAAAAGCTCTAATAAAGTAATAAAATTTGTCTTTCGTGCAACATTTACAATGCCCAAACTACCCTCAAATTTTTCATTAATTACAAAAGCCCTAATAAAGTAATAAATGATGGGAGAAAAGAAGAGAGAGAGAGGAGAGAGAGGGGAGGTGGAGGATGAAATAGAGGGAGAGAAGAGAAAGGGAGGGGAGAAAGAGTGAGAGAGGGAGAAAGAGAGTGTGTGACGGTGACAAAAAAATATTTAAAGAGAATTGATATTTGCAGTTCATATTTGACTATTTGCAATCCAAAAGTAAGAGAAAAACACTTCTTCTTTTTTTCTTGCTCGCACCCCGTTCGCTTTGAATAGGGTTACGATTTTCCTCCCAGTTCGCACCCAGACGGTGTTTCCCTCGATCTCTCCAACCTTGATGGCGTTCGCGATTCGCCGACTGTGAGTGTAGTGTCGATGTTTGTCCCTGTTTAGAAACTCAGCAACTCATATTCTTCCTCATATGATGTCTTCCTGTCAAATTAGTCTACTGCTAACTGGTTTTGCTTCCCTATTGCAGATTTTTTTTCAGTATTTGACTGTTATGCTTAGTTTGCTTCCCAATTTAATGATTTATCGTCAGTATTTGTCTAATTTTGTGTTTGTTTCTTGTTACAGCCGATCGTAATGAATACGTTTATTTAAAATCAACAATTTTGGTCATTTTATCACTTTGTTGCTTGAAATTGCACTCATGTATAATTGAACTTTTGTATTTTTTGCCCCGCTTTAAGTACAGTTTTTGTACTGCGAGTATAATTTTGGACTACGAATATAATTTATGGACCGCGAATAAAAGTGAACTGTGAATAGCCATTTATGAACTGCTAATATTAATTCTCAATTTAAATAATATTAAGAGGGGAGAAAGAGTGAGTGGCGAGGAGAGAGAGGGAGAAAGAGAGTATGTGTGACGTTAACAAGAAAAACAATTAAATAATATTTATAAAATATAATATTTTTTAAATAGGTTTAGTCTGCGCTCGATGCTGTCAGACGGGGCACCCGTCATAGTCAAGATACTGACACAGTCAGGATATTGTTATGGTTAGTCGTAGCGGCGGAGCCCTATATATGTCACTCGTTACTATATAAAACAAAATCTCCCACCAGATCGAGACATTCAATTTTACCCTTTATTTTACTGCTTTGGTCAATGGGGCCCATAGTAGGTGCTAGTATAATTGTATCTCATACAATTATAGGTAAGAGAAATACCACTACAACGGTCGATCTTGAGAGATATAAACCAATATAATGGTATCAATCTGTAGAAAGTAGAAGAAGTAAACTTTGTATATCCAAAAACTGTTTTGCACTTGGAGAGAATACACATACATATAGGAAGATTAGGAGAGGAGAAGAATCTCAAACATAAGATGTGAGATAAATCTAATTCTAAGTGGGCTACAATATGGGCCAAATTAATGGGCCTAAATACATGGCTTTTCCAACACTCCCCTGCAAGCTGGAGCATACAAGTCGTAGGCACCAAGCTTGGATAGAAACTGATGATATAATGGTCATGGTAGAGCCTTGGTAAGAATATCAGCAAATTGCTCAGACGTAGGAACATGCTCCAATTCTAGTTTCTTCAACTGAACCTTTTCTCGAAAAAAGTGACAGTCAACTTCAATGTGTTTTGTTCACTCATGGAACACTGGATTCTTAGCAATATAAATGGCAGCCTAACTATCACAGAATAGAGTTTCCGATGAGGTTAATTTAACTCACAAATCCCCAAGAAGACTCTCAAGCTAGTAAGTTCTGACACAACAGCCGCCATTGTACGGTACTCAGCCTCAGCAGACTAGCAAGTAACCACAGACTGCTTTTACTGTGTCAAGTTATAAGATTTCTTTCAAAGTAGGTACAAAAACCAGTAGTGGGTCGTAGATAATCCAGTGAGCCTGCATAGTCTGTATCAGAGTATGCAATAAGAGAAAGAGAGGAAGATGGCGTATACACGAGTCCTTGTCTAGGAGCAACTTCAAATACCTGAGAATGCGTTCGACAGCCTAAAGATGAGAAATCTGTGGAGTATGCATAAATCGACTGACCACACCAACTGCAAATGAGATATCATGTCTCATAATTGTTTGATATATCAGTTTTCCTACAAGGCGTCGATAGTACTCAGGATTTGGAAGCAGTTAATCAGAGTCGGATACATGAGCACACAACTTGTGGTTGACCTCCATCGGGGTTTCCGCAGGTTTGCATCCTAAGAGGCTGGCATCTTGTAGAAAGTCAATGCAGTAATTTTTGTTATGATAATACATGTCATCGGGTCGCCTTGCTACCTCAAGTCCAAGAAAATACTGAAGATTTCTAAGATCTTTGATTTGAAAGATAGAGTTTAAGTGTTGCTTAACTTGTTTTATCTATGTAGAGTCATTACCAGAAAACAAAATGTAATCCAAATAGACCAGGAGAATGACAATCCTGGTTGATTGATGACGAGTGAAAAGGGAGAAGTCTGTCGAGCTTCTCTTGAAGCCAACCTCACGAACGGACTTACTGTGGTTCTCAAACCAAGCCCGAGGAGACTACTTGAGACCACAGATAGATTTCTGGAGCAAACACACACGAGACTCCCTTGTGGTCTAAAACCAGGGTAGTTGATGGATGTAAATCTTCTCAAGAAGGTCACCATTTAGAGTTTAACTTGGCGATTGGGGAGAAAGTTTCATCATAATCAAGTCCGTGTTGTTCAGTAAACCGACGAGACACAAGCTGAGCTTTCAAACGATCCACTATCCCATCTGTCACATGTTTGATTGTAAAGATCCACTAGCAACCAACATAACTATGTCCAGGAGGGAGAGAGACAAGATCCCAAGTCTGATTTGCCCAGAGAGCAGTCATTTCCTCATCAATTACAGCACGCCACCCCGGATGCTGGAGAGCCTCTTGTACAGAGTTAGGTATAGAAATGGACGAGAGAGAGAGGGAAAATATAAGAAGAGGTAGAGAGAGGCGATGAAAATATACATAATTGGCCAAGGGATGATCCGTAGAGGTTGATGCCGAATCAACAGGCCGTGAGACCACACTGGTATAGGGAAGCTGTTGCAGGGCATCCGATTGTGGAGGACGACGAGTGTAAATTTGAATGATAGGTGGTTTGGAGGGGATTGGTGGTGGAGCAGGTGTGGGAAGAAGAGGTGCAAGTGGAGATGTAACAGGAACTGTGGGGTCGAGATAGAGGAGGAGGAAGAAGAGGATCAATAGGAATGGTGTGATATGGTTGGTCTTCGTGAAAAAGTGACATCAGTAGACACAACCATCTTATCGTCGGTAGGAGAATAGAAGGAATACCATTTTTGGGTGCGAGAGAATCCAACGAATATAGCTTTTGTAGCGCGTGGGGCAAATTTGTAATTTGGTGGACCAAGATTATGAACATAACAAGTACATCCAAACACATGAAGTGGGAGAGAGAAGAGAGTCTTGGATGGCTAAAGGAGAGTGACGGGGCGACAAAGTCTAGGATAGACGAGGGCATGCAATTGATAAGATGGCGGGCATTAAAACAGCAAAGTTCCAATAGAGAGGAGGAACCTGCATTTGAAACATGAGAGATCTGGCAACATCAAGGAGGTGATGATTTTTCCATTCTACTACGTCATTCTGTTGAGGGGTATAAGCACACAGTTTGATGGATAATACCAAACTCGGCGCACATATTGGAGAAGGTACGGCTGGTATACTCACGTGCGTTATCAATACGGATAATTTTTAAACAAGTGGAAAATTGAGTGTGAGTCTCCGTAAGAAATGTACGGAACGTCGATGGGAGTTCGACACGATCACGAAGTAAGTACAACCAGGTAACCCACGAGCAATCATCAATAAATTTTACAAAGTAAAGATAACCAAAAACGCTAGGGATTTAATATAGTCCCCAAATATCAGAATGCGCTAATGAAAAAGGAGCATCACTCCAAGTACAGGGAGAAGTAAAAGACACACGATGTTGTTTGCCAAAGATACAAGATTCACAAGAAAACTCCTGAAGAGGTACATCTGGAAGAGCTTTCTTGAGAATCTGGAGAGGAGCATGTCCAAGACGACGATGTCAATCAACAGAGGAGATAGTAGAGAGAGCAGTAGGAGGATTATCCAGAAGATACAGCCTTTTGGATAGCCTCCCCCTACCAAATATATTATGCGTTAGTCGATCCTGCACAACAAAAGAAGAGTGTGAGAAGGTTACACAACAATCAAGGTCCTGAATAAGACGGCTAACAGAGAGTAGCTTAAAAGGGGATCCCAAAACATGAAGAACTGAGGGTAAGGAGAGGGATGGAGTAAGTGGCATATGAGCAGCACCAGAAACTGGGGTCGTGTCACCATTATCCATAGTAATGAACTTGCGATAAGAAAAATTTAAATGTTGAGGTGGCTTCTACAGAGAGAGATGATGTGTGGCACTCGAGTCCCCAATCTAGTGAGTCATGTGAGATGCAAGATATACCTTCATTGGAGATCGAGGCCACAAATCCAGAGGCGCAACTAACCACCTCTTGTAACTGTTGGAGTTGAGCATGCAGGGCAGCAATGTCTTCACTGGTGGCGGAGGGAGATGTGGTAGTAACCGAAGAAGTAAGGTGAGGAGGCAGACCATGCTTACGGTAGCAAGTGGCCTCAAGATTACCTTCCCGGCCTTAGTGAGAACATGTAAAGAGGGTACAGCCTCCACGGCCCCGGCCCCAAGATTAGCAACCACCACGAGCCAGTGGACCACGAGCATGAGTAAGAGTAGCCACGGGATGTTGAAGGAGAGCTAAAGATAGAGGCGGTGCATCTGGGGGAGGAGTAACTTTCAGAAGCATCGAACAAACGTCTGAGAGGGACAGAGTAAAACCGCAAGATATGATCTGAGTTCGAACACTATTAAGATGTGGTGGAACGCGAGCCATCATCATTGTAATCCCAACTACTTCTTTCTACACATGTTGTGTAACTAAATCCGCGGAGGGAGGCTGATGTTGTATCAATGCCTCCACAAGAGTTTTAGCTCGAGCAACAAAAGAAGTCAAATCACTCGTAGCCCCGGGGTCAAGGGATTGAAGATCGGTAAGCATGTCGAATAAGTGCTGAAGACTGTGCTTGCAAGAGTAGAGGGAGTGAAAATCCACCCACATTGTGTGAGCTGTCTCGTGATACATGGCCATCTGATACGGCTCGGTGTCGAGGGAATTGAGATTCCATGATTGGGCACGCTCATTGTCACAGATCCACTCTTCAATAGAAGCAGTGGGAGGAGTCTTGGTCAGGTGATGGAGACTTTTAATTTGCAGAACACGACGAACTGAGTTAACCCATTCAACAAAATTTGATTTGTCAGAGAGAAATGTTAGTGATCTGTAGTTCATCACGAAGCTCAAGGGGAGCAACATTAGCACGTTCAAGAAGAGAGAAAGCAGTAGTCAAATATGAAGCTACGCGGACTAAGACCAAGCCTAATGACTAGGCGAATTGCACGAGCAGTTAACAAGAGATCGGCAAGTCGCAGCAGGCCACGACAAGTAGCACCAGACCGAAAGAGCGAATAGAAGCCAGAGACCGCAAGAGCGTAAAACCAGACCGCGAATAGAGAGCAAGAACGAATAGCAAGACCGCGGCTAGAGAGCAAGAGAGAACAACAGCAAGATCGTGGCTAGAGAGCAAGAGCAAATAGCAGTCGAATCGTGAAAAGCAGCAACAGACTGCGAACAAACAAGTCCGCGGGTAGAGATCAAGAGCGAACAACAACTAGAAGCAACAGACCGCGATCAAACAGCCAGACCGTTGGTAGAGATCAAGAGCGAACAGAAACCAAGCCGCGGAGAGCAGCAAAAGACCACGACAACAAACAACGCGACAAACATCAACTCGGGAAAGGCAGCAAGAACCAAGGCGACTTGAAAGAACAGAGTGGGCGAGTATAGAAGACAGGCGGCCTCAGCGAGCAGCAAGCAAGACCAGGGGAAGAGACAAGGGGATGGCCACAAACAAGAAAGAAATGAGAACCGGAGAGAAGACCCCAGAGGGGACTAGCGATCTGAGAGCTGCGAATAAAAGACAGGCAAGCAGAGATCACTGGCGGCCAGACGAGCTGAGCAGAGAGAATCGACAGCACAGACCGCATCAGACAAGCAGCCAGACCGCAGGGGACAAGCACAGACCGCAACGAGAAAAGATCAACAAGCCGTGCTGTTAGAGCAGAACACAGCGAACAGAGGCAAGCAGACCGCGTGGAGCCAAGACAGTGGGATCCAACAGCTAAGGCTATAAAAGCATGAGTTGAGCCAAAGCGGAAGAGGGAACAAGCTCGCCGAGAACACTGCGAACAGAGACAAAGCTATTCGGCGAGATAAGAGAGGAGACCGGCAAGAAGGGGGCAGAAAAGCGCAGTCCTCCTAGAAGGACGTGGCTCTAATATCATGTAGAAAGTGGAAGAGGTAAACTTTATATATCCAAAAACTGCTTTACACTTGGAGAGTGAATACACATATATATAGGAAAAGAGAGAGGAGAAGAATCTCAAACACAAAATGTGGGATAAATTTAAATCAAGTGGGCTCTAATATGAGCCAAATTAATGGGCCTAAATACATGACTTTTCCAACACAATCAAATAATGCAGGCTTTATGATCACAAAATGTGCATATTTATTTTATACAAATTAGCAGCTCTTTTTGCCTACTTGAAGCCTTCACATACACTTATATTAAGAAAAAAAACATCAATTAAACTTCGTTAGCCGCTTTAACTCTATCCATCATTTCAAAAAATGCCTCCCTTTGCACAGAATGATTAGCAAAAAACCTGACATTCTCTCATGAATTCAAAGAAGAGGAAAAAAACTAGATATCATATTATCATGTATTTTCTATTTCCCTATAATCTGCAGGAATTAACTAATGAAGTCACTTGCACTGTCTAGGCCTAAAATTTCCCTCTGATAAAAGCCTCTCCATGAGCTTCTGAAGCCTTATAGCCCCAGGTCCAGGCCGAAGAACCGAACCATCTCCGACAACAAGACATGGATCGCTCCCATTATCCGTCCTCCCCACGCACCATCCTCCGGGAATAAGCCTTCCGGGGCCGCGAAACAAGAGCTCTGCATCCACCCTGTCGAGGACCGAATCATCTCTCTGAAACTTTCGGGCAAAGGGAGCATTGCTATCGATCATGGCCTTCATGTCTCTTGAGGTGAGATAGTGAGGGTGCTGCCTAGGAGGGTTATCCCATGCTATGAAATGGAGGTCGTTGTTCACGGTCGTGTTGCTGAACTCTTTGGCATTACAGATCACGGTGTGGAAGTATCCTTCGGGCGATGAGAGGAAGTTGGCATAGTACATGAGGATGGTGCGGGGGAGATTGTCCCACCCCCATATGCAGTAGTCTATAAACGAGTGAGAGAGCACCATCCAAGCAGATCCTGCCATAAATCCCGAGGATGAACTCAATTAGCAATGATAGTTTCAAGGCTCCATTTGAAATTTGATGCTTTATTGATGCAACGTGCAAAATAAATATTATCACAAATGATAAACAAATATTAACTAGTTTACGGATAACTAATTTTAAATTTCAGTTCGAGATAGCAGTGATGGTGTGGAAAACTGCGGCAGGAATGTGCCAGTATTTGGCTAGTTCGGGGTAGTGCTTCGGACAAAAAACATTGTCAACATGCGAAAGAGCCAAGTTGCCCATTCAGCGTTTCAGACCCAAAGCATCATTTTGGCGGTAGGACGATCATGAGCGCTGCGAGCCAAACACAACCCATCTTACCCCACTCCTTTTTCACACCGCCATGGAAAGCTTTTGCCGTATTTTCCCTAACATAGCCTTATTAAATAATAAGAACAGCTAAGAGTAAGACACATGGACGTGTTTTTCCTAAATCATTAAGGCTCCGTTTGGCATAGTGGTGGTGGACGTAAATATATGGGTTAAAATGTCATTCGTTAAGAATCACCTAACAAACAACATCGATTTGAACATAAAAGTGGATGAAGTTCCTTAGGTGAGCCTTAACAAATGACAATTTAATCCTGTGTTCATGACTGCTCGGCCAAACGGAGCCTAAATCACAGTTAGAATTAAAAGTGGTAGTTTTTTTATTGCTTCTTTGATTGACCTTTAGTCGAGGAAGCAGAAGCTGGTAACAGAAAACTTATCAAACGGATCTCAAGTGATTGATGATGCTCAATATACATAATCAAAGAGATACATTATTGGCTGTAGAATACGTATTCAACATCAAATGACGATGTAAAATCTCATTTAGGTACAAAACAATGAGCAGTTTTTTGAGAAATCTACTGAGAAAAATAATGATTCCAGAACTGCATTTTTGAAACTGCTTCGTAAAACAGCTTTACAGCAATGACTTTGTTACGCCCCCGAACATGATACAATTCTTTGGGCGTCAATATGCTCGCAGGTGAAAGGAGAAGACAGGCGACAACGGGGCTGAACCATCCGGTTCAGCCCCCACTCACTAAAGATCGGTGGCTTGGGGCTGAACCACCCCGGTTCAGCCCCGTATGGGAGGGGCCGACCGGCCCCTCTTGGGCCCGGGTATAAATATACCCGGGGCTCTCTCTTTTAGCCAAGAAGAATATTATCAGGTATTGCCTCCTTCCCTCTCCTCCAACCCTAATTCCTCTCTAGATTTCTCCCTAGTTCTCCCCTCCCTCTCCAATCTCTTATCATTTGGTATCAGAGGATTCGTCCTACGGCCATGGTGAACACCCGCTCGCAAGAAGAAATCAACCGGTTGGAAACCCTAGAGGAGAACTACGCCGGGTTGACGGATTCAGTAGCCACCATCGAAGAGCAGATGAGGGCATATACGCAACGCTTGGAGGAACGGATCGATGCCCGTATCGAAGAACTCAAGGCCCTATTATCGCAAAATCTGAAGGGAAAGACACACGAGGAGTTCGGCGGGTTGCAAAATGCCGCAACTTCCGCGTCACAGTGTATCGCCCCGCAGGTGAGCGAGGGCTCTGGATCGGGCAACCCGTCCCCGTTCGGGGCGGAACACAACGGCGCCGACGGAGCATCGGGATCGACGAGGGCGCACGATTGGTGCGGCATGGGCGCGACAGTCTCCACCGGCGCGGGATCAATCCCGATCGGACCTGTCGACGTCGGAACAGGGCGTGCAGCCTGGGGCCGGTTCGGCGGCGAGCAGGGAGGTGTCGGGAGGGCTCCAGGCGCACCGTTGGGTGGTCCGGGTAGCCTCCTTCCCCATCCATGGGGCCGGGTACGGGAGGGTACGGAACCGGGTACCTCCAGGAGGGTACGGGACCGGGTACCTCCAGGAGGGTACGGGACCGGGTACCTCCAGGAGGGTACGGGACCGGGTACCTCCAGGAGGGTACGGGACCGACATTCCTTGGGGCGGCTAGCAACGCCACGGCTACCCGGGCCCAAGAAGGCCAACATGGCATGGGCACGAACAAGGGTGGCAAGGTCAAGCAGCCCCACGGGCGTACATGCCTCTGAAATTAACGCGCATGAATTTCCCAAAGTACAACGGAGGGGACGCTCTCGAATGGGTACAGAAGGCAGAGCTTTTTTCAGCTATCAAGAGGTTCCGGAAGTCCAATGGGTATAGCTGGCATCATTCCACTTCGAGGACGGCGCTTTCCAGTGGACGTAGTGATTTTTGAGAGGCAAGGACTACGTGCCCTGGGTTGATTATTTGGAAGGGTTCACCACCAGATTCGGGCCACTGGAGTATGAGGACTTTGAGGCCCTCATGAAGAAGCTACGTCAGAAGGGATCAGTGATGGAATACCGTACGGAGTTCGAAAAGTTGGAAAATCGGATACACTGGGAAGAGAAGATGTTACTCAGCTGTTTTGTATCGGGACTGAAGGAACACATACGTGATGAGGTTCAGGCCTATATGCCTCGCAGTCGGAATCATGTCATCAGCTTAGCCCGCATCCAGGAGAGCGCTTCAACAGGCAGCGGACCCGTACAACGGGGAGACCCACAGCTCCACCGACAACCGTTAGGAGAGAGCCACTGGAGACCGGTAAACCTACTGTGACACGATTATCTTGGACTGAGCTCCAGGAGAGGAAAGAGAAAGGACTATGTTTCAATTGCGATGAAAAATTCGCGCCCGGACACAAATGCCAGAAGATGCAGGTGTACATGTTACAGTAGGATGGAGAGGAGGAGCTCTCCCCCGAGTCCGATTTGGAGGGGGACTTGGATATGACCGAGTTTGGAGTGTCCATACATGCGATGGAAGGTTGCAAAGCCCCCCTCACTATGCGGATCGCGGGAAAGATTAAGCAAGAGAAGATGACGATTTCAGTGGATAGCGGGAGCACTCACAACTTCATTTCATCCCGACGTTGCACAACGGGTGGGACATGGGATCGATACGGGAGCCGTCTTTCATGTCATGGTGGTTGATGGGAGCAAACTTCAGTACGAAGGAGTCGTGAAGCGGGTAGAGTTGCGGATATAGGGGTACTCGGGATGCACATACGTATATCTTCTACCCATCAGAGGCTCTGACATGGTGCTTGGGGTTCAGTGGCTGCAGCAACTGAGGCGGGTGACCTTTGATTGAGACCAGATGATGATGGAGTTTGTACAGCACGGGAAGCAATACTGTCTGGGGGGCCTAAAATCGTCCCCGATGAAGGAGATATTCCTTCGGAGTATGGAGCGACTTGAGAGCCAGGGCAGCACAATGACAGTGATTATGAAGATGACACCGGCTCCCACATCCCCTCCAGTTGTACCCATTCAGATGCAGGCGCTTCTGGCGCGGTATGCCGATATATTTTAGACACCCCGCACACTTCCTCCACCGTGGTTCAGAGATCATCAAATCCAGCTCAAGACGGGTGCGGACCCTACCAACATCCGACCTTACCGCTACCCGTACATCCAGAAGACCGAGATAGAGCGAAGTGTCAGGAAAATGCTTGCCGTCAGAATTATCCGTCTCAGTACTAGTTCTTTCTCGTCTCTCATCATCCTAGTAAAGAAGAAAGACGGGACGTGGCGATTTTGTGTGGATTACCGCGGTCTGAACATCTCTACTATTAAGGATAAGTTCCCCATTCCTCTAATCGAAGAACTATTGGACGAACTGCACGACGCTCGCCTCTTCACCAAGCTTAACCTCAGGTCGGGCTACCATCAGATTCGGATGCATGAGGACGATATACCCAAAAAAGCTTTTCGTACGCATGATGGCCACTATGAATTCCTGGTAATGCCTTTTGGGCTTACCAACGCCCCGTCCACGTTCCAGGCAGCCATGAACGAGATATTTCGTCCTCTTCTCCGTCGATCAGTACTAATATTTTTTTATGATATCCTCATCTACAGTACCAGTTGGGAGGACCACTTGACCCATGTCGAGCACGTGTTCACCATCCTCCGCCAGCACCAACTGCCAAGCAGTCTAAGTGTTCGTTCGGGCAAGAGGAGGTGGAGTACCTGGGACATTTGGTCTCCGCTAGCGGGGTCAAGGCTGATCCCAAGAAGATCGAGAGCATGCTATCGTGGCCTCGTCCTCACACGGCCCGAGCATTACGGGGTTTCCTGGGACTTACAGGGTATTACAAGCGGTTTGTCAAAAATTATGGAAAAATCGCTCGCCCATTGACGCAATTGTTACAGAAGGATGAATTCAATTGGCCAGACGAGGCGGAAGCGGCGTTCCAGGCCCTCAAGGGGGCTATGACAACCACTCCGGTTCTCTCTTCCAGATTTCAAAAGGAGTTTGTATTGGAGACCGATGCATCCGGAGTGGGCATCGGCGCGGTATTGATGCAGAGGGTCGGTCACTGGCCTTCTACAACAAGGTGTTTGCGCCCAGTACTTTGGGACTATACACGTACGAGAATGAGATGTTGACTATCATTCATGCAGTGGCCATGTGTGATGTGGCAGCCTTACTTGTTGGGGCGACATTTCAAAATCCGCACTGACCATCAAAGCTTGAAGCACTTCTTAGAACAGCGGGTCTCCTCTCCGGTTCAACAAAAGTAGGTGACGAAACTGTTGGGGTATGATTACGAGATTCTTTACAGACAGGAAAAAGAGAACTTGGTTGATGACGCATTATCCCGCCTACATGAGGGCACCATCGCCCAAATTTCTGGTCCCCTACTCGACTCGTTAGATTATATTCAGGAGGAGATCACGCGAGATCCGGCACTACGGGCCATTGTGGAGGCTCTCCGACAGGGGCAGAACACTACACCAGGCTACCAGCTGCTGAATGACAGACTTTATTATTAGGACCGGGTGGTCATTCCGCCATAGTCCGCTTGGAAGACAGTCATGATGCACGAGTTCCACTCATCCCCGACCAGCGGCCATGCGGGCCTACTCCGTACTCTACAACGGGCACGGGCGAATGTTTTTTGGACAGGCTTACGGCGTGATATCCAGCAATTTATGCAGCAATGCGAGATATGTCAGCGTCAGAACTACGAGACGACCTCCCCAGCCGACTTGCTTACACCTCTGGAGAATCCGCACCGCATTTGGGAGACAGTGTCCATGGATTTCATCGACGGGTTGTCGAAGTCTAAGGGCAAGACCGTCATACTGGTCGTGGTCGACAAGCTCTCTAAATATGGACATTTCTTGGCGTTGAGCCATCCGTACACAGGCGAGTAAGTCGCCGATCTCTTTGCCGGTGAAATTGTCCGCCTCCAAGGAATTCTGTGCGCCATCATTTCCGACCGGGATCCGACATTTGTAGGAAAATTCTGGCGGGAGCTCTTTCGATTACAGGGTACTTGCTTACGCTTCAGCACGGCGAATCACCCCCAGACGGATGGTCAGACAGAGGTTCTAAATCGGGGGGTGGAAACCTATCTTCATTGTTTTGTGATGGACGAGCCGCGAACTTGGACCAGTTGGCTACACTGGGCTGAATATTGCTACAACACCTCCTACCACTTCGCCAGCAAGATGACCCCATTTGAGGTCGTCTACGGACGTCCTCCCCCCTCTTTGGGTAGCTATCAACCCGACGGTACAGCATTACCGGCCGTGGACCGGGCGCTTCGCGACCGGGATCGCACTCTCGCCACTTTGCGTGAGAATCTCCGCACTGCACAAGATCGCATGAAGGCCCAAGCAGACAAGCATCGCAAGGATAGGGAATTCGCGGTGGGTGATGAAGTCTTCCTCAAGCTCCGACCTTACCAACAGGTGTCCGTCGGACAAACCAGAAATTGGCCCCTCGCTACTATGGGCCCTTTCGTATTCTCCACCGTGTGGGGCCTATTGCTTACACTTTGGCTCTTCCTGAGGGGTCACGTATTTATCTGACATTTCATGTGTCCTTACTTAAACAGAAGATCGGCAACGGAATTCAGGCCAACCCGTTACTGCTAGAGGCAACAGTTGCGGGGGAACTACAACCGATACCCGAGGAGATCCTAATGCTCAAATGGAAACGGCGGGGTACCGAGTACCGTCCTGAGCTCCTGGTCAAATGGAAACACAAGTCTGAGGCACACAATACTTGGGTCGATCTATTGGAGTTCAGGGAGCTCTACCCAGACTACCATCTTGGGGACAAGTTGGTTCTTGATGTGGAGGGGAATGTTACGCCCCGAACATGACACAGTTCTTTGAGCGTCAATATGCCTGCAGGCGAAAGGAGAAGACAGGAGACAACGCTAAAGACCGGCGGCTTGGGGCTGAACCACCCCGGTTCAGCCCCGTATGGGAGGGGCCGACCAGCCCCTCTTCGGCCCGGGTATAAATATACCTGGGGCTCTCTCTTTTAGCCAAGAAGAATATTATCAGGTATTGCCTCCTTCCCTCTCCTCCAACCCTAATTCCTCTCTATATTTCTCCCTAGTTCTCCCCTCCCTCTCCAATCTCCTATCAGACTTCGGACTCTTTTACATAGGCAAGTGCAATATTCTCCAAGATTCCGACCGCAGCCCCTTCATGATTACATCTATTCAGTTTTTCTTAATGATATACTTATTGGGTGTATTCTATGATTCTATCTAGTAAAGTTAATACTGTAGTAGTATCCTTCTCATTACCCATCTTACATACATTTTAATTCACTTTCAAATTAACTGCATCCGGTTGAATTGTCTATGGATAGAACAGAATATACTTTACATACATTATGGAAATGGAATTAATGTATGATTTTGATGAAAAATAGATTGCAAGCATACCCTTAATGTACAAAATTAAAATTATTATCATATACACTGCCACATAAGTTTATAATGTAGATTACACAAATTATATGGGGTTTAAATTAATGGAAACTTGAAAGCAAAGAGCTTGATTACTACTTAAGATATACAATGGCAAGACAAATTGATGTGAAGCGGAGACGTGGACCTGCGGCGGAGGATCAGTTTTTGTGCCCGTTCGGGGCCGATTGGCGACTTACCATATATAGCGTGCTCGAATTGACGATCCGACTCCGTCGATGCGTCCGGATTTGTGTTGCGAATCAATTTCATATATAGCTTTGCATTTTTCGGTTATTGTTTCATGTAAATTTGACCCCGAAACCAACGGCCAATCACAACCATTGATTCTGGGTGCCCTAATTTTCATTCATTATAACTAGGTGGTTTAGGGCTGCCGTCTTCTTCATTGCTGAAATTTGGAGAGTCTTCTTTCTCATTTCCAGTGATCTTTTCGCGGTGCCGACTCCGTGGACCCCTTGGTGACGACTCCTTGGATAAGTGACTTGTATCTTCGAGTTTTCCTCCACACCCACCCTTCCACCCTGCTGTCCAGCCAGCCACCTCCCCCGAAATCCCCTTGAAGTTGTTGTTTAGCTAGCCACCTTCCTCAAAAAAACATAAAATAAAATACCCTCCATCAGGATTCTCATAAAGCCGACTAATACCTTCTACGATAGTTGGGAGGGAAAGCCAGCAAGGGGAAGGGCGGCCGGAAGAGGGGAAGAAGAGAAGAAGAGAGAGTTAGGGTTGAGAGAGGAGAAAGGGGGCAGCCCTCAATTCATTGATCATCCAAGATAAAAAAAACCAAGCAAGAGTCCAAATCCCATATATAGGGTTTCAAATACAATAAACCAAAATAAACCAAATTAAACCAAAGGCTGAAATAAGCCCCAACCGACCCAACCGGGCTTGGCCTAATCTCCGGTTGGGTTGGTGCCGTGCTGGGCGCCTCCGCCCGACCCCGTCCCGGCCGGTTCGACGACCTCGACCGCGTCTCCAGTATTGCGCTCCCGAGCTCTTCGTGTGTACACCTTCCACGGCGGCTCCTCAAGTAATTCCGTAACAATACCGCCATCTGGAAAATTGGCCTTGTCCTCAAGGCAGTAGTCGGGAAATTGGCGGCGAAAGTCGTCGCGGATGAGCCAAGTGGCGTCGCTCTCCGGCCGATGTTGCCAAGCCACACGGATCTCTTCGGGGGCCGCATCCCCGGGTAAATGGTGACGGTGGCCAATGATGCCGGCCGGGTAGAGGGGCGCCATGCCCGATTCCTCCTCCTCGGTGGGTAGAGGCTCCACAGCCGGGTGGTCGCCAATGACCCGGCGGAGTTGTGATACGTGGAAAACTGGATGAATGCGGCTATGTTGCGGTAGGCGGAGCCGGTAGGCCACCGCGCCTATACGGCTGAGCACTTCGTAGGGGCCGAAGAACCGAGGTGCAAGCTTCGGAGAGGAACGGGGAGCGACCGAAAGTTGGCGGTAGGGGTGGAGTTTGATGAAGACCTTGTCGCCCGCCCGGAAAGAGAGGTCGCGGCGCTTCCGATTCGCAAAGGATCGCATCTTCTCTTGGGCTCGTTGGAGGTGATGTTTAAGGCTATCCAAAATGACATCCCGATCATGAAGGTGATCGGCTAAGGTGGCTACCGGACACTATCCGGGGAGGTGGCGAATGATGGACGGAGGAGGCCGTCCGTAGACGGTTTCAAAAGGAGTGGTAGCCGCGGCATGGTGGTAAGCCGTATTGTAAGAATACTCGGCCCAACATAACCATTTGGCCCATGTGTTCGGGCGCTCCCCGATAAAGCAGCGGAGGTATGTCTCCAAGCAGCGGTTAAGGACCTCCGACTGGCCATCGGTTTGCGGGTGGTAGGCTGTGCTCATGCGGAGTCGAGTGCCCTGTAGCCGAAAAAGTGATGTCCAAAATCCACTGAGGAAGAGCGGGTCGCGGTCGCTGACGATAGAGCGTGGAAATCCGTGGAGTCGTACTATCTCCGCGATGAAACAGTCGGCCACCGTGGCCGCCGTATAGGGATGTCGGAGCGGAATGAAGTGTCCATACTTTGTGAGGCGATCCACGACCACCAAGATGCAGTCGAATCCATTCGAGCGTGGGAGGCGCGTGATGAAGTCCATGGCAATATCCTCCCAAATCCGCTCCGGAATGGGTAATGGCTGAAGGAGCCCGCCCGGAAACATGGCCTCATACTTGGCCTTCTGACACGGTAGGCAAGCCGCTACGTAGGCCTTCACTTGGCGGAGCATGTTCGGCCAATAGAGAGAGGCCGCCAAACGGCGATATGTCCGGAATGCTCCAGCATGTCCGCCGGACGGTGTGGAGTGGAACTCGGCGAGGAGGCGCGGGATACTGGCGGCGGCCGTGGATAGCACAAGACGGCCCCGATGAAACAGTCGGCCTCCGATAAGAGTATACGGCGGATGAGCCGCCGGGTTCGTGAGAAGAGTCCGCCGGATTGCGGAGAGGCGCGGGTCCCGATCAACTTCCAGTTGGATTGTGGTGGCGTCGTCCCAAATGGGGCGAGAGATGGCGGTGAGCTCGGATGAGGGCGGTACGCGGGAGAGCGCGTCGGCCGCCTTGTTTGATTTACCGGAGCGGAACTCGATCGTAAAGTCGTACCCCAAGAGCTTGGCGACCCATAATTGTTGTGCCGGCGTCGCGATTTTTTGTTGGAGAAGATACCGGAGACTGTGGTGGTCCGTTCGAACCACAAATGCGCGGCCAAGAAGATAGGGCCGCCAATGTTGCACGGCGAGCACGAGGGCCATCAACTCGTTCTCGTAGGCCGAACGACTGCGGACTATGGAGGAAAAAGCTCGGCTAAAGTACGCGATCGGGCGGCCGGCTTGCATAAGTACGGCCCCCACTCCGGTGCCGGAGGCGTCACATTCCACGACGAAGGGTTGTTTGAAATCGGGCATTGCCAAGACCGGGGCTTGCACAAGCGCCGCTTGAAGGGTGGAGAAAGCAGACATGGCCGCGGCCGGCCAATCGAAGCGGGCATCCTCGGCCCCTTTAAGGAGTTGAGTAAGGGGGCGGGCGATGGCGCCGTAATCCTTGATGAACCGGCGATAGTAGCCGGTGAGTCCCAGAAATCCACGGACTTCGCGGAGGGAAGTCGGCGGCGGCCAATGGAGCACCGCCTGAACTTTGTCTATATCCATGGCGACGCCGTTGGAAGAGATGGTATGGCCCAAGTAACTGACGCTCGTCATACCGAATGAGCATTTTTTTTGATTAAGTACCATGCGGTGGCTCCGCAAGGTGGTGAAGGTGCGGCGCACGTGGACGAGGTGTTCCTGCCAAGTTGGACTAAAAACCAAAATGTCATCGAAAAAAACAAGAACATGTTTTCGAAGTACCGGCCGGAAGAGATCATTCATGGTCGCTTGGAAGGTGGCCGGCGCATTGGTGAGGCCAAAAGGCATCACCAAAAACTCAAAGTGGCCGTCGTGAGTCCGAAAGGCCGTTTTGTGGATGTCCTCGGCGCGCACCCGGATTTGATGGTAGCCGGCGCGGAGATCCAGCTTAGTGAAGTAGGCCGCCCCGTGTAACTCATCCAAAAGCTCCTGGATGACGGGAATGGGGTATTTGTCCGGTACCGTCGCTTTGTTCAACTCGCGGTAATCCACGCAGAAGCGCCAACTTCCATCCTTCTTGCGCACCAACAAGACCGGACTGGAGAAGGGACTGGAACTGGGGCGAATGAGCCCGCCGATCAACATCTCCCGCACGAGGCGTTCGATCTCGTCCTTTTGGGCGTGCCCGTAGCGGTAAGGCCGGACGGACACCGCCGCCGAGGTTGGATGGAGAACAATTGGGTGATCCGTGGGCCGAACCGGGGGGAGCCCCGGGGCTGTAGAGAACAAGTCCGGAAAGTCGTCGAGGAGGGGGCGGAAATCCATGTGGAATGACGGAGTTTGTGGATCCGCCGGTTGGAGAGGTAGGAGATAAGCCGAGAAGAGGGCGTCCGTGACGCGGTGAATACCACGGGCCGATAGCGGAGAGCGTAGGAGCGCCGCGTCGCCCATTAAACGACATGGTTGGTTCTGATGTTGGAAACGCATGGTCATGGTAGCCCAATTCACATGAACGTCGCCCAAGGTTTGGAGCCACGCCACGCCGAGAATGGCGTCGAGGCCCCCCAATTCGAAAACATGAAAATCAGCGGTGAAAAGGTAGGAGCCCACCGAGAGGGTCACTCCCGCGCAACGTCCCAAGGTCGGTCGGCGTCGACCGTCCCCCAAAGCCACCGAAAATCCGGGGGACGGGAGGCTCGGTAAGGCCAACTCCTGAGCCAAGGAAGCCGAGATGAAATTGTGACTCGCGCCACTGTCGATCATCACTACCACGGCTCGGCCGTGAATGGAGCCCTTCAACTTCATGGTGCGGGGTCCGGTTATACCGCCCACCGAATAGAGGGGAAGGTCCAAAATATTCAAGGTGGCGGTGTCATCCGGGGGAGGAGGAGCCTCGTCGGGTTCGACGAGCGCATCAAAGTCGGCCGCGGTCACTTCGGCGTCGAAATCGCCGAAAAGGGCGTGAAACTCCTTGACGGCGCAAACATGTTGGGGCGAATAAGGTTGCCGGCAACGGAAGCACAAGCCCTTACGGCGAAGCTCATTATAATCTTGATTGGAGATGCGATGGGGGGGATCGGGTCGGCCTGGGCGAGGCCCTCCCCCTCCCGCCACGGGTCGGGGGGGCCCATCACGCAAGTTGGCCGGTCGAACGGATGGAGCCGGGGGATTCGGGAAAGGGCGATGGCCGAGATCGGCTTCCACCGCGCGCGCGAGGTCCAAGGCTTCGGACACCGTATGCGGGTTGTGAGTCCGAATGCGCGAGCGAATCGCCGGGCGGAGGCCTTGGAGAAAGAAGCCCAAGTAATGGTCGGGTGGGAGACCCGGGACTTGGGTGACGAGGGCGACGAACTCGTCAATATACCCGTCGAGATCGGCCGTTTGGCGGGCGCTGCAGAGGCGTTCAAACGCGGAGCCGGTGTAGCGGGGATCATAACGCGTGATCATTTCCTGCTTGAAGTCCGCCCAAGAAATCGTCGGCTGGCTTTGCCGGAGCCAACGTGCCCAATGAAGGGCGGAACCTTCCAAGCCGACCATGGCGGTGCTAACCCGGTCCGCGGGGGGTGTGAGCTGTAGGTCAAAGAGTTGTTCCGCCCGTGCGATCCAACCCAAAGGATCCACACCGGAGAAGGAGGGGACATCGAGGTGTTGCAAATGTCGGGGTAGCACGCCGGCCGCTGGCGGAGGTGCGGGCACAGCCGTGTGGAGTGGCGGGGCGCCCAGCACGGACGCCGTGTCCGCGGAGGAGGCCGACCCGGGGTTGGAGGGGGCGGCGAACGCGTCGAAACGGCGTAGGATGGCCGTTTGGCCCACGGCGAGGGCTTCGATGGAGGCTTGCAAGGAGGAGAAACGGGAATCGTGCTCGGCGACGCGGGCGGCGAGGGCGTCGGGGGCGTCGGCGTCGGGCTCGGTGTGCGCACGGGTGGTCGGGGCCATGAAGTCCGGCGGCAACACGGTGCAGGCGGACCGGCAGGTCGGACCAAAATAATACCTTCTACGATAGTTGGGAGGGAAAGCCGGCAAGGGGAAGGGCGGCCGGAAGAGGGGAAGAAGAGAAGAAGAGAGAGTTAGGGTTGAGAGAGGAGAAAGGGGGCAACCCTCAATTCATTGATCATCCAAGATAAAAAAAACCAAGCAAGAGTCCAAATCCCATATATAGGGTTTCAAATACAATAAACCAAAATAAACCAAATTAAACCAAAGGCTGAAATAAGCCCCAACCGACCCAACCGGGCTTGGCCTAATCTCCGGTTGGGTTGGTGCCGTGCTGGGCGCCTCCGCCCGACCCCGTCCCGGCCGGTTCGACGACCTCGACCGCGTCTCCAGTATTGCGCTCCCGAGCTCTTCGTGTGTACACCTTCCACGGCGGCTCCTCAAGTAAATCCGTAACACCGACCCTTCCCAAAAGCAGGCCGACCCCTCCCTGTTCTTCGACCAACCCAGCCAGTCGAACCCCCCATCAGAACACCCTCCAGCCACCGCCGCACAAACCTTTAGGCCGCCCCCTTTCCCCCATCAGGCTGCCGGACCGAATCCCTCCTGAACCCGCCAAACACCTCTCTCCCCCACTATCCAGCCATGCTGCTACCTCCCTACAGCTGTCTGGCTATTTTCAGCCCCAAAACAGACAAGATCTAGATTTTTCCAGCCAGATTCAGCCGCCCCGCCTCTTCCTTTTTGCCGCCATCAGCCCCCCCCCCCCAATCCCGTGGACCTACCTCCCAACAGCCGGCCACCACCAAATCTGTCCAGATCAGAGCATTCCAGCCCAGATCCAACAATTTCCCCCTCCGATCCAGCCGTCCTAATCATTGTTATGGATAGGAGGGCTGGATCGGAGGGGGAAATGGCTAGATCTGGGTCCACCCACCACCAGAATCCCTCTTACCCTTACAAGATCCGGTCCACCCACCACCGGTATCCCTCTTTGAGTCCTCCAACGTTCAAATCTATTTTATATACAGCAGCCCTACTATTTGTGTTGTGTTTTTGTATTAGTTTGTTCGGTTGTAAACATTGTTATGGTTTAGATATTATGTGTTTTCTTGGGAAGCTAGTATATTATGTTATTTGTTCCTTAAAAAGTCTCTAACTGCAAGGTCCGATTAGCCGCGCGCACTTTCTTTGGCCCTGCACACGGAGAAAAACCAAAGCTTGTTCGCTTAAATAAATTATTTTTGTCTTGCTTTGAAATATTTTCGTGAGCTTTAAATATTTTTTATCTAATTTGAATTCACACTGTCGAATTTGCATGACATGTAGGGTTAGATCACCGTTTATCCGCCGACTATAGATTCTTCCTGCATCACAAATCCGTGAGGATGTTCAATTAGAAATCATACAACCAAGATATATAACTCAAGCTCTGTTTGAATTTTGATTGAAATCAATATACATATATACATATATATATACATATATATATACATATATATATATACATACATATGTACATACATATATATATTATATATATACATATATTATATATATATGTATGTATATATGTATTATATATATATGTATTATATATATATGTATTATATATATATGTATTATATATATATGTATATATATATACGAGTTATAGGCACGGGGCTTCGCCCCTAAGGCCAACCACGACCGTACCTAGATCATGACAGTTCACTGAGAGGGTCACCAATGCCCCGCACGACAATACTTCCGGCCACATTACCCCCGACATGACGCCGCTCGCGCCACTCGCAAACCCCCAATGCTATACTCCGCCCGTTGCTCTTTTTTCCTTGTGCACGGGGGTTTGCGAATGACGGTGAAAGCACATTTTTTATTGTTGGTAAGAGTTTTGCCTATATGAGAACACATATTTTAAAGTAAAAAAACACATAAATGAATGAGATTGAAATTTTTATAATAAAGAGGGGTAAAAGCGGGAAGTTGAATGTTTAACCAAAGGGTGTTTTTCCCTTTTAATATAATATAGATATTACAGGATGGCAAAGTGACGCAGGACGAATCTATAGACGGCGGGAAATCTGCGACCTAACCCTACATGTTATGCAAAAGTCCGACGATTAGATCACAATTAGATAATAAATAAAACATCCCACACAGTTAAGTTCACAGCAAGACACAATAATTAATTAGGGCGAGACAAACTTGGGCTTTCCTCCGCGTGGAGGGTCAAAGCAAGTGCGTGCGGCGAATAAAATCCTGCAAATCGCAAAAATTATCTAGAAGCAAACAACTACCATACAAGATATTCAAACGAGTGCAGATCCAATCCAATATAAATATGCTGAAAAATAAAAAATCCAATACAACAATACTCACTAAATAGTGGGATGACCAAGGCAATGTAAACTTATGGATCCGGATGTGTAGATCGGCGATCGAAGATGGACCCGGCGGCATGGAAATTATGGTGGTGGTTGTCCTCGGCGAAGAGTGGGGAGACCATGCCGGAAATGGAAAGATCTGGCAACTAGGAGAGAGATCCGGGCGGGGGAGACAAGATCCGATATTTTGGGATCGGATCCGGGTGGAGAGGTGATGAACGGAAGGTGGAAATAACGGATCGGGGCTGAAATTCCCAGATCTGAATTGATCCAAGGAATTTTGGCTAAAGGGGAGTGGATCCACGTAAGAGGGAGGTAGGGGAACTTGCGGCTAGAAAGGAAAGGGCGGTTTGGAGGGGGAAGGACTATGGTTGGATGGAGGGGGGCTGTCGGCGACTGGGGAAAGGAGGGAGTGGAGAGAGGATGTCGGCGGCACTGTAGCAGGGAGGAGGGAGGCGGACAGAAAGGGGTTTGGCGGGCTGGCTGGCTGCAGGAAATGCAGCAGGCCGACGACTTTAGGGAGAGTTTTAGGGGGTTGTCAATGGCTGTATGAGGGGTGGAAATTGAGGGCTAGGGGTAGGGGAAGGGTTAGGGGAGGAGAAACCAACCTAGGAGTCATCACCTAGGGCTCCACGGCGTCAGCACCGAGGGGTGATCGCTGGAATCTGGGAATACCTTCTCCAAAATTCTGCAATGCCTTCAACCAGCCCACAAAAAAACTATTTATAATAAAAGGAGGATTAGGGCATCCCACCATCGATGGCTATAATTGGTCGAAGGTGGGGCCGCCTAAATACATCAAAATAAAATGCAAAATAGTGAAATAATATATCAAACTAATTCGCAACGCGAATCCGAACACATCTGTGGAGTCCGATCGTCGAGTCGGGCACGCCATGTATGGAAAATCGCTAAATCAGCCCCGAATGGACCCAAAACTCGTCATCCACTGCAAGTGCTTGTCTATGCTCCGCATCAATCTCCCCGGCTTGAAAGAATTCATCTCATGATGAATAAAGATCAGAATTCTCTCGCTAGATGCCAGGTAAGACTCGAAGAAGTACACCAGAGGTCGCCGAAGTGTCGTCGCTGGAAAAGTGTCCTCGCCAATCAACTCCCCCTAACTGAAAAGATGTCATCTCCGGTGAATGGAGACGGCTGTGCTGAAGTCGAAGTCCAGGGGCGAATCGATCAAGCTCTGCTGCAAGTATCCAAGAGTCACCAACGTTTGTAGTGGGAATGCACTGGTAGAGTTTGGTCTCCATGAGGCTCTCAATGCTTAATTCATGAGTGGTGGATCCCGGTGCGATCGGCGGCGGCGTCGGTAAAACCAAAGAAGACGAGTCCCCGGGTGGGTGGGTGTCAGAAGTAGGTGAGTAGTGGTGGTCATTAGACATAGGTGGGCTATGAGGGTGGTAAGGCAATGAGAGTGGAGGTGTGGGCGGCTCGAAGTCCCCACTGCTTGGGTCCACATACTCGCGAGGCTCGAAGTACGACGTCATATATTCAACACTAAATATCGGATGGATGTCTATACTTGCAGGGATATCAGGATCATAGGTGTTTACTTCAATCTATCTTATGATTATATAGGGATCTATTCGTCTAACGCTCAAGCTTTTAGCAAGCCTCGCACGGAGCCTCACAACGCAGATTTTCACCATCACCTGCTCGCCTTCATGAAGTAGTTGCTCTTGTCAGTGAACATTCGCATGTGATTTATAAAATTTATTATCATTATGGATTTCCCGTCGGACCGACTCATGAAATACATGCAAACGATGAACAGACAACACAACACACTCATGCAAAAAATGATGAAACAACCCAACATTCTCAAGCAAATGATACAAATGACACATGACCGACACAACATACTCTCTATGGGAGAATCTAATAATGACCTGAAAGTTTATCAAAGGAGGTGACCTATCAGGAGGATCTCTCGGAGGAGTGTAGAAAAACTCATCCTGTGTGTGACAAGTGTTCAGGTGACCATGCGGAACATCAATACTCAAGGGCGAGCTCATGAAGAGCAAAATATCTCTCAGAGAGTGTGACGCATCAGGGGGCTCACCAGGAGATTTGTAAAAAAAGTCATCACGACTACGACGACCACCTGAATGAAAATCGTGTATACCAACTAAAATACGTGACTCTCGAGTGTGGTGCGTGTCCCCAAAAAGAAAGAGCTCGTCTGGTGGGTCAGCAGGTGGTGCGATCCGAAACTCATCGAGGGTGCGATGTGTCAGCAGGTGGTGCCCTAAATACTTGATGCTCCACACAATATCCATCCTCTGGGGCAAGGCCAGAGACGATAATGGAAGAAACGAAACTAACCCAAAACTCGTAAACAACCGGCTCACCTGAATCGAATCCTCACCAGGATGTGGTGGCTCATCAGGAGGCTCAACAGGGGGGGTTGTCATAGAACTCGTCACTAGAGTCAAGGTTCCCCAGATGAGTACCATCACAAGGGGTAGCGTCCCCATGAATAGGTGACATAGTCACTTTGAGATTAACATCAGGCTTTGGGCTCTCGGTCGTGATGTGACTCCGAGCAATGACCATGGGAGAGCGATATAGGCCTACACCCAAGAATGGATCCATTGGTGTAGTGTCAGGAAATGGTTTGTGGTTGGGGTGCAAACAAACCCAGTGGATGGCATAGGAAGAGGTGTGAGTGAGGGACACAACACTATAGACTCAATAGGTCGCTCAGGCTCACTCTATATCGGGGTCGTAAGAGACGGGTCAGAGACAAGAGATAGGTCACTCACTAGGCTAAGTACCTCACTGTGGTGAGAGCAATCCGCCTCATGTATCACTTCTGTCGTTGCTGACAAGATAATGATAGGCGTTATGGTGACCTCAGTATGGGAGGGACTAGTACTGCGGAGGTCAGGATGAGAATCCCATCGACAAGCACTTGTGGATCTCAAAGACTGTTCATAACGAAGGGCGAGCTGATATGTCTGCTCAAGGGATTTCGAGTTATGATAAACTACCTTAGTACGTATGTCAGACCGAAGTCTAAACCGAAATCGGGGAATGGTCATGGATAGGTCTTCTCAGATATCACTCCTCACGACTAACTCATCAAAATGGTCCTTGTACTCAGCAACAGACATGGATCCTTGCTGAAGGGAAAATAATTGGTCGAACAAGCGACTTCGATACGACGAAGGCAGATACCTCTGACACAAAGTACGCTTCATGTCCACCTAATTGGTGATACGATGTAGACGGTCTCGCTCGCAGGTCCTCTCAACGCTAGCCCAATATATCCTTGTCTGATCTAAAAGTCTAAGTTTCGCAAACTTAACGCGACGTTCACCGGATACCTCAAAATGATCAAGATAATACTCAATATCCACGAGACAATAACTGAAAAACTCGGGACTCGATGAGCCTTCAAAAGAAGAGGCAGCAGTACAAAACTGACTCTCAAGATCTCTCTCGGAACGACTATCCACATAATAATCATTCCTATGGTAACTGAGTCGTGTCGAAAAATCAACACGATCCGCTTGCGTGTACGGATAAGAACGACGACAATCATCATACTGATCGTCTCCAGCATAGTGAGGTTGTGTCGGTGGATCAATACGATCTCTGAAAGTGGTGTACTGCAATCAAGAATGATCGTCAAAATAATATGAGGATCTCCCTGACAGGGTTATGTGAGAGCGGGTGCAAGTGGGCTCGAGACCTTTAAATTGAGGAGGGGAATAATTGTGATACCTAGACATAATGAAAAACCTATAGACTCTACGACTGCGTATCAAATAGTGTGCGGAACCTGGCTGCGCGCAACCTGGCTTTGATACCAATTGACGCACGACAAATCTATAGGCGGCGGGAAATCAGCGACCTAACCCTACATGTTATACAAAAGTCTGACGGTTAGATCACAATTAGATAATAAATAAAACATCCCACCCAGTTAAGTTCATAGCAAGACACAATAATTAATTAGGGCGAGACAAGCTTAGGCTTTCCTCCGCGTGGAGGGCCAAAGAAAGAGCGTGCGGCGAATAAAATCCTGCAAATTGCAATAATTATCTAAAAGCAAACAACTACCATACAAGATATCCAAACGAGTTCAAGGTCCAATCCAATATAAATATGCTGAAAAATAATAATCCAATACAACAATACTCACTAAATAGTGGGATGACCAAGGCAATGAAAACTTATGGATCCGGATGTGCAGATCGGCGATCGAAGATGGACCCGGCGGCGTGGAAATTGTGGCGGTGGTTGTCCTTGGCAGAGAGTGGGTAAATCGGGCCGGAAATGGAAATATCCGGCCACTAGGAGAGAGATCCAGGCGGGGGAGACTAGATCCGATAATTTGGGATCGGATCCGGGTGGAGGGGTGATGAACGGAAGGTGGAAATAATGGATCGGGGTTGAAATTCCTAGATTTGAATTGATCCAAGGAATTTTGGCTCAAGGGGAGTGGATCCACGTAGAAGGGAGGTAGGGGAACTTGCTTCTAGGGTTGCGGCTAGAAAGGAAGGGGCGGTTTGGAGGGGGAAGGACTATGGTTGGATGGAGGGGGTTGCCGGAGGCTGGGTAAGGAGGGAGTGGACAGGGGGTGTCGACGACACTGTAGCAGGGAGGAGGGTGGCGGGCAGGAGGGGGTTTGGCGGGCTGGCTGCTGCAAGAAACGCAGCAGGCTGGCGACTTTAGGGAGGGTTTTGGGGGGTTGTCGATGGCTGTATGAGGGGTGTGAGTGGTGGAAATTAAGGGCTAGGGGTAGGGGAAGGGTTAGGGGTGGAGAAACCAACCTAGGAGTCGTCACAAGGGCTCCACGGCGTCGGCACCGAGGGGTGATCGTTGGAATCCAGGAATACCTTCTCAAAAAATCTGCAATGTCTTCAACCAGTCCACAAACCATCTATTTATAATAAAAGGAGGATTAGGGCATCCTACTATCGATGTTGGCCGAAGGTGGAGCCACTTAAATACATCAAAATAAAATGTAAAATACTGAAATAATATATCAAATCGATTCGCAACGCGAATACAAACACATCTGCGGAGTCCAATCGTCGATCTGGGCACACTATATATGGAAAATCGCCAAATAAGCCCCGAATGGACTCAAAACTCATCATCCACTGCAAGTGCTCGTCTATGCTTCGCATCACAAAGTTAATATCAAAAGGCATGGTCATGGCTTTAACCTATTTTTTTGGTATCTTTTTGTTTTGCACATGGCCGGAGGACTATAGTTGTTATGCTACTACTATTGTTGTTATTGTTTTGCTTGTATATCTACTTAAGTTATTAGGGATAAAATTTACATTGATCTTTTATTTGATAAGCTTGATTTGAAATTCTTTTATCAATCATCATTATCATAATGATCATCATCATCAATAGCTTTATCAAAACTATTTGTAATTTGATTTATAAACCTTCGCATTCTATTCATTCCTGTAGTACTAAACTTATTTTTCGCAGAACAAATTCAAAACTTTTATAAAGGTTCAATCTAACTTTATGCTTCATGATCTTCCGACATTAATTGTATCTACCCATATAATGGGTGCAATTCTACCTCTCATATGCATGTTCAAACCATTTAAGAGCTCATTTGATTACTTGAAGATATATACCATAATTTAGAGAGAGTTTTTCTCACTCATTTTGATTGTGAAAACAAAATCATCATAATTGAGAGACTTTAGAAGTGTTTGTAAAGTTGAAACACTATTTATTTCTAACTAAATAAATCAAATGACATTAAAGTCTTTGTTTCTCAAAGTATGATTTCAACTTAATACAACAACACTCGAGCATTTATCCCACTACAGTAGGGTCGGCTATATGGATCCTTTGTCCCCATTGTGCCCTATCTTTTGTCATAATCTCACTAATGTCTAAGTATATCATATCTTTCTTTATAGTTTCATTCCAAGTACTATTGTTGTTATTGTTTTGCTTGTATATCTACTTAAGTTATTAGGGATAAAATTTCCATTGATCTTTTATTTGATAAGCTTGATTTGAAATTCTTTTATCAATCATCATTATCATAATGATCATCATCATCAATAGCTTTATCCAAACTATTTGTAGTTCGATTTATAAACCTTCGCATTCTAATCATTCCTGTAGTACTAAACTTATTTTTTGCAGAACAAATTCAAAACTTTTATAAAGGTTCAATCTAACTTTATGCTTCATGATCTTCCGACATTAATTGTATCTACCCATATAATGGGTGCAATTCTACCTCTCATATGAATGTTCAAACCATTTAAGAGCTCATTTGATTACTTGAAGATATATACCATAATTTAGAGAGAGTTTTTCTCGCTCATTTTGATTGTGAAAACAAAATCATCATAATTGAGAGACTTTAGAAGTGTTTGTAAAGTTGAAACACTATTTATTTCTAACTAAATCAATCAAATGACAATAAAGTCTTTGTTTCTCAAAGTATGATTTCAACTTAATACAACAACACTCGAGCATTACACTAGAGTCGGCTATATGGATCCTTTGTCGCCATTGTGCCCTATCTTTTGTCATAATCTCACTAATGCCTAAGTATATCATATCTTTTCTTATAGTTTCATTCCAAGTACTTATTGGTCTATCCCTCCCTCGTTTAACATGCCTAGTGACTAGACTCTCACAACGCCTAATAGGTGCCTCTAATGGTCTCCTTTGTACATGTCCAAATCATCTTGGTCGAGCTTCTCGAATCTTCTCTGCAATTGGAGCTACTCCTGTCTTATCCCTGATACACTCATTCCGAATTTTATCCAGTCTCGTGTGTCAACACATCCACCTAGCATTCTCATCTCCGCAACTCCCATTTTTTGCTAATGTACACATTTCACTGCCCAATACTAAGAACCATAGAGCATCGTTGGTCTAATTACAATACGATAAAACTTGCCCTTAAGTTTTAATGGTACTTTACGATCACAAAAGATCCATGATGTGCCTCTCCACCTCAACCAACCCGCTTGGATTATATGTATCACATCTTTATTAATACCTCCATCTTTTTGAACTATCGATCCAAGATATTTAAAACATTCACTACGGGAAATATCTTGATCACCCAACTTAATAATGCAGTCATCCATCCTTCTTGCACTGGTAAATTTAAGCTCCATATAATCCGTCTTTGCCCTGCTCAACCAAAAACCCTTATTTTTTAAACTGTATCACCAAGATTCAATTTTTGCGTTTACACCCTCGCGCGTCTCATCAACCAAAACGATATCATCCGCAAACAATAAACATCAAGGTATTGGTTGTTGGATGTCTGGTGAGCTCATCTAAGATAAGGGTAAAGAAATTAAGGCTTAAAGCTGAATCTTGATGTAAGCCAACAGTGATAGAGAATTCCTGTTTTAATCCTCCAGATGTACTGAACCTCGTCACTGAATTTGTATACATATCTTTGAGTATGTCAATGTATGATACATTTACACCCTTCTTTTCTAAGACTCTTCACAAGATCTCTCTTGGAACTCTATCATAAGCCTTCTCAAGATCAATGAACAATATATGCAAATCTTGTTTTTTTTCTCGGTAGTTGTCAATGAGTCCCCTCAAGAGATGTATAGCTTTCATGGTTCACCGCCCTGACATGAATGCAAATTGTTTTTTTGAGATGTTTCTCTCGTATTACTCTTATTTTTATTACTCGTTCTTATAGTTTCATTGTATGACTCATCAATTTAATTCATTTGTAATTAACATAATTTTGTATATTTTCTTTATTCTTATACAAAAATATAAAGATAGTTTCTCTCCATTAGTTTAGTATCCTATTTGACTTCAGTATCTTATTAAAAAAAACATGTAAGCCGCAAAATTTTTTTATTCCATAAACATTTTCATACTTCGATGGATATATCTTCTGGCATAACCGTTTTTTTATTTTCCATCTTTTTTTAGAACATCATTTACCTCTGACACTTGAATTTTACGATAAAACATTACGTTTTTATTCTCCTCCGATTTACTTAACTCTTTCAAGTTGAATTCATTGTCTTTTGTTTCATTATAGAGTTAAAAAGGTATTTTTTTTCATCGCTCTATAATATCCACGTCATCCATTAAAACAATATCTATTTCATAATTTATACATTTTACTTAACTTAAATATTTTGTCTTTCTTTCTCTAACTCGAGCAATTTTATATATGTCGCGTTCTTCATCTTTAGTATCTAATCGCTTATAAAAATTTTCATAAACTTGACTACTTGTTTTACTTATTGCATATTTAGCTTCTTTTTTGGCGATTTTATACTTCGCTAAGTTTTCATCATTCCTACAAACATAAAGTGATTTATAGCTAGCCCTTTTTGCTCTCATTTTGTCTTGCATTTCCTCTTTCCACCACTAAGATTCTTTATTTGGGGGCGCACGACTTTTTGATACCCTAAGTACGTTCTTTCTACTTATCCTTAAATGTGAAGATATAACTTCTCATGAGATAGTAGGATCAACATAAGAATCATCAACTAGTTGTTCTATAACTGATGTCTTGAAAACAACCTGTTTTTCCATCTTCAAGTTTCACCACCGAATTATTGACAACACTTTTGTTCATTGTCTTAAATATATTATATCTAATTTGTATGTCTAACATCATTAACCTATATTGTGTTGTCAAACTTTCTTTTGATATGACTTTGTAATCCTTACAAATCATTTTATCCATTTTGCGAGTCATAAATAATTAATTTGTGATTTATTTGATCCGCTTTTAAATGTAATTAAATGTTTTCCCATCTTTATAAAAAATGTATTTATCACAATTAAATTATGCGTTACGATAAAATATAAAATGATTCGTCATTTTTCATTTCTTTCTTTATATCAAAATCATATTTGAACGGTTGTATAATCTATATTTTTCCCTATATGTCCATTTAAGTCTCCTTCTATGAAAATCTTTTTTTTTTGTGAGATTTCTCTTACTAAATCATCTAAGTCTTCCAAAAAATACACTTTAATTGCTTCACTTAATCATGTTTGTGACGCGTAAGCATTAATCACATTAATAATTTTCTTTCATATGACCAATTTAAGAGCAAAGATTCTATCAAATTTTCTACTAACCCCACCAACTTCATCCTTCCAATTAGTATCCACAATTATATCTACTTCACTGCTTGTTTAATTTTTTTCCCGTATACCATAATTTTTTTCTATGTACCATAATTTTTTCCTATGATTTCAATTTAATGAAGTAAAAAATTAAAAACCAAATTTTATATTCAATTGCATCATATTTATCATTCAAATAGTTTCTCTAATATAGAATCAAACATCGAGAAAATACAATGTAAGCTATGTAGCACGGGGACGAAAACGGGAGACGGGATACGATACGAAACAGATACGGGAAACGTGATTTTAAAAAAATTAGGATACAGGAAACATTTTTTAATTATTTTTAATTATTTTAATATAAGTATCAATTAAAATAAGAATAAGACAAATAACAAACTATTTGTATATATCTTGAATTATAACGAAAAAAATAATAAGACTATATTATATATTATTGACATTTCATATAATGTTATAAATAACATTCAAGGAAACAAGCACCATAAAGAACAATTTATCACATGTCCACATCAATTGAGATCATTGTTTTGTTACATTCACATGCAAAATATCAATTGAGATCATTGTTTTGTTACATTCACATGCAAAATATCAAGTATAAAAATTAAACATTCTCTCTAATATATCATGTAGAGAATACACATGTAAATATCATAAGCAAAATTAGATTACTTAGTAACATGTAGAGAATAAAAATGTAGCTGTACTGTAATGGTCATTTTTATGTCTAAACTCACCCGATCAAAAACGTCACCGCCAAACGTAGTCGTACTCTAATTATTATTTTGCACAAGCTTAATGTTAGCAATTAGCATAAAAACATTAAGGATTTATCTATGTAAGTGGTTTTCCCACTATAGCATATAATATCTACTATGCACTACTTGAAAGTATCATGGATATTTACTCTACTTATTAGCCATCAAGGGCTAGTTAGTTTAAACCTAGTTTCTTGAACATTGAAAAGGGGTTTCAGGCTTCTAACATGATGCATTATCCTCTTAAAATTAGAAGACATGATGCAATATTTTTAGGCATATATTGGATAATAATATGATGGAGAAAGAAGAACCAGAAGAAGAAAAAGCAGGAGAAGAAGGAGAAGCAGGAACAGAAGAAGAAGAAGAAGAAGGAGGAGAAGAAGAAGAAGAAGAAGAAGAAGAAGAAGAAGAAGCAAAAGAAGAAGAAGAAGAAGAAGGAGAAGGAGAAGGAGGAGCAGGAGGAGGAGCAGGAGGAAGAGAAGAAGAAGGAGGAGGAGAAGAAACAGGAGAAGAAACAGGAGAAGAAGAAGAAGCGGGAGAAGAAGAAGAAGAAGAAGAAGCAGCAGAAGGAGGAGGAGGAGAAGAAAAAGAAGCAGGAGAAGAAGGAGAAGCAGGAAAAGAAGAAGAAGGAGGAGGAGGAGAAGCTGGAAAAGAAGAAGGAGGAGGAGGAGAAGCAGGAGAAGAAGAAGAAGCAGGAAGAAGAAGAAGAAGCAGGAGGAGGAGGAGAAGAAGGAGGAGGAGGAGAAGAAGGAGGAGGAGAAGGAGGAGAAGAAGGAGGAGAAGAAGGAGGAGAAGGAGGAGACGAAGAAGAAGCAGGAGAAGAAGCAGAAGAAGAAGAAGCAGAAGGAGGAGAAGAAGAAGCAGGAGAAGGAGGAGTACCTGCGGGATCGGCGGAATCGGGAGCGGAACGCCGGCGGGATCGGGAGCGGAACAGGAAAACCTAATGCATAAAATGAAATACGCGAGCTCTATATCTCACGGAATCGGGTATCCCCCTTGCGGGATACGCGATTCCGAAAATAAAAAATATATATTTTTTAAAAATGTGTTTTCTGGAGTTTCGGAAACGCGTTTCCGTGCGTTTCCGGGCATTTCTCGTATCTGGTACGCGTTCGAGTCGATACGTAGACGATTTTTAAGTATCTGTGCTTTGTAGAATGTAAGAGAGCTAAAGTATCACTCTACGACAAGTCCATTGAATCTTCTTAGCATATGTAACACTACATTTCCGTGTAAATGTAATCTATTAAAAAATAAATTGTCCAAATAAGTTCAAGAAAAATACTGAAAAACATAGACAAGTAATACTATTCATAAATCAAGTAAACAACCCAAACAAATAAGAGATTCCACCACTACAAATGCTTAAGAAAATAATTTTCAAAATTAAAATTATTGCAGAAGGCTAGGTTTCTTCACCTGTAAAGAGCTTGAAGGCAGTGGGAACACTTCTCCTCTGTGGTAACCAGAAAACGTCCTGCTTTTGTGACATATATAGTCCCGGGTCAATAATAATTGGTTTTGCCCTCTGAAACCTGCAGAATTATTCAATCTTTAGCCCCAATTCAACCCTCAAAGGGAGGAAAAAATCAATCAGGACCTCCTTGATCTGCTGCCACACGTCTTATATTATGAATTTCTAATATAAAAACAGCTCTGAAATGGAGTTTGAAATGAAATAAGCCACAAAACGAAGAGTGCCAGCTACATGAAGAGGTCATGATCAATTGTTTTCCCCATTTCACATGGTATTAACAAAATCAGTAACGTTTTAGTTCCAACATACTCCTTCCACCCAATGTCGCTTGTATGATCAATGAAGTTCAGATTCCTTGGAAGATAAGAGAAAGTATGGAGCAGATCTACAAAAAAAAAAAATCAAGATCAAACCTATCATAAAATTCACATTTTAACTTCTATAAAAACAAAATTAGCAATTTTATGAAGAGGCCAGTTTACCATCTTGTGTGACAAGGGGGTAATCTGAGGCGCTGAGATTGATGAACCAGTCCCAATCACCTCCTTCCCGGAGCAGTATGGCGGCAGCGTGGAGGGTGTTAGCGACCATGGTAGGGCCGCGATAGGTCACGAGGTTGGCCTTCGTGATCATCTTGACATTGCCAACCTGAGAGAAGATTGGGTGGTCGGCAACGAAATTACGGAGGTGATTCCTCTCTTTCAGCGAGGCGGCAGCCTCGAGGTGGACGACGTAGCGGTTGGACGGATGGTAGAGAGCCTCAAGGGTTCTTATGAGCAAGCCGCCGTCGCCGGAGGAGCCGGAGATGAGGTATGCGAGGCGCGGTGGGACGGGGAGGGATGGAGAGGAAGAGGAGGAACGAAGCTTGGATTCAACGAAGGTAGGGGCGTAGAAGGAGGAAGAGGCGGGGGAGGAGGAGAGGAGGGAGGAGAACAAGGAGAATGGAAGGAGAACGAAAGGAGTTTCCGGGGAGGAGAGGGTGGCGAGGAAGAGGAGTAGGAGGGAGAAAGTGGAGCCGATTGCGAGAGGGAGGATCCATTTACGGTCCAAACCCGGGGAACGGAGATGGAAGGAGCTCAGAGATTTCATCCTCCGCCACTTTCTTCTTCTTCTTCGTCCCTGTCGATCTCTGATATGATGTCACTGATCAGTTTCTTCCCTTTGTAAATCAATGCGAAAAACTAAACAGAAGTTTTTTATGGGGGGAAGATGTTTTTGTCGACATGAAGATTATAACTAAATGGGATCATTAAATAGGAGTTGGAGATTAATGGGTTGGGAGTTTCCGATTTACAGAGAGAGGGAGAGTAGTGGTCGGTATTAGAGGATTTGCTGAACTGAAGATTTAGGTTTTTAATCCATTATTAAAAGCAGGAGTTAGGAGAAAATAGTCAATTTGCAGAATTTGGGGTAATTTAGGCTTCATTTGGTTTATCGGTGGCGGTTGTAAAAGGAGCTAGCAAAGGCAGGTTTGTAAAGAGAGCTGTTGGAAACTGGATGATGCAAACGGAGTTCTGTTTGGCTAATCTGCGTTTGCAATGCTGTTCAAAACTGAAAACTGTTTGGCAATACTGTATTTGAAAATGAACATCCGCGGTCGAATTTTTTTTTGCAAATCATTAAAAAAAATTAAACGGAAACAAACAAATTGTTTTTTATTAACTTTTTTTCGTTGACCGTTACCGTAAAGTCCACTTCAAACATATATAGATATTCCAGATTACAAAAAAACTTTTAAAAAATATGAAAAATGCGGTCAAACTCGGTGCAATTGATCGACAATTGAGTCAGGCAATGTCATCATCTCATCCCCCCCCCCACACGAATCCCTATAACATGGTCTCCACCTGAGTTTTCATTACTTTGTTCTGTTCTTCTTTGAATGCCCGCCGGATATATGAAATGTTCGTCTTCATCACAAGCACATTTAACACACACGCACTTCACCCTAGCACACACACCATTACACACACTCACAAACACATTTAACAAAAACACACACACAAAAACAGCACTCACACACTCACACATCATTATAACACAACACTCACAGCACTCACACAGCTTCACACACATCATTGTAACACACACACACAACAGCAGCACACACAGCTCTCACACACAAACAACACACATTCCCCATTCCACAGCAGCACACAGCAGTCCAGAAATACAAAGATCAGCACAAAAAGGCTAATTCTTGCACAAAAAAACCCTTGCTAGTGAAATACGCATCACTGAACACACAACACAAGTTGCTAGAGAAATAAAGACATTTACACATCCTTGATAGAGAAATAAGCACAAAATTCATCCAAAAATAAGCAAAAAGAAATTTTGGAAGGGAATGAGAAGGTATACCTGCTGGAGATTACTGGTGATTGCCGGCCACTTCGTTTGGTTTGGCGTTGTAAAAATGGCGGATCTGCACAGTGCAAGAAATAGGAACTGTGAGATGGATATATCCTATACATATCCCCTACAAAGTTGTAGGAGGAACAAGAGACATGCAGGAGAAGCTTACCTGCGCCGATGTTAGCCGACGAGATGTGATCTCAGAGCCGGAGAAGAGGGCCGAGAGAACGGTCGCCAATCTTTCTCGTCGCCGGAGCCGCGGGGGCGACGCGCACTTGTTCCGTCGCCGGATCTGAGAGCACAGACACCGATCACCGGAGCTGAGAACCGGAGAAGAGGGCACGGCGCACGGTCCTGCAGAAGACGAGCAAAAAATCACGCAACCCTATAAACGCGAGGAAATGGAGGTGCAGCCCACGGTTTCCGCCCGCTATATTTTCACGCCCGGGATTTTCCGCTGCGGATGGAGTAGGACGGCGCGTAAACAAAGGGAAAAAAACAAAATTTCTGTTTTAACAAAAAGTAAACGCCCAAAAACGCTCATCCAAATGGGGCCTTAGTTTTGGCCTTTTGGGTCAAATAAGCTGAGGGATTTCCTTGGCATTGTTTGAGAGAGACGTGGTTTCTCAAAATGTTTGAGATTTTTTATTTTTTTTAAAACAGTAAATTCTTCTGTTTCAACAAATGCTAAAAGTAATTTTCTGTATTTTTTTTTCTGTTGATCTATATTTTTCTTCTCCTCTTGCAATTTGTCCTCTCCTCTTGCAATTTTTCTTAGCACTAATTTTCCTAATTTCAGTAACCTACGTTGCACTTTATTCTCCCATATTTTAATGTAAATATAATGCTCTTATCATTATTTTGGGTAAAAATCTATAAATCCAAGAGATCTTAAGTTAATGTAAAATTAGTCTTCAAAGTTTTAGTTGTCACAAAAAATTAGCAAAAAAGTGATTTGTGTCCTAAGGTATAATATATTTATAAAATCAATCCATGAAATTTTTATTTTAGGTTTTTAGTCAAGGACAACCAAGCGGGTCAAGAATCACAGAGCGATCGCTCAGTTTTGATCGAGGGAAGAAGGTGTTCTCTACAATTGACTATTGATGGCGTTCCCCTTAAGTATTTCCGAGTTAGGCAAGGGGGACCAGGAGACTACGCGAGGAGTAGCGTACGCGAGCACAACCGGTCCGAGCACAGACGCAGCACGCCAAAGCAGGGACGGTGTGCCCGCATGAAAGCGCGGGCGCGCGGCCCCAGTGCTAGCGCCCCCTCCCCCCCCCCCCTCCCGCACCTCTCCCGGAACACAAGACACGGTCGAGGGGAGTCATGCCCAGAACAACTGACTTGCGGTACCGTCAACACACGGGCTAACATGTACTACAAGACGCATATTCTGCCGACTGATAACCAATATCGCAAGCCAACCCATCAACAAATGAAAGAAAATATCCAAGATCAACAATAAATATAAAAGGCCACAGAAATAAGATAAATAAAACAAGAAAAAAAAAGTTTACTTGAGGCTCTTGAATATCAGAGTACAAAATGCCCGTAGGACATCAAGTATCACTCCAAAATCGTGATGGAAGGAAGCTAGCGACAGTATCGTAGTGTCGGGTCCTGTCCCTTCTAGCCTTGTTATTCTCCTGCATGGGGAGATACTACTGTTTTTTCGGGATGTGCTCCTAAAAACGGTGGTGTTACAGTTGTTAGTCATAATCATTAAGTGGTTTCACATCCTCTACCCCAGAAACTATTAGGCGTCGGGTGGAAAGAGGGAAAGTGGAGAACTACAATATAAGTAGTAGTATATAGAAAGAAAGTGGCAACAACGGTGAGCTAAATCTAGCAGTTATTATATCCGCATTCTATAAGAAATAGCTAAACACACATATAATATGAAATAGGGAAGCACATGTATAGTATAACACCATTAATCTAGCAAGGTAAACATCAACAAGCTTATTAATTGATTTAATTGAACTTAACTTATAAGGATGCTTATTGTTGGGTATTGTATCCACAATAATTCAGATTTGTGTGAAGTCACCCTTGAACTAAGATAATTTAAGTTTGTAGTTGATATTATTCTATGGTTAAGTGCTTGCAGCTCATAATTGCTAAGTGTAGACCAATGTCAGTATACAGTGAGTCACCAAACATAGGACCATGCAATGTAATTTCTCATTGTGTGATCTATAGTGTTGACTCATGTGTAACCTCTCTATTAGCATGCACTTCATTTTCAAGTACTAAGGCAATGGAAGAATTAAAGGATAGCTGTTTTCAACAAAGAAGAATAGCAAATTATTCAGAAAATTTTTCGAAGTTCATTTCTCGGGAAATTGAAAATGTTTGTCTCGAGAAGCCTAAATCTAGTTCTCGAGAAAGTCTTGATGTTCTCGAGATACTATAAGAATTCTCGGGAAATTATCTGAAAGTTGTCTAAGTCTTTTTCTCGAGAAATGTCATGAAGATTTCTCGAAAGCCTAGTCAGTTCTCGGATAACGAAATGAAGTTCTAGAGAAGTCGAATTTATTTCTCGAGAAGCTAAAACTTGTTTCTCGAGAAATCCACTCCTTCTGGAGAAATCATTTCTCAAGTTTCAGAAGTTATGTTAAGTAAATTTCTCGAAAGGCTTGGATGTTTTCTCGAGAAACTATTTTCTTCTCGAGAAACCTGACTCCAGCTCTAGAATTCCGCCAAGTCTCCTTCTCGTGAAATAAGGTTCTTCTCGAGAAATCGGTATTCCCTCTCACAGAATTTTCTTCAAGTTCTTTTCTCGAGAAGACAAGTTCTTTTCTCGGGAAGTCTTCTTCTTCTCGAGAAATGCTGTTGCAGATTCTGAAGATTAAAAAGTCAATTTGTCGAACGGAGTTCGTAGTTCGTCGAACAGAATTTCTTTTGTCGAACGGAAATTAAAAGTCAATTCGTCGAACAAGATTTCTTTCGTCGAACAGAAATTCAAAATTAATTCGTCGAACGCAGCTTCAATTTTGTCGAGCGCAACTTCTGTTCGACTGACGAGATTTCAAATGTCAATCCGTATTTAGTATGATTGATTTCTTTCCTTAATGAATTCAGGTCGTTAGAAAAGGTTCTGTATAAAGTCCTGTCGATGGATTCGCAAACCTAATCATATCACTGCTAATCTTATTGGAAATCAGAATCTCCGCACATTTACAGATCGGGAAAAAGCTACACGCCGACATCCTCGTTCTTCACGGAAGCTTGTTCTTCGATCCAGCGATTTGAAAGCAGAAAAAGGATTCGACAAGATCCCTGGTTTTAGATTCTCAATATCTTATTTGATCGTGTCGGATCCAAAAAATTTCAGATCGTGTTTATCTCAAGAATTCTTCCTCAACTTCTTCACCAAGTTTTCAGTTTTTCAAGAAAGAAGAAATCTGAAGATTTCAGATCTGAAGTGGAGTTGTTTTTTTCATTATTGTTGTAAAAACTTATTTAAACTTTTGTAGGAGTTTTGTCTCCGAGCTTGTAGGAAGATTTATCTTCCAAGTGTAGATCCCGTTTTGGGGGATCGAGTTTGTAGGAGTGTGTTTACTCCGAGTTGTAGGAGCGTTGATCCGAGGTGTAGAATTGTTTAATCTGAGATATTGTGAAGTAGCCAAGTCTAGTCATGGTGCTAGATTGGTGAGGTGGAGAGTGGACGTACCCAAGATTGGGGAACACTATAATTCCTTGTGTCATCTGAATTGTGATTGATTATTTTCTATGTTATACTCTCTCAACTTTTTATTCCGCAAAAGACACAGATCTCACATATTGAAAGTGTTAAGTTGTCTACCTAAATCACCTAGAGGGGGGTGAATATGTGAATTGTGCGTCTATTTGCGGAATAAAAAATTTAAAAGGACTTGCACAAACAATCAAGCAATCACAGACGACAAGAAGATTTATAGTGATTCCCCAACCTTGGGTACGTCCATTTTCCCTCACCGATCTAGTAAATCACTAGATCTGGCTACTCCACTATCTCGGATTGAAAACACAATCCTACGTCTCGAAACCAAGTTCCTACAATCTTGATCCAAATGGATGTACACTCGAATAATGAAAACTTCCTACAACTCGGAGAACAACGCACCTACACTCGGAGAATAATCTCCTACAAAATTACAAAGAGATTTGGAATACAAACAAAGATTTGTCTCAGATCTGGAAAAATTTGACTCTAGATCTTCTTCTGAACTTGGAGGCTTTTTCAGAATTTGTTAAAGAAGAACCTCTGTAAATCTGATTTGAGAAACTGAGGACCTACTCGATCAAGGAGGAGATGAAGATTCCTTGAACAACAACTTTAACTTGATCGAAAACAGTCGTGCAGATCTTCTTCCTGAGCGGCGGCTGCGGCTTCTGTAAATTTGTTCTTGGAGAGAGACGGCTGATTCAGAATAATAGATAGTACGGATTTCCGCTTGGGGTTAGTCTTGATGAAAAGACATTATATAGGATTTCCCCTAACGATAAGAATTGACATTAATGATGACACGTGGACCAATCACGATGTCTCATTTGAAAATCCCGTCGATCTGGACTTAAGTAAATTTTTTGAAAAATTTAACAGTAGTTCTCGAAAAGTATGAATAAGTTATCGAGAACAGGCTGATTTCTCGAGAACTATACGTCCTGAACTTATGTAAGTACTCAAGAACAAACGGCGTTGAGTCTTATCGAGAACTAACTAGACTTCTCGAGAACTAATACTCGAAAGCCTAATCGTATACTCGAGAACTATGCTGACTTCTCGAGAACTAGAGATTAAGTTCTCGAGAACTATGATGGACTTCTCGAGAGGGACTTAGAATAATTTTTATGGCTGTCTCTGACTACTCAATAAATATAGGCTGGGACTTCTCAAGAACCTAGACTGACCTTCTCGAGAACTACAAGAGTGTTTCTCGAGAACTAGTCTCGGCTTCTCGAGAACTAGGTGAACTTCTCGAGTTCTGCTAACTCTACTTCTAGAGAACTATCATAGACTACTCGAGAAGTGGACTTAGAGAAATTTTGGACCTTTGAAAATCTTTCTCTTCAAGAATCCAATCTTCATCACATGCTCCAAGTGCTTGAATATGAAGTGTATCCCAATTGAGAGGCTACACATAAGTCTACACCTTGGATCACACAGTGAGGGATTACACTGTATGGTCATGTGTTCATGACCCACTGTAGACTGACATTGGTCTACACTTAGCAATGATAGTCTACAAACACATAACTTAAACAAGGATATCAAATACAACTTAATTCATCTTTGTTCAAGGGTGACTTCATGCAAATCTGGGTTATTATGGATGCAATACCCAACAATCTCCCCCTATTTGTAGAAGTCAGAACCCTCTACACTAAGGTGAATTATACCAATAAAGAAAGAACTGTAAATGAAGAAATAGGATAAAGATGAAAGAAATAAAAAAAATTAAACACACAATTAGCAAAACTAGAAATTGTATATATATAATGTTTTAGATTTCCAATTCAACATTCATTTCATCCAGTCTCAAAAAAAATATTCACAGAAAATCATTCCTAGCTCTGATGTTGCCTGTCTTGCTCCTCCTGTTGTCTCTTCTGATAGCTATAATGCTTTGGATAGTATCTAGGGGGTTTTGGAGGAGCCTTAGGATTATTCTTGCCATACTCTTTGTTGGTACCCTAGTTTGATTTGAGTTTAGTCTTCTTCTTTTGTCCCCTGACCCAAGAAATATCTATGGTCAATGGTTAGTAGTCTAGCTGTAGAGTCCTCGCTTTTCCAGATGAAGAATTTGGTTAAGTAGTTTGTTCGTTCGACTATCGTCGAACGCCGCTCGACTATCGTCGACCAACTGTTCGACGATCGTCTATCAGTTGTTCGACTTTCAGTCTGCGAGGATAGTTCGACTATCGGCTGATAGTTCGACTATCTGTGTGCTTTGATAGTTCGACTATCTGCTTGGATAGGTCGACTATCTGATAGCTCGACTATCTGCTGATAGTTCGACTATCTGTTCTGCGTTGATAGTTCGACTATCTGTTGATAGGTCGACTATCTGTTCTTGCTTGGTAGTTCGACTATCTGCTTTGATAGTTCGACTATCTGATAGTTCGACTATCTGTTGATAGGTCGACTATCTGTTTGTTTCTGATAGCTCGACTATCTGTTGATAGGTCGACTATCTGTTCTCGCTTGGTAGTTCGACTATCTGCTTTGATAGTTCGACTATCTGATAGTTCTACTATCTGTTGATAGGTCGACTATCTGTTTGTTTTTGATAGTTCGACTATCTGTTGATAGGTCGACTATCTGATAGCTCGACTATCTGTTGATAGTTCGACTACCTGTTTTGCCCTGATAGTTCGACTATCTGTTGATAGGTCGACTATCTGATAGTTCGACTATCTTCTGGTAGTTCGACTATCTGCTGAGATAGTTCGACTATCTCCTTTGATAGTTCGACTATCTGGATCGTTCGACTATCTGTCCGATAGTTCGACGATCTCCGTGCGTCGGTCGACGATCTCCGAAGGTCGTTCGACGCTTTCTGTCTGCCTTTATATTTTGTATTTATTTATTATATTTAATTCATTAATACATTATCGGGCATATCTTTTTAGCTGTTTTATGATAATATTTCCAGGCAATATATGCTCCATCCTTTTTGCCTGAGTCAAATCGTTTCAGATAAAGTTGTTTGTCTTATTAGCTGACTTTGTATTTTACTTTATCTGCTGACAGTCCTTTATAGCCGTTAGACTGAAAAGTCTTCCTTCTGCTATAAAGAGTATTTCTCTGATATGACTTTATTTAGTCCTTCTGTTATTTGATTTGATCCTGCAACTTCTTAGAAAGAGGTTTATTCCTTTTATAAGATGTCTTACTGCAGAGTTTGTTTTGCTGTGTGTTATTTGCAGCCCAGGTCTCAAGTTTCAGAAGAAGACAAGTAATTCAAATTGAAGAGAGCCGTTGCTTGCTGCTGTTATATAAAGGACCCTTTGAAGAAGGATTCAAGCTAGCTAACAGCTAACCAGTTGTTCACTTAAGCATTCAAGCCTTCATCAAGATCAAGTTTTCTGCTCTCAGCAATTTCCATCCAACTGAGAAGTGTTATTAAGATCTTCTACTCTTCTTCAACCTGAGTTCTCCTGCTTTCAGGAAGTTCAAACTCAGAGTTCTTTTGAAGAAGAAGAAGAAGAAGATAGCTGCTTGAAGATCTTTAATTTTATTATTTATTATCTTCTTGTAGTTTTTTCCTTCAGAGCTTTCTGAAGAGTTTTCTGCACTGAAGCAAGACTTCACCTGGACATCTTTGAGCCAGGGGGAGCCTTGATTCTTTAGAGCTTTCTAGCTCAGTGCAAGTTTTTGTGCTTCTCTAATCTATTGAAAAATAGAGAAGACATCTTAACCTTCTTCCCCCTCCTGTACAGGGTTATTACTCCCTTCAAAAGTATCCCTTGGTGGCAGGGCACCTGATCAAAAACCTGTGCTTGGTTTTTTAGACACCTGATCCCAAGTCTAAAGGGTTTCTGGATCTACCTGAAGCAGATCCTGTTGGTGGCAGGGCACCTGATCAAAAACCTGAGTGGATTCCTACCTTGTTGGTAGAAGAGTGGACGTACCCAAGTTGTTTGGGGAACCACTATAAATTCCTTGTGTCGTCTAGATTCCCTTGTTTAATTCCTGCATTGTGGCTGTGAATAGATATAACTAGGATTGCTAGTTGCTGATTAGGTTTTCCATGCCTTAACTGTAATTACAGTTAGCTTGAGTTTGTGCACAACACTTGTGTTAGGCTATAAGGTTAATTCTATATCTATAATCTTTTAATTCCGCAATTCACTCCAAGGGAGTTAGGTAGACCTTCAAGTTTTGTCTAAGTGCAAAATTTGATAACTCTATTCACCCCCCCTCTAGAGTAGTATCTATCCCTTCACTTTTAATTGGTATTAGAGGGAGGTTGACTGACTGAATAGGCTAACACCTAAGTCACAAGATCCTGATAGATACCAAAGCTTATAGATATTCACTATCATGGCCCAGTCCAAGGATTATTCTAGCACCAGACCTCCAGCATGCAACTTAGCTAAGTTTGGCATCTGGAAGGCAAGGATAAAATTATATATGAATTCTATTGATGAAAGCATCTTTGCTTCTATTTTGTCAGGTCCCCCAAGAGCACCTGCTGCTGCTACTGCCTCATCATCTGATATGAGTGCAGTGCCTCCTCCAGATTACAACGATGAGTACAAGAAGGCCAAAATAGCAGATGCCAAGGCGATGAACATACTGGCTCAGACAATGTCTGATGAGGTATTCCAGAAGGTAGCTGACTGCTCTTCAGCAAAAGCTATGTGGGATACACTGAACCAGATTGTGGCTGGTTCAGCTGATGAAAGGAAGGATAGAAGGTCCAACCTGATCTCACAGTATGAGAAATTCAAGAAAACTGATGCTGAATCAGTTGAAGCCATGTACACCAGGCTCAGCTCAATCATCAATGAGCTGAGGACCCTTGACAAGGACATATCATTGACAAAGGTCAATGATAAGATTCTTATGTGCTTCCCTAGCACATGGGATCTAAGGATCTGGCCCATCAAGGAAGCCAGAAGTACAAATGAGATTTCAACAAAGGCCCTTCTCGGCAAGCTCAAGTCTTTTGAGCAAGTGCTGAAGACAAGGGAAGCAGAAGCTGAAGCAAAGACCCCCACTCCAACAAGAAAAGAGCAATCTCTAGCTCTTAAGGCTGCTGATGCTTCTGAAGGCAGCCAATCAAATGAGGAACTAATGGCATTGTTTGCCAAGAGGTTTCTCAAGATGGGGAGAAAGGAGTTCAGAAAGAAGTCTTCACGCTATGAAGACAAACCAAGGTATGATCGTTCTCCTGCTAAAGAAATTATTTGTTATGGTTGCAGGAAGCCTGGACATATCTTGCCAGAGTGTCCAGAGGAGAAAAACAAAGACAAGAGGAAAGAAAAAGAACAACACAGGAAGCACTCCAAGCCATCCTCCTACAAGAATAAGAAAAAGGAGAGAGGTTTTATTGCTGAAACCTGGAGTGACTCTGATGAAGAATCCTCCTCCTCAAGCTCCAGTGAGGATGAGGAAGAGAAGAAGGCAAAAGAAGTTTGCCTCATGGCAATAGATGCCTGCAGCAACCACTCAGCTGCAGAGAGTTCAGATTCAGATGAAGAGATGCCAACAGAAGATGAGGTACTCTCCTTTTATGACTTCACTTCAGAAGAATTTAAATTAGATTTTAAATCTTTATGCCTAGATTTGATTAGCTCAGAAAAGGAGATAAAAGAACTTAGAAATAAGTTAGCTGACTCAGAAGTAATTGCTACAGAAAATATTAGGTTAAAGGAAGATCTCACTACTTGTAGTGAAGAAATTAAATTTCTTAAAATGGAGTTGGCTAAGTCTAAGAGGTTAGAAGAATCACTTAATGGTAGAAGCCTTAAGTTGTTAGAAATTACCAGCATGACTAACACTAGGTCAGCTAATAACAAACTAGGCTTAGGAGCTTCTCCCAGTGAACCCCCAGTTCGTCTTAAAAATAATCTTTCAACTCCAGTAAACTTCATTTCAGCTAGTGGAATGAAGAACACTGAGCAAGTAAACCTAGTTAACAAAACTTTAAATAAGGCTAAGAGAGAGAAAAGAAAGAAATTTTTTAAAGAAATGCACAGAGCGTCTAACGCCGCTCGACGATCGGAAGCTCAATGGTCGAACGAAGCTCGACGATCTGAGCGCCCATCGTCGAACGTCGATCGACGTTTTCAACATGATTTTCAAAATCATAATCAGTACCATAGAAACCTAAATGAAAATAGAAACCCTAGGTTTGTTGACCCATCATCTGCATGGAGAATCCCACCTAGGAGATCTCACCCACTAGGTTATCACCCTCAGCCTGCATTTTCATATATTTCCAATTTTTCTTATGTGAAAAACAAGGGACCCAAGGTTACCTGGGTCCACTCTGTCTAAATAAATGTCTTGCAGGTGAAGGCCTATCCAATCACTCAAAATAAGTGGTATTTGGATAGTGGATGTTCCAAGCATATGACAGGAAATAAAGATCATCTGTCTAAATTCAAAGCTAAGCTCGGCCCAAAGGTTATCTTTGGAGATTCCAGCTGTGGTCAGACAGAAGGCTATGACAGGATTACTATTGGAGATGTTACTTTCAAGAGAGTTGCATATGTGACAGGACTGAAGCACAATTTGATTTCAGTCAGCCAGCTATGTAATGCTGGCTACCAGGTTTCATTTTCTAACTCCTCTTGCAATATTACTTTAAATAATATTGTTGTTTTAGTAGGCATTAGAATAGGTAATATTTATTTAGTAGATTTCAATTCATCTCACTCTGAAATCTGTTTGTTTAATGAAGTAACAATTAATAATAATTCTTTGTGGCATAAGAGGCTTAGTCATGTTAACCTTAAAAATATATCTAGGTTATCTAAACACAACCTTGTTAGAGGTTTACCTTCTTGCCCCTACAAGAAGGAGAGCCTATGCAAGGCTTGTCAGCTAGGCAAGCAAACCAAAAATTCTTTTAAATCTGTAAATAAAAGTGATTCTCCCAGAATCCTGTATCTATTACATTTGGACCTCTTTGGCCCAATAAATGTACAGAGTTTAGGAGGGAAGTATTACACCTTAGTAATTGTAGATGACTTCTCTAGGTTCAGTTGGGTTTTCTTTTTGAGAACTAAGTCTGATAACTTCAAAGCCCTTACAGACTTTCTACTATGTGTGCAGACTGAGTACTCTACTCATGTGGCCTTGATCAGAAGTGATCATGATACTGAGTTTGACTCTCTTCTCATGCAAGAATTCTGTGAGAGAGAAGGTATCAAACATAGTTTCTCAGCTCCTAGAACTCCCCAACAAAATGGGGTAGTTGAAAGGAAGAATAGAACACTCATTGAAGCTGCTAGCACATTGTTGGCAGATGCTAACATGTCTCTCTCCTATTGGGCAGAAGCTGTTAGTACAGCCAATTATGTCTTAAATAGAAGTTTGATACACAAACTTAAGTGTAAAACTCCTTATGAGTTGCTTAAAGGAAAGAAACCTAAAATTAATTATTTTAGAATATTTGGTTGTGTTGTTTATATTCATAATAACAATAAAGAATACTTTAGAAAATTTGAAGCAAAAGCTTCAATGGGAATCATGCTTGGATATTCCCAAGTAAGCAAAGCTTATAGGGTTTATAACAAATCAACCTGTAAAATTGAAGAATCTGTGCATATATCTTTTGATGAATCTCAGATGTTTTACAAGGAGAAAGAAAATTCTCCTTCCTCTAGTTCATTGCAGGCACCTGATGTCCCTCAAGAAATTCTTCAACTATCAACTCTTCAGATCACTGAATCAGACAGTGATGAAGACATTGCTGAAGCTGTTGTTGTACCACCAACAGTAGATCAAATTCCTCCTGAGGAATTAATCCCAACTGTTGCTGAAGATCACATCCCACCTGTTGATATTGTCACACTCAGAGATCACCTCACATCTCAAGTGATTGGAGACATATCAGCTGGTGTGCAAACAAGACACCAATTAAGACAGGATGTGATGCACGCTTGTTTCCTCTCACAGGTTGAGCCCCTCACCTTTAAAGATGCAGAGCTAGATCCCCACTGGATCATTGCAATGCAAGAGGAACTCAATTAGTTTGAGAGATGTAAAGTTTGGACTTTGGTTCCAAGACCTAAAGGCCAACTAATCATAGGCACCAAGTGGGTGTATAGAAACAAGTTGGATGCAAATGGAATTATTGTAAGGAATAAAGCAAGGCTTGTAGCTCAGGGCTATAGACAGGAGGAAGGTATAGATTATGACCAAACCTTTGCTCCTGTTGCAAGGCTAGAAGCAATAAGGATCTTCTTGGCCTATGCAGCCTACATGAAGTTTAAGGTGTTCCAAATGGATGTCAAAAGTGCATTCCTGAATGGTGAGCTTAAGGAAGAAGTGTTTGTTGAACAACCACCAGGGTTTGTTTCTTCAATTCAGCCCTCACATGTGTTTAAGTTACAGAAAGCTCTATATGGACTAAAGCAAGCTCCCAGAGCCTGGTATGAGACTCTAGCCAGTTTCCTTTTAGAGCACAACTTTACTAGGGGAGTAGTTGATAGAACCCTTTTCGTCAAGCATCATAAGGACACAATCCTGTTAGTTCAGGTGTATGTAGATGATATTATATTTGGCTCCACTAATCCCAAACTTTGCAAAAGGTTCTCTGACCTGATGCACTCTAAGTTTGAGATGAGTAGTATGGGTGTGCTGTCTTACTTTCTTGGTCTCCAAGTTAAGCAAGATGCTGATGGTATCTTCATCTCCCAATCCAAATATGCCAAGGAATTGGTAAAGAAATTTGGGATGGCTGATGCTTCAGCAATGCCTACACCTATGGCTACTAATGTAGTTATTGATTCTGATGATCACGACAAGCTAGTTGATCAAAAGAATTATAGGGCCATTGTTGGTTCCCTATTATATCTAACTGCAAGTAGGCCTGATATAATGTTTGCTACATGCCTTTGTGCTAGATTCCAGGTCAACCCCAAGGAATCTCATCTGATTCTTCTAAAGAGAATCCTGAGATACCTGAAGGGATGCCCAAATCTAGGACTTTGGTACCCAGCTGAGTCATAGTTTGAATTAATTGGATATTCTGATTCTGATTATGCTGGTTGCAGAGTTGACAGGAAGAGCACCTCAGGAACTTGCCAGTTCCTGGGAGAGAGATTGGTCTCTTGGTTCTGTAAGAAGCAGGCTTCTGTCTCAACTTCAACTGCAGAGGCTGAATATATAGCAGCTGCTAGTTGTTGTTCACAGATCCTGTGGATTCAAAACCAGCTTGTGGATTATAGTTACTCACACAAGAATACCAAAATCATGTGTGACAGTACCAGTGCTATCTCAATTGCACAAAATCCAGTACACCACTCTAGAACGAAGCACATTGAGATTCGGCACCATTTCCTGAGAGATTGTGTGGAAAAGAACAAGATTTGTCTTGAGTTCATATCCACTGAGTTTCAGAGAGGTGATATATTCACCAAGCCCTTAGATGAACAGAAGCATCTGTTCTTTTTAGTTCAACTTGGCATGATCAATGGACGAGACTAAGTATGACTATATCTGCCTATGTTGAAACCTGCTTGAAGATCGTCGAACGGATTAAGCCTATCGTCGACCTCTGGTTAATGATAGCTTATCTGTTTGAAGATCGTCGACCGGCGTTCGAAGATCGTCGAACAGGTCGAGCTTATCGTCGATCTCTGAACGGCGACAGCTTGTTGTTTGAGAAGCCAGAAATAGTCGAACGATGGCTCGACTACTCTGCTTCTGGGCCGATCGTCGAACGGCCGTTCGACTATCGGGTCTAGTATCTTTTTAATAGATCGACTATCTCCGGTCTAATATAAAGCCGATAGTCGACCTAGGTTAAAAGATCTTTTGTTTTATCGTCGACGGAGCGTGACTTTTCGCATTCTGTCTTCCCGCTTGCGATTTTCTGCCGCTTCGTCCCCTTCGTCTTCGCCGTCCTTCTCGCGCTTTCTCCAGCAATCAATGGCGATTTCTCCCGCAGTGTTAGCAGTTGTAAAGTTCGATGCAGGCTTCAGCGTTGATTTTGACGCATTCAGTGGCTGCGAAGCAGGGATCATGGAAGTTCTTCAGTTGTGCCGGGATCAAGGACTAGAGAGATTAATGTCATCAAGGATTAAGTTAAATATACCCGAGATCAAGGAATGGGCTTTCACTTCGTCATCCACCGACGATTCGATGACTGGCACCATCGGCGGAGAAGAGGTAATTTTAACTCCGGTTGTTCTGACTGATGTTTTTGGTTTGATAAATGGTGAAGATGATTATGAGCAAGATGCTCAAGAATTTGGAAGGATGTTGACTGAGCTGGGACATGCGGAGGGCATTCCTACCAAGCTGCTCAAGGTCAATTTTCCCTTTAAGATTAAATTTCTTGCTGAGTTAGTTGGAAAAGTGCTCCTCGGAAAGCACTCTGCTCATGACAATATAACAAAGCAACAATTTGCACTGATGTGTGCAATTGTTAATCGGAAAAAGATTGATTGGGCAGGAGTAATGTTTGATTTGATAAGGAAAAAGAATAGTAAGAAGGAAGTTACCCTCGGAAGGGTTATTGGAATTTTCCTGAAGGAAAAGTATCCTCAGCTGCTGGTCTCCGTTGCAACAATCATAAATGCAAGTAAGAAGATGGACCCAAATCTGTTCTCTAAGTAGAAGAGAACTTTTGTGAAACCCGCTCTCACAGGGGTTGCTCCAGCGACATCAGAGAGCACCAGGACTGATTTGGTCGCTTCTCATCCTGTAGAAGCTGGCTCAGCTCTTTCCCTTCCCTCATCTTCTGCTATGCAGTCTGCTTCAGTTGAAGTTCCATCAACTTCAGCTGAAGTACGACTTTCCCCTTCTCCTGTTAGAGAAACAACCACGGTTGTTCTTCCTTCCCCTCCAGCATTTCCTCTTCCTTCTCATCAGGCTAGGATATCTGCTCCTAGTTTTGATCTGTTAGGATCTGAGAGGAATCCAACACCTCCTCAGTCTCCTATTCATTCTCCAGTTAACACTCCTGTTAACTCTCCAGCTCCATCTCCAATTCAATCTCCAGTCCACACCACTTCTCATCCTAACACTACAACCATCTCTGCTGCATCTCCATCCACTGCAGTTCCATCATCTTTTGAGATCACCCCAGCCTTCATTTCTAGCATTTTGGAGTTGATTACTCCTTCAATCAAAATTATGATTGAAGAGGCAATTGCTCCACTTGCCTCCTCCATTGCCTCCTTGACTGCTTCTATCCAATTACTTTCCAAATCTGCTGAGCCCTCTTCCTCAAGGGGCCTGGTTTCAGTTTCCACTGAAATCAGGCAGGGGGAGATGTTCTGTGAAGATGCCTCAGAGCCTCCAGCCTCCCTTCCAGCAGTTCTTCCAGTAATTCAAGAAGAGACTGATGTAGTTCAAGTTCAAGATCAATCAGTTTCTGTGTTATCGGAAAAAGAAATATCTGATGCTATTATGTTATCTGAATTTGTTGTGAAAGTTTGCTTAGAAGATCTCACCACTCCCGTGGTTGCCCATTTCCAAGAAGGGATTATTACATCCTACCTAGATGAGTCTTGGGAGTTGGTAAAATTTGAAGGTAATTCACTCATTTGCTTTATTGATAAGTCAATTAATTTGCTAGCTAGTGAATACCTAGAAGGAATGATTTTAGCTTATTTAGCAGATTTGTATTCATAAATCTACATATTATATTAAAGAAGATTTAGCTGCTCAGATTATAGCAGTTATTTCTAAAGCTGCTCCAGATGTTTCTGAGGTTCAAGAAGATCCAGAATTGGATTCATTTTTAGATGACATGGAAGATGTATCTGAAAATCAAGAAGAGAAAGCAAGAGTTGCTTGGAACCAAAGAGTTCAATCTTTGTTAGAGGAAAAAGAAAAAGAGTTGCTAGTTGAAAAGTCAACTATTTGGGATGATTCACCAGGGTTGGATTTGGATTTCATTCTGGCTCAGGATGCCATTGAAGAGGAAAAAGAGAAAGCTGCTTTAAAAGAAAAGGCTGTTTCTGAAGCCTATGATCCTTATGACAATCCTCCTTCATCTCACTCTAAAGATGAAGAGGATTCTGATTTATCTGAAAATTCGAAGAAAAAGAAAGCTACTCAGAAGAAAAGGAAAGCAATTGCTCCTCCTCCTCCCAGCCGTGACAATGATACTCCATACTATATTCTTAAAGGAATTGACCCCAAATCAAAAGAATTTCAACATTGGATGTGGTTCTCCAAGAACCAGCAGAAAGAGAGAAAAAGATCTAAGAGGTATGATAGTCCTGTTTCAAGATGGACTCCCAGAGGTCCTCCTCCTCCACCTCCCAGTGCAGGAGCCTCTAGGAACCTTTCGGCTAATCCATCTGCCTCTTCTGGAAAATCTGCACCTTCTCAGCCTCAGCCAAGGAAAAGCTCTCAAAGTTCCCAAGGCAGATCTTATTCTGGTTCTCAAAGACAAGTGAAGGAGGTTGTGTATCAAAGACCAACCTTTTCCCCTCCTCCTTCTCCAAAGAAAAGAGTTTCTTCCCCAATACCAGTGCAGTCTAAAAAAATTGTTTCAAAAGGTAAGTAGTTTATTTTGTTTAAATATTCTAGCAAGAACTTTGCTAAGTCTGCTCCCATGTCTTATCTAGTTAATCAAGATAAAGAGGTTGCTCCTTCTGAGACTGCGTATGAAAGTCCTGAGCTTGATCCTAACTTTAGGATAGCTCGTTTTCACGAATTAGTTGGAGCAGCTCAAATCAGAAAAGCAAAAGCTTAAGGAAAAGATACTACTGGTTTAACCACCATGTCTACATTCAGAAAGAAAGAGTTCGAAAAGTTCCAGGTTAATCCTGATGTATTTGACCCCTCAAAGTATATGGAAAAGCACCCTGAAGCAGTTGTTCCAAGGGCTGCAGAATTGAAAATCATTGGTGTGCAGGACTTGAAGATGTCAAAGAAAGAGGCTGATGATCCTCTGAGGAAAATTTCTTTTGTTCCTAGTTCCTCTGACTCTTTGCCAGATTCTGTAGACTCTTAATAGTTTGATTGACTGCTGTGTTATATTTGTCTATTATCTATCTGTTTGATAACTGCTAGTTAATTGTTAACTATTTCCTGTATTAATTTTATTGCTCTTTAGCTAGCTTTATGTGTTAGTTTTTGAGAGACTTAACTCAAATAGGGGGAGATTGTTGGTACCCTAGTTTGATTTGAGTTTAGTCTTCTCCTTTTGTCCCTTGACCCAAGAAATATCTATGGTCAATGGTTAGTAGTCTAGCTGTAGAGTCCTCGCTTTTCCAGATGAAGAATTTGGTTAAGTAGTTTGTTCGTTCGACTATCATCGAACGCCACTCGACTATCGTCGACCAACTGTTCGACGATCGTCTATCAGTTGTTCGACTTTCAGTCTGCGAGGATAGTTCGACTATCGGCTGATAGTTTGACTATCTGTGTGCTTTGATAGTTTGACTATCTGCTTGGATAGGTCGACTATCTGATAGCTCGACTATCTGTTGATAGTTCGACTATCTGTTCTGCGTTGATAGTTCGACTATCTGTTGATAGGTCGACTATCTGTTCTTGCTTGGTAGTTCGACTATCTGCTTTGATAGTTCGACTATCTGATAGTTCGACTATCTGTTGATAGGTCGACTATCTGTTTGTTTCTGATAGCTCGACTATCTGTTGATAGGTCGACTATCTATTCTCGCTTGGTAGTTCGACTATCTGCTTTGATAGTTCGACTATCTGTTGATAGGTCGACTATCTGTTTGTTTTTGATAGTTCGACTATCTGTTGATAGGTCGACTATCTGATAGCTCGACTATCTGTTGATAGTTCGACTATCTGTTTTGCCCTGATAGTTCGACTATCTGTTGATAGGTCGACTATCTGATACTTCGACTATCTTCTGGTAGTTCGACTATCTGCTGAGATAGTTCGACTATCTCCTTTGATAGTTCGACTATCTGGATCGTTCGACTATCTGTCCGATAGTTCGACGATCTCCGTGCGTCGATCGACGATCTCCGAAGGTCGTTCGACGCTTTCTGTCTGCCTTTATATTTTGTATTTATTTATTATATTTAATTCATTAATACATTATCTGGCATATCTTTTTAGCTGTTTTATGATAATATTTCCAGGCAATATATGCTCCATCCTTTTTGCCTGAGTCAAATCGTTTCAGATAAAGTTGTTTGTCTTATTAGCTGACTTTGTATTTTACTTTATCTGCTGACAGTCCTTTATAGCCGTTAGACTGAAAAGTCTTCCTTCTACTATAAAGAGTATTTCTCTGATGTGACTTTATTTAGTCCTTCTGTTATTTGATTTGATCCCGCAGCTTCTTAGAAAGAGGTTTATTCCTTTCATAGGATGTCTTGCTGCAGAGTTTGTTTTGCTGTGTGTTATTTGCAGCCCAGGTCTCAAGTTTCAGAAGAAGACAAGTAATTCAAATTGAAGAGAGCCGTTGCTTGCTGCTGTTATATAAAGGACCCTTTGAAGAAGGATTCAAGCTAGCTAACAGCTAACCAGTTGTTCACTTAAGCATTCAAGCCTTCATCAAGATCAAGTTTTCTGCTCTCAGCAATTTCCATCCAACTGAGAAGTGTTAAGATCTTCTACTCTTCTTCAACCTGAGTTCTCCTGCTTTCAGGAAGTTCAAACTCAGAGTTCTTTTGAAGAAGAAGAAGAAGAAGATAGCTGCTTGAAGATCTTTAATTTTATTATTTATTATCTTCTTGTAGTTTTTCCTTCAGAGCTTTCTGAAGAGTTTTCTGCACTGAAGCAAGACTTCACCTGGACATCTTTGAGCCAGGGGGAGCCTTGATTCTTTAGAGCTTTCTAGCTCAGTGCAAGTTTTTGTGCTTCTCTAATCTATTGAAAAATAGAGAAGACATCTTAACCTTCTTCCCCCTCCTGTACAGGGTTATTACTCCCTTCAAAAGTATCCCTTGGTGGCAGGGCACCTGATCAAAAACCTGTGCTTGATTTTTTAGACACCTGATCACAAGTCTAAAGGGTTTCTGGATCTACCTGAAGCAGATCCTGTTGGTGGCAGGGCACCTGATCAAAAACCTGAGTGGATTCCTACCTTGTTGGTAGAAGAGTGGACGTACCCAAGTTGTTTGGGGAACCACTATAAATTCCTTGTGTCGTCTGGATTCCCTTGTTTAATTCCTGCATTGTGGATGTGAATAGATATAACTAGGATTGCTAGTTGCTGATTAGGTTTTCCAAGCCTTAACTGTAACTACAGTTAGCTTGAGTTTGTGCACAACACTTGTGTTAGGCTATAGGGTTAATTCTATATCTATAATCTTTTAATTCCGCAATTCACTCCAAGGGAGTTAGGTAGACCTTCAAGTTTTGTCTAAGTGCAAAATTTGATAACTCTATTCACCCCCCTCTATAGTAGTATCTATCCCTTCACTTTCACTCTTTATCATATATCCTTCTTTTAGTCATGGAATTCTCATAAAGATCCCACTCAGAGGAGCTGTAGTGGAGATTCCTGTTTTTATTATAGTCCATTACTAACTTGAGAGTATCAAGAATCAATGCTTTGGAGGTAGGACTCCAGACTTTAGCAAATTCTTGTGCTTTCCTTTTCTCTGAATATGTCTTGGGAACACTTTTGCTAGCAGAGGGGCCTTCCCTATACTTCCTTTTCTTAGAGGTGTGGATTTCAGGCAAATCCTTAGGAATCACATCATCATCCCATTCTTGGTCATAAGAAGCAGGAGGAGGATTCTGATCTTCTGGCCTTGGAGAAAAACAGGGCATCTTAGGTTGTTGCATCTGAGCTGGCATTTGACTGGACTGTCCTTCAGCAAGAGGGTTCAGGTTATGAGGAATGACATTAGGATCAACTTGAAATTCAGGGAATATTTGGTTGTGCATCCAGACTGAGGTGTCATAGGTATGAGATTTCACAGATTGAATCTGTTCTAAAACATTCATATTGATTTCACTTATCTTGTCAGACCAAGTTGTGTTTGCAGCAGCAGTAAACTTATCCACAAGTTTTTCCACGTGTTCTTTCACCAAGCTCTCCCCCTTTCTGAATTCTACACATAGCTTTCCTATGACATCTTCCTTGAAGGTTCCCACTTTTTCACATATTTTCATAACATGTTCTTGGGCTTTCTTCTCTAACTGGATCTGATTGTTGTCAAGAGTTACAGATTATTCCATTACCTGACCAACACTAGTAATGGTGTGGTCTATAGCTTTTCCACCAATCTGAAACAATTCTTTGAGGGAGTCTGTGTTGTGCTGGATTTCTGCAAATCCTCTGCTCATCTCTTTTTCTAGAGCAGTGACTTTGTCTTGGACCACTTTCAGAGAATCATCAAATAATTTTCTCTGGTCAGCCAACATAACTTCAATCTTACTGAGAATATCTGAACTTGAAGGGGTAGCATAAACAATAATAGCAGGAGGAGGTGCAGTCCATGGAGGAATCTCATCAACCACTACAGAACTTTTGGCTCTAACAGTATGAGTGACTACATCTCCTTCTTCATCAAGGAAGGTGGGCATGGAGAAGTAAAGTCTCCTTAGAGGAGCTTCAACAGGCTCTAGATAAATTCTATCTTCATCAGAAAGAAGAATTGTATCTGGTAGATCTTTCTTAGCAGATGGGGATTGAGCAGTTTGAGACTTGGGTGATGGTATTGGAGATGGAGTATGTGCTGATGATGGAGATGGAACTGGAGATGGAACTGGAGATGGAGAAGGAACTAGAGTTCTGATAGGACTACTGACTGGAGATGCAGCTGGAATTCTGACTGGAGATTGAGTTTGAGGTGGAGAGGGGATTCTGTCAATTGGGACAGAGGAAGCAGGCTCCCCCTAAGGTGCTGCACCAGATGGTTCAGCAACTTGATGAGAGGAGGGAGATGGGGTCCTGACCTCTGAAGCAAGGGATGCATGCTCTTTACCAATCTGCTTGGGGTTCTTCAGCTTTAACTCCCACCTTTGAATAGAAGCTAAGGAAATCTTCTTCAAGTGATGAATAGGTGTACCTCTGGAAGTCTTGAAGACAACTGGATCAATCTCATGCAACATCAAGGAGATTATCCTAGCAAATTTTGGTTCTTGAATGCTGTCCCTGATCATGTCAAAGATCATCATCCCATAGGGAACTTTCTTCCTGCAGACTATGGCAGCCATTACATCAAATAGAACATTGGTAATGAATCCAACAGACCCTGTTCTGCTCCATAGAATCTTTCCAATAATATCTACCAAGAGCTTGCTAACATCATTCAAGGATGTCCTCCTGAGAGAGGTGATGTCTACTGGTACTCCACAAAAATGATATGATATGTCAGTATATTCTCTTGTAATTTCATCTTCATCATCTCCAATCGGCAATCTTAGAAGTTTTGACACAATGGTCGGGCTTAACTTGATCTTAACTCCCTTTACCTTTGATTTCAAAATGGTATTATTCCTCCTGACTTTGTCATTCTGATAAAACTCTTCTACCTCTAGGAAGAGGATTTTACAAGGTTTTTGGAGAACAAAGTTGAGACCTGCGCTGTCGAGAAGAAGTAGAAGGTTCTTGAAGTCATCTGAAAGATCGACAATCCTGACCACCACTAGCTCACTTCCAACTCCTATCCTAGATTGCTGCGCCATTGATTCTGAAGACGGTGACGAACGGAGCATGAAAGAACGGCGGTGTCGAAGCTCTGAGTCGGTGTAAGACAAAGAGTTTTCGAGAGAGATGGATTTGAAATGTCGGTTGATTTGTGATTTCTAAAGTTTTATATATATATTACTCTAGTTATGATAATTAAGTGTCTAATCAATCTAAGATAAGCCTTTTAATAAAGCGAAAATAAGTCGGTTTGCAAAAATAAATGAGCAGAATTCGAAAAGAGACGGGGCATTTCTCGAGAGGTAGGGTTAGTTCTCGAGAAGTATAATAATAGTTCTCGAGAAGTATAAGCCTTTTTTTAGAACTTTCAGTACTTCTCGAGAGACAGATTTTTAGTTCTCGAGAAGTGGACTTTATGTTTTCGAGAACTAGTTCTATACTTTTCGAGAAGTAATAATAGTTCTCGAGAACTTCCTTCCACTTGAGAAATTCCTGACCTTTTTGAAGTGTCCTTTATTCTTGAGCTTTGAGGTGATCCACTTTGGTCTATCATTCTCTGTTCAGCAACCCAAGTTCAGTTTTTAAGAAACCTGGAGGCGTACTCAGGAAAGTTAGGATCAACAAAACCTGGGGGCTGTTCCACGTACACTTCTTCCTTTATGTCACCATTCAGGAAGGCGTACTTCACGTCAATTTGGTAGACACTGAAGACCTTCAGTGCAGCATAAGCTAGGAACAATCTGATGGCTTCCAGCCTTGCCACTGGAGCGTATGTTTGGTCGAAGTCGATCCCTTCTTCTTGACGATATCCTTTGGCGACGAGTCTGGCCTTGTTCTTTATAATTGTTCCATCCTCGTCCAACTTGTTCTGATAGACCAACTTCGTTCTGATGACATTCTTACCTTTGGGTCTTGGAACTAGTTTCCAAACTATGCATCGCTTGAACTAGTTCAGTTCTTCTTCCATGGCTAAGATCCATGATGCGTCTGAGTTTGCTTCCTCAAACTTCTTTGGTTCAACCTGTGAGAGAAAACTTAAATATAAATTCTCGTTAGTGGTACCTCGATGAGTTCTGACACCATCTCGGGGATCTCCTATGATTTGGTCCAATGGATGATCCTTCAGATGTCTGAGCTCTAGGTTTCTAGCATCTGGAACTTCTTCAGCCACTGGAGTGACTTCATCAACTTGGATGTTTTCTTCATCTTGATCATCTGCCTCTCTAATGGGGGTTGGAGTAGTGATCTTGATGAACTTTTCTTTTTCCCTTTCAGCTGGTTCATCCAAGCTGATTTCTTTCAGTCTTGTACCTGCATCTACAACAAGCACACTAGACGATTTGCTTTGCAGCAGGCTCGTCTCATCAAATACAACATGTATGGATTCCTCTACAACCAGAGTTTTTCTATTGAAAATCCTGTATGCCTTACTATGGCTACTATAACCTACAAAAATACCTTCAAAACTTTTCTCACTAAACTTGGTAGTATGATACTTACCATTGTTAAGCACGAAGCATTTATAGCCAAAAATTCTAAAATATGAAATAGTTGGTCTCCTGCCTTTTAGAAGTTCATAAGGTGTCTTATCATGATTCTTATTGATGAGTTCTCGATTTTGCACGTGTAATGCAGTATTGACGGCTTTAGCCCAGAAGTACTCCGGTAGTGAAGCATCACTCAACATATTTCTGCAGGCCTCTATGAGTGTTCTGTTCCTTCTCTCAGCTACTCCATTTTACTGTAGAGTGCGAGGAGAGGAAAACTCCTGAAAGATACCTAGGCTTTCACAAAATTCTGTCATGGCCCCAGATTTGAACTCTGTTCCATTATCACTTCTGATTTTGACTACGGAACAGTTGTATTCATTTTGGACCTTCCTGACAAAATTAGTAAAGATGTCAAAGGTATCTGACTTGTGTTTCAGAAAGAACACCCATGCAAAGCGCGAGTAGTCATCAACAATAACCAATGCATATTACTTACCTCCCAAGCTTCTAATTTGCAGTGGACCAAACAAGTCCATATGAAATAGATGGATACATCTACTTGAATTTTTGTCAGTAATGCTTTTAAAGGTAGCCCTTGTTTGCTTGCCTTTTATGCATGCATGACAAGGTCTATATTTGACATACTTGACATTCGGGGGATCATGTATTAAGTTCTGGGAGAATAATTTATTAATAGTTATAAAATTAATATGTGCTAACCTCTTGTGCCATTGGTCACCAAGAGACGCACTATCTTTTGCCAAAAGACACACTGGTGTAGAAGAATCTATATAAATGAAATTTAAACAAAATATATTCCTACTTCGAGTGCTAGATAGAATCATTTCTATATTGTCAACAGACTTTATCAGGCACTTGTCAGCGTGGAATTCAACTATGTACCCTTTGTCGCATAGTTGGCTTATGCTTATAAGATTGTGTTCTAATCCCTCAACATAAGCTACATCCGAAAAGGATACACTACCGTTAGTGATCATACCATAGCCTTTAGTTATCCCGTGATCTGAACCTCCAAAGATGACCTTTGGTCAGTTCAACACTAGAAAATAATTTTGAAGTAGGCTTCTTGTCTCGATCATGTGCCGAGAGCATCCACTGTCCAAATACCAGATTGGCGTTTTGGTGGCCTTTGGACATCCCTACAATCATAATCAGTTTGCCTTAGGAACCCAAACATGTTTTGGTCCTTGGTCTCGTGTTAGAACACTCCCCCTATGAGGATTAGCATCATGAGTGGTCATTCTCATGTTGTTAACTTGAGGAGTTGCAAAATTTCTTGGATTAAACCAACAATCGATTGCAAAATGACCAATTCTGCCACAGCACCAACAATCGAACCTGTTGTTATTTGCCTTAGGAACTCCTGCTTGACCTTCTAGGATACTAGTCCAGCAGGGGTAGCATTCTTGGAGGAAGAAGCTTCATGATGATGATAATCACATGATTTCTTCTCCATCACAGGCTTTTCTACAATGGTTTTTACTTTTTGTGCTTTCTTGAAGTTATGACCATGATCATAAGGGCCATTGTCCTTAAGAATGACTTCTTCATAAGGTGCCTTAAAGACACTCTCACCAAAGTTTCTGGGGCGAGTCCATCCTTGGTAACGAGAATTTGGCTCTACATAAGTAGGCCTAGTCAAGTGGTCGTAGGATGAGTCAAGATCAAACTCATTTATTGGAAATATGACTTTCTTAAAGACAGTCTGATCTTGAGGGGCTTTCCCCTTTGCTTTGGCCAAGGCCTTCTTGGCGGTCTTATTCCTTCTCTGAGCCTTATTCCTCCTTGAAGATTTACTAGGAGCTCTTACATGGCCTAGCCCAGCACCCTTGGCCTGAGCAGAGAACTCAGCAATAAGAGGAAGAACTACCTTTGGCTTAGAGAAACCTTCAACAAGTTTCTTTTCGGCTTCTAGTAAGTCTTCCAATCCCTTGATGATTTCATCCTTCAAATCAAGGTGCTTGATAACCTTGTTGAACTCATCAACAGCAGTATCTAAGTCTTCTCTGAGTGAGTCCATCTTAACGACTTCCTCTCTCAGAGAGCTTTCTATGGCCTTTAGATACTTAATTTCTTTTGCCTGAGTTTTCACGACCTTTCGACATTTGTCGTAAGCCATGATCAACTCCTTATACTGGGCCATGAGTTCAGACTCATCGTCAGAGGAGCTTTCCTCATGATCATGCTCAGAAACTTCAGATTCTGAAAGAGGGGTGTGAGATTTTACCTCCCCAGTGAACTGGGGCTCTTGTTCATCATCTGATTGAGCCATAAGTCCAAAGTAGGCTTCCTCTTCTTCACTTGACTTAGATGAGTCAGAGTCACTAAGAGTCTTGCCCTTCTTGGCTATTAGGCTCTTCTCTGTCCTCTTCTTGCTGTACGAGGACTTCTTTTCTTCTCTCTTGCCACCCTCCTTCTTTTATGACGTGACCTGGCTTGTTACAACAGTAGCAAACTATGTCAGTCGAAATATGTTTATTCGGTTTAGAACCATACCTGTCGTGGCTACTTGAGACTTTTTTGTGTCGATCACCGTCATGTCGTGATCATCTGTGAGAGGCATCCTTGCCCTTCTATTGCTTTTTCTTATTCAAGAATTTCTTGAACTGCCGTGAGAGTAAGGAGAACTCTCCTTCAGATAGCTCAGATCCCGAGGTACTTGGCTCCGAGTTTTCTTCTTCACTAACTTCTTGTGCTGGGGCTGGAGAGGTAGCTTTTGACTTCCTGGAGGTGTCTGCCTTTAAAGCGACATACTTCTCTTTGGATGCAGACTTGTTATTCTCTTCTTTAGCTTTCCTCGTGTTGAGTTGAAGCTCATACGAAATCAGCTTCCCAAAGAGATTCTGAGGATCTGTCTCAGCTAGCTTTCCAAATTCCCTGATAGCACAAACCTTGTTATCCCATTCCTTGGTTAAGGATCTTAGGAACTTGTCATTCAGTTCCCCGTTGGTGAAGACTCGGCCATATACTCTGAGGCCGCTAACTATCTTCAAAAAGTTCTCAAAAGTATCTACAATGGTATCCTTTGGCCCTTGACTGAAGGCTTCGTACTTCTGGTTCAATAGGGATCTTCTATCATCCCTCACTTCTTCTATACCTTCCATCAGAGTGACGAGAGACTGCCACATCTCCTTAGCAGATTGTCAATGAATCAGATTCTGCAGCATAGAGTCATCGACTGCACTCGCTATTATATTTTTAGCTTTCTTATCCAGAGAGACAAGTGCAATCTCGTCCTTATCCAGATCCATCAACTTCTTTGGAACCTTCTTGGTTGGATCTATAGTGGAGACAGTCATAGGAATGTGGGGACCTTCTTCAACAATCATGAAGATCCAGGGATCCACAGCTTCCATGAAAAATTTAATTCTCTCTTTCTAAATGGGAAAGTTGTTCTTTGTGCACAGGTGAAGCTTGGCAAAATCTTTAGCCTTGTCCATTGCTTGAAAATTCTCAAGAGATAACTTAGAGAGGAAATTGATCAAGGTGTAAACCTTTTAACGACCAACCTCCCTCTGATACCAATTGAAAGTGTTAAGTTGTCTACCTAAATCACCTAGAAGGGGTGAATAGGTTAATTGTGCGTCTATTTGCGGAATAAAAAATTTAAAAGAACTTGAACAAACAATCAAGCAATCACAAACGACAAGAAGATTTATAGTGGTTCCCCAACCTTGGGTACGTCCACTTTCCCTCACCGATCTAGTAAATCACTAGATCCGGCTACTCCACTATCTCGGATTGAAAACCAATCCTACATCTCAGAACCAGGTTCCTACAATCTTGATCCAAATAGATCTACACTCGGAAGATGAAAACTTCCTACAACTCGGAGAACAACGCTCCTACACTCGGAGAATAATCTCCTACAAAATTACAAAGAGATTTGAAATACAAACAAAGATTTGTCTCAGATCTGGAAAAATTTGACTCTAGGTCTTCTTCTGAACTTGACGGCTTTTTCAGAATTTGTTGAAGAAGAACCTCTGTAAATCTTATCTGAGAAACTGAGGACCTACTTGATCAAGGAGGAGATGAAGATTCCTTGAACGACAAGTCTAACTTCATCGAAAACAGTTGTGTAGATCTTCTTCCTGAGCGGCGGTGGCGGCTTTTGTAAATTTGTTCTTGGAGAGAGACGGCTGATTCAGAATAATAGACAGTACGGATTTCCGCTTGGAGTTAGTCTTGATGAAAAGACATTATATAGTATTTTCCCTAACGGTTAGAATTGACATTAATGACGACACGTTGACCAATCACGATGTCTCATTTGAAAATCCCGTTGATCTGGACTTAAGTAAATTTTCTGAAAAATTTGACAGCAGTTCTTGAGAAGTATGAATAAGTTCTCGAGAACAGGCTGATTTCTCGAGAACTATACGTCATGAACTTATGTAAGTACTCGAAAACAAACGGCCTTGAGACTTCTCGAGAACTAACTAGACTTTTCGAGAACTATTACTCGAAAGCCAAATTGTATACTCGAGAACTATGCTGACTTCTCGAGAACTAGAGACTAAGTTCTCGAGAACTATGATGGACTTCTCGAGAGGGACTTAGAATAATTTTTGTGGCTGTCTCTGACTACTCGAGAAATATAGGCTGAGACTTCTAAAGAACCTAGACTGTCATTCTCGAGAACTACAAGAGTGTTTCTCGAGAACTAGTCTCAGCTTCTCGAGAACTAGGTGAACTTCTCGAGTTCTGCTAATTCGACTTCTCGAGAACTATCATAGACTTCTCGAGAAGTTGACTTAAAGAAATTTTGGACCATTGAAAATCTTTCTCTTCAAGAATCCAATCTTCATCCCATGCTCCAAGTGCTTGAATATGAAGAGTATCCCAATTGAGAGGCTACACATGAGTCTACACCTTGGATCACACAGTGATGGATTACACTATATGGTCCTGTGTTCATGAACCACTGTATACTGACATTTGTCTACACTTAGCAATGATAGTCTGCAAATACACAACTTAAACAAGGATATCAAATATAACTTAATTCATCTTAGTTCAAGGGTGACTTCATGCAAATCTGGGTTATTGTGGATGCAATACCCAACACATATTCACCCCCCCTCTAGGTGATTTAGGTTGACAACTAAATACTTTCAATTGGTATCAGAGGGAGGTTGTTCATTAAAAAGTTAACACCTTGAACAGATCTACTTCTAGTTGTCGTAGAGATAATCAAGCATGGACAGATCTAAGGACTCCACAAAGCTTTCGGTGTGTACAAAAGCCAACTTTTCCATATGGAAAGAGAGAATAAGATTTTTCATTGAAGCTGTTGATCCCCGCATCTTCATTATAGTGTAAGAAGGCCCTCATGTTCTAATGATAGCCTCCACTATTGATCCTATAAGGAAGGTGCCAAAGAAATTGATGGATCTCGACAAAGACGAGATTGCACTTGTCTCTCTGGACAAGAAGGCTAAAAATATCATCGCAAGTGCAGTCGATGACTCCATGTTACAGAACCTTATTCAATGCCAATCTGCTAAGGAAATGTTGCAGACTTTGATTGTTCTTATGGAAGGTACCGAAGAAGTAAGAGATGATAGAATATCCCTTCTAAACCAGAAGTATGAGGCTTTCAAGCAAGACCCCAAGGACACAATTGCTGATACATTTGAAAACTTCTTCAAGACCGTCAACGGCCGGAAGAGCTATGGACAAGTTTTCACTAATGGAGAACAAAATGACAAATTCCTAAGATCATTAACTAAGGAATGAGACAATAAAATCTGTGCCATCAGGGAGTTCGGGAGACTAGCAGAAACTGACCCTCAAAACCTCTTCGGGAAGCTTATGTCCTATGAGCTTCAAATCAACGCAAGAAAAGCTAAAGAAGAGGGAAACAGATGTCACGACCCGCATTTTCTCACAAATAAAATTGTATCAGAGAAAGAGAAAACACGTGTCATGATGCCACGTCGTGCAGGGGATAGCTTCACACGTTCAGGAAAAACTCCAGACTCTACATCTTTATAGAAAATCATAAATTATTATGAGAGAAAATAAGTTAAATTTGACGACCGTATCCCTCGGCACAGTGGACCAGCTAGTCCACAATTAAAATATATAGATACGCAGTGGAAAATACTTTGGTTAGGTTGATTTGACATCCTAAATGAGCATAAGTGTCCCCGAGGGACGACTCATGATATGCATGACTCTAAATTTAATATAGTAATAAAAATAGCCTTTACGTTACTTGGGAAAGTAGTGCTTTAGTTTTATAAACATGACGTGCATGAGGTACATATAGTAATGCTTTTAGGGTTTAAATTACCTAACATGCAACCTAGCATAAAACCTTCCCAGAAACAAGTGAACAACCTCAAATAGGCAAAAGTATCAGTTTTTGTTCATATCCATCAACATAAGTAAGCCACTAGTGGGCATCAACAACCTGACACGAACCCACTGATGAGTATGCATGTCTATACAGAAAGGAGGGAAAACTACCTCACCAGACGAGGAACAACAACCTCAGCTACCTAGGAGGCCACAAATAATCTCTACAAGAGCACTAGCTGTCTAACTGGCTACAACCTGAAACTGAGACATTCAAAAAAAGGAACACCTCAGTAAGTAAAAGAAAATCAAAGGAAGTGGAGCATTAGATTCATGAGCAATAAAAGAAGGGTTTTACCAGCCCTACAACAAACGCTATCAGTAGAAGAAAAGGCATGACGGTAAGAAGAAACACTGTCCAAAGAGCAGTAAAAGTACACCAAGTATGAACATAAATAGCAACATGCTCTGCTAAGCACCTGCAGAAGCACCAAGGCATACCTATGCCAAAAGAAATAGCCACTAAAAAGGAAAGGAACTAACAGTCCTAATCTTTGTGAATTATTGGCCGTGGTGAAAACCGTGGGTCGGAGTGGGCGGCACAGCCCTCACCATCAACCATACCCAAAAAAGAAAACACTCCAGGGTGAAAACGACCGGTGGCAGCTACAGGGTCCACACACCCAACCATACCAACCCAACACGGCCTAGGTGGTGGTGGACACAACTCAGCACACACAATTCACCCCTTACAGAGCCCACAAAACCACACCACCTACCATAATCCACGAGTCAGCATGAAAAAACTAGCTGAACACCCAACACCCCCACTTAAGGAAGAAGTCATACTAACAGTCCTAAAGGGAAACACCCCCCCCAAGGCAAAAGCATCGAGTTCACTCGACGCGGCACTTAGTGGGTTACTCAACACCAAGCATTAACCACGGCGTTGAGTGAGGTCCACCCACTCAACACCAAGTAACCTAACCGCAGTAACAAGCTTTAGCGTTGAGTGAGCCTACCACACTCAACGCCAAAACAACCATGGCGTTGAGTGAGGTCGACTCACTTAACGCCAAAATAGCCACGGCGTTGAGTGAGGTCGACTTACTCAACGCCAAATAACTTAACCACAAAAACAGGCGTTGAGTGAGTCCACCACACTCAATGCCAAAACACTCACGACGTTGAGTGAGGTCGACTCACTCAATGCCAAATGACTTAGCCGCAAAAACAGGCTTTGGCGTTGAGTGAGTCCACCACACTCAACGCCAAAATAGCCACGACGTTGAGTGAGGTCGACACACTCAACGCCAAATGACTTAGCCGCAAAAACAGGCTTTGGCGTTGAGTGTGTCGACACACTCAACACTCCAGGTTTTAGTTCGCTTCTTACAGGCGTTGAGTGAGTCCACCACACTCAACGCCAAAACAGCCACGGTGTTGAGTGAGGTCGACTCACTCAACGCCAAATGACTTAGCCACGAAAATGACCATGACGTTGAGTGAGTGCACCACTCTCAATGCCAGAAGCCTAACAGTCTAGGCGTTGAGTGAGGTACACTCACTCAACACTTTTGACTTAGCCTAATATTCCTAAAACCTGGAGCTAGCCCGACCCCAGACCACTCAACGCCTACTAACCAGAGAGCTTGAAAATAACTCCAAATCTCTCTCCTACCTCTTCTACCCGGCCACAACAACCTAATAAGTTAGACTAAAGCTTAATAAAGCAAAACCCTACCTCCAGCTACTATCTGGACACCAAGCAGAGAGCAGAAAGAGAAAATATAGAAGGAGAAAAACAATTTAAACCTGGACAGCTTAAGTAAAACCTAGCTGGAATGAAACTGCAGCTACCCTAGCTTCTAGGAAGAGAGAATTAAGCTACTACAATAAGAATAATAAGAGTAAGATTAAGTTCGGCAAGGGCAAAGGGCACCACTTTCCTCTACCTCCAGTAAAACAACAGCTATCTCCAAAGCTTGGCACCGACGGCAAGATCGGCCACCTAGAAGACCAAAACTGAAGCTTTTAGGAAGAAGAACAAACCCTAAAAAACCCTACCTCTTATAGTCAGCCCAAAAAGCTAAATTACATACCTAGGAAGTAAGATCTCGGCGAGAGCAGCTCAAATCTGCTGTTACCCGAGCAAAACAAGCCCTAAATCTACAGCTATCCGGTGGTCAAAGTTGTAGCTCCTCCGCCTCCCGCCTGCTTCCTTCCGCTGGAAGCTAACAAGCTGAAGCTAGCTCGGGAAATGGGGAAGAAGAGAACAGCTGGAGCCTTATAATAAGAACTCCACTCACTTTAACCTATAATTAAAAAAGAATCTAGCCTAGGCACTAGCTGACAATGTCAATAAACAAGTATAAGCAGCCACAACAGCAGCTCCCCAAACCGCCACGTTTAGCTAGCATAAATAAAAAAAAAACTATCCTTATATAAATATATATATATATTTATACAGCTCATATAAATTTATATACATAAAAATTAGCTATCTGCACATAGCCATAAAACAAGCCAATCAAACAAGCCTCAAGCTCTATAAGCTCGACCACCTAGCCATGCATTGTAATAACTACTACCACTAGCTAATCAAGCAAACGTTGAAACGACACGAAAACAAACGATCTCGGATTTCGAAAAAACTCGCACCGTAGCTACTACAATAAGAATAATAAAAAGCTATTACATGGAAAGCTAAAACAAACAAACAACCTAATACAAGCTAAGAGAGATGGGGGGGGGGATAAATTCTCCTTACATAAGCATGGAATCCAAATGGGTAGAACCTCCCCTAAGCAATTTGGACCAAAAAGTGGACACAAATCTCATACAGCAGCTGGCCTTTTATAGGCAAAATTTCGGGTTGGTCACGCCCGTGACTAGGGCGTGACAGGGGGGCGTGTCGCTACTGTACATGAGCTGATCAGGTGACTTGACTGGAAAGTTGACTTCGGCTGAAAACGTGGCGGTCACGCCCTAGGTCACGGGCGTGACAAGTGTCAGTCACGGGCGTGACTGGGGCGTGTCGGGGAGGTCGATCTGGGCGCGGTCCGGCCGCAAAGTCGCGGGCGTCATGTCGGGCCAGGTGGCTAAGTCACGCCCGTGTCACACTTTGACACGGGCGTGTCTGGGGGCGTGTCGAGCTCGGTTTGATGATCGCCGATCGTCGAGCTGGCAACCTGTGGTCGGCGATCGTCGAGGGCGTGACACGGGCGTGTCGGTCATGTGACATGGGCGTGTCAGTCAACTTTTTGACTTTTTCTGGAATTTTTCTGGAATAAAAATAAAGCTAAGTTAGAAATAATATTTACAAAAATAAGCAATTTATTGAATAAAACTAATAAAAAGACAAAAATAAACAAAATTGACTTAAATAAAATACGAAAATATAAGTATATTTACAACTCATCAGACATAAAGTCAGGGAAACAGATGAGGGTAAGCCTTCCTCATCGCCGAATCTAGCTCCTAAGTCACGGTTTCCACATCCTGGTTCCTCCACAAAATCTTAACCATTGGAATAGTTTTCCTCCACAACACGCGATCTTGAGCATCCAAAATGCGGACAGGCATTTCCACATAGGAAAGATTCGGCTCCAACTGAGGAACAGAATCCAAAAACTGCCTGCCACTCTGTAAACATTTCCGCAGCTGACTGACGTGAAAGACATCATGCACGCCAGGAAAATTTGCGGGAAAATCCAACCTGAAAGCTGATACACCAACCCGCTCAAAAATCATAAACGGCCCCACGTACCTCGGGTCCAACTTCCTGTTCTTGCCAAACCTCTTGACTCCAATCATCAAGGAAACCTTTAGAAATACCAAGTCCCCCACAACAAATTCCAAGCTAGATCTACGCCGGTTGGCGTTCTTCTCATATCTCTCCTAGGCTATCCGAAGCTTCTCTTGAATAAGCTTCACAACAATTTACATCTCCTCGAGCGTCTCTGGACCCAACAACGGTCCCTCGCCAACCTCAGCCCAAAACAAGGGAGTCCTGCAACTTCTCCCATACAATGCTTCAAAAGGAGCCATTTGCAAGCTTTCTTGATAACTGTTGTTATACGCAAACTCCATAAGCCGTAAACACTCATCCCACGCTCCTCCGTGGTCTAGAATATAGCATCAGATCATGTCCTCCACTATCTGATTGACTCGCTCTGTCTGGCCATTAGTCTGCGGGTGATAAGCAGTAGAATATCTCAAATCCGTACCCAAACCCTCTTGCAGGCTCTTCCAGAAGCGAGATGTAAACCGGGAGTCTCGGTCTGAAATAATGCTGACTAGCACACCGTGCAATTGGATGACTTCACTCAAATACAGCTCAGCTATTTTCTTCATCGGATAGTCGATCTTAAAAGGTACGAAGTGAGAATACTTCGTCAATCTGTCCACAATCACCCAAACTGAATCATGCCCCCTAAGAGATCTCGGTAAGCCTGTAATGAAATCCATCGAGATGATCTCCAACTTCCAAGTCGGAATCTCCAAGGTATTCAGCTTGCCACCGGGCCTTCCATGATCGGCTTTCACACGCTTGCAAGTGTGACACTAAGAAACAAATCTAACTATATCTCCCTTCATCCCATACCACCAGGAAATCTGCTTTAAATCATGATACATCTTAGTAGATCCTGGATGGTAGGCAACACTAGATCCATGGGCTTCCCTGCACACCATCACCCGGATATCTCCCACGGAGGGGATGCAAAACCTGTCGCGGTACCGCAAGGTACCCGCATCATCAATAGAAAAATCTGGCAATTCACCTTTCTCAGCTCGAAGATACAAATGCAGAAGATCAGGATCATCCTTCTGATGTTGTCTCGTAAGCGCAATCCATGAAGGTTCTGCCACTACCAAACAACTCTGCAAATCGCCGCTTCCCACAGAAATGCCCATCAAAAGAAACTCCTCTACTAAAATCTCGGCGGAGATACCAAAAATCTTCCCTGACTTCCGACTCAGGGCGTCGGCCACCATATTGGCCTTATCTGGATGATACTGGATCTCAACATCGTAGTCGGCCACATACTCCAACCATCGCCGCTGGCGCAGATTCAATTCCTTTTGGGTGAAGACGTAATTTAAGGTCTTGTGATCAGTAAAAATCTTACACTACGCGCCATAAAGTAGGTGTCTCCACAACTTCAGTGCATAAATCATGACTGCAAACTCCAGGTCATGCATAGGGTAGTTCCTCTCATGAGTCTTCAGCTGTCTCGACCCGTACGCAATCACTTTCACGCCTTTCATCAACACGTAACCAAGACCAACATGCGACGCATCCACATAAACATCATACTCCATACCCTCATTAGGCAAGGTCAAAATAGGGGCACTACACAATCTGTCCTTGATCTCCAGGAAGGCTTCCTCGCACTTCTCGCTTCAGACAAAAGCTGTGTTCTTCATAGTCAATCTAGTCAAAGGTGCAGCCAGGGTAGAAAAACCCTCCACAAATCTCCTGTAGTAGCCGACCAACCCCAAGAAGCTCCTAATCTCCTTGGGTGTGCCCGACCTACTCCAATCCATCACAACAGCGATCTTTTCTGGGTCAACTGAAATCCCACTCTTATTCACCACATGGCACAGAAATGCAACCTGAGGCAACCAAAACTCGCACTTGCTTAGCTTGACAAAAAGCTTGTGGTCCCTCAAGGCAGATAAGACCAAACGTAGATGCTAGTCATGCTCCTCCGCATTGCGGGAATAAATCAGAACATTGTCGATAAACATGACCACGAACTTATCCAGGAAATCCTTGAATACTCGGTTTATCAAATCCATAAAAGCTGAGGGCGCGTTGGTCAAACCAAACGACATGACCAAAAATTCAAAATGCTCATACCGGGATCGAAAAGCTGTCCGCGGAATGTCGGACTCACGGATCCTGAGCTGATGGTAGCCAGATCGAAGATCAATCTTGGAGAATACTGTGCTACCGCGCAACTGATCAAACAAATCGTCAATCCGTGGCAGAGGGTACCTGTTCTTAATAGTAACCTTGTTCAGCTCTCTATAGTCGATGCAAAGCCTCATCAACCCGTCTTTCTTCTTTACAAATAGAACAGGCGCACCCCAAGACGACGAACTCGGCCTGATAAAACCCTTCGCTAACAACTCATCCAGCTGGATACGCAACTCCTCCAGCTCTCGCGGGGCCATCCGGTATGGTGCCTTCGCAATAAGATGCGTACTTGGCTCCAAGTCTACCACAAACTCGACATCTCAATCAGTTGGAAGACCAGGAAGATCGTCAGGGAAAACATCCGAAAACTCGCACACCACAGGAATCTCCTCCAAACGCGGTATGCTAACAACAGTCTCCACTACTGAGATGAAACAGGCAAAACAATCAGAATCAAGTAGCTTTTGAACACATACCGCAGAAATGACTGGAGCATCCTGGCACGGATCAGCATAAACACTCCCAGGCTTACCGTTGTCCTTAACGAAGTCTAAGCGCTTACCCTTGCACTGGATAACTGCATCATAACTAGAAAACCAGTCCATGCCTAAGATAACATCGAAGTCTTCCAGGTCAATCACCTTTAAATCTGCCTTCGCTATAAAATCTCCCAACAAAATCGGACAATCCCGAATACCCTGATCTGAAATCACAAAATCACCAGAAGGAAACTTGACGCAAAAGTCATCACTAACTCGCTCTAGACCCAAACGATAGCGCTCCACAAAGGCTCTAGCCACAAAGGAGTGGGTAGCGCCAGAGTCAAAGTGAACACGCGCCCAGCGGTTCCTCACCTTAAATCTTCCTATAAGATGGCAGACGCAACTAAGAAAAACAAAGGCTAAAGCTATACTAGAAACAAAACATTTAGGCCAGGGAGAAATCTAACCTGAAATGACCTGAGTCGAAGTCTGCGCTTCCTCTGAAGAAATTACATTTAGCTTTCCCTTGCCTTTGTCCACCCGCTGAGGCGGTGTAAACGCCTGGAGTGGCACTGGTTGGAACACCGGCTGGAGCTGGGGGCACTGAGCCTTGATGTGCCCTTCCTGACCGCAAAGAAAACAACCTCTTACCTTACTCTTATCCTTTCCCCAGCAATGGGCAACATCATGCCCTGGCCGCTTACACGCAGAACAGAATAAATCTTTCCTGGGAGCGCCTTGAATCGCATGCACCTGCTCCTTCTCTTTAGCTGCCAACCTCTTGAAACATTTCTCCATGATGTGGCCCGACAGGCCAGAGAAGCTAAAAACCTCCTTTCCCTTCTTTCTTGAAGAAGCACCGGGTACCTGGGGGCTCTTTCCTTCAACAACTTTCCTTTTATCATTTCTCACCTGCTGCCCTCTTTGCTTAGCATTATCAATAGCCTCCATATTCAAAGCAACTTCTACCGCACCAGCATAACTCACTGCTCCATGAGCAACGACTAATGGCTGAACATTACTTCTCAGGACACCAAGAAATCGCTTAACTCTATCGGCTTCGGAACTCACCAAGCTGGGGGTAAACCGGCTCAGTATGCTGAATTCTATCTCGTAATCCGCAAGTGCGAGCTGCCTCTGCTTCAAATGTAGGAAATCATTCATCAGGCGGTCGCGCTCGACCGAAAACAGAAACTTCCTTAATAACAGTTCCTTGAAGGTCTCCCAAGAGCATCCCTCTTTCAAGCTTTCCTTCTCTCTCATCCACTAACTCTTTGCCAATCCCTTAAGCTGATAGGCAGCGATCATCACCCTCTGATCGGGGGTAACTCAGGAATAGGAGAACATGTCCTTGATGGCTATAAGCCAATCATCCAAAACCATAAAGTCTGCCTTCCCATCATAAGTAGGTGTTCCAAGTCGCTGGAAGTGTGATATGAATGTCATCTCTGGGGGCAGCACAACAGGAGGTACCAGGGGAGCAGGAGGAACAGGAACAGCTACGCCTACAGCAGGGTCCGACACTCTCGGAGGCTGTCCTGCCACAACTGTTAACAGAGAGTGGATCTGAGTCTACATACCCACCACCTGCCTAGATAAGGCTTCATTACTCTGCCACAGACTTTCAATCAATGCCTCGCTTTGTGCTCTAGACGACTCACCCTCAGATTGGGGAGTCGATCTCGTCGAAGGATGCCTCGCCATCCTAAAATCGTATTAACAAGACTTAAAACCTAGCCCAACTGCTAGAACAAAACTACCTGGTACAAACAAACATACTTAAATATGAACTCTAACTGCTAAAATTGCTCTGGATTTTTTTTTTACAATGATGATGTTATGCTTAACCTAAGATGGTTCACAGTCATCATACTAAATCATGTGCCTAGACCATGAATGCATGTATTTGTATTTCCTTTGACTCAAAACCATGTGCGTACATATGTCATCATGCAAATCTTTAGATTGGCACGTTGTGCTTATGAAATATTATGCTATGCATGTTGTGCTATACATTCTAAAGAAAGGCCTTAATGCATGCCATGGGCGGCGTATACATGAAAATGTTATGCATCCCATACTACATAACATTTCCATGCAATGAAAAAAGAAAACGTGCTAGCCGCATTCATGTGGTGAGGTTATGCATCCCATACTACAAAACCCTCACATGTTGCCTCCTATGGTGGATCCATATACAAACACATATTATGCATCCCATACTACATAATATGCCCCGTATACTTCTTCATGCTTATGAGTGCAAGTGTTCGTGCTTTAACCAAGACATGATGATGACATATCGGTGTGTGTATGATATGATGCTAAACTATCAATGCAAACAAGGGAAAGGTTGCCCGACCAATTGTCAAGCAACCTCCCCCTGATACCAACTGTCACGGCCCAAATTTTCTCACAAATAAAATTGTATCAGAGAAAGAGAAAACACGTGCCATGATGCCACGTCGTGCATGGGATAACTGCACACGTTTAGGCAAAACTCAAGACTCTACATCTTTAAAGAAAATCATAAATTATTATGAGAGAAAATCAGTTAAATTTGACGGCCGTATCCCTCGGCACAGTGGATCAGCTAGTCCACAATTAAAATATATAGATACGCAGCGAAAAATACTTTGGTTAGGTTGATTTGACATCCTAAATGAGCATAAGTGTCCCCGAGGGACGACTCATGATATGCACGGCTCTAAATTTAATATAGTAATAAAAATAGCCTTTACGTTACTTGGGAAAGTAGTGCTTTAGTTTTATAAACATGACATGCATGAGGTACATATAGTAATGCTTTTAGGGTTTAAAATACCTAACATGCAACCTAGCATAATACCTTCCCAGAAATAAGTGAACAACCTCAAATAGGCAAAAGTAGCAGTTTTAGTTCATATCCAGAACCATAAGTAAGCCACTAGTGGGCGTCAACAACCTGACACAAACCCACTGGTGAGTATGCATATGTATACAGAAAGGAAGGAAAACTATCTCACCAGACGAGGAACAACAACCTCAGCTACACAGGAGGCAACAAGCAAGCTCCACAAGATCACTAGCCGTCTAACTGGCTACAACCTGAACCTGAGGCATTCAAAAAAAAAGGAACACCTCAGTAAGTAAAAGAAAATCAAAGAAAGTGGAGCATTAGATTCATGAACAATAAAAGAAGGGGTTTACCAGCCCTACAACAAACACTATCAGTAGAAGAAAAGTCATGACAGTAAGAAGAAACACTGTCCAAAGAGCAGTAAAAGTACACCAAGTGTGAACATAAATAGCAACATGCTCAGCTAAGCACCTACAACAGCACCAAGGCATACCTATGCCAAAAGAAATAGCCACTAAAAAGGAAAGGAACTAACAATCATAATCTTTGTGAATTATTGGCCGTGGTGAAAACCTTGGGTCGGAGTGGGCGGCACAACCCTCACCATCAACCATACCAAAAAAAGACTCTATGGTGAAAACAACGGTGGCAGCTACAGGGTCCACACACCCAACCATACCAGCCCAACACGACCTAGGTGGTGGTGGCCACAACCCAGCACACACAATTCACCCCTTACAGAGCCAACAAAACCACACCACCTGCCATAATCCACAAGTCGGCATGCAAAAACTAGCCGAACACCCAACACCCCCCTAAGGAAGAAGCCATACTAACAGTCCTAAAGGGAAACACCCCTCCCCCCAAGGCAAAAGCATCGAGTTCACTCGATGCGGCGCTGAGTGGGTTACTCAACACCAAGCATTAACTAAGGCATTGAGTGAGGTCCACCCACTCAATACCAAGTAACCTAATCGCAGTAATAGTCTTTGGCGTTGAGTTAGCCTACTACACTCAACGCCAAAACAACCATGGCGTTGAGTGAGGTCGACTCACTCAACGCCAAAACAGCCACGACATTGAGTGAGGTCGACTTACTCAATGCCAAATAACTTAACCGCAAAAACAGGCTTTAGCGTTGAGTGAGTCCACCACACTCAACGCCAAAACAGCCACGACGTTGAGTGAGGTCGACTCACTCAACGCAAAATGACTTAGCCGCAAAAATAGGCTTTGGCGTTGAGTGAGTCCACCACACTCAACGCCAAAACAGCCACGGCGTTGAGTGAGGTCGACTCACTCAATGCCAAATGACTTAGCCGCAAAAACAGGCTTTCACGTTGAGTGAGTCCACCACACTAAATTCCAAAACAACCACGGCGTTGAGTGAGGTCGACTCACTCAACGCCAAATAACTTAGCCGCGAAAACGACCATGGCATTGAGTGAGTGCACCACACTCAACGCCAGAAGCCTAACAGTCTTTGCATTGAGTGAAGTACACTCACTCAATGCTTTTGACTTAGCCTAATATTCCTAAGACCTGGAGCTAGCCCGACCCCAGCCCACTCAACACCTACTAACCAGAAAGCTGGAAAATAACTCCAACTCTCTCTCCTACCCCTTCTACCCGGCCACAGTAACCAACAAGCTGGACTAAAGCTTAATAAAGCAAAACCCGACCTCCAGCTACTACTTGGACACCAAGCAGAGAACATAAAGAGAAATGACAGAAGGAGAAAAACAATTTAAACCTGGCAGCTTAAGTGAAACCTAGCTGGAATGAAACTGCAGCTACCCTAACTTCTAGGAAGAAAGAATTAAGCTACTACAACAAGAATAATAAGAGTAAGATTAAGTTCGGCAAGGGCAAAGGGCACCACTTGCCTCTACCTCCAGGAAAACAGCAGCTATCTCTAAAGCTTGGCACCGGCGGCAAGATCGGCCACCTAGAAGACCAAAACTGAAGCTTTGAGGAATAAGAATAAACCCTAAAAAACCCTAGCTCCTATAGTCAGCCCAAAAAGCTAAGTTACATACCTAGGAAGCAAGATCTCGGCGAGAGCAGCTCAAATCTGCTGTTACCCGAGCGAAACAAGCCCTAAATCCATAGCTATCCGGCGGTCAAAGCTGCGGCTCCTCCGCCTCCCGCCTGCTTCCTTCCGCTGGAAGCTAACAAGCTGAAGCTAGCTTTGGAAATGGGGAAGAAGAGAACAGCTAGAGCCTTATAATAAGACCTCCACTCACTTTAACCTATAATTAAAAAATAATCTAGCCTAGGCACTAGCTGACTATATCAATAAACAAGTATAAGCAGCCACAGCTGCAGCTCCCCAAACCGCCACCTTTAGCTAACATAAATAAAAAAAACTATCCTTATATATATATATATATATATATATATATATATATATTATACAGCTCATATAAATTTATATACATAAAAATTAGCTATCTGCACAAAGCCATAAAACAAGCCAATCAAACAAGCCTCAAGCTCTACAAAGCTCGGCCACCTAGCCATGCACCGTAATAGCTACTACCACTAGCTAATCAAGCAAACGTCGAAACGACGCGAAAACAAACGATCTCAGATTTTGACAAAACTCGCACCGTAACTAAACACCCAAGCTACGAAAATGACGGCGAAGTCGAAAACAACATCCGACAATCAAACACTTGGGCTAACACCTCCCAAGCCAAAGTGCAAGCATTCCCTGAGAGGCTCAGCCGAGTCACCAAAACAGACTCCGGCTAGCTGAGGAATCTTGCAAATAGGCTACAAATAGGCCACTCAAGGAACCTAAAGAGCTAAGACCACGCTCTAACAACAGCAAAAGGCCAGAAATGCGTCATCGTAATGCCAAACAATGACCAAACAAAACACAGAAAAACCGAGGGCGTTACATCAGCTCAGTTGGTGATGAGGACTGTGGAAGGTGCCTTGTTAAGGAGGTGCTGGGTTCGAAACCTGGCATGCTCAAAAACCTACCGTGCTAAGAAACAGGTCGGTGATGGTTTGGGTGGCACGGGCTGCAGCCCTCTGTAACGGGCCTTGGGGCGAGACAAGCTGTGCCAGCCCGGAGGGTGCGGTCAACCTCTGAACTATAAACCGGGCACTTTTTTATGTAACAACCCGGTTTAGAGATCAGAGGCTACCCGCACCATCCCGGTCCGACACAGCTTGTCTCGCCCCAAGGCCCGTTACAGAGGGCTGCAGCCTGTACCACCCAAACCCATCACCGTCCTGTTTCTCAGCACGATAGGTTTTTGAGCATACCAGGTTTCGAACCCAGCATCTCCTTAACAAGGCACCTTCCACAGTCCTCATCACCAACTGTGGAAGGTGCCTTGTTAAGGAGGTGCTGGGTTTGAAACCTGGCATGCTAAAAAATCTACAGTGCATAGAAACCGGCCGGTGATGGGTTTGGGTGGTACGGCTGTAGCCCTCTGTAACGGACCTAGGGGCGAGACAAGCTGTGCCAGCCCGGGAGGGTGCGGGCAGCCTCTGAGCTCTAAACCGAGCCGTTACAACAGATCTTCATCAAAAGAGAAGTCTGTTGCACTGAAAGCAGACAGCTCAAGGAAAGCCAAGGCTATATCTCCTGCTCCCACTCAGGAAGAATATGAAGAAGAAGATTCCGAGCCAAGCACCTCAGGCTCAGAACTATCTGCTGGAGAGTTCTCTCTTCTCTCTAGGCAGTTTAAGAAGTATCTTAGTAAGAAGAAACAGATGAGAGGTAATGACTCCTCTTTTCAGAAGATCACGACACGACGGTGATTATCAAAAGAAAAAATCACACATCCGACAGGTATAAATCTAAACCGAACAAATATTATTCTACTGACATAGTGTGTTATTATTGTAACAAGACAGGTCATGTGATCGCCGACTGCCCTCACAAGAGAAGGAGGGTGGAAGAAGAGAAGAGAACAAGTCCTCCAAGAGAAAAAAGAAGGAGAAGAGCTTCATAACAAAGAAGATAAAAACTCTTAGTGAATCTGACTCGTCTGAGTCAAGTGAGGATGAAGAAGCCTACTTTGGTCTCATGGCTCACTCTGACGAAGAAGGAGATGCCCCCCAATTTCATGGGGAAGTAAATGCTCACACCATTCTCTCTGAATCAGGTACTCCTGATGATGACGATGAGGACTGTTTCTCGGATGATGAATCAGAACTCATGGGTCAGTATAAAGAGTTGATGAAGGTCTATGAACAATGAAGAAAAGTTGTTAGATCTCAGTCCAAGGAAATCAAATCCCTCAAGGCTGAGGGGATCACTCTGAGGGAGGAAGTTGCAAATATCGACTCACTCAGAAAGGATCACCAAGCCCTGGTTGAAGAATATAACAACTGTAATATCCCCCAGACAACTAGACCCCTAGGAGTGGTTTTGTCATGACTAGGTCATGACAAAACCCTAGAAAGCCCAAAGAGACCTAGTGAACAAGGCTCAAGGTGAAAATCACCTTGGTCTGCAAGTAGTAGAATCCCAAGAACAATCCTAGGCATGACTTTAGGGTTTTAATTTGGTTCCATGATCCCATCATGGAACCTCTAATCCCTATAGGGGGGGGGGGCAATATGTCGCTACGGACCCATTGGGGTCTACCAAAAAGAGGCCAAGATGACTCAAGTCCGGGAAGCATCGAGTGAGTCGACAAGACTCGACGAGTAGTTCAGGTATCTACTTAGACAGGTTTTTGGGCTCGGGCATTGAGTGCATGGAGTGCACTCAACGCCATAGGCTGAATGGCATTGAGTGTGTTGAGTGCACTCAACGCCATCTTACTTGGGCTGAATGGCGTTGAGTGCATCGAGTGCACACAATGTCCTAGGCTGAATGGCATTGAGTGTATTGATTGCACTCAACACCATCTTGGTTGGGATGAATGGCGTTGAGTGCGTAGAGTGCACTCAACGCCATAAGCTGAATGGCGTTGAGTGCGCTGACTTCACTCAACGCCATCTTACTTGGGCTGAATGGCGTAGAGTGCGTCGAGTGAACTCAACGCCATAGGTTGAATGGCGTTGAGTGCATTGACTACACTCAACACCATCTTGCTGGGGCTGAATGGCGTTGAGTGCGTTGAATGAACTCAACGCCATCCTACTTGGAATATTTTCTGGGATTATGGCATTGAGTTAGTTTAGCTCACTCAATACCATAGACTGAATAGCGTTTAGTGAGCTGAGCTCACTCCACGCCATAGACTGAATGGCATTGAGTGAGCTCAGCTCACTCAACGCCATTGTACTTAGAAAATTCCTGGCAAATTTTGGCCTGTTTGCTGGTTCGACTGAACCGGATCTCTTCGAGAATTGTGCCAGGATGAGTTAATTGGTCGTTTCTTTTATTAAGACTCATTTTAAACAATAACAAACGGTTAAATGATAGAATGCCACGTTGCAGAAGCTTTAAACTCGAATTCTGCATTAATGGAGAAAGAGAAAGAGGGTACGTAACTTCCATGCATGGCTTGGAAGGCCAAGGGCCCACTCTTAATACTGAAAACACTCCCCCGGTCAGTTAGAAGGACGCCAAGGTCTTTCCCGGCCATAACCACAACCAGGGGAGGAGATTTGCTGTTACAACAAATCTCTTCAAGGAGCATTAATGGCCATCGCCAACTTACCCCTCCCCTCCCCCATTTTTATTTTTTTAAAAGACTTACTGGACTTAGAAGAGCTTTTGATGCGTGTAAATACGGCAAGCGCACCGGTCGCACAAGTAATAAAGTTTGGGAATAAATCCCCGAGTGTCGGTCTCTTGAGGAATGCAGTTAGCGTGGAACGATGAATGACCCGAAATTATTACTAATAGAGTTAGTAAAATGAAAGAAGAAACAAAAGGGGCTTTGAGGTTTGTGTTCTTACAAACAAAGAAATTAAAGCTAACAATGCGGGTCGCATTCACCGCTTCGCAAGGCGAGATGGGTGTATCGGCCGCTATGCCGTACTTCGGTAGGGCGAGTGGACGGTGAGCTAGTGGGTGAGGTGTTAAGTGCGGAGTGCAATCAAGTGGAACGATGGGAGTGAGATGGGGCGAGGCGCATCACAACACAAATCCCACAAACAAGTTTAAACAACAAAAATCCAATTACAAATAACTAGAAATTCGAAGTTCATAACAAGCTTGAGTCATTCATACACTACAAGGAAGGTAGAGGAAGAGTAAACCAAGAGGGTGAAGATCCACCGCGGTTGTTGGCCGGAGGTGCGGGTTGTCAATCCGCTTCCACGCGCAGTCCGAGGAGGCTTCCGGTACCGACGAGCTGTCACCTCGAGGGCCTTTGAGTCCGTTCTCTAGGTCGTCTCCGTCATCTTCTTCTTAGGTAGAAAGCTCGGAGAAGAGTTCGTTAATGGTCGGGAGGGTCACCAGAGGATGTGGAATGCTTTAGAATCGCCGGATATCTCCTCCCGATGGTAGGGATGAAGGTGGAGATGGATGGAGCGTCTGAAATGCGGAAGGGCAAAGTGGCGGCCAAGTTCGATCAAGGTCCGTTGACCTAATTCGCGGAGCAGGCCAATTTATAGAAGCAGGATTAAATAGCGCGCACGACCACAGGCGCACGACCAGTGGTCGTGCGCGAACAATGTCAGCGCCCGTGCGGCAACAACCTGTAGAACCTGCACCAAGAAATTTAAGCATGCGCACGATCAGCAGCGCACGATCAGTGATCATGCGCGGCAAGGGTGGTGATCGTGCGATATGGGACAGAAAAGTGGAAAAAGATTGCATGACTGCGCACGACCGACAGCGCACGAGCAGTGATCGTGCACGGTATGGCTGGTGATCGTGCGATATGGCGGGACAGGACAATGAAATGATAGCTCAGGCTGCGCACGACCGATGGTCGTGCGACAAAGAGGTCGATGGTCGTGCGTGGGTAAAAACGCACGACCATTGACTCCTTTGCCAAAAATGGTGAAAGTCCTATGCCGGACGCCCACACGATCCCCGAACCTGCAGGAAAACTGCACGCGCTGTTGATCATGGCAGTCACAGAAATATACAAAATGCATCACACGAGGGAAATACACACACGCACAAGAATAGGCTAAAAGAGTGCACAAGACGTGTAATGACATAGCGAACCAAAAGGTGTGCTAATGGCGCTAAATGATAGTGCAAAGACAAGAAAACGAGCCCAGATGAGTCCGGAAATAGATATGAAATGGGGACTCATCACACCCGCAGACATAACCATTTGCACGTCCCGGACAAACAATCATCTCGTGAACTCTAAAATAGCTAGCTGACGAAGTAACTTCGATCTAGAGTAGAACGAGAAATTGAAAACTCAAGCGTATAGAAAATATAATAGAAGAAATTTCTAATTATACTAAGAAATTTATAACTTTCGACAAAAGTAAATAAATATTGTCACTACTCAAAAATTGAATGTCGGAGAATCGTTCGGTCATGCGTAGGAAGAAAATAGGCGGGTCTCTTGGCTAAACATTGCCAAAGATCGGGGCTCGTGATCACCTCCAAAGGAATCCACCAATGTCGGGGACCATATGCTTGCCCGTTCACACTCTCTCCACGGCACTAGTTTGACTCTAGCGTGAGTCCGTAGGACTTCGGGTAATGATGGGGCTTGGGTTACGGTGAGGTAAACAATGATAAAAAGAAAGGCTTAACACCTAACCCAAATGAGCTTGCCTAAGAGAATCCCTCGGCAAACCACCAAACGCGCGAGTGCACCACACCCCCAGACTTAACTTTTGCAACATGGGTGTGTGCACCGCCTACTCCAAATCAAAATCATTTTCAACAAGATTTCCAATCAAAATTTTTTTTTCTTTTCACATTTCATTTTCACTTTTCAATTTCTCTTCTTTTTTCTTTCTTTTCTTTTCTTTTTCATCTCTTTATTTTGAACAATTCAGCAGATTTACTTGTGCACACTTCCACTTTTTCACAATTAATACACCACATCACAACCCAAAATGAAAATATGAAGTACGAAAGCTCTATTTGGGTGTGCGACTAGGATCGGCTAAGAGGCTTTGGTGAAATAACGGTGGAGCTGAATCAAAAGGAAGGGTAGGCACAAAGGGGCTAGCGAGGGCGACGTTAGGAAGGGTACAAAGCTCAACCGGGCCAATATGATGGCCTACATCACTCTCACGCTAGACTTACCATGCACCAATGCTTCGAAAGTAGCTTGGGGCAAGTTCTTAGCCACCGAGAAAAATGATCCTTCCTCCCGACTCGAGCAATACGAAGCTAGAGACGCCTACACACATTCCTACGCTACCGACAGATTTCTCCGGATTCACAATTTTGAGTAGGGCAAACATCATTTACGAATGCAGAAAAAATATAAATTTGCAAGTATAAAGAAAAATTAAATCTATACAATTTCTACACCACGAGAGTACTCGATTAGGAGCACTGCACGAGTTTCAAACTACTCTAAATTAAAATCCTAAGTCAGCACCGCTGTTTTAAAATTGACACAAAACGATAACATTGACTCGAGCCGTGTGCGTGGTCAAGTGCGCGCTTGTGTGGGTGGTAAGGTGTGTGCAGCAGGATTCTACAATAATGAAATATAAAATAAAACTACTGGCATGCTATCAGTGTGCTCGTGGAGTGCATAAGCGGCTCTCCCCCCCAGACTTGCATGAAAACAGGCAGAAATGAAAATAGTCATCTAAAATAAAAAGAGGCCTAAGGAGAAAGGGTACCTATGCTCCAAAGAAGGAGCATACCAGAAGGCGGAGGTTGCTGGATCGCACAAACATATACTGTACCTGCGAATTAGGTTGAACAAACAAAAAAAAGACAAATAACAGATAAATAAAATAGGCAAGCGAAATAAAAAGCACAAAAAGAAGAAGGACCACAGAGGTCCAAGCTTGGGTTGTCTCCCGAATAGCCCTTTTGTTTACCGTCCTTAAGGTGGACCAAATACCTGTATTAGCAGTTTATGAAATGTTCTTGCAGTAAATAAAAAGAAAAGAGTTGCAGGAAAATAAGTAAGCACAAGCATAAGCGATAATCAAGAAAAGGGCAGAGCAATCAGCTAAACGTGGACTTGTGATAAATCTCTCCGGTGGGGCACGAGGGAAAAGTAGAGTGCCTTTTTGCATCGGGAGAAAGGACTTTCCCTTTACTCCGAATGTGCACCTCCTCACGCCTTAGGGCGGCATAACGCTCAACGCGTATACGCTTAGCCTTTTTCAGCTTCTCCACCGTAGGAGATTTCCAAATGTTGCGGTCCATGGGGAGTTCCAATTTTTCGGTTGGCGGCTTCATTTCCGGTACCAAAAAGGCAACCGGATCAGCCCAAGCTACTGATCGCTTAGCAGAGTTTGAGACAATATTACAAAATTCACTGTCCAGAGATTTCTCCCGAATAAAACTAGTTTTGCTATGTTCGAAAATCGACGCGACATGAGATGGGAAGGTGGCCCTTGCATCGGTGCATTTGGCCTCTTCCTTGAACTCCTTCTCATCATTCTTGATCACCTCCTCGGAAGGTACTTCCCTCATCATCTCCTTCATCTGAGTATCACTCACCAAGGAAAATTCCAATCCAATCTGAATATCTACAGCACTATGAAAATTGTCGTTATGGAGAAGAGGGTCATGTCCAGGAGCGACATCCAAGGTTTAAGCAACAACCGGCCAAGTTACGCATCCTTTGGAGAAATCAAGAGATGCGCCGCTAGCCTTCAGGAATAGAACCCCCAATATAGGAATCGAATTATTTTCCTTGGGTCCCAATACCTGGAAATCAGTGGTTATGCACTTCCCGTTAACCTCGATTTCAACTTCTTGCACACCCCCCTCGGTGTCAACCAAAATACCATTAGCTAAAACTAACGACTTCCGGATTGCAGGATCAATATGCAGGTTCATCCTCGCAACATCCTGCATGGCAAGGATATTGCTAGATGCTCCGGAATCGCACAAAGCGGTAGTTTCAACATTATTAATTTTACAATCCACAACGAGCTCCTGAGTCTTATCTTTATTTTCTTCCCCAAGGCTTTTTCCTTGCTCATATTGGTTTTTTTCGGTGTTGCTCCGTAGCGTGCCTTGGGTCCGCTCAGAGACCATTTGGGCCAGTTGGCCCAATCGTGCCTCTAGCTTACGCATTGAGGCAGCCTGATTCGTCATGTTGGTCTGGGAGACCTCAACGAATTTTTCGAACATTTCCGCTAAAGAGTTTGTTTTTGTTACAGGGGGCCCTTGGGGGTAATTCGGTAGAGGCGGCCGCGGTTGGCTTCCAGAGGCGTACGCATCATTTTGATGCTGCCCCGGCTGCCATCGTTGGCCTGGCACATTTTGGTTCCAAGAGAAATTTGGGTGATTTCTCACCCCCGCATTGTACGTGTTCCCATAAGGTGCTCCCCTATTTTGGTTCGCAATATAATTAACTGATTCATCAAAGAAGGTAGTTTCAGCATGTACCTCGCCTACTTGACATTCAAACTGTGGTGGTCAGAACCTCCACAACCCTGGCATGCGATTGCCATAACTGGGGCAGCAGCAGCGACGGGCCTGGATGCTTCCATAGCAAAAACTCCGCTAGTGCCTCGTGGCATATTCCTCCCTACAGTCCAATATGTGCTGTGGGTGGCAGTATCCTGCAAAATTCTTAATACATCATCGGGCGCAAGATTCATTATAGTCCCTCCAGAGGCGGCGTCAATCATAGCCCTGTGCTGTGGTTCAATAGAAAAATAAAAGCTTTCGACGAGATTCTAAGTTTGGAATCCGTGGTTTGGACACTTCCTCAGCAACTTGTTGAAGCGTTCCCAAACCTCAGCCAGGCTTTCTTGATCATTTTGCCGAAAGTTGGCAATTGCACGTCGCATGCTGACTATCCGGTCCACCGGATGGAACTTAGCTAAAAATTTTGTTGTCAACGCCTCCCAGGTGGTGGCTGCTCCAGGCGGAAGAGAGTGAAGCTACGTCTTGGCTTTGTCCCTGAGGGAAAAGGGGAAAAGGCAGAGCTTGACTGTATCGTCGGGGATTCCAGCATAGCGGAACGTGGCACAGATTTTGGAAAATTCAGCCAAGTGAAGATGGGTGTCTACAGTGGCCATTCCGGAGAACTGGGTGTTGTTCCGGATTAGGTTCAGGATAGCAGGTTTGATCTCAAATTGCTGGTTGGTGATCGCCGGTCCGAAACTGGGGTAAATGCTCCCAACAGTCGGTGTGGTGTAGTCCCTCATGGTGCGGACCTGGGGCGGGTTTACTTCATTCTCATCACCATTCCGGTCACCATGAAGGATTCCTCCGACACGATTCCCGGCATCAATGTTCAGCTGGTCCCCCATTGGGACTAGATTGATGGCAGCGGCACGCCTTTGTGCACGAAGAGTTCGTTCGATCTCGGGGTCGTAAGCTGCAAGATCTCTAGCAATGCGTCCTTGCATTCACTGCGGCAACAAAGCAGAGAAATAGCGGTCAAGAAAAACAACTAACTCTATAACAACACTTTCGTACGTCGTGGTCGTTCGACAGTTGCACTCCCCGGCAACGGCGCCAAAAACTTGATGCGTGTAAATACGGCAAGCGCAGCGGTCGCACAAGTAATAAAGTTTGGGAATAAATCCCCGAGTGTCGGTCTCTTGAGCAATGCAGTTGGCGTGGAACGACGAATGACCCGAAATTATTGCTAATAGAGTTAGTAAAATGAAAGAAGAAACAAAAGGGGCTTTGAGGTTTGTGTTCTTACAAACAAAGAAATTAAAGCTAACAATGCGGGTCGCATTCACCGCTTCACAAGGCGAGATGGGTGTATCGGCCACTATGCCGTACTTCGGTAGGGCGAGTGGACGGTGAGCCAGTGGGTGAGGTGTTAAGTGCGGAGTGCAATCAAGTGGAACGATGGGAGTGAGATGGGGCGAGGCGCATCACAACACAAATCCCACAAACAAGTTTAAACAACAAAAATCCAATTACAAATAACTAGAAATTCGAAGTTCATAACAAGCTTGAGTCATTCATACACTACAAGGAAGGTAGAGGAAGAGTAAACCAAGAGGGTGAAGATCCACCGCGGTTGTTGGCCGGAGGTGCGGGTTGTCAATCCGCTTCCACGCGCAGTCTGAGGAGGCTTCCGGTACCGACGAGCTGTCACCTCGAGGGCCTTTGACTCCGTTCTCTAGGTCGTCTCCGTCATCTTCTTCTTCGGTAGAAAGCTCGGAGAAGAGGTCGTTAATGGCCGGGAGGGTCACCGGAGGATGTGGAATGCTTTAGAATCGCCGGAAATCTCCTCTCGATGGTAGGGATGAAGGTGGAGATGGAGGGAGCGTCTGAAATGCGGAAGGGCGAAGTGGCGGCCAAGTTCGATCAAGGTCCGTTGACCTAATTCGCGGAGCAGGCCAATTTATAGAAGCAGGATTAAATAGCACGCACGACCATAGGCGCACGACCAGTGGTCGTGCGCGAACAATGTCAGCGCCCGTGCGGCAACAACCTGTAGAACCTGCACCAAGAAATTTAAGCATGCGCACGATCAGCAGCGCACGATCAGTGATCGTGCGCGGCAAGGGTGGTGATCGTGCGATATGGGACAGAAAAGTGGAAAAAGATTGCATGACTGCGCACGACCGACAACGCACGAGCAGTGATCGTGCACGGTATGGCTGGTGATCGTGCGATATGGCAGGACAGGACAATGAAATGAGAGCTCAGGCTGCGCACGACCGATGGTCGTGCGACAAAGAGGTCGATGGTCGTGCGTGGGTAAAAACGCACGGCCATTGACTCCTTTGCCAAAAATGGTGAAAGTTCTATGCCGGACGCCCACACGATCCCCGAACCTGCAAGAAAACTACATGCGCTGTCGATCATGGCACTCACAGAAATATACAAAATGCATCACACGAGGGAAATACACACATGCACAAGAATAGGCTAAAAGAGTGCACAAGACGTGTAATGACATAACGAACCAAAAGGGGTGCTAATGGCGCTAAATGATAGTGCAAAAACAAGAAAATGAGCCCAGATGAGTCCGGAAATAGATATGAAATGGGGACTCATCAGCTTTTCCACACACAAACCTGAAGGAGCCGGGAGCCGAGGAAGCAAGCTGAGCCGTTACAGAAACCGAGCGCCACCACCACCAATGGCTTCCCGGCGATCGACACATCTCCAGTCTGCAAGCAAGGTCCTCCCCTTCTTCTTTCCTTATGGGTAGAGTAACACCCCAAAAACCCTAAGTCCCAAAATGGGGTCTGGCTAGGTGACACGGCCTGGGACACGGGCGTGTCCTTTGCAATGTGCGTCGAGTCGAGTTCTCAAGATAGCATGGTCGATGATCGTCGAGAGGCGACACGGCCTGGGACACGGCCGTGTCCCAGGGCATGTCCTGATCGGGTGGGTAACCGGGCGGCGTTGAGTGGCATTGAGTGGAGTGGCGTTTAGTATGGTACACGGCCTATGACACTGGCGTGTCACATGGGTGTGTTGGGCACACGACCAAGGACACGGGCGTGTGCCTTAGCTGTGTTCTTCTCGGGTGTTTCGGCCTTGTGTTGATGGGGTGACACATACAATCACACAGCCGTGTATTGGTTGACACAGGCGTGTCAGGGAGTGACACGAGTGTGTCGTAGCCCGTGTTCTGTTCCAGATTGAGTCGTTTCTCTAACCGCTCAAGGAACACGGCCTGTCAGCTCTGTAACTATGCTTTTCAAAGCAGATCAGGGCCGTTTGTTCCCTTCTATTTGGATCCTGTGGTCCAAGTTCTTCCCTGCTATTATAAGGCTGAGAATGGAGATGAATATCTCATTCTTATGTTGGCCATTTCTTTCTAAAGAGAAGAGAGAGAGGAGAGCAAGGGAAGAAGAAGGAGAAGCTTTCCTCCCGCCGGTAGATCGTCAATGGTCCGAATCGAGAGCCGAGTTTAGCGTTGCGGAGCCAAGGCCGCTACGGTGATTTCCATCTGGCTAGTTCTTTCATGGCGCCGAAGCGATCGTCAAGGGTAATGGTCTTTCTTCCTTGGGCAGGTGAATCCCTTTGTTTATGCATGCATATCTATGGAATCCTCAATCAAAAGATGGAAGAGCGTAAGTGATTCCAATGGTTGAGTCTGCATTTAGATCCGGAAGTGTGTAGTACGGAATAGGCATGCTGTGTGAAGGCCATCTGGACGTATAGTCTGGATTGGTGATGCTGCGATTCGGAGAGGACTCCGTGTATACATCGAATAGCTTGTGGAGCGTGTGAGGACGCTTGTGAAGTGTGGTAAGGAAGCTTTGCATAGCTCCTTTTGTTGTATGCTCGGTACGAGCCATATGATGGACTGGAAAGCGGCACTATGTGCCAGTGTTGAGAAAGGAATGCGAGAACCTCTGAGTGGGTAGGGCACCCACCAAATTCAATGATCGGATTGTTGTAAGCGAGCACCTCTGAGTGGCTGGGTGCGAGAGGTCTCCAATAGGGATTTAGCGGCTGATGCAAATGGTCAATAAGTTAAGAACCTCTGAGTGGGTTGGCCATTCAACAAGTTCAGTGGTAGGATCAAGTGAGCGGTTGATTGGTAGCAATGCAGCGGGGCGATTTCCCTAGGCTTGTTACACTACGTGGGTAGGTCGACTGATAGTGCTCACGGTTGCCGTGAGGTTACTACCTCTGAATGTGATGGGAGAGAGGGTCTCCAGTCTGCGTGTTATAGTAGACTATGCTCCATCGCCAACAAGTTAAGAACCTCTAGTCGGTGGTGTATGAAGGATGTTCCGATACACCGTAAGCGTGCCCTGAGTGCACGGAGCGTCTAGCACGAAAGTCGGCGTTTGTGATGATATTGTGTATTGTTATATATACATGTTGTGATTGTATTGCATGCAGGGAAGGAACCACTGCCCCAGGTAAGGGGTAGGGTCGTTATAATTTGTTAGCTGAATGCTGACCGTTGCTTTGTTTATCACCCATGGGGAGGATGTCCATATGTAGGTGTTGCCCTTGTTGATGCTGAAATGGAGTGAGCGGGCTGAAGCCCTTTGTGCTGCTGCTGCTGGTAGGCCCTTGAAGGCGGTGCGAAGATTTGGATTTCATGTGTGGCCGGCCTGCGTGCCGATGTATGAATTTATATATTTTTAAAGAGGAATTTGTAAGGCCTTAAGGACGTGAGCGGTGGGCTTGTATACATTCCTGGTCTTTGATATAAATGTGTTATTTATATAGTAGTGGACATTCATGGATTGAGTTCGTGCATCTTATAAACTTCCGCTAGAATGCTCTGGGTTAGGGTGCGTTGGTATTTTGGTATTAACCTGTGAACTCGCCGTCTGTTTGTGGCATATAAGTGGGGCCCCGGCCGGACCTTCTATTATATGTTATTTAACGGGTCGGGTTGTTACATGTAGCTCTTAGGAGTCTTTTAGGTTGAGAATCGGGCTTAGTTGAGCCCGATCAGGCGAAGCTTTTCCGTGAATTTTCCGTGAAAATGGTGTTCGGGTTAGCTGAAAACCGCCCCTCCGGCGGCCGTGCCGCCGCCCGACGATAGCCCCCACCTCAACGGAGGTGGTGGCGGTGGTGGCTGGCCGGGGAGGTGGATGGTTGGCCGGGAAATTGGTCTAGAAATGGTTTCAGGTCGGGCAAATCATGACCTTAGGCTCTAGGAAGAAGACGATCTAGCAGCCTTCAGATCGTGCATCAAGATCTGTGCTAGTCATTTAAACCTTTTCTTTTAAATGAATTTTCTGTATTATGATAACAGACACATTAGAAAATTAATGAAAAATACTTAGAAACTCTACATGAGGAATTAGTCTATCGATAATTTGTATCCCTATGGGTCTACTTTATTTTAAAATTTGTTTGGGTCAATTTGGCCAACTGGTTTGACCAGGGCACCCATTTTGGTGGGGTCTATACTTAGAGCTAGACAGAGATTAAAATGAGTGCCCCCACTCCATCCCTTGTCAAAATAACTTGAAATTTGGACAGGGAATCCCCCTAACCTATATCTAGGTCTTGTCCAAAAATGGGAAGTTTTGGAGACACTTTTTCTATAGTTTTTGTAATTATTTAATAATCTTAGGGTAAATAAATCAGGTGGTCTAATGACCTCCAAACCCTCTCAAATTTTGGTGAATGGTCCCTGGGTTCAATAGGAGGCTCTGTATAATTTTTCATCTCATTTGGAGATGATTTGGTTTGTAATTTTGCAAACCTTAGCCTTGCCATAATAGGGGTATTTAGGTCAAAAGTGCACTTTGTGATTTGGATGGTCAACTCACCTCAACCGAGCCTGATATTTTGACCACTGACTTGGCATAACTTTTAACACCCTCCCATGGAATATGGTGTGGATTAGGCTAGATTTGCCCTAGGATCCAAGGCCAAACCCTAATGATGATTTTGGGTGTCTTGAGTAGGGCATGTGGTCAAATGACCTTGAATTGATTTGAAATTTGGTGGAGAGGATTCTAGGGTAGTTAGAGTCCTTTGGTAGAAATCTTAATGGATTTAGAAGATGTTAAACCCCTCAAAACCCTAACCCTAGTCTTGGGCATAACCCTTATATGGGTAGGATAAGCCACTAAAACTTAACGAAAACTCATGAAACTTGGGTAGCATGGACTCAGAGATAGTTAGAACCTCTGATGAATTTATTGGTAATTTAGGAGCAAAACTATTAGCACTTCCTTTGTTATACATGAATTGCCCTTAATGGTTTTCTATTTATTCTGATCACACTGTTCAATCAGAATTTATGAAATTTGTGCAAAAGATATTTTAGGTCAATTTAATTATACTTGAATTTTATTATAAATTTTAGTGGTATAATTTCAGTACTTCCTTCACAAGCTTGAAAAAGTGTAATTATGATCAATAAATTATTCAGATCTCATTACATGTTGGAAAATTATGAAACTTGATTTGTAGTGGTATTAGATTAATATCTTTCTAAATAAATTAATTCATAATTTTTAGATGCTTGTTTGCAGTACTTGCTTTACAAATCCATGAATTTGAGAACTTGATCAATAAATTATTTAGAGCTCATGATAAGTTGGAAAATTGTGAAACTAGGTCAATAGTATGGTTAGCTTAGTCCTTACATAGGGAAATTAATTCACAATTTATGGTTGAAGATTTTCTATACTTACTTCATTAACACATCAAAATGGGACATGTTTTAAAATAAACTTTAGAGTTCTTATTTACTGGAAAGAAATTGATAGACCATGGATTTACAGTAATAATGATGCATAGTATTTATAATGATTTTGTGAAGCATTTTGTATGACTGAATAGGGTACATCATGTTCAAACTTGGGTCTTTGATTACTTAGGAAAAATTAGTTAAATTACAAATTAGGTTAGGAAAATTATGAAATTCTGGATTTAAGATAATCATGGCATGGTAGACCCCCAATAATTATTATAGGGATATTGGATGATAATTTAGAGTACCTCCTATCATGCACATCATGTAGCGTAGGATGGTCTGTCTTTAGCAAAATTATTGAAAGCCTGCTAGTATAGAATTTGGGCTTATGAGATGGAGTTAGTTGATTGATGTTGGATAAATGAGTTGGAGTTCACCTTTGGAGGAAAGGAGGGGTAGAGTGTTTGATTGACTAGTGTTAAGTGGTGTCCGGGATCGACGAAAGACCATCTTTCCCGTGAAGAGAAAGAGTCAAATCACTCTAGGTTAGATTCCGAATAATATTAAAAGGGATCGGGTATCTGGTATTAACCAATAACAATAAGCGCCATGCGAAAGGGAGCTTTGGGCTTCAACCCATCATAGTTCCTAGTGCCCTTTGAGACCCCTTCACGGGTATGCCGGGGGCAGTCCTGGGCTAATCTAAACAATAGGTAAAACTTAATTGCAAGAGTAACCAGCATAATTAGGGGTTCACTTTCACTCACCTCGATGTCTCGGGATGTTAGGATGGTTCACCCGGGCTATAGGCCCGAGGGGATTTTGTGATGGGCAGGTTGGCCCGGTTGTTGGATGTGACGGACGGGATAGTCCAGGGAGCTTAGGCTCGGTTGGTGATTGAGACGGGCGAGATAGTCCAAGGAGCTTGGGCTCGGTGGTTGGATTCATAACTATTGCATGTGCATAAAAGTATAAGGTGGTGGGTCTTCGGTATTGGAGGGTCGATGCACCGACACCGATACGTTGACTCGACAAGTGTGGTTTAGCACTTAGCCAAATAAAGTCCGGTGCGCCAGCCGGCAAGAGTACGCAGGAGTCCACTTTGTGCAACAGCGTTGAGGCGTACGATAGGTCTGACCGGTAGTGCAATTACTGATTAAGAGGTGGGCGAGGCCCAAACTACCGCTTCCATTTGCCACTACGGAGGTATCCTGGGAGGTTCGACTCCAGAAAGGGGAACTAAAGGTCTGTGTACACAGAGTTGAGTGGGTGAGTTGCACTTGCATGTTCACATCATGGCATAATTGCATATCATAGCATAACCATTGCATATAACTATGACACCTATTGTATAAAGTGGTATGGGATGCTTTATACAATAGGCTCTGCAAAATGACCACTTAGTTTATAAGTTCGCGCGAGCGTGCCTATAAGTTAAGGTTTTTATTAAGTAGATTTATATATTATGCCTGCTAGAAAACCGACACCCTAACGTATAAATTGGTATGTGACTTTTTATATGCTAGGAGCCTTGCAAAAGATCCCTTGACTTATGTGCTTTCATATAAGTTAAGGTTACATATTTCTTAGTTTATCTTTTATATATTTCCTTCCTTTCTTTACAGATTTATATAGAATTGCTAGTCTAGCTCCGTCGTCATCTGCTTTTACTATTCTCCACTATCATGTACTCTCCTTTCTTCCTCCTCGCTCGGTGCCTAGGAGCCATGGGGGAAGGGGCGGGGGATGATAGGGATTAGTATTTTAGACTAACGGTTTTCGAACCATATCATTTTAGGGGACCGTGGTGCCCAACATGGAGGAGCAGCCCCGGAGGTCGGCACGCTTGAATATGGGGCAGTATAGTACCGGAGTTCAGATAATTGGGAGTGTGAGTCCGAACCGCTAGTAGTTTATTAGTTTTGCTTTCGCTTGAGAGACTCCTGTAGTGAAGATTTGATGTATTGTGCTTGAGCCCTGTTTTTAGCACTTTATTATTCTGTGGACTCTCCCATCGTGCAGATAAGTACTATGATATGTGATTCCTGTGGACTTGCTTTCTTCTATATTTTGCTACTGATGTGATCGAATCGGCTGACAGGATCGGCATTTTGTAGTGGCGACCTTCCCAGGTGTGAAGGTGTCACCGTAAAGCGGCGGTTCTGGGCCTAAGACCCCGGGGTTTGAAAAAAAAAGGGGGGGTCTTACAAGTGGTATCAGAGGGGACCTCGATTGAAAAAGTAGCAGTCCACAATACCTCGGTCACCCCTGCACGAGTTTAGTTTGGGGACAAACTATGCAGCGGAAGCAGTGGTGTGCCCATATGGGGGATCACATGTAAATTGTCCACTTTTAGTTAGGTTTGAGCGATTACTTACGAATGACTTTTGTTACGCAGCCCCCGGCGCAACCTACACCACAGGGCGGAGTCCAGCAGACTCCGAATGTTGCACCACCTCCCCCGGTCCCCACTCCATTCCTATAGTCAGAGATGGGGCAGACTCTAATAGCTATTCTGGAGGCTTTCAGGGCTCAACAGGTTCCGGCTCCGCATCCAAACCCGGGGGCCAATTGGCTGAGTATTTTCCGAGGACTTTCTCCCCCATCCTACTTGGGGACGGAGTCGGCCGTTTGGATGGAGGAGTGGCTGGATATCATATACGAGATGCTGACAGGGATACGATGCCCTTGGGAGGAAAGGGTACCTCTAGTGGTCTCTTTCTTGGAATCCCATGCCAAGAGATGGTGGAAGACGTCGTTGGACACGACATTTGCTGACAGAGAGGTTGCAGAGATTACATGGGGGGAGTTCAAGACCGCACTATTGGAGCATTTTGTTCCGCAGTCGGCCAGAGATGAGCTGGAAGACCAATTTTTACAGTTGAGGCAAGGAACCAAGACGGTGGTGGAGTACCACCAGGAGTTCAACTATCTGGCCCGATTTGCGGATTCTTATCAGTTGGATGAGGCAGGATACACCAAGAGGTTCTACAAGGGCCTGAGAGAGGATCTGAGGGAAGCTCTGCTGTTCGTGTCCGACGGGCCTATTCCTCGGATATTGGATATGATAAAGAGGATTGAGGCAGATTGGCATACTACTCGAGGCCAGAAGCGGCCAATTGAGAATCAGGGCCGAGGAGCCAGAGAGGATCAGCGACGGGGCCGCATCACTGATGGGAGAGATGGGAGAAGAGCAGAGGACCAGCCTCGTCAGGAGGTGAGACAGGAGCAGAGGGATCCAGTAGTGGTGGCCCCTCACCCTCTCCAGATGCGGGAGATGCAGAGACCTGGGGGTATGACATATCCCCCGCCAGAGTGCTTCAACTGTCATCAGGTGGGGCATATTCGGAGAAACTGCCCCATGAGGGGGCACCACCGGCTGCCCCGCCTGCTTAGTATTTTGGAGGTCGAGGACGTGGTCGAGGACGTGGATACCAGGGTGGAGACTGCAGGCAGGAGAGGGAGCAGGTGTATGCACTGGATCTTGCTCAACCACGGAACCCGGAGAAAGTGATCACAGGTATGCCAGTGAATGTTAATTTTCTTTCCTAAATATTTAGATTCATGGGCATAGAATTTACAAACTAGAAAAGAAACCCATAACTAGATTTCTAAGACATTTAACTACCCCAGGCATAGTTTTCATCAGCGGCAAGCCCGCATATACACTGTTTGATACGGTTGCTTCGCACTCGTTCATGTCGGAGGCCTTTATTGAAGGGTTGGAAGGTGTGGAGAGATTCACAGGCTTGATGATGAGGATACGACTACCCGACGGATCAGAGTTGTTCACCTTTGCCCACTGTAACATGGAGGCGGAGATCGGCGGGAAGGCGTTCTAAGCACCAGAAACGATCCTAAGGATGCCAGCTTATGATCTGATCCTGGGCATAACATGGTTGCATTGGAACCATGCCCAGATCGACTGCCTGTCAAAGAGGATCACCGTGAGGCATGGGGATTCCCACATCGTCATCGAAGGTATCAGACCTATTCCCCCTCTCTTGTTGTCATCCGTGTAGGCCGTCAAGGCCCACTTGTAGGGGGAGGAAGTCTATGAAGTGTTGTTCGAAATTGTCGAGGCCAAGGATTCCATCTCTGATATCCCGGTGGTACGAGATTTTGCTAAAGTATTCCAGAGAAGCTGCCAGGGCTACCCCCGTACCGGGAACAGGATTTCCGGATACAGCTGGTGCTAGGGGCTAAGCCGGCATCTAGAGACCCTTACAGGATGGCCCCGAAGGAGTTGACAGAGTTTTGAAGCTAGCTGTAGGAGCTAGTGGAAGACAGATTTGTCCGGCCGAGCTCTTCACCATGGGGAGCCCCGGTGTTATTCGTCAAGAAGAAGGACAGGACAAATAGATTATGCATCGACTACTGAGCACTGAACCGGCTGACAGTCCGGAATACCTATCCATTGCCAAGGATAGATGAGCTGTTTGATCAGCTGGAGGGGGCGCATTTCTTTTTAAAATTGGATTTGATGTTGGGCTACTACCAGTTGTGGATCCAGGAGGCGGACATTCTGAAGACTACCTTCAGTAGCAAATATGGGTTGTTCGAGTTTACAGTGATTCCCTTCGGGCTCAAGAATACACCGTCAGCATTCGTGAGCCTCATGAACCGGGTGTTCGAGGCATAATTGGATGTGTTTGTCATTGTGTTTATTGATGACATCCTCATCTACTCGAGGACAGAGGAGGAGCACACTCGACATCTGATGCTTACCCTAAAGAGACTGCGGGAGCACCAGCTATATGTGAACTTCAACAAATGCCAGTTTTGGTTGAAGGAGGTGGATTTCCTAGGACATATCATCAGTGGAGCTGGGTTGGAAGTGGACCCGGCCAAGATTCAGGCAGTTCGGGATTGGCCGCAGCTAAAGGCAGACACAGACGTGCCGAGTTTTGATGGACTTGCCGGTTATTACTGGAAGTTCGTGGAGGGATTTTCTCGAATTGCCGTTCCACTCACATCCCTGACAAAGAAATATGTGCCCTTTGTCTGGACCCCATAGTGCAAGGCGACTTTCCAGGAGCTTAAGGATCGACTCACCTCGTCTCCTATTCTTGCCCTTCCTTCAGGGAAAGAAGGATTCCAAGTCTATACCGATGCTTCCTACCAGGGCATGGGAGCGGTACTAATGTAGAATGGTCATGTGATAGCATAATCTTCACGACAGCTAAAGAAGCATGAGCAAAACTACCCTGTTCATGACTTAGAGATGGGGGCAGTCGTATTTGCTCTGAAAGTCTGACGACATTATTTGTACGGTGTCCACTGCGACATATACTCCGATCACAAAAATTTGAAGTATGTGGACACGCAGAAGGAGCTGAATATCAGGCAGAGGCGATGGGTGGAATTTCTAGCAGATTACCAGTACGAGATGCATTACCACCCAAGGAAGGCGAACGTGGTAGTCGACGCGCTGAGTCGGAGAGCTGCCACCTATGGATCGGAGCCCCAGATTATGTCCATGGAGATGGTGTAGAGATTAGAGGATATGCACATCACGCTGGTGTCGTCTGATGACCCCGAGCTTTATGAGGAGTATTTAGCCGCGATGAGCGCTACTGATGACATTCGAGACTGAGTCAAGGATGGGCAGAAGAAGGATGCCAAGCTGGAGCCAATATTCTGGGCCTTGGAGGCAGGTACTGCTGGGGATTACACATTGAGAGATGAATTGGTGTGCTTTAGAGGACGAGTTTATATACCATAGGGAGGCCGGGTCCGGGAGGATATCATGATGGAGGCCCACTGTAGTCGGTATTTGGTAGACTTGGGAGTTATGAAGATGACTACAGATCTGAAGAAGACCATGTACTGGCCAGGCATGAAGAAGGATATCACCTACTTCGTGACCCACTACGAGACATGCTAGCTGGTGAAGGCGGAGTGCAGAAACCCCGCAGGTTTGTTGCAACCACTCCCAGTACCAGAGTGGAAATTCGAGGACATCGCGATGGACTTCATACACGGGCTTCCCTGATCACGGACAGGGAATGATTCGATCTGGGTAATTTTCGACCGGCTGACAAAGATAGCCAGATTTATCTCGATCAGGAAGGATGACTCGGTTGGTGTGTTGGTTCGAAAATTCATGGAGCAGTTCGTCCATTATCATGGCGTATCCAGGACGATTGTATCAGATTGAGATGGACGGTTTACGTGCAGGGAGTGGAGATCAGTGCATACTTACTTGGGCACCCGGCTGACATTCAGTACAGCTTTTCATCCCCAGACTGACGGGCAGACGGAACGCACCAATTGGACCTTGGAAGATCAACTGCGGCTATGCATTCTGGACTGCAGAGAGCCTTGGGAGAAGTTATTACCACTGATCGAGTTCTCATATAATAACTGCTACCAGTCCAGCATAAAGATGGCACCCTATGAGGCCCTATACGGACGATGGTGCAGGAATCCGCTGTCATGGGTACAGGACGAGGATCCGAAGGTTTTGGGCTCAGAATTTGTTGAGGACACCGAGGCTCAGGTGAGGCTGATACGAAACAGGATGTTAGAGGCACAAAGCAGACAGGCTAAATATTATGACGCTCGACATCGTCAGGTGGAGTTTCAGGTGGGTGACCGGGTATTCTTGAAGATCCGACCAATGTATGGAGTCTCACGGGTGCGAGGTCGGAAGAAGAAGCTCAGCCCAAGGTATATGGGGCCTTACAAGATCCTGGAGCGGATCGGTCCCTTAGCATATATGCTAGAGCTGCCACCAGAGCTGGCGGGTCTGCATGACATATTCCACCTATCCTCTCTTAAGAGGGCTCTACTATGCCCGGAGCAGTAGGTTACGGCCACGGATGGGCCGGTAGCATCTGATCGGTCAGTTCACCTGGAACCGGTCCGGATTGACGACAAGGGGATACGAGTCTTGCGTCGCAAGAAGGTTCCATTGGTCAAGGTCCTGTGGAGGAATCAAGGGAGAGAGGAGCACACATTGGAGCCCCAAGACTTGATGCGACAAAGGTACCTGGATCTTTTCAGTCAGGTATTACTCACAACCTCTCAGGATGTTACAATTTACCTTCATACTTGAAACCCCGTAGGCCTAACTAGAATTTCGGGGACAAAATGTTTTGTTTATATATTGGGATTTGTAACATCTCTCAGACAACTAGACCCCTAGGAGTGGTTTTGTCATGACTAGGTCATGACAAAACCCTAGAAAGCCCAAAGAGACCAAGTGAACAAGGCTCAAGGTGAAAATCACCTTGGTCTGCAAGTAGTAGAATCCTAAGAACAATCCTAGGCATGACTTTAGGGTTTTAACTTGGTTCCATGATCCCATCATGGCACCTCTAATCTCTAAGGGGGGGGGGCAATATGTCGCAACGGACCCATTGGGGTCAACCAAAAAGAGGCCAAGATGACTCAAGTGTAGAAAGCGTCGAGTGAGTCGATAAGACTCGACGAGTAGATCAGGTATCTACTTAGATAGGTTTTTGGGCTCGGGCGTTGAGTGCGTGGAGTGCACTCAACTCCATAGGATGAATGGCATTTAGTGCATTGAGTGCATTCAACGCCATCCTATGTGGGCTGAATGGCGTTGAGTGCGTCGAGTGCACTCAATGCCATAGGCTGAATGGCGTTGAGTACGTTGACTGCACTCAACACCATCTTGCTTGGGATGAATGGCGTTGAGTGCGTCGAGTGCACTCAATGCCATAAGCTGAATGGCATTGAGTGTGCTGACTTCACTCAATGTTATCTTACTTCGGCTGAATGGCGTTGAGTGCGTCGAGTGCACTCAATGCCATAGGCTGAATGGCGTTGAGTGCATTGACTGCACTCAATACCATCTTGCTGGGGCTGAATGGCGTTGAGTGTGTTAAGTGCACTCAACGCCATCCTACTTGGAATATTTTCTGGGATTATGGCATTGAGTGAGTTGAGCTCACTCAACGCCATAGACTGAATGGCGTTGAGTGAGCTGAGCTAACTCAATGCCATATACTGAATGGCGTTGAGTGAGCTGAGCTCACTCAATTCCATAAACTGAATGGCGTCGAGTGAGCTGTGAGCTCAGCTCACTCAACGCCATTGTACTTAGAAAATTCCTGGCGAATTTCGGCCTGTTTGCTAGTTCGGCTAAACCGGATCTCTTCGGGAATTGCACCAGGATGATTTAATTGGCCATTTCTTTTATTAAGACTCATTTTAAATAATAACAAATGGTTAAATGATAGAATTCCACGTGCCAGAAGATTTAAACTCGAATTCCGCGTTAATGGAGAAAGAGAAAGAGGGTGCGTAACTGCCATGCATGGCCTAGAAGGACAAGGGCCCACTCTTAATACTGAAAACACCTCCCCCGGTCAGTTGGAGAAGACCAAGGTCTTTCCCGGCCAAAACCGCAACCAGGGGACGAGATTTGCTGTTACAGCAAAGCTCTTCAAGGAGCATTAATGGCCATTGCCAGCTAACCCCTCCCCTCCCCCATTTTTATCTTTTTAAAAGACTTACTGGACTTAGAAGAGCTTTTCCACACACAAACCTGAAGGAGCCGGGAGCCGAGGAAGCAAGCTGAGCCGTTACAGAAACCGAGCGCCACCACCACCAATGGCTTCCCAGCGATCGACATGTCTCTAGGCCGCAAGAAAGGTCCTCCCCTTCCTCTTTCCTTATGGGTAGATCTTAGGAGTATTTTAGGTTGAGAATCGGGCTCAGTTGAGCCTGATCAGGCGAAGCTTTTCCATGTATTTTCCGTGAAAATGGTGTTCGGGTTAGCCGGAAACCGCCCCTCCGGCATCCGTGCCGCCGCCCGGCGATAGCCCCCATCTCAACAGAGGTGGTGGCGGTGGTGGTCGGCCGGGGAGGGGGATGGTTGGCCGAGAAATTGGTATGGAAATTGTTCCAGGTCGGGCAAATCGTGACCTTAAGCTCAAGGAAGAAGACGATCCAGCAGCCTTCGGATCGTGCATCAAGATCTGTGCTGGTCATTTAAACCTTTTCTTTTAAATGAATTTTTTGTATTATGATAACAGTCACATTAGAAAATTAATGAAAAATACTTAGAAGCTCCATATGAGGAATGGGTCAACAAATAATTTGTAGCCCTATGGGTCTACTTTATTTTAAAATTAGTTTGGGTTAATTTAGCCAACTGGTTTGACCAAGGCACCGATTTTGGTGGGGTATATACCTAGAGCAAGGCAGAAATTAAAATGAGTGCCCCCACTTCATCCCTTGTCCAAATAACCTGAAATTTGGACAGGGAATCCCCCTAACCTATATCTAGGTCCTGTCCGAAAATGGGAATTTTTGGAGACACCTTTCTTATAGTTTTGTAATTATTTAATAATCTTAGGGTAAATTAATTAGGCAGTCTAATGACCTCCAAAACCTCCCAAATTTTGGTGAGTGGACCCGGGGTTCAATAGGAGGCTTTGTATAACTTTTCATCTCATTTGGAGATGATTTGGTTTGGAATTTTGCAAACCTTAGCCTTGCCATAATAAGGGTATTTAGGTCAACAGTGCACTTTGTGATTTGGATGGTCAACTCACCTCAACAGAGCCTGAAATTTTGACCACTAACTTGGCATAACTTTTAACACCCTCCCATGGAAGATGGGGTGGGTTGGGCTAGATTTGCCGTAGGATCCAAGACCAAGCACTAAGGATGATTTTTGGTGTCTTGAGTAGGGCATGTGGTCAAATGACCTTGAATTGATTTGAAATTTGGTGGAGAGGGCTCTAGGGTAGTTAGAGTCCTATGGTATAAATCTTAATGGATTTAGAAGATGTTAAACCACTCAAAACCCTAATCATAGTCTAGGGCACAACCCTTGTATGGGTAGGATAAGCCACCAAAACTTAATGAAAAGTCATGAAACTTGGGTAGCATGGACTCAGAGATAGTTAGAACCTCTGATGGATTTATTGGTAATTTAGGAGAAAAACTATTAGCACTTCCTTTGTTGTACATGAAATTGCACTGAATGGTTTTCTATTTATTCTTATCACACTGTTCAATAGGAATCTATGAAATTTCGGCAAAAGATATTTTAGGTCAATTTATTATACTTGAATTTTATTATAAATTTTAGTGGTATAATTTCAGTACTTCCTTCACAAGCTTGAAAAAGTGCAATTATGATCAATAAATTATTCAGAGCTCATTACATGTTGAAAAATTATGAAACTTGATTTGTAGTGGTATTAGATTAATATCTTTCTGAAAAAATTAATTAATAATTTTTAGATGCTTGTTTACTGTACTTGCTTTACAAATCCATGAATTTGAGAACTTGATCAATAAATTATTTAGAGCTCATGATAAGTTGGAAAATTGTGAAACTGGGTCAATAGTATGGTTAGCTCAGTTCTTACATAGGGAAATTAATTCACAATTTATGGTTGAAGATTTTTTGTACTTACTTCATTAACACATCAAAATGGGTTTTAAAATAAACTTTAGAGTTCTTTTTTACTGGAAAGAAATTGATAGACCTTGGATTTATAATAATAATGATGCCTAGTATTTATCATGATTTTGTGAAGTATTTTGTATGACTGAATAGGATACATCATGTTTAAACTTGGGTCTTGGATTACGTAGGAAAAAACGTGTTAAATTACTAATTAGGTTAGGAAAATTATGAAATTCTGGATTTAGACTAATCATGGCATGGTAGACCCCCAATAATTATTATAGGGATATTGGATGATAATTTAGAGTACCTCCTATCATGCACATCATGTAGCGTAGGATGGTCTGTCTTTAGCAAAATTACTGAAAGCCTGCTAGTATAGAATTCGGGCTTATGGGATGGAGTTAGTTGATTGATGTTGGATAAACAAGTTGGAGTTCACCTTTGGAGGAAAGGAGGGGTAGAGTGTTGTATTGGCTATTGTTAAGTGGTGTCCGGGATCGACGAAAAATCGTCTTTCCCATAAAGAGGAAGAATCAAATCACTCTAGGTTAGATTCAGAATAATATTAAAAAGGATCAGGTATCGGGTATTAACCAATAACAATAAGTGCCTTGCGAAAGTGAGCTTTGGGCTTCAGCCCATCGTAGTTCCTAGTGCCCTTTGAGAGCACTTCACGGGGTATGCCGAGGGAAGTCCTGGGCTAATCTAAACTGTAGGTAAAACTTAATTGCAAGAGTAACTAGCATAATTATGGGTCACTTTCACTCACCTCGATGTCTCGGGATGTTAGGATGGTTCACCCGGGCTGTAGGCCCGGGGGGATTTTGGTGATGGGCAGGTTTGCCCGACGAGCTTTGGCTCGGTTGTTGGATGTGACGGATGGGATAGTCCGGGGAGCTTAGGCTCGGTTGGTGATTGAGAAGGACGGGATAGTCCGAGGAGCTTGGGCTCGGTGGTTGGATTCATAACTATTGCATGTGCATAAAGGTATAAAGTGGTGGGTCTTCGGTATTGGAGGGTCGATGCACCGACGCCGATACGTTGACTCGGCAAGTGTGGTTTAGCACTTGGCCAAATAAAGTCCGGTGTGCCAGCCGGCAAGAGTACGCAGGAGTCTGCTTTGTGCACCAGCGTTGAGGCATATAATAGGTCTGACTGGTAGTGCAATTACTGGTTTAGAGGTGGGCGAGGCCCAACCCACCGCTTCCATTTTCCACTACGGAGGTATCCTGGGAGGTTCGGCTCCAGAAAGGGGGAACTAAAGGTCTGTGTACACAGAGTTGAGTGGGTGAGTTGCACTTGCATGTTCATATGGCATAATTGCATGTCATAGCATAACCAATGCATATAACCATGACACCTATTGTATAAAGTGGTATGGGACGCTTTATACAATAGGCTCTGCAAAACAACCCCTTGGTTTATAAGTTCGCACGAGCGTGCCTATAAGTTAAAGTTTTTATTAAGTAGATTTATATATTATGACTGCTATTAAATCGACACCCTAACTTATAAATTGGTATGAGACTTTTTATATGCTAGGAGCCTTGCAAAAGATCCTTTGACTTATGTGCTTTCATATAAGTTAAGGTTACATATTTCTTAGTTTACCTTTTATATATTTCCCGCCTTTCTTTACCTGTTTATATAGAATTGCTAGTCTATCTCTGCCGTCATCTGCTTTTGCTATTCTCCACTTTCATGTCCTCTCCTTTCTTCCTCCCCGCTCGGTGCCTAGGAGCCATGGGGGAAGGGGCGGGGGATGATAGGGCTTAGTATTTTAGACTAACGGTTTTTGAACCACATCATTTTAGGGGACCGTGGAGCCCAACATGGAGGAGCAGCCCTAGAGGTCAGCACGCTTGGAGATGGGGCAGTCTAGTACCGGAGTTCAGACAGCTTGGACTGTGAGTCCCAACCGCTAGTAGTTTATTAGTTTTGCTTCCGCTTGAGAGACCCTTGTAGTGAGGATTTGATGTATTGGGCATGAGCCCTGTTTTCAGTACTTTATTATTCTGTGGACTCTCCCTTCGTGGAGATATTTACTATGATATATGATTCCTGTGGACTTGCTTTCTTCTATATTTTGCTACTGATGTGATCGAATCGGCCGGCAGGATCGGCGTTTTGTAGTGGCGACCTTCTCGGGTATGAAGGTGTCACTGCAAAGCGGCGGTTCTGGGCCTAAGACCCCGGGGTTTGAAAAGAAAAAGGGGGGGGGGGTCTTACAATAACTCTCTCGGGCACCTTAAACTGAAACAGAAAATCATCGAGAAGTTAGAAGAACAGCTTGATGTAGAAAAGAAACTTGGTGAAAGTTTATCCAAGCCCAAAGACAATTCTTCCACTTGTTACTAAATTCTCTACACAGGCCAAGGAGCCGGTTTGGGTCATGAGACTACTCTTAGTAAATCTTCTAGGAGGAATAAAGCTAAAAGGAAAAAATAAGGCTGCTAAGAAAGCCTCAGCCGAAGAGAAAGGGAAGGCCCCTCTAAATCAAACTACATTTGTTGGGTATTGTATCCACAATAACCTAGATTTGTATGAAGTCACCCTTGAACTAAGATGAATTAGGTTGTATTTTATTTCCTGTTCTAGTTATGTGTTTGTAGGACTTATTGCCAAGTGTAGACCAATGTCAGTCTACAGTAGGTCATCAAACACAAGACCATACAATGTAATTCCTCATTGTGTGATCCATGGTGTTGACTCATGTGTAGCCTCTCTTTTGGGAGACACTTCATTTTCAAGCACTTGGACTTATGAAGGAAGACTTGATGCTGTTTGGAATGAAGAACAGAAGTTTCATAAAAATGAGAAATATTCTATGTGTTTTACTCGAGTGGATTCATTGTACTCGAGTAGAAACCTTTGAAGCTCTTGATTAGGTCATGGCTGAAACTCGAGTATAGGAAGTGGTTCTCGAGTAGCCTTAATATGGCTCTCGAGTAGCCAAGTCCAGTACTCAAGTAGACCTTATATAATTCCCGAGTGTTCAGTTTTTAGTCTCAGAAAAGTTTCTAAGTAATGTACTCGAGTAGTCTAGCTGAGTAATCGAGTAGTTGAGTAGCATAATTTGAGTGACAGAAGATATATCTTGAGAAAAATCCAAGACCACTCGAGTGACACATCCTTGTACTCGAGTAGTTCGTTTAGTACTCGAGTAGTCCAATTTCAGTACTCGAGTTATCGACTCTTTCATCCAGAATATTCTCTAAGTCAAAGCTCTCGAGAAGTTTAAGTCTACCTCTCGAGAAGTATATCGAGCACTCGAGTGATCTCTTATCCACTCGAGTGATTTCTTTCTTTACTCCAGAATTAGCTCTTCTCGAGGTGTCAGAATCATTCACTCGAGAGCCAGTTAATTCACTCGAGAGTATACTTCTTACTCGAGTAATGTTGTCTCATTTTCAGAAAATTTTTTAAGTCCCTGACAGATCGAAATTTTGAATTCCGTGATATGACTGGTCCACATGGCCATCATTAATGACAATTATTACCGTTAGGGAGATCTTATAAAAGGTCCTGTCATTATGACTAACCCTAAGCGTGTTATTCTAAGTTTCTGGATCGGCCGACATTTTCCAAATCAACAGAAGCTGCCGCACGTCTTCAAGATCGCCAAAGGCATTTCTTTCGATCCAGATCGATTCGCAGATCAAGAGATTCTTCTTTCTCCATCTACTCCTTGATCGTGTGAATCAAAGTTTCTCAGAATAGATCTAGCCGAGAGTCTTGTTCTACAATTTCTGATAAAGCCGCAAAGTCCAAGGAAGAAGACCTAGGGAGAGATTTTCAGATCTGAGAAGATTATTGTTTGTATTCTACAAATTTCTTTTTATTCTTATAGGAGATTATTCTCCGAGTGTAGGAGATTTGTTCTCCGAGTTGTAGGAAGTTCTCTTCTTCCGAGTGTAGATCCTTTTTGGATCAAGATTATAGGAACGTTATTTCGAGTGGTAGGATCATTTTGATCAGAGATTAGTTGAGTAGCCGAGTCTAGTGCTTTGCTAGATCGGTGAGTGGAAAGTGGACGTACCCAAGATTGGGGAACCACTATAATTCTTGGTGTCCTCTATGAATGCTTGCTTATTTCTTGTGCTTAGATAGCTAAAGTTTTTATTCCGCAAAAAGTAGCACTACTCACCTATTCACCCCCTCTAGGTGATTTAGGTAGACAACTTAGACGTTTTTTAATTTGTATCAGAGGGAGGTTGATCATTAGAAGGTTAACACCTTGATCAAATCTGCCCCAAGTTGTTTTTGAGTTATTCAAGCATGGATAGAGCCAAAGATTTTGCCAAGATTCCCTTATGCATAAAGAATAATTTTGCAATGTGGAAAGAAAGAATAAAATTCTTTATGGAAGCTGTGGATTCAAGGATCTTCATGATTTTTGAAGAAGGTCCTTATGTTCCTATGACCACCTACACTATAGATGCTACAAAGCAAGTTCCTAAGAAGCTAATGGATCTCGACAAAGATGAGATTGCACTTGTCTCTTTAGACAAGAAAGCCAAAAATATTATAGCAAGTGCAGTCGATGATTCAATGCTGCAGAATTTGATTCACTGCCAATCTGCTAAGGAGATGTGGAAGTCTCTGATCATCTTGATGGAAGGTACTGAAGAAGTAATGGATGACAGAAGATCCCTTCTGAATCAGAAATATGAAGCCTTCCGGCAAGGACCCAAGGACACAATTGCTGACACTTTTGAGAACTTCTCCAAGATAGTAAATGACCTAAGAGTATATGGCCGAGTCTTCACAAATGGAGAGCTGAACGATAAGTTTCTGAGGTCCCTAACCAAGGAATGGGACAACAAAGCCTGTGCCATTAGAGAATTTGGCAAGTTGGCTGAGACTGATCCTCAGAACCTCTTTGGAAAGCTGATGTCCTATGAGCTTCAAATTTAATCTAGAAAAGTTGAAGAAGAGAAGAGTCGATTCTCTCCCAAGGATAAGTCTGTCGCTCTGAAGGCAGACAGCTCAAGAAAGGGCAAAGCTGCTTCACCTGCCCCTGCTCAAGTAGAAAGTGAAGAAGAATCATCTGAGCCAAGTACTTTAGGCTCAGAGCTATCTGAAGGAGAGTTCTCGCTGCTCTCAAGAGAGTTCAATAAATTCATGAACAAGAAAAAGAAATGGAGAGGTAAGGATGCCTTATACAAAAGATGACGACATGATGGTAATCGACGACAGAAGGGCTCAAGTAGCCACGACAGGTATAAGTCTAAACCAAAAAAATATATTTCTACTAACATAGTTTGTTACTGTTGTAATAAGCCAGGTCATGTAATTGCTGATTGCCTCCATAAGAATAAGGAGGGTGGCCAAAGAGAGGAGAAGAAATCTTCTTACCAATGGTAAGTATCATACTACTAAATTTAGTGAAAAGAGCTTTGAAGGTATTTTTGTAAGGTATAGTAGCAATAGTAAGGCATATATGGTATTTAATAAGAAAACCTTGGTGGTTGAAGAATCTATACATGTTGTATTTGATGAGACGAGCTTGCTGTAAAGCAGCTCTTCTAGTGTGTTCATTGAAGATGCAGGTTCAAAGTTGAAAGAACTTAACTTGGATGAGCCGACTGAAAAAAAGGTGGAAAGTTCATCAAGATCACCATTCCAACCCCGATTGGAGAGGTTGATGATTAAGATGAAGGAATCATTCAAGTTGATGAAGTCACTCCTGTGGTTGAAGAAGCTCCAGATGCAAGGAACCTAGAGCTCAGACATCTGAAGGATCACCCAATTGATCAAATCATCGGAGATCCCTGGGATGGTGTCAAAACTCGTAGAGGTAATACAAATGAGAATTTGTATTTGAGTTTTCTCTCACAGGTTGAACCAAAAAAAGTTTGAGGAAGCAAACTCGGATGCATCATGGATTATGGCCATGTAAGAAGACTTGAATCAGTTCAAGTGCTGTCAAGTCTGGAAACTTATTCCAAGACCCAAAGGTAAGAATGTCATCGGAACCAAGTGGGTCTACAGGAACAAGATGGACAAGAATGGAACTATCATAAAGAAAAAGGCCAGACTCATCGCCAAGGGATATCGACAAGAAGAAGGAATTGACTTCAACCAGACGTATGCTCTAGTGGCAAGGCTGGAGGCCATAAGGTTGTTCCTAGCGTATGCTGCACTTAAGGGCTTCACCTTATAACGGTCTAGGCCCGCCAACCTTGCGGGACCCAGCTGGCACCGCCGGCCTACCAGAGTCCTGACCCGGGACCACTACTGGTAGTCAGTCTATCACATCAAGCCTGCAGGCCATGCACCTCAACCCCTCTCTGCGCCTATTTTTCAGCAGCGGTGGGTTGTTGCCACTGGGGATCGAACCCAGGACCTTGATAATAGACTCTTTACCACAGCTCTTATCACCAACTGAGCTGCAAATGGTGATGAGAGCTATGGTAAAGAGTCTCTTATCAAGGTCCTGGGTTTGATCCCCAGTGGCAAAAACCCATCGCTACTAAAAAACATGCGAGGAGAGGGGTTGGGGTGCATGGCCTGCAGGCTTGATGTGATAGGCTGACTACCAGTAGTGGGGCTGGGTCTGGACTCTGGTAGGCCGGTGGTGCCAGCTGGGTCCCGCAAGGTTGGCAGCCCTGGACTGTTATAAAAAGTGCACTTTACCAAAGCTGTACCCCAACCCCTCTCCGCGCCTGTTTTTCAGCAGCGGTGGGTTGTTTCCATTGGGGATCAAACTCAGGACCTTGAAAAGAGACTCTTTACCACAGCTCTCATCACCAACTGAGCTGCAGCAGAAGCATAGTGGGACCATAACCCACAGGTCGGAGGATCGAAACCTCCCTCTAATACCACTTGTAATACCCCAATTTTTTTTCTTTTAAAACCACCGGGGTCTTATGCCCAGAATTGCCATTTTGCGGTGGCAACGACACTCGAGAAGGCCTCCACTAAAAAATGCCAATTCTGCCGGCCTATTCGATCATAAAAGAGAGAGAAGTAATTATAATAGAATATAGTCATGTCCACAGATTAAAATATAAATAAAAATCACAGTAAGTCCATAGATATATTAAAGGGAGCACTGCAAAAGATCAGTACAAATGAAATCTAGACGGGCTTAAGCCCGGTACATCAAATCCTCACTACAATCTCTCGCAGAAGCTATAAGATTGTACTAAACACTCACTGAGCTCCTGTAATGTTGTGGTCCAAAAACCATTAGTCATAAATACTAAGTCCTATCATCCCCTACCACTCCCCCTACGACTCCTAAGCACGGAGCGGAGAGGAGGAAAGGGAAGCTACAAAGGTGGCGAGTAAGCAAAGCAGATGATAGTTGAACTAATCTAGCAGTTATTCATGTTGTATATCAGTTAAGTAAGAAAGGTACAATCTAGCAGTTCTATAATAGTGAGCAGTAAAGTAAATAAGTAAAATAAGCAGCAAATGTAATAAAAGACAAGGTAAAGATCAAGTAAGTAACCTTAACTTATATGAATGCCCATACAAACTTATAAGTTAAGGGGTCTTCTACAAGGCTCCAATCGTATAAAAAGTCGCATACCGATTTATACGTTGGGGTGTCAGTTGTATGCAAATATGAGTGTAGTGAAATGCTATGCAATGATTCATGCAAGTGCAACTCACACACATGACTCTATGCGCACAGACCTTTAGTTCCCCCTGTTCGGGCAGCTAGCTTCACTCCTAGGAACCTCCGTAGTGGCAAACAGAGACAGTAGGTCGGGCCCCCCACTCCTAGGCGGGTATCCACACTACCGGGCCTAGCCCTTCCGTACGCCCCTAGAAGAACACAACCTAGAGTATCCGCGTACTAGTGCTGGATATATCCACCAGACTTTCTTTGGCTAAGTGTCCCACACCGCAAAGTCAACGTATCGATGTCAGTTTGAACGATTGTCAAATACCAAAGACCCACCACCTTATTCTGTATCCAAAACCTTCCGAGCCACCGGATCCCCGGACTATCTCGTCCGTGCACTACCTTCCGAACCTACTATCCGGATGGCAACCAAACCAACCCACTCAACCTCCCGAGCTACCGAGGTGTGTGAATGTGAAACCCTAGTTATACTAATTTCTCTTTTAGTTTATTATTCCTACGGTTTACGTTAGCCCATGACTGCCCCTGGCATACCCCGTGAAGGGCTCTCAAAGGGCACTAGGAACTATGATGGTAGCTGAAGCCCATCGTTCCCTTTCACAAGTCACTTAATATTATTGGTTATTACCCTTATCCCGATCGCTCTTGTGTTATATTGGTTCTAACCCTAGTGTATTTGACACTTTCTCTCCTACGGGGTAGACGATGTTTCGTCATCCCCGAGCACCTCTAAACGCTAGCCAGACTTCTCACTCCTCATCATGACTCCTCCTATAACTTAACAGCCCATTACACTAATATCCCATCTCCCTTAGTTAACTTTTGCACCCTAATATGATTCCTGCAGTTTTTACTAAACGCAGACCATCCTAAGCTATATAATGTATATAATGGAAAGTACTCAAAATATTTATCCAAATGATCTAAGTTATTTACTGGGAGTCTATCATGACATAATTAGGCTAAATCCAGAAATTCTCATTTTTCCTAATTTGTTTGATATTTAATTAATTTCTTTCCAATCCAATCCATGCTTGAATTGAACATGATGTACAATATTATCTCAAGTAATAGCCCCAAGAAATTTATGAACACTAGATAACAGAGAGTTAACAATCAATATCAAATTCCATAATTTTCCATAAATGCTTTGGCTTCTAATTAATTAATCCAAAGTAAATCTAACCATCATGAATAAAGAAGGAAGTAGTACAATTTATCATCAGATAGTTACAAAAAAATTATTGAATCTTAAGGGTGACCAAATAGGACCTCTGAGAAAATATCATAATTTTTCAAGCCTACTAAGTACCAAAATTAATTCAAATTGTTTTACATGGAGAAATATCACTTTGTGAAGCAACCTATATAACAAGACTTCCAAAAATTCCACAAAAAACTACAAAGCTTTATAACCTCATAAAAAGTCCTCTGAATAAATTTCATAAGATTCCAGTAAGTGGTTAATTCATAAGAAATTCCTAAGTTGAAAGTACAATTTGATGGTTTGTAAATGAAGTACTATATTTATTGATCTATAATTCATAACAAAATTTCCAGACATGAAAATAATAATGGAAACACTCCTGCCAAAGTTTTACTATGAATCAAGGTCACATGACTCATTATAAAACCTAGGGTGTAAAGACCTAAATACGTATTATGTGTTTTATGTGGGGTATTTGTGTCCAACCACTACCCAATCACTTCCTAGAGTCTTTAACCACCCTATAAGTATTTATTCTAAATACCAAGTCCATATAAGGACATATCACCCTATGTCCTTCACAAACCCCGAAAGTGCAACCTTAGGGTTTGAACAAGGGTCCTAGGGTTAACCCACCCCAATCTATCTCAAACTCCATGACAGGGTGTGTTTACTGACCATGGGGCTCTGGCCAAGTTCCCAACCCATTTGGGTGAGAATTGGCTCTTCCAAGCCACAAATACTCCTTGCCCTAATTTATCCCTTAGGAGACCAAACTTTGGTCACACCAAAAATTATTCAAATCAAACTCAACTGGGCTGAGATTTTTACCAGAGCCTTATGACATCCCCCAAGATCACCCTCCAAAATATTGGGGGTTTTTGAGCTATTTAAGACACCTAATTAAATTATATAAGGATTATTAATTTTTTCCAAAAACTATAGAACAATGTTTCCCACAAATCCTCATTTTTGGGTATGTTCTAGGTATAGGTAATAGTGAGCCCCACCCAAACTTTCAGGTCATTTGGATGGCTGGATTGGTGAGGGCATTCAAAATACTATCTGGTCTAGCCTAGGTATAGACTCCACCAAAATGGGTGCTGTGATCGAACCACTTACCCAAATGAGTCCAAATAAATTTTAAATAAAACTAAACTTCACGGTCTACAACATTCATGTTGGTCATATTTCCATTAGAGGGGCCTACCTATTTTTAATAATTATTTCAAAAATCATCCAAAAAACGGGATAGAAATTTGGATAAAAGGAACTAATAAATTTAATCAGCACACATCTTGATGCAGATCCAACAGCGCTGGGATCGTCTTCTTCCTCCAGCCAATGGCTGAGATTAGCCTGACCTGGAGCTCATTCCAGACGCTGTGCCGGCCAACCAACCTCCTCCCTGGCCGACCACCGCCACCACCACCTCCGTTGAGGTGGTGGCCATCGCTGGGCGGCGGCGCAGCCGCTGGAGAGGAAGAATCCGGCGAACCCGATATGTCTCTTCTTTTTTTTGTGTGTGGAAAAACCAGGAAGACCACCTCTTCCCGATCGGGCTCAGTTGAGCCCGATTCTTTATCCTAAAGAAGGCTAAGATCTACCCGTAGAGAGAGAGGAGGGGAGGACCTTGTTCGTGGGCTGGAGGCGTGCCAATCAACGGAAAGCCATTAGTTGTGGAGGTGTTGCCGACGCTCTTCAACAATACATAGAAATCTCTCATCTCCTTTGGGCAAAGTGTGGAAATGAATGCTTGAGGTCTAGGGAAGCTTTTGAATCAGTAAAAGGGGGAGGGAGGAGGTCTAACTGATGGTGGCCATTAATGGTCCTTAAAAGCAATTTCGGCCATGGTGGTGGGGGGATGAACATGGTTCAAACCAGCAAGGTAATGGCTGGAAACTCCTCCTCTTCCCTAGGGGAGTTGAATCCAACCGTTAAAAGAAGAGTGAAAGGATGCCAATGCATTCAAGAGACATTAGTGGCCATGAAAGCCGACTCTCGGCCATGGCCATGGCTGTTCACCTTCATAGCCGTCGGCCACGTGGCATTTCCTCCACTTGACCGGTTAAAATTTATTTAAATAAGACTTATTTAGGTCTTAATAGAGAAACGACTAATTTAAGACATCCTGGCCCACTTCTCGAAACGGCCCGATTCAGCTAAACCAGCACACAGACCAAAATTGCCAGGAAATAATCTAAGTACAATGACATTGAGTGAGCTCAACTTACTCAACGCCATCCAGCCTATGATATTGAGTGATCTCAGCTCACTCAACGCCATTCAGCCCATGGCAAGATGGAGTTGAGTGCAGTCAGTGCACTCAATGCCATTCAGCTTATGGAGTTGAGTGCACTCGACGCACTCAATGCCATTCAGCTTATGGCAAGATGGCGTTGAGTGCAGTCAGCGCACTCAATGCCATTCAACTTATGGCAAGACGGCGTTGAGTGCAGTCAGTGCACTCAACGCCATTCAACTTATGGCATTGAGTGCACTTGACACACTCAATGCCATTCAGCCCACATAAGATGACGTTGAGTGCAGTCAGCGCACTCAACACCATTCAGCTTATGGTGTTGAGTGCACTCAACACACTCAACTCCATTCAGCCCATGGCGTTGAGTGCACTCGATGCACTCAATGTCATTCCGCTTACGGCGTTGAGTGCACTCGACGCACTCAACGCCATCTAGCCTATGGCTTTGAGTGCACTCGACGCACTCAACGCCTGCCTCGAAATCTATTTTAAGTGAATATCTGATCTACTACTTGTAGACCAAGGTGATTTTCACCCTGAGCCTGGGTCACTTGGCCTCCTTGGGCTTTCTAGGGTTTTGTCATAACCTAGTCATGACAAAACTACTCCTAGGGGTCTGGTCGGAAATGGGGTGTTACACACCGTCTATCAGATGGACGTGAAGTCCGCCTTACTTAATGGTGACATAAAGAAAGAAGTGTATGTGTAACAACCTCTAGATTTTGTTGATTCTAACTTTTCTAATTATGTTTATCTTTTATCTAAAGCTTTATATAGTTTGAAACAAGCTACTCGAGCTTGGTATGAGATGCTGTCTAGCTATCTTCTTGAGAACAAGTTCACAAGGGGAAGGATAGATAAAACATTATTTCTTAGGAAAATAAAAGGCAAGATTTTTCTAGAGCAAATCTGTATCGACGACATTATTTTTGGCTCTACAGACAACAACCTCTGGAAGAAGTTTTCTAAACTTATGCAAGAGAAGTTTGAAATGAGCAGTATGGGAGAGGTGAAGTATTTCTTAGGACTTCAGGTGAAACAATCTAAAGATGGAATTTTCATCTAGCAGACTAAGTTCACCAAGGTGTTGATTAAGAAATTCGGAATGGAGAATGCAACCTCTATGATGACTCCAATGGGTTCAGCTATGTCTCTGGACAAGGATGAGAAAGGGAAACCTTTTGATGAAACCAAGTACAGAAGCATAATTGGATCTTTGCTCTACCTTACTGCTAGTAGACCAGACATAATGTTCTCTATATGTGTATGTGCTAGATTCCAAGTGAATTGTAAGGAATCTCACTATGCTGCTGCAAAGAGCATTTTGAGATACCTTAAAGGTACATCGAATCTTGGCTTATGGTACCCAAGAATTAGTGATAGCGAACTAATTGGTTTTTCAGATGTAGACTTTGTAGGTAGTAAAGATGATAGGAATAGCACTTCCGGTACTTGCCAATTCCTTGGAAGGAGACTCATTTCCTGGAGCAGTATAAAGCAAAATTGTGTCGCAATCTCAATGGTCGAGTCAGAATACATTTCTGCCGGCAGTTGTTGTGCACAATTACTTTGGCTAAAGAACCAGCTGGAAGACTATAATATGCAAGTCAAAGACATCCCATTGTTTTGCGACTCCTCTAGTGCAATAGCAATAGCCAACAACCCAGTCTCTCATAGCCAGACAAAGCACATAGAGCTGAGATACCATTTCATCCGGGAGCCTGTGGAGTATGGGGACATAGATCTATAGTATGTTCCAACTGATAGACAAATTGTAGACATTTTCATGAAGCCGCTGGATGAGACCAAGTTCAGTTTCTTCAAAACTGAACTGGGTATGCTCAATAAAGAGGAATAGACAAGGTGAACTCATTTCACAGCTCAGAATTCAAGGACAAGTCAAAATGGTTAGAATTTTTCTAAGTGGACTTCATTTCTCGAGAAGAAGGAATGACTACTCGAGAACTCGAATATGAGTACTCGAGTACTTCTCTGAATTCTCGAGAACTAAGTCACTCGAGTGCTACCACTCGAGTACTAAACTTCTTCTCGAGAAGTAGAGTTGTACCACTCGAGTACTGTCATACCGCCACTCGAGTACTGTTATTCCATCACTCGAGTACTGAAGTTCCACTCGAGAAATGACCCGACAGATTCTAGAATTCTTTCAAATTTTCATATACGCAACCCGAGTCCTATCCGCCACTATCTAAGGTATGTTTAAGCTTTATTAGACTCCTAATCATCATTACTAGGGTTATATAAGTAGAAAATATCGGATTTCAAGAATCTACTCGAATTCAAATCCACTATCTCTCGAAAGCTCTTCGCCTTCCGCTGTTCTCACAGAGCACACCGCCGTCATCGTCGTCTTCCAATCAATCACTCGTAGTTCATTGAAGGACATGTCGGTGCCGTCGAAGATCGGAGTTGGCAGTGAGTTGGTTGTTGCCGGCATCACAGAGATTTCCGATGATTTCAGGAACTTGCTGATTCTTCTCGACACAGCAGGTTTGACATTCGTCCTTCTGCAGCCGTGCAAGATTCTCTTTCCAGAAGTTGAAGAATTTTTCAAGAATTTTAAAGTCAAAGGGAATGGAAAAGTGCTGAAGTCCAAGGTCAAGGGAATCAAGGTTAAACTTACCAAAACCTCTGTTTCAAAACTTCTTAAGATGCCGAGAGTGGATGAAGAAGATGACATAACAAATGAAGATTATGATAGAGCTTATAGCTTCTGTGGCATATCTGAAGTTATCAAAAATATCCGTCGTCCAGACCTGAATGCTGAAGGAAAAATCTTGGTTGATATTTTGGGAAAGGTTTTACTGTGCAAAACCTCTTCTATAAGTTTAATTTCTACAGATCTTTTCTATATAATTACAGCTATTGTCTCAAGGAAGAAATTTCAATTTGGTATGATGATATTGAACAAGATAAGGGAGAGCATTAAGGCTCCAACTTATGCAAGGATTATCTCTTTAATGTTGCATGAGATTAATCCTAAGGTATTTGATTTCTACAAAGGCACAACCATCCATCATATGAAGAAAGTTTCTGTTTCCTGCTGCTAAGGCCCATGAGTACCTTGCTACAGAGGAAAGGACCCCATCTCCCTCTCTCCATCATGTTGTTGGCACATTTTGTGCAGCAGCTGAGGGGGAGCCTGCCTCCTCTGTGCAGCAAGTTAGGGTGCCCTTTCCACTTGCTCCTTCCAATCAGCAAGTCAGAACACCTTCTCCACCTCCAGATACCTCCATCCCTCCATCCACTCTAGAGTACATTCTGTCAGATTCCCAGGTGCAAGAAACCATCCTCACCACCACTGATGATATAAACAAGATGATTGAAGAACTTAGCTCAGATGAGCCTCTACCTCCCCTCCATCAAGACAATGCTGAAGAGCCATCCAAGGAACCATCTCCTACACCATCTCCAAAGTCACCTTTTGATCACTCCCCAGCTATAGAGAAAGAACAAGAGACAATTCTGCTTTTAGATGAGAATGAACAGTCACCAGAAGCTGCTGAAGCACCCCTAAGGAGATTAGATTTCTCTCTTCCCACCTTCACTGGTGAGGAAGGAGATGTTTTGGTTCACACTACAAGAAATCAGAGCTCTGTAGTTGTTGAAGAAATTCCTCCCTGGACTGCCCCTCCTCCTTCAGCTTTTGTTACTCCTCCTGCTACTACTACACCAGTTACATCTGATATTCTTGGTAAGATTGAACAAATGCTGCTAGAATAAAGAAAGTATTTTGATGATTCTCTGAAAGTTGTTCAAGATAAAGTTTCTGATTTAGAAAAAGAAATGAGCCGAGAATTTGCTGAGATTCAACATAATACAGATAAGCTGAAGCATCTCTTCAAGATAGGTGGGCAAGCATTGGATCACACTATTACAAGTGGTTGACATGTCATGGACCAAGGAGTTACTCTAGCAAATAATCAAATTCAATTAGAAAATAAGGCCCAAGAGCACCTCATGAAGACCTGTGAAGAGGTGGGTACCTTCAAAGATGAAGCTATAAAGAAGCTATGTGTAGAAATCAGAAAGGGTGAGGGAATAGTGAAAGAACAAGTTGAAAAGTATGATACTAATGTCAAGACCCTCTGAACTGAGAAAATGACTGAAATTAATAAAGATGTGCAAGCTCAGATTCAGTCTTTGAAGTTTTACACTTATGATACTACAGTGTGGATGCATAATCAGATATTCCCTGAATTCCAAGCTGATCCAAACATTATTCCTCACCATCTAAATCCTCTTAATGAAGGCCAACCCTCTCAGATGCCTACCTTCTCTCCTAGGCCCCAAGGGGAAGCTCAACCTCCAGAATCTTACTCTCAGGTATGGGAATCTGACATTCCTCAAGATCTACCAGAAATTCAGAATCCTAAAAGAAGGAAGTATGGAGATGGAGCTTCTGCCAGTAGATCTTTTCCTAACCCAGAGGCAGAGAAAAGGAAAGCTCAGGAGTTTGCTAAAATATGGAGTCCAACTTCCAAATCCTTGATTCTAGATACACTGAAGCTTGTTACGGATTATAATGAAAGCAGAAATCTTCATTACAGCTCAACTAAATGGGAATTATATGAGAAGTCTATGACTAGGAGAAGGATCTATGATAGAGAATATGGGAGGAATAATCCAAGTGCACCCCAAGACCTTCCAAGTACTATCCCAAGCCCTTCAGTTATCAAAGGAGACAACAGGAAATGCAGAATAGGCAGCATTAGTAACAACAGCAGCAACATCAAAGCTAGGAATGGTTATATGTTTCTAGATTAATGATTGAATCTATTTAGAGTGGAATCTTGAAACATTTCTAGTTATATAATTCTTAGTTTTGATGATTATCTTTTACTTCTAAATTTCATGCATTTTGTTCTGTGCTTACTTTTCACATATCTAGTTCTTTTTATTTTGATATAATTCACCTTAGTGTAGAAGGTTCTGACTTCTACAAATAGGGGGAGATTGTTGGGTATTGTATCCACAATAACCTAGATTTGTATGAAGTCACCCTTGAATTAAGATGAATTAGGTTGTATTTCATTTTCTGTTCTAGTTATGTGTTTGCAGGACTTATTGCCAAGTGTAAACCAATATCAGTCTACAGTGGGTCATCAAACACAGGACCATATAATGTAATTCCTCACTGTGTGATCCATGGTGTTGACTCATGTGTAGCCTCTCTATTGGGATACACTTCATTTTCAAGCACTTGGACTTATGAAGGAAGACTTGATGTTTTTTGGAATGAAGAACAAAAGTTTCATAAAGCTGAGAAATATTCTAAGTGTTTTACTCGAGTGGATTCATTGTACTCGAGTAGAAACCTTAGAAGCTCTTGAGTAGGTCATGGCTGAAACTCGAGTATAGGAAGTGGTTCTCGAGTAGCCTTAATTTGGCTCTCGAGCAGCCAAGTCCAGTACTCGAGTAGACCTTATCTAATTCTCGAGTGTTCAGTTTTTAGTCTCAAAAAAGTTTCTAAGTAAAGTACTCGAGTAGTCTAGCTGAGTACTTGAGTAATTGAGTAGCTTAATTCGAGTGACAAAAGATAGATCTCGAGAAAATTCCAAGACCACCCGAGTGACACATCCTTGTACTCGAGTAGTTCATTTAGTACTCGAGTAGTCCAGTTTCAGTACTCGAGTGATCGACTCTTTCATCCAGAATTTTCTCTAAGTCAAATCTCTCAAGAAGTTTAAGTCTACCTCTCGAGAAGTATATCGAGCACTCGAGTGATCTCTTATCCACTCGAGTGATTTCTTTCTTCACTCCATAATTTCTAGATTAGCTCTTCTCGAGTAGTCAGAATCATTAACTCGAGATCCAATTAATTCACTCGAGTAGTATACTTCTTACTCGAGTAATACTGTCTCATTTTCAGAAAATTCTTTAAGTCCCTGACAGATCAAAATTTTGAATTCTGTGATATGACTGGTCCACGTGGCAATCATTAATGACAATTATTACCGTTAGCGAGATCTTATAAAAGGTCCTGTCATTATGACTAACCCTAAGAGTGTGAATCAAAGTTTCTCAGAACAGATCTAGCTTAGCGTCTTCTTCTACAATTTCTGATAAAGCCGCAAAGTCCAAGGAAGAAGACCTAGGGAGAGATTTTCAGATCTGAGAAAATTATTATTTGTATTCTACAAATTTCTTTTTAATCTTGTAGGAGATTATTCCCCGAGTGTAGGAGATTTGTTCTCCGAGTTATAGGAAGTTTTCTTCTTCCGAGTGTAGATCCTTTTTGGATCGAAATTATAGGAACGTTGTTCCGAGTGGCAGGATTATTTTGATCCGAGATTAGTGGAGTAGCCGAGTCTAGTGCTTTGCTAGATCGGTGAGTGGAAAGTGGACGTACCTAAGATTGGGGAACCACTATAATTCTTGGTGTCCTCTGTGAATGCTTGTTTATTTCTTGTGCTTAGATCACTAAAGTTTTTATTCCTCAAAAAGTAGCACAACTCACCTATTCACCCCCCTCTAGGTGATTTAGGTATACAAACTAGACATTTTTCAACATTTAAGAAGGTAATCTTCTCGACGAACAAGTTCGATTTTGAGTCATCCTATGGTCACTTTACAAGGCCTACTCACGTAGAGCCTAAGTCACGCTACCAAGGATGGACCCGTCCCAAGAACTTCGGTGAGAGTGTATTTAAGGCACCTTAGGAAATACAAATGCAATACTATGGGCCATACGTTCATGGCCATAATATTAAGAAGGAACCTAAGGCCAAGCCAGTTGTACCTAAGGAAAAGGAGGTGCAAAAGCCTTATGAGTGCAATCATTGTGAGGCCTCTACCTCTAGATCCGCCGCCTCTGCAAGAAAAAATATTCAAAAGGTCAAGCAGGAGACTTGGAAAAGATACAACATGTTTGACTGTTGGTGTTGCAGTAAAGTTGGTGAATTTTTTATGGATTGCTGGTTTAATCCAAGAACAATAAAAATCCTCTAGTTAATCATACGAGGCAGACCACTCATAGTATTAACACTCCTAGGGGGAGTATGCTGATAAATAACCAAGGACCCAAATAAGTTTAGGTTCCTAAGGTAAACTGATTCTATCTTGCAGGTATGTCGAAAGGACAACAAAACTCCTATATGGTATTTTGACAGTGGATGCTCTCGGCATATGACCGGGACAAGAAACCTACTTCAAAATTTCACTCCAGTCAAAGACGGTCCAAAGGTTATCTTTGGTGGCTCTGAACGGGGAATTATAAAAGGCTATGATATAATTTCTAATTGTATAGTCTCATTCACTTATGTGGCTTATGTGAAAGGATTAGAACATAATTTGATTAACATAAGTCAATTATGTGATAAAGGCTTCATTGTTACCTTTTCTTAAGATCAGTGCCTGATAAAATCGTCCTCAACTATGGAGACAATATTAACATGCACAAGGAGTAGAAATATTTTCTGTCTTAATTGTCTATGTTTAGACACTTCCACCCCAGTGTGCTTTGTTTCAAAAGATAGTACATCTCTTTGTGATCAATGTCACAAGAGACTTGCACATATTAACTTCAAAACCATCAATATGCTATTTTCTCAAGACCTAGTATGCGACACACCGACTATTAAGTGCATTAAAGAGAGTCCATGTCACGTATGTCAAATGGGCAAGCAGACAAGGGCTACCTTTAAGGGCATTGCCGACAAAGATTCCTCTAGGTGTTTGTATTTGCTTCACATGGACTTATTCGGTCCAATGCAAGTTCATAGCTTAGGAGGTAAGTCATATACGCTGGTAATTGTTGATGATCACTCATGTTTAACTTGGGTGTTCTTTCTGAAATGAAAGCCAGATACTTTTGATGTGTTCACGAATTTTGTCAACCAAATCCAGAACGAATTAAACTGCTCAGTGGTCAGAATCATAAGTGACCATGGAACAAAATTCAAATATGGTGCAATGACAGAATTCTATGGAAGTCTAGGTATCTTTCATGAGTTTTCCTCCCCGCGTACTCCGCAATAAAATGGAGTTGTAGAGAGAAGGAACAGACCACTCATTGAAGCATGTACTATAATGCTGGCTGACTCCTCTCTACTATAGTACTTCTGGGCCGAGGCCATCAATATAGCTTGTCACGTGCAAAATTGAGCATTAATCAACAAAAGCCATCGTAAAACTCTCTATGAGCTACTGAAAGGCAAATGACCGACTGTGTCCTACTATAGAATCTTTGGCTGCATATGCTACGTACTTAATAATGGGAAATATCATCGTACAAAATTTGGAGAAAAAATGCTTTGAAGGTATTTTGTAGGTTATAGTAGCCATAGTAAGGCTTATAGACTTTTTAATAAGAAAACTCTGGTGGTAGAAGAGTCAATTAACGTTTTATTTGATGAAATGAGTTTGCTCCATATCAGCTCTTCTAGTGTTCTTATTGAAGATGCAGGTTTAAGGCTGAAAGAGTTAAGCTTGAATGAGACAGCTGAAGATAATGCTCAAAAGTTCCTCAAGATCACTCCTACATACTCATTTGAAGAAGAATATCACCAAGATGAAGAAGTAATCCAGTTGGAAGAGGAAAATCCAGAAGCAGTAGAAGCTTCCGATGCAAGGACTCTAGAACTCATACACTTGAAGGATCACCCGGTTGAACAAATCATAGGAGATCCTCGTGATGGTGTATAAACTCGAAGAGGTACTACTAATGAAAATTTGCATTTGAGCTTTTTCTCGCAGGTTGAACCAAAGAAATTCGAAGAAGCAAACCAAGACGCATCTTGGATAGTTGCTATGGAAGAAGAACTAAATCAGTTCAAATGCTGCCAAGTCTGGAATCTTGTACCAAGACCTAAAGGCAAGAATGTAATTGGAACAAAATAGTTCTATAAGAACAAGATGGATGAAGATGGAATCATCGTCAAAAACAAAGCCAGACTCATAGCCAAGCGATATATACAGGAAGAAGGGATTGACTTTGATTAGACCTATGCTACAGTGGCGAGACTTGAAGTAATCAGGCTATTCCTCACATATGCTGCCTTTATGGGCTTCACCATCTATCAAATGGACGTGAAGTCAGCCTTTCTCAATGGTGATATAAAGGAAGAAGTATACATGGAACAACCCCCAGGTTTTGTTGATCCTAACGATCCTAATTATGTGTACTTATTATTTAAAGCTTTATATGGTTTAAAACAAGCTCCACGAGCTTGGTATGACACACTATCTAACTTTTTTCTTGAGAAAAAGTTCACAAGAGGAAAGATAGATAAGACAATATTTCTTAGGGAAGTAAAAGGCAAGATTTTGCTAGTGCAAATCTATATCGATGACATTATTTTTGGCTCTACTGATGACAACCTCTGCAAAAAGTTTTCCAAACTTATGCAAGGGAAATTTGAAATGACCGGTATGGGTGAGCTGAAGTATTTCTTTGGACTTCAGGTGAAATAATCTGAAGATGGAATTTTCATCTCTTAGACGAAGTTCACAAAGGAGTTGATTAAGAAATTCGGAATGGAGAACGCAACCTCTATGAGGAATCCAATAGGTTCAGCTATGTCTCTGGAAAAGGGTGAGAAGGGAAACCTTTCGATGAAACCAAGTATATGAGCATAATTGGATCCTTACTCTATCTTACTGCTAGTAGGTCTGACATAATGTTCTCAACATGTGTATGCGCTAGATATCAAGTGAACTTTAAGGAATCTCACTATACCGCTGCAAAGCGAATTTTGAGATATCTTAAGGGTACACAAAATCTTGGCTTATGGTACCCAAGAAATAATGACAGAGAACTAATTGGATTTTCAGATGCTGACTTTGTAGGTAGCAAAGATGACAAAAAGAGCATTTCCGGGACGTGCCAATTCCTCGGAAGACGGCTTATTTCATGGAGCAGCAAGAAGCAGAATTATGTCGCAGCTTCTACTGCTGAGTCAGAGTATATCTCTGTGGGTAGTTGTTGCGCACAACTTCTTTGGATCAGGAATCAACTCAAAGATTACAATCTAAAATTCCAAGAAATTCCTATATTTTGTGACTCTTCCAATGCAAAAGCTATCGCCAACAATCCAGTCACCCACAGCCGGACAAAGCACATCGAAATACGCTACCACTTCATCCGGGAACATGTGGAGAATAAGGACATAGCCCTTAGTTATGTAACATCCCATTTCCGACCATACCCCTAGAAGAGGTTTTGTCATGACCAAGTCATGACAAAACCCTAAGAAGCCCAAGGAGGCCTAGTGACCCTGGCTCAAGGTGAAAATCACCTTGGTCTGCAAATAGTAGGTCAGAATTTGCTTAAAAACAGGATTTGGGCTCGGGCGTTGAGTGCGTCGAGTGCACTCAACGCCAAAGGCTGGCTGGCATTGAGTGCATCTAGTGCACTCAATGCCATAAGCAGAATGGCGTTGAGTGCACTTACTGCACTCAACGCCATCTCACAGGCTGGATGGCATTGAGTGCGTCGAGTGCACTCAATGCCATAAGCTGTGCGACGTTGAGTGCACTGACTGCACTCAACGCCACCTTACTTAGGCTAGATGGCGTTGAGTGTGTCGAGTTCACTCAACTCCATAAGCTGAACGACATTGAGTGCACTGACTGCACTCAATGCCATCCTCTGTAGTCTGGATGGCGTTGAGTGAGCTGAGCTCACTCAACGCCGTAGTCTGGATGACGTTGAGGGATCTGAGCTCACTCAACGCCGTAGTCTGGATGACGTTGAGTGAGTTGAGCTCACTCAATGCCGTAGGCGGGATGGCAATGAGTGAGCTGAGCTCACTCAATGCCGTATGCTGGATGGCATTGAGTGAGCTGAGCTCACTAAACACCATTTTACTTAGAATTTTTTTCGACAGTTTTGGCTTGGCTGCTGGTTCAGTTGAACCGGGCCGTTTCGAGAAGCGGGTCAGGATGTCTTAAATTAGCCATTTTTTTATTCAGACATAATTAAGTCTTATTTTAAAATGTTGACCGATCAATGGAGGAAATGCCACGTGGCCGACGGTTATGAACAATCACGGCCATGGCCGAGAGCCAGCTTTCATGGCCAGTAATGGCACTTGATGTCATGGCTCCCTTCCCCTCCTCTTTAATGACTGGATTCAACTCCTCTAGGGAAGAGGAGGAGTTTCCAGCCGTTATCTTGCTGGACAGAGCCGTGTTCAGCCCCCCACCATGGCCGAAAAAGCTTTAAAGGACCATTAATGGCCACCAACAGTTAGATCTTTCCCCTCCCTCCTTTTACTGGTTTAAAAGCTTCCCTAGACCTCAAGCACTCATTTCCACACTTTGCCTGAAGGAGACGAGAGAGTTCTGCGTGCTATTGAAGACTGCCGACGACACCTTCACCATTAATGGCTTTCCGTCGATCTGCACGCCTCCAGCCCGCGAATAAGGTCCTCCTCTACTCCTTCTTTTGTGGGTAGATCGTAGGAATCGTTTAGGACAAGAATACGACTCAATTGAGCCGATCCAAGTTTTCTTTTCCATGGTTTTTTCCAAAAAACATGGTGGTCAGGTTCGCCGGAAACCGCCTCTCCGGCGGCCGTGCTGCCCCCTGATGGTAGCCCACACCTCAACGGAGGTGGTGGTGGTGTCCGACCTGGGAGATGGATGGGTGGACGGGAAATCCACTTGGAAAGCTACAAGTTTTATGCGTTTTAGGGTTTGCTATTTTTCGGGTTTGTAAGAAGATGAGCAGTGAAATTATGATTTATGATATATATTTATATATAATTTATAGTAATTATTTACCCTTTATCAATCTCATTTTGATGCCACTAAATGAGGCCCTTATAGGACGTTTTAGGAAAAATGTCCAATCACAGAAGTTGTAGCCCTTCGAGTCTAGATTATTTTAAATTTATTTCAACTCGTTTGGGTAAGTGGTTTGACCACAGAACCTATTTTGGTGAGACCTATACCTAGGGCTATCCTGATATTCAAATAGATGCCCACCCTTCATCCCTTGTCTAAATGATCTGAAATTTGGGCAGGAAGTCTACCCTTGCTATACCTAAAGCTTGTCCAAAAATGGGAATTTTTTAAGAATTATTTTATATAGTTTTAGACAAATTTAATAATCCTTATATAAATTAATTAGGTGGACTAATGACTTCTAAACCCTCCCAAATTTTGGTGAGTGGTCCCTGGGTTCATAATAAGGCTCTGTATAATTTTTAATCTCATTTGGAGATGTTTTAGATTGGAAATGAACAAACCTAAGCTTTGCCCTATTAAGGGGTTTTTAGGACAAAAGTGCACTTTGTGATTTGAGTGGTCAAATCATCTCAACAGTGACTGAGATTGTGACCACTGACTTGGAATTACCTCTAACACCCTCCCATGGAAGATGGGGAGGATTGGGGTAGATTTGCCCTAGGACCCAAAACCAAACCCTATGGATGGTCTTTGGTGTCCTGTGAAGGGCATGTGGTCAAATAACCTTGAAATGATTTGAAATTTGGTGGAGAGGACCCTAGGGTAGTTAGAGTCCTCTGGTGGAAAATCGTATTAGATTTAGATGTTGGTAAACCCCTCAAAACCCTAACCCTAGTTTATAGCACCAAACCTAATTTGGAGTATTAGACTATCAAATCACTTTAAAACCACTTGAAATTTGGGCAGGGTAATTCTCTGGTAGAAATGTTCCTAAAATAATTTTGGTGGAATTTTTGGGCTAATACAATCAGTACTTCCTTAATAACCTTAGTTGTGTCCTTAAGTTTATTTTGCTTGTTATGATATTTCTGTCCATTGAAAAGTTGTGAAATTTAGTACTTGGACGTTTTACATCATGTTAGTTCCCACTGTATTTTTATTGGAAGTTTTAGATGAGTTTTTCAAGTATTTGCTTCATAAAATTATGATTTGTGGTTTCTGATCAAAAATAGGAACAGAGCCCCAGTAATGTCAATAAAATTATGAAATTAGGTCAGAGAGTGTTTCTGACCATTATTATTATCCTTTAATTTTGCTATGGTTTTTAGATAGTTAAAACCAGTACTTACTTCACAAGTCTGTAAATTTGGAAGTTTATATTTAATTAGATTCAAAGCTCCTCATGTGTGAGAAAAATTGTAAAACTTGGTTACTATTGATTTTAGATCATTATCAGACTTCTGGAATTTTCTTATAATTATTAGATGAGTTTTTACAGTACTTGCTTCATAAACCAATGGTTATGGAATTAATGTTTATAAATTAAATTAGGGGCTACTATTCACAGTAAATATTATGAGACTACTTCTAGGGTGTTTTTTTAGGCCATGATAGTCCTACTAGAATTTTATTATAATTTTTAGAACAACATTGCTGGCCTTTTCTTCATTAAATGGTATTATTAACCTTAAGTTCTAAATTATGAAAGGTAGGTCTAATCACCTCTGAAAATTCTTAGACCTTGGATTTGCTATAGAAATGTTACATAGTATTTATCATAATTTTGTGGTGATTTGTTTCTGATTTAAAAGTGCATTTCGTGTTCAAAGTAGGGCATTCAGAGTCTTAGGTTAATTAGATTAAATGCCCAAATAGTTAGGAAAATTATGAATCTCTGATTTTATACTAGGTGTGACATGATAGACCTCCAGAAAATTTTATAGGAGTTTTGGAAGACAACTTGGAGTACCTCCCTTTGTGCATCTCATATAGCTTAGAATGGTCTGCGTTTAGTAAAAACTACTGAAATCATGTTAAGCTGCAGGATGAACATAGAGGATTTGGATATTGTGATAATGGTTTGGAAATGTGTATGAATGCATCCTCAGTAGCCAAGATGAGGATAGGTTGGTAGGTTGTCTAGTCATAAGAGGTGCTCGGGATCGACGAAAGATCGTCTTCCCCGGTAGGAGCGGAAGAGCCTTAATACACTAGGGTTAGATCCAAAGTAATTTAAAAGGTATCGAGTAATGGGTATTAACCAATAAAAGTAAGTGCCTTGCGAAAGGGAATGATGGGCTTGAGCTACCATCATAGTTCCTAGTGCCCTTTGAGAGCCCTTCACGGGGTATATCGGGGGAAGTCCTAGGCTAACGTAAACCGTAGGAATAATAAACTAAAAGAGCAACTAGTATAACTAGAGTTTCACGTTCACACACCCCAGCAGTTAGGGAGGTGAAGTAGGTTGGTTTAATGGTCTTTCAGTCGGTAGCTTCTGAAGATAGATGCACGGACGGGACAGTCCGGGGAGCCGAGGGCTCGAGGGTTTAAATACAGAATAAGGTGGTGGGTCTTCGGTATTTGACTGTCGTTCACACCGACGTCTGTACGTAGACTCGACGGTGTGGGACACTTAGCCAAAGAAAGTCTGGTGGATATAGCCAGCACTAGTACGCGGATACTCTAGGTTGTGTTCTTCTAGGGGCGTACGGATGGGCTAGGCCCGGTAGTGTGGATACCCTCCTAAGAGTGGCGGTCCCGACCCACTGTCTCCATTTGCTACTACAGAGGTTCTTGGGAGTGAAGCTAGCTGCCCGAACAGGGGGAACTAAAGGTCTATGCGCATAGAGTCAGGTGCGTGAGTTGCACTTTCATGAATCAAGGCATAGCATATCACTACACTCATATTTGCATACAACTGACACCCCAACATATAAATCGGTATGTGTTGGGTATTGTATCCACAATGTACCTGATTTGAAGAAGCCCCTAAACAAGCTAAGGTGAATTGACTATGTATTTGATGAAATCCTTCTAGTTGTGCTTGCAGCTATTCATTGCTAAGTACACACCAATGTCAGGGTGTAGTAGGTCAATATACACGGGTCTGCACAATGTAATCCCTCGTTGAGCAAATCAGTGGGTTGGCTTACGTGTACTCTCTCTATTGGAGTGTACTTATTTCCAAGCACAGGGTCATGAAAGATCAAGAGCAGACAAAAGCAAGGATGGGCCAAAGACCAGCTCACGGGTGGAAAGACGAGAAATCGTCTAAGTCCAAATCGTCGAGAATCACTAGCTGATTCTCGCCGGTTGGAGCCGGCAGTCTCAACGCCGCCAGAAATTTCTCTAAGGCAGAATCGTCGAGAATCACTAAGTGATTCTCGCCGATTCGTCGAGAATGACTTTGCATTCTCGACGATCCAGCGAGAATCAAGTGTGACTCCCGCCGATTCTCCCCGGCTTCTATTTCAGTGCAGCCAGAATTCGGCTAAGTAGAATTCGGCGAGAATCGTAGGTGATTCTCGCCGATTCGTCGAGAATCACCTATGATTCTCGCCAAATTTGACTTGGGCAATTTTCCGATTCTTTCTGGACTGGTCCATGTTACCTGCTGTATTTCAAACCGGACTTAGGTCTTTTTGTGGGTGGGGCCCACAACGGTCATGTGCTTGACCTAAGGTATATATACCTCTGTATGTATGAGCGGAAGAAGACACGAAATACGCGAATTCAAAAAGGACAGCCGCCGACGTGACCAAGATCACGATCTTGCTTCGCCGACCGTCTCCGCCGTTCGTGCAGTTGTCGCTGCTGTTGATCTCAAGTTCTTCCAGATCTCCGGTGACAGAAGCTTAGTCTAGCATAGCGTCTCACGCGTCTAACCAGAGATCCCTTGTCTCTTGATTCGTTGATCAGGAAAAACCTTCCCCTTCCGAATCGATCGAGACGACCGATCCTAGTGTGACCATTGGAAGACCTTGCTTCCTTTGCTACGAAGTTTGAATCCCCATAGCACTGCAGCAGCTCTCCGTCACCGCCGCTTATTCCGAGAACCTAGCCACCGCTCCAAGCCGCCGCCGGTTTCGGGAAGGTTCATTCCAAGAGAGATCTAAGGTTATAGACTCTTCGTTGACTTCAAGAACACGTCGTCGAACGAAGAGCACCTTAATCTCCATAAGTTATTTGTATTCCTTATACATTCTAGTTTCTATTTCTTTGTAAAGGAACGGTTGGTTCCTAGTTGTAAGGGTTGGGTGCAACCCGTGTTGTGGGAGTGGTGACTCCTACTTGTGGAAGGGTTCCTTCCGTTAGTACAAGGATTGGATTTCAATCCAGTTGTGAAGTGACCGAGTTGTCCCTGGTTGGGAGATAGGTCGAAGGGGGAAGTGGACGTACCCAAATCGGGGAACCACTATAATTTGTTTGAGTCTTTTCTGTGCTGTGTTGTTTGATTTACTTGTGCAGGTACAATTTTTAATTCCGCAAAAACCCCACAAGTCACCTATCCCCCCATAGGTGAAGCTAGTTGGCACTAGGTGGACTTTCAAGTGGTATCAGAGGGAGGTTACTCATCAAAATGGTTCACACCTTGAGTAGAATCCTGCCACCATTATCAAGAAGAAGACAGATATCTTCCATGGACGGACTCAAGTACTCCGGCAAAATCCCAGTGTGCACCAGACTGAACTTTCCTATCTAGAAGGAAAGAATCAGATTTTACATGGAAGCAGTCGACCCCCGACTCTTCATGATCGTGGAGGAGGGACCTTATATTCCCACTAAGGCCTCCACTATTGATCCTACCAAGAAAGTGCCCAAGAAACTTTCGGAAATGGACAAGGACGAAATAGTGCTGGTCAGACTCGACAAGAAAGCACAGAACATCCTGGTAAGCGCAGTTGACGACTCTATGATGCAGAACTTCTGCAACTGCAGGACATCCAAGGATCTCTGGAACTGCCTGATTGTATTAATGGAGGGCACAGATGAAGTGAGGGATGATCGGAGATCCCTCCTCAACCAGAAATATGAGGCCTTCAGGCAAGGGCCCAAGGAGGAGATCGGAGTTACCTTCGAAAACTTCCTCAAGATCGTCAATGCACTCAAGGGATATGGAAGAGTGTTTACTGACGGTGAGCTCAATGATAAGTTCCTTAGGTCCCTTACTAAGGAATGGGACACGAAGATCTGCGCCATCCGGGAGTTTGGCAGACTTGCGGAAATCGACCCTCAGATTCTGTTCGGGAAGCTCATGTCCTATGAGCTTCAATTGAACACAAGGAAGGCTGAAGAGGAAGCAGAGAAAGCCGCAGCCAAAGAAAAGACAGTGGCCCTAAAAGCCATTCATTCCAGAAAGGGTAAGGGTGCTGCTTCTTCCCGTGCGTGGAAGAAGGATGAAGAGGAAGACTCTGAGCCAAGCTCCTCCGGCTCAGAATTGTCTGAGGAAGACTTCTCTCTTATCACACGGGAATTCAAGAAGTTCCTCAAGCTGAGGAATCAGAGAAAGAGAGACGGCTCCTCCTCAAGGCATCAGAAGAAGAACTATTCTTCTGATAGGTATGTTTCCAAACCGAACAAACACCGCTCTTTTGACATTATTTGTTTTGGTTGCAATAAGCCAGGACATGTCGTGGCCGACTGCCATCAAGGCAAGAGGGAGAAGGGAAAGGGAGAGGAGCACAGGTCCTCAAAATACAAGAAGAAGGAGAGGAGTTACATCGCGAAGAAGCCAAAGACGCTGAGTGAATTTGACACGTCAGACACCAGCGATGACGAGGAAGCCTACTTTGGGCTAATGGGTCGCTGTGACTCGGAAGGAGATTGCCCCCCATTTACTGGGAAGGTAAAAGCTCACACCCCTCTCTCCGACTCTGACTCTGATCCTGAGTCTCAGGATGATGACCCTGAGGATAGCCCTTCGGCCCGTGAAGCTGAGCTCCTCGATAAGTATGAGCTTCTGCTCAATACTTTCCAGGAATGTCGAAAGAGACTGAAGGCTGAGAAAAAGGAAGTTAAATTCCTTAAAGGTGAGAGTGTATCCCTGAGGGAAGAGATCACCAGTTTGATCTCCCTCTGACAGGAGCACTTGGACCTGACTTTAAAGCATTCCGAGTCCCATAAGCTCCTCGATCTTAAGCAAGAGGAAATCAACAAGTTGGAAGAACAACTTGCGGCAGAAAAGAAGATCGTTAAGAGCTTCTCTATGCCTAAGACAGTTCTTCCACTGGTTGATACCTTCACTGCTCAGACCAAAGGAGCTGGTTTGGGGCACCTAGGGGCACCTCGTTCCTCTTCCAGGAGAAACAGGAACCAGAGGAAGAATAAGGCTGCTAAGAAGGCCTCTGCTACTGAAAAGGGAAAGGCCCCACTCAGCCCTATTGAGTTCAGAAAGCCCAGCTTTCCCTATAACCAACATGATTTTGAGTCAACATATGGCCATCACTTCAGGCCCTCGGTTGCAAAGCCAAAGAGCCGGTATGATGGTTGGAACTTTCCCCGTAACTTCAGTGAGAGTGTCTTCAAGGCACCTTTTGAGGAAATCTGCGTGGAAAATTATGGTCACTTCTCTTGCGGCCATAATCGGAAGCAGGCACCTAAGGCCAAGCCTGTCACATTGAAAAGCCAAGAGGTGAAGAAATCATGTGACTGTGGTCATCTTGATGCCTCCACCTCCAGGTCCTCGGCCCCAGTTGAACCCTACGTTCTAAGGGTGGAGCAGGCGCCTAAGAGGAGGTATAATAGGTTTGACTGCTGGTGCTGTGGCAAAGTTGGTCACTTTGCCATGGATTGCTGGTTTAATCCAAGGAATAACGAGACTCCTCATGTTGGCAATGCGAGGCCGACCACTCGTAGGGCTAACCAATCGAGGGGGAGTATGCTAACGAGGAATCTAGGACCCAAGTTCGATTGGGTTCCTAAGGCAAATTAATTCTGTTTTGCAGGAATGTCCAAAGGCCAAGAAAACTCCCATTTGGTATTTGGACAGTGGATGCTCCCGTCATATGACTGGGACAAGAAGCCTGCTGCGGGAGTACTCTCCAGTCGAGAATGGACCCAAAGTTATATTTGGGGGATCTGATCGGGGAGTCACCAGAGGTTACGGTACGATTTCCAACGGTATAGTCTCTATCACTAACGTAGCTTATGTTGAGGGGTTAAATCATAACCTGATCAGTGTAAGCCAGTTATGTGATAAAGGGTATGACATTAAGTTCTGCAAGGATAAATGCCTGGTAATATCATGTGCCTCTTCGAAGACAGTATTAACTGGCATTAGGAGCAGAAATATTTTCTGCTTAGATTTTCTCAGTCTAGATTCTTCTACCCCAGTATGCCTTGCTGCAAAAGGCAATACATCTCTTTGTGAACAATGACACAAGAGATTGGCACATATTAATTATAAGACAATTAATATGCTGGTTTCCAAAGACTTAGTAAGGGATGCTCCCATTATTAAGTGCATTAAAGATAGTCCCTGTCCTGCATGCCAGATGGGCAAGCAGACTCGGGCTACCTTTAAGGGCATCCCAGACAAAGACTCCTCGATATGTCTTTATCTTCTGCACATGGACTTGTTTGGTCCAATGCATGTTCATAGCTTAGGTGAGAAGTCTTATACGCTAGTGATTGTAGATGATCACTCTTGGTTTACTTGGGTGTTCTTTTTAAAACGCATGTCTGATACGTTTGACATCTTCACCAGCTTTGTCAAGCAGACTCAGAACGAACTTAACTGCTCAGTGGTCAAAATCAGAAGTGACCATGGAATAGAGTTCGAGTCTGGTGCTATGACAGAGTTTTGTGAAGAACTTGGTATCTTTCATGAGTTTTCCTCCCCGCGCACTCCTCAATAAAACGGAGTTGCAGAGAGGAGAAATAGAACACTCATTGAAGCCTGCATGACAATGTTGAATGACGCTTCACTCCCAGAATACTTCTGGGCCGAGGCTGTCAATACGACTTGTCATGTTCAAAACCGGGTGTTGATCAACAAAATTCATCGTAAGACGCCCTACGAGCTACTGAAAGGCAGGAAACCAACCATGTCCTATTTGAGGATCTTTGGTTGCAGATGTTATGTACTGAATAATGGGAAGTACCCGCATACTAAGTTTGGTGAAAAATGCTTCGAAGCCATATTCATGGCCTATAGTAGCCATAGTCGGGCTTATAGAGTTTTCAACAAGAAAACCCTAGTGGTAGAGGAATCAATAAATGTTGTATTTGATGAAGGAAGTTTGCTTAATTGCAAGTCTTCTAGTGGTCTTCTTGAAGATGCAGGTGCCAGACTCGAAAAGCTACACCTGGATGAGCCCTAGAAAGATGCAACTCCAAAATACATCAAGGTCTCTACCTCAACGCCAATCGGAGAGGATGACAATCAGGATGGAGCAGTCCTCCCTGAAGAGGAAGGAGCCCCAGAAATCGCTAGAGCTCCTGATGCAAGACTTCTAGAGCTCCGACATGTGAGGGATCATCCTAGAGATCAGATCATCAGAGATCCTCGCAACAGTATCAGAACTCGAAGAGGTACTATTAATGAGATTTTGCATCTTAGTTTCCTATCACAGGTTGAGCCAAAGAAGTTCGACGAGGCAAACAAAGATGCAGCATGGATATTGGCCATGCAAGATGAACTACATCAATTTGAAAGATGCAACGTCTGGATGCTGGTTCCCAGACCAAAGGGGCAGAACGTGATCGGCACCAAGTGGATCTTCAGAAACAAACTGGATGAACATGGTGTCATCATAAAGAATAAGGCCAGGCTGGTGGCTCAAGGATACCGATAGGAGGAGGGGATTGACTTCGACTAGACATTTGCGCCAGTTGCACGGCTCGAGGAAATCCGTCTGTTCCTAGCCTATGCCTCTCATAAGGATTCACTGTCTATCAGATGGACGTGAAATCAGCATTCTTGAATGGAGACTTGAAAGAGGAAGTATACGTCGCTCAATCTCCAGGTTTTGTCAATCCTACTTATCCTAATCATGTCTACTTTCTCAATAAAGCTCTATATGACTTAAAACAAGCTCCTCGAGCTTGGTATGAGACCTTGTCTAGTTTTATTCTTGAGAACAAGTTCTGTAGAGGAAAAATAGACAAGACATTGTTTCTCAGGGAAGTCAAAGGAAAGATCTTGCTGGTGCAAATCTATGTCGATGACATTATATTCGGGTCAACGGACAACAATCTTTGCAAAAAGTTTTCAAAACTTATGCAAGGAAAGCTTGAAATGAGCAGTATGGGAGAGCTAAAGTATTTCTTGGGACTTCAAGTGAAACAGTCTGAGGAAGGAATTTTCATTTCTCAGACAAAGTTCACCAATGAACTCCTCAAGAAATTCGGAATGGAGAATGCAACCTCTATGAGGACTCCAATGGGATCCACCATGTCTCTAGATAAGGATGAGAAAGGGAAACCATTTGATGAAACCAAATACAGAAGCATCATTGGATCCCTGCTCTACCTTACTGCAAGTAGACCGGATATCATGTTCTCCACATGTGTTTGTGCCAGATATCAGGTGAACACTAAGGAATCTCATTATGTCGCTGCAAAGCGAATTCTTAGATACCTTAAAGGTACCCCTAATCTTGGCTTGTGGTACCCGAGAAACAATGATGTCGAGCTAATAGGTTTTGCAGATGCTGATTTTGCAGGGAGTAGGGATGATAGGAAAAGCACTTCCGGGACGTGTCAATTCCTCGGAAGAAGGCTCATCTCATGGAATAGCAAGAAGCAGAATTGTATAGCAACCTCCACAGCAGAGTCTGAGTACATCTCGGCTGGCAGCTGTTGCGCACAACTCCTATGGATCAGAAATCAGTTAGCAGACTATGACCTTCAGTTCAAGGAAGTACCAATGTACTACGACTCCTCCAGTGCAATTGCTATTGCCAACAATCCGGTATCGCACAGCAGAACGAAGCATATTGAAGTGCACTACCACTTCATTCGTGAGCATGTGGAGAACAAGGACATCTCTCTCTACTATGTCCCCACGGACAAGCAGATTGCAGATATTTTCACAAAGCCCCTAGACGAGGCCAAGTTCAGTCTCTTCAAAACTGAATTGGGGATGCTAAACTATGAGGAATGAAGACTACAGAAGCTCCAGGCTCGTGCATCTAGGGGGAGCATCTGCCAGGAACTCAAGTGTAAGCACAGGTGCAAGAACTGAGGGGGAGCATGGTGTCAAATGCACCAGACCCAGATTTGCAGAAGCCGAAAAGGGGGAGATTACCCTCTCGGTCGGCTAAGGTGCTAAGGTGCTAAGGTGTATGCTCCAAATGCTCTAAAGATAATGGTATGGAATTTCAACTCACTCTCGTTTTTCAAAGTTGTTTTTTCTTCCAAGCCGTTATATTCACCTTAGCTTGTAGGGTTTAGGCTTCTTCAAATAGGGGGAGATTATTGGGTATTGTATCCACAATGTACCTGATTTGAAGAAGCCGCTAAACAAGCTAAGGTGAATTGACTATCTATTTGATGAAATCCTTCTAGTTGTGCTTGCATCTATTCATTGCTAAGTACACACCAATGTCAGGGTGCAGTAGGTCAATATACACGGGTCTGCATAACGTAATCCCTCGTTGAGCAGATCAGTGGGTTGGCTTACGTGTACTCTCTCTATTGGAGTGTACTTATTTCCAAGCACAGGGTCATGAAAGATCAAGAGCAGACAAGGAGCAAGGACTAGCTTACGGGTGGAAAGACGAGAAATCGTCTAAGTCCAAATCGTCGAGAATCACTTGATGATTCTCGCCGGTTGGAGCCGGCAGTCTCAGCACCGCCAGAAATTTTTCTAAGGCAGAATCGTTGAGAATCACTAAGTGATTCTCGCCGACTCGTCGAGAATGACTCTGCATTCTCGACGATCCAGCGAGAATCAAGTGTGACTCCCGCCGATTCTCCCCGGCTTCTATTTCAGTGCAGCCAGAATTCGGCTAAGTAGAATTCGGCGAGAATCGTAGGTGATTCTCGCCGATTCGTCGAGAATCACCTATGATTCTCGCCGAATTTGACTTGGGCAATTTTCCGATTCTTTCTGGACCGGTCCATATTACCTGCGGTATTTCAAACTGGACTTAGGTCTTTTTGTGGGTGGGGCCCACAACGGTCATGTGCTTGACCTAAGGTATATATACCTACGTATGTATGAGCGGAAGAAGACACGAAATACGCGAATTCAAAAAGGATAGCCACCGACGTGACCTAGATCGCGATCTTGCTCCGCCGACCGTCTCCGCCGTTCGTGCAGTTATCGCCGCTGTTGATCTCAAGTTCTTCCAGATCTCCGGCGACAGAAGCTTAGTCTAGCATAGAGTCTCACGCGTCTAACCAGAGATCCCTTGTCTCTTGATTCGTTGATCGGGAAAAACCTTCCCCTTCCGAATCGATCGAGACGACCTATCCTAGTGTGACCGTTGGAAGACCTTGCTTCCTTTGTTACGAAGTTTGAATCCCCATAGCACTGCAGCAGCTCTCCATCGCCGCCGCTTATTTCGAGAACCTAGCCGCCGCTCCAAGCCGCCGCCGGTTTCGGGAAGGTTCATTCCAAGAGAGATCTAAGGTTGTAGACTCTTCGTTGACTTCAAGAACACGTCGTCGAACGAAGAGCACCTTAATCTCCATAAGTTGTTTGTATTCCTTATATATTCTAGTTTCTATTTCTTTGTAAAGGAACGATTGGTTCCTAGTTGTAAGGGTTGGGTGCAACCTGTGTTGTGGGAGTGGTGACTCCTACGTGTGTAAGGGTTCCTTCCGTTAGTGCAAGGATTGGATTTCAATCCAGTTGGTGAAGTGACCGAGTCGTCCCTGGTTGGGAGATCGGTCGAAGGGGGAAAGTGGACGTACCCAAATCGGGGAACCACTATAATTTGTTTGAGTCTTTTCTGTGCTGTGTTGTTTGATTTACTTGTGCAGATGCAGTTTTTAATTCTGCAAAAACCCCACAAGTCACCTATCCCCCCCATAGGTGAAGCTAGTTGGCACTAGGTGGACTTTCAGTATGGACTTTTTATACGATGGGAGCCTTGCAGAAGACCCCTTAACTTATAAGTTTGTATGTGCATTCATATAAGTTAAGGTTACATATTTAATTTCTACTTGTCCTTTCATGTATATATTGATTTACTACAAGTTTACCTTACTGCTCACTATTTAGAACTGCTAGATGTACCTTTCATACTTAGCTGCTTATACAATATATATTTACTGCTAGACTAGTTCCGCTGTCACCCGCCTTACTTATTCTCCACCATTGTAGCTTCCCTTTCCTCCTCTCCGCTCAGTGCCTAGAAGCTGTGGGGGTAGGGGTAGGGGATGATAGGACTTAGTCTTTATGACTAATGGTTTTCGAACCACAACATTACAGGAGCTCCGGATGGGAGACAGGGACCAGCACCAGCGGAGTACGGTGCGCATGGAGGTGGGCAAGTCTAGTTCTGGAGCACCTGTGACAAGCTCCATGAGTGTTTAGTTCTATCTTATAGCTTCCGTGAGTGATATGTAGTAAGGATCTGATGTACCGGGCTTAAGCCCATTTTTACTTCATCTGTACTGAACTTTTGCAGTACTTTCTACTCTCTTTATTTATATGGACTTTTTGTGATTTCCATTTACATGTGATTCTGTGGACTTTCTGTATTCAGTTTATAGTTTACTTCTCTTTCTTTTATGATCGAAAAAGGCCGGCAAAATTGGCGTTTTGTAGTGGAAGCCTTCCCGAGTGTCGGTGCCACCGCAAAGCGGCAATTCTGGGCATAAGACCCCAGTGGTGAAAAAGAAAAAAAAAGGGGTCTTACAAGCTATGTCCCGACGAACAAGCAGGTGGCAGATATTTTCACGAAGCCGCTGGACGAGGCCAAATTCTCCTTTTTCAGGACATAACTTGGCATGTTCAACATGGGATCCTGAATTGATCATTATCTGAAGTCAAGGAATTAATCACAGATTATGTATTTCTCGGGAACTCAAGTGGTCTTCTTGAGAACAAGTTGTTTTCTCAGAAAAAAAAGAATCTATTTCTCAAAAGCAGGCTCTCTGGACTTCTCGGAAAACTACTTTTATTTCTCGAGAAAAGTCAAGTGGATTTCTCGAGAAATGCCCCAGCACAAGGATGATTTACAGAAGAATTTGAACCGCCGATTTTTGGTTTGATTTTTAATTTCTATTCTTAATTCTCAAAATTATATAAATAAAAAAGTCCATAGAAATCCAAAACCATATTTTCAAATCGACTCTCCCGAGAAAAACCCTTCAGTTCTCCGAAGCTTTCCACAGTCTCTCTCGCAAAATCCACCGCTTCGTCTCCAGCAAATCCGACATTTCGAACTTTCTACATTCGATGACTCTTCCTTTTAAGATCGGTGTGGGCAGCGGACTTGTTAATGCTGGCATAGAGGATGTTTCCGATGACTTCAAGGACGTTCTGTACCTCCTTGATGCCGCAGACCTCACATTTTTCTTGGAACATCCGTGTAAAGTATTATTACCTGAAGTTGAAGAATTTTTTCAAAAGGCAAAGATCAAGATGTCTGGAAAACTGCTGAAGTGCTCAGTCAGGGACATCGAAATCAAGATCAAGCCATCTTCCTTGACCGAGTTCCTTCGACTTACTTCAGTGGAAGAGGGCAATTATCTGGAAGAAGAAGACTACTTAAGAACATATTCCTTCTGTGGTCTTCCCGAGTCCACCACTACAGTTAGAAGGCAGCAGATGTCTGATGAAAGCTATCTTTTGGCTGACATTCTAGGGAAGGTACTTCTATGCAAAACATGATCAATTAGATATATTTCTTCAGATTCCCTTGATATGATGACTGCTGTGGTTTGTCGTAAGAGATTCCTTTGGGGACACATGCTATTTGGTAAGATAAATGAGAGGCTGAAAGATCAAATTTTTGGAAGAATTCTTTCTTTATATTTAATCAAGTTCACCCGGAGGTCTTTGAACTGTCTAAAGGTGTGTCCCCCCACCACCTAAAGAAGGTCACCATCTCTACCATCAGCAGATGGGAGATCAGACTTCAGAAGCCAGGGAAAGCTCCTGCAGTTCCTAGAGATGTTATTGATGAGAACAGAACCCCATCTCCTCCTCACACTGATATAGTTGGCACATCTGGTGCAGCTGTTGAGGGGGATCCTGATCCTTCAGTTCAGGAAGCAGATCAACCAACTGAGATTGCAGAAATAGTTATTCAGTCAGATGTTTCCGCAGAGCAGATTCCAGAGCAAGTTGTTGTAGTTGATGATTCTGTTGAGAAGAGCACTTCTCTGTATGAGGATGGCTCAGGTATGAACAATGATTCTTCCTCTGATCAAGAAGAATTCACTGATGAGCAAGTGACTTCCAGAGTCACTTCCACTGATGCTGGAATATCATAGATGGTAGAGGAAATCATCTCCGATGATCCCTATTCATATGCCCTAAAAAGGATTCAAATGCTCAACCCTCTTCTTCTCCTGCAAAGACTTCAGAATAGATTCCCGATGTTCCCCTCTCCCCAAAACATATTGAGGGGGAGAATGAGATAATTCTCTCTGATGATGATGAGATCACTCCAGACCCAGGTTACCCCCTCTCAGAAGCATAAAATTCTCCCTCCCTACTTTTATTGGTGAGGAAGGGGAGGTCATGATTCATACCATCAGAGGCAAGAGCTCGATTGTCATTGAAGAAATCATTGTTTGGTCAGCTCAGGCTCTACCTCCTCCACATCCTCCAGCTATAGCCATTCCTGAAGATACCCTTCTGGGTAAGATTGAATCTCTGTTAGCTCAACAAAGAAAATATTTTGACAACTCTCTCAAAGTTGTCACAAACAATTTCACTGCTCTAGAGAAAGAGATGAGCAAAGGCTTTGCTTAAATTTAGAGTAATATAGATGACCTCAAACATCTATTCCAAATAGGTGGAATGGCTCTAGACCATACCATCACCAGTATTGGTCAAGACATGGAACAATCAGTCACTCTAGCCAATAACAAGATTCAGTTGGAAAAGAAAGCTCAAGAGCACAACTTCAAGACGTGTGAAGAAGTTGGCAAGTTCAAAGAAGAGGCTATAAGCACTCTATCTGTAGAAGTCAGAAAGGGGGAGGACAAAGTCAAAGAATATCTATCAAAATCCTCTACAAACATGAAGACCCTATGTGAAGCCAAGCTGAAAGAGATAAGTACTGATGTACCGACTGAGATCTTAAATGTTAAATTTCATACCTATGATACTGCAATTTGGATGCACAATCAGATCTTTCACGACTTCCAAGTCGATCCAAATGCAGCTCAACCTCCTCAACTTGACCCAACTGTCCAACAGCCAACTTTCCAGCAGCCTATTGCCCAGATGCCTACATTCTCTCCCAGACCTGAAGATTATGAAGCCCCTCCTGCAGAGTACACACATGTTTGGACTGAACAAGAGATGCCTCAAAATCCACCTCCAGAAATCCCAGTTCTTAAGAAAAGTAAATATGGTGACGGTGCCTCTGCAAGCCGATCCATTCCAAATCCAGAAGCTGAAAGAAGAAGAGCACAAGAATTTGCTGAAGTGTGGAGCCCAACCTCCAAGTCACTAATTCTTGAGACTCTAAAACTGGTTGTAGATTTTAATGAAGATAGAAATGATCATTACAGTTCCCAGGAATGAGAGTTGTATGAGAAATCTTTGACCAAGAGGAGAATCTATGATAGAGAATATGACAGAAATAATCCTAAGGCTCCTCCCAAACCTGCTAAGTACTACCCCAGGCCTTACAGCTATCAAAAGAGGCAGCAAGAAGAAAGAAAGACAACAACAACATCAATTCAAATGAGTGGAGTTTAGCCATAGTATAAAATGTTGTGGACCTGGATTCCTCTATGGACAATTTCTATATATGATTTTGAATTTTGCTGATATATTATTTCTTAATCATCATTGTTATCATTACTATGTTTACTAGTAAAGTATTTGATTATTTTGATGTAATTCACCTTAGTGTAGAGGGTTCTAACTTTTATAAATAGGGGGAGATTATTGGGTATTGTATCTACAATAACCCAGATTTATGTGAAAGCACGCTTGAACTAAGATGAATAAAGTTTGTATTTGATGTTATTCCGTGGTTAAGTGCTTGCAGGTCATAATTGCTAAGTGTAGACCAATGTCAGTTTACTGTGAGTCACCAAACACAGGACCATGCAATGTAATCACTCATTGTGTGATCCATAATGTTGACTCATGTGTAACCTCTCTATTGGCATGCACTTAATTTTTAAGTACTAAGGCAATGGAAGAATTCAAGGGTAGCTGTTTTCAACAAAGAAGAATAACAAATTATTTAGAAAATTTTTCTAAGTTCATTTCACGGGAAATTGAAAATGTTTGCCTCGAGAAGCCTAAGTCTAGTTCTCTAGAAAGCCTTGATGTTCTCGAGATACTATAAGAATTCTCGGGAAATTGTCTGAAAGTTGTCTAAGTCTTTTTCTCGAGAAATGTCATGAAGATTTCTCGAAAGCCAAGTCAGTTCTCGAATAATGCAATGGAGTTCTCGAGAAGTCGAATTTATTTCTCGAGAAAATGAAACTTCTTTCTTGAGAAATCCACTCCTTCTCAAGAAATCATTTCTCAAGTTTCAAAAGTTCTGTTAAGTAAATTTCTCGAAAGGCTTGGATGTTTTCTCGAGAAACTATTTTCTTCTCGAGAAACCTGGCTCCCACACTAGAATTCCGCCAAGTCTCCTTCTCGTAAAATAAGGTTATTCTCAAGAAATCAGTATTCCCTCTCACATAATTTTCTTCAAGTTCTTTTTTCAAGAAGGCAAGTTCTTTTCTCGAGAAGTCTTCTTATTCTCGAGAAATGCTGTTGAAGATTCTGAAGATTAAAAAGTCCATTCGTCGAATGGAGTTTGCTGTTCGTTGAACAGAATTTCTTTCGTCAAACGGAAATTCAAAGTCAATTCGTCGAACAAGATTTCTTTCGTCGACCAGAAATTAAAAATTAATTCGTCGAACGCAACTTCTATTTTGTCGAGCGCAACTTATCTTCGACTGATGGGATTTCAAATGTCAATTCGTATTTAATTTGATTAATTATCTTTCCTTAATGAATTCAGACCGTTAGAAAAGTTCTATATAAAGTCCTGTCGATGGATTCACAAACCCTGATCTTATCACTGCTAAGCTTATTCGAAATCAGAATCGCCGTACATTTACAGATCGGGAAAAAGCCGCACGCCGACATCTTCATTATTCATGGAAGCTTATTCCTCGATCCAGCGATTCGAAAGAAGAAGAAGGATTTGACAAGATCCTTGGTTTTAGATTCTTAATATCTCATTTGATCGTGTCAGATCCAAGAAATTTCAGATCGTGTTTATCTCAAGAATTCTTCCTCAACTTCTTCACCATGCTTTCAGTTTATCAAGAAAGAAGAAATCTGAAGTTTTCAGATCCGAAGTGAAGTTGTTTTTTTCATTATTGTTGTAAAAAATAATTTCAACTTTTGTAGGATCATTGTCTCCGAGCTTGTAGGAAGATTTATCTTCCGAGTGTAGATCCCGTTTTGGGGGATCGAGTTTGTAGTAGTGTGTTTACTCTGAGCTGTAGGAGCATTGCTCCGAGGTGTAGGATTGTTTAATCCGAGATATAGTGAAGTAGCCAAGTCTAGTCATGGCCCTAGATTGGTGAGGTGGAGAATGGACGTACCCAAGATTGGGGAACCACTATAATTCCTTGTGTTGTCTGGATTGTGCTTGATTATTTTCTGTGTTAAACTCTCTCAATTTTTTATTCCTCAAAAGACGCAGATCTCACCTATTCACCCGCCTCTAGGAGATTTAGGTAGATAACTTGATATTTTCACTTATACAAGCTTATAAGTTAAGAATCAGGTACGACAAATAGTAACTTATCATATAAAAGTGTCTACAAAAATTTATATGATGAGGATCTTCATGTGGTGTAATGCAATGCAATGAATGTATGTATGATGACTCACCCATGATTTACTCTAACTTGTTATGTTGACATAGACATTTAGTTTCAAATTTTTGAGGGTAGCGAACCACTCAAACACCTCCCATCGAGGGAAGAAGAAGATAGTTGAGTAGGCATCTCCACTACTAGACGGGTATACACACTATTGGACCTAGTCTACATGTATGCCTCAACGCAAAGAACCAAATAGCAGAGGCCCTGCATACTTACTCGGTCATCTGAGTCTTAAAAGGAATGGAAGTGGTCGTTGGGAAGTAAGTACCAAAGAGCCCAACCCAACCCACCTTAGTTTATCTACCAGCTTTCGTCGGTGTAACAGTCGGTAGGCTTGTAGACCCGTCAAATGTAATCCTCTCACTATGATCAATATGCAAGTGTTTGTTCCAACACACCCATGAGTTTCCCATGATTATTTCGTGCTATTAAGCACCCAAGTACTATAAGTCCTTAATACAATGTATCATATACAAGTTCATTCAATGCTAATTTGCATCCAAAAACCTACCAACCGGGTTCTTAACATATTATCTTAGGATATTGTTGAAATCAAAAACTCGGTCTCTGTGGAGTCCACCCTTGGGGAAGGGGTTATCACACACTTATTTTTCTCTCGCGATCCAAACGACTAAGGAAAAAGAACAAGGGACAGACCCAAGGGATCAGCGTTGAGGTCCCACTACACACCAGAAAGATCTTAGAGTGCTTCCTCTCCCTAGCAAAATGCCGAGCTAAGGATACCTCAGAAAGCACAAGAAGACCTGGGCACAAGAAATGCAAGCCTTCTGAGGTACCCCCTTGGGTCTATTTAAAGATTTCTAAAAATGGCCTATAAATATCCAACCTCCGCTATTCTAAATAGCTATGTGCAGCCTAACTTGGTCTGCCAACATCGTAACTATGGTGTTCGGACAGGCTATAGACATGCTAGTGGGGGTAAAATAGTAAAAAATCATCACAAGAGACTGGGTGAGTGGCCCTATGGATCCTCTACTTGTCGGGGCGGCGCATGCTGGATGGAGCTGGCACTCGCTGCCTCTTCCCAGCCCTGGACGAGTGCAGGCCTTGCTTACCCCACTCGCCCACTGCACATCGAACCCTATAGGACGTGTGCGAGCCGACCCACTCCACTCGCCCGCTGCTCACCGAGCCCATGGGGCGAGTGCGAGCCAACCCATTCCACTCGCCCCTCAAACGATCCACCCCACTTGGGCGAGCCGAACAACTGGACTTTGGCCGATCTGGCTCCTATCGACCGCTACTAGCCGGATACGGGGTTGTACACAATCCCGGCTCTTTGCGTTGTTGGCCCAAGCTCGGAAAGAAACATCCAACCCCCCTAATATACGACGAGTATGACAGGGCCAGAGAATCTCTTAGTGGGTTCCACCAGCGATTATAAATACATGCCCACGTACCTGGATGGCCTCCGTCATTCCCCTTACTTGAGTCTTGCCGAGATGCCTCTCTCCAAAGAGCTCCAAAGAAGCTTAGCTGTGCTAGTGAGCTCAACGCCGCTCGCGCTATCGCACTAATCGGCATGCCTCCCATCGCTGCACTACGTGAGCTGACGAAAATCAATCCTTCCAAGAAGGCTAAGTCCATCCCAAAGGATGACGAATCCATTAACCGCGACCTGGAATCCACCCTTACTCCTAGGATCGCCTCCTCAAAACTAGCTACCGACTTTAAGGGGAAAATGTTTGTCGACATTCCTGCCGACCCCAAGAACTAATAGTCTAATGCCGAGACCTCCACACCACGAGTCCACACTCCACACGACGACTCGTGGCCTTAGAATCCCCCCGAAACTCGCCTGTAGAGCGATTCGCCCCCTTTGGGAGCACGGGGCTGGATTCCCTGAAGATCAGGTCACTAACTCGCACTCTTTTATAGCAGCCAACAAATACTCCTACACACGTGGGGAAAAGGGTCGAGATCATCCCAGTTCGCAGCTTCAACCTCATCTCCCCGGGAATCCATCCTCCGGGTCGCGGAAAGAACTTAGCCCTACCTCCTCCGTACACCTTCCAAGAACTGCCGAGCTCATCCCATTAGCTCCGCTTTCTATAGAATGTTTTGCCTAGGCCTCTTTGTTGCTCGCACCCTCTTTCTGCTTGAGTTGATTGTTTTTGCAGGGCTCCCTACTCTGTCTGAAGTTGAAGAATCTTCAAAACAAGCTCGTCACTCGCCACCCCCTGAGTCTGGGGTGGAGAGCTTCCTGGTTGACTTGCTAGATCCTACCAATCTGAGGCGGCGAGTAGTGGAGGTGCTGAAGAAGTAGGACGCCTCCCTATACAAACTTCGAGCGGACAACACATATAGCGAGCAGAGGCTGCAGGCGCTGTAGCGGGACTATGTGCTGCTCGAGGATAAGGTGGAGCATTGCTCGGCGAGTGAGATGATGTCCCCCACCACAATTATGGAGAGAATTGATGAAAACTTGTAGAACTTCGGTAGGGATCTAGACCTGGTCCGCGAGTTACTCAACACGCGATGACCTCTGGGGATGGGGGCGCGAGGCCGGGGTAGATGGAAATGGCTCCCTAGATGAGCCTACTAGCCCTCGCCCCCCCAGCTCCCCAGCTCTTGCGGGTTTAGCGAACTTTTCTTCCGCTTGTTATGAACTTTCTTCTTGGGGCTGCGATTTCCCTGTCTGTAATAACTTAAATAATTTTTTAGAACTCAATATGCTGTTCGAAATAATACGCCGTGCTGACTAGGTTTTTCTCGCACGAGGATAGGCCAGGTCGTCGAGTCGGTGAGTCAGAGTCGGCGAGCTAGGGGTCGGTTAGTTGAGGATGGTGAGCTGAGCCTACCGAGCTGGGGGCTGACAAGTTGAGGCTTGAGAGCTAAGCCTAGCGAGCTGGGGCTGGCGAGCTAGGGCTAGCCATAAATTCAGTTTTCTATAAATAGGTCCCCTCACCAACCCCTTGGCTATTGCATTTATTGCATTCACACCCCCTTTGCTGCTCTGCACGCTACCTGCTCTGCTTGCTACCTGCTCTCGCATCCCAACTCTTTCGCAGACATGGTCAAGATGCGACCTGATGCCGACGGGCGGTCCAAGTGCTCCCATCAGTTCGCCGAATACCTCTTCTTTAACAGAAACACCACCGAGCACAAGCTCGCCACCTTCAAGACCGAGTACCTGCCCCCTAAATATGAGGCACGTCGGCCTACAGAGGGCGAGGCCATCAGAACTTTCTACCGGGACGAGCTCACCTTTCCCATCTTGCACTCCAAGGTGGGGTTGCGCTTGCCCCTATGGATAGAGATTTGCCAGATCCTCAAGTACTTTAGGGGCAGTTGCAGCCCAGCTAAACCTGAATGCGATCACCATGATGATTGCATTCGCCTTCCAGCTCCATCGAGAGCGTATTGAGTTCAACCTCGCCGTCTTCGGCAAACTCTTCACCTACTGTGCGACCAACAACGAGGTTGCCTTCCTTATGGGCTCGCACATCAAGATCCGCGATACCGCAAATAAAAGCCACAACTGGGTCTCTAAGGTCGTCTTCAATATGGGAGATGTGGGCAACATTCCCTTCTCCTCCAGCAAAAGAGCGAGGAGGTATATCGGCCTCTAATGCTATCCGACATCGACGTCGAGCTGTATAGGTTCTTCCTGGGGAAGGACTTTGAGGTTGCCTTCCTTCGAAGGGGCCTCGACTTGATCCTCCATGATCTTCCCGACGAAGGTATAAATCTTCCCTACTCGCCCTACCGGCTCGCGCACAATCATCAATTTTCTATCCTAAGTCATTTTCTACAGACGAGCGATCAATTCCCGAGCATCCGCCCCATGCAGACTCGGGAGTCTATCCGAACCCGGTCGCGCACGAGCGGACAGCATTAGAATCCTGTCAAGGTGATCTGGGGTCTGGCGGACCCTCCTCTAGCAAGAAACGACCTGGCCTCGAAGGGCCCGGCTCGCCTCGCCTCTCCCCACTGCCAAAGAAGTTGAAGTCCATGGTCTCCAAGAGGGGGCAACAACAACAACAACAAATCTGCATAAGCTCGCCAGAGACCACACCCGAAGGGTCACTAGAGAGCTTGCTAAAGGGCTCTCTAGAGAAAAACGTAGAGGGTGGTGAGCCCTCCGCCTCCCCTATTGCAGAGGCAACTGTGGCCTGCGAGCACGGCCTGCCGAAGATCCACCCCTTTTCGGTTTTGGGGGAAAATCAAAAGACTCGGCCGGCGAGCCGATGGTGTGATGGGATGAGCAGACCCACAGGGTTTCCATCTCATCACTCCATCCTCCTAGTCGGGGAGTCAACCTTCCTCCGGGAACGCCTGGCTTCGGCCTGTATGGGCGGTAGGATGCCAAGGCCTACAAAGGCCTGACTCTTCGGCAGTACGACTGTGTGGGTCTACAAGCCCAGATGCGGGCCTTGGAGCTGCATTACATGGTGGTCTACCGTGGCTTCAACCTCAACCACCAGCTGCTAAAAGCCGAGCAGGATCACGACCTCGCCAAGGATAATGCTACCTACCCGGCGAGGAGACTATAAGTCACGTAGAACCTCCTCGCAAAGGCCACCAACGGGATGGTAAGCGCCGACCATCCCATTCCTTTTTCCCTTAGGATTTTTCACGCATGTTAATCTTATCTTTCCTTTCTTCCCAGGATGCCGAAGACACGAGAGAGCTGCGAGCTCGCACCGCCGAGTTGGAGGCTCGCGCTGCCGAGACCGAGGCTCGCGCCACCGAGCTGGAGAAGGAGAACAACAGACTGAGGGAGGAGAACAAAGGGCTCAAGGGCAAACTGATTCGTCAGACAGACATCTTCCTCCCTAAGTCTGGCGGCGAGCCGAGCATCCCTACCAAATGGCCAAAAGCCTATAGTGAGGCCAAGGTAACCTAAAGGTTGCAGATCAATTCCATCAGCACCACCTACTACACCCTCTAGATAATGAAAGACATGGATTTGCTGGTGGAGGTATGCGAGGAGATCTTGACGAGGGACCTTGTGCCAAACCTGTTCCTGCCGGCTACCCCTCCCAGCAAGAAGGAGGAAATCTTCGAGTGGCTATTCCAGGATGTCAAGAGCTACAAGACAACCACACATCCGGAGGGGAGGGCAAGGAGGACCACCCGTTTGGGGGAGAGGGCGAGAGCCGACTCGCGCCTCCATCCCATTTTTGCTTTTTCTTCTATTGTAATTCTCTTCCCTCTTTTTGTAACCTCGCCGAGGCGAGCTCCCCATTTTGTAACAATGACATGTTAATGAAAAAAGAAATTGACACACATTTTTCTTCTCTTTTTTTTGAACTTACTGTAATGTACTCGCCTGTGAGCTTCCCTCCTCTATAGAGCAACCTCACCAGGGTAGAGCGGGCCGTTAGAATGTATTTGAGTTAGGATTCGTACCCGCGGGGGGGGGGGGGGGGGGGGGGGTCCTTGGGAACTCGTTACCCCCGAATAGTCAAGAGGCAGATTCTTGTCATCATACAGCTGAAATTGTTAAAAATTCCCAAGTAAAATTTTAAGAGGGTGGAAATGTACCGCCGAGGACTGCCTTCCACAGTAGATGCTGAGATGTCAGCTCTCCATCCCCTTTACACTGCCTTTAGATATTCACCCCATGGTAATTAGGCTGGATTGTTTGCCAAACTGGGCCCGCGAATACCAAGCACGCTTATAATGAATCTTCTTCTTTGAGGCTTGGTGACAAAGCAAAGAATCTTCCAAGTAAAACTTTGGCGGGATGGAATGTAACTGCTGACATTGGTCTCGGCTCGCCGACCTGCCAAGGTATCGGCTCGCTGACCTGCCAAGGTCTCGGCTCGCCCTTACCAACTTGCCTTGAGATTTGCTAGATTCAACATTTTCCCAACCTATGCCCCAAGAAACTTCAGATGCCTGGTGTTGATTGGCAAGCACGATCTGGGATAGATCCAGGACTAAAATGTGTCCTTCGAGGATCCCGGACCTGTCAGTTAGGTGTAAGACAGACAGCGGGAGCACCTCGAGACCTATCTCCAGGGTCAGAATACTTTCCATCAGTCAACCTCCGGGCGCTAGCACCGGCCCAATCAGCTAGGTGGGAGCCGGATAGCGGGTGTTGAACATCAACCGGTCTCAGCCCTCTAGGATCATAACGATGTCACTCGAGGATCCCGACCTTGCTAGCTAGGTGGAAGCCTGACAGAGGGAGCATCTCGGGGCCTAACCCTAGAGTGAGAAAGCTTTCCATCATTTAACCTCTGGGCGCTTCCACCGGACCAATTAGCTAGGTGGGAGCCTGACGACAGGTGTTAAGCATCAACCATTCTCGGCCCTCTAGGGTCATAATGACGTCACTCGAGGATCCCGGCCCTGCCAGTTAGGTGGAAGCCTGGCAACGGGAGCATCTCGGGACCTAACCCTAGAGCGAGAAAACTTTCCATCAGCCAATCTCCGGCCCTGCCAACTAGGTGGAAGCCTGGCAGCAGGAGTATTTTAGGACTGCTTGATAAATACTTGCCACAAACTTGATCTGCAAAAAAGTTGGAGCATCAAAGGATTTCATATTCATCGAAGGAATGGACGTACATATTTTTACGGATAGAAATGCTTCAAGTCATCACCACTCTAGGTGTGACTTAGGGTCTCACCCTCCACATTTCGGAGATGGTACCCCCCCTGACCTTAGGGATTCCTGGACAATATACGGGCCCTCACAATTAGGGTTGAGTTTCCCCACTACAGCTGATCTCCCTACTGCATCCACCTTCTTTAGGACCAAGTCCCCTTCAGCGAACTGTTTGAGCTTGACGTGCTTGTCATAGTACTTAGCCATTCTTCACTTTACCTCTTCCTGTCGGATGGAGGAGAGATCACACAACTATTCCTCTATGTCAAGGGAGAGCCGTAGCTCCTCCTCGTTTTTAGTTTGCCATTCTTGCCTTCCTGCCTCTGCCTCGACCACCCGAGGCGTCTGGACCTTTAACTCTATTGGAAGCATGACCTCACACCTATGGGAGAGTTGAAGGGAGTCTCCCCCATGGCAGTGTTAGGAGTGGTTCTAAGAGCCCAAAGAAATGAAGGAAGTTGTTCCACCCAGCTACCCTTCAAATTCTTCACCTTATTCTTGAGGAGGTTGACGATGATTTTGTTCGCCGCCTCCACCTGCCCATTGCTCCTGGGAGGGTGGGCGCCGCGAACCTAAGATCAATCCCGAGCTGTCCACAGAAATTGATGAACTCGGTGCTAGCGAACTGAGGTCCATTGTCCGTGACAATAGCCTGGAGTAGGCCGTGCCGTCAGATGATCTCCCCCCAAATGAAGTTCCTTATTACCTGGGGGTCACCTTGGCTAGCGCCTTCACTTCAAACCACTTAGAAAAATAGTTGACCATAACAAGCAAGAACCTCCTTTGTCCGCTGGCTTGGGGGAAAGGTCCTACCAAATCCATCCCCCAAATGGCTAAGTGCCAGGGGGCCATGATACTCCTGAACCACTGAGCTGGTTGGAGTTAGAGGGGGCAAACAACTGGCACTTGTGGCATTTCCTTGTGAACTCCACAACATCCTGACTTAGTGTCGGCCAGAAGTACCCCTGTCATACTATCCTCCCTTCAAAGGTTCTGTTTCCCGAATGACTTCTGCACTCCCCTAAATGCACCTCCTCTAGAATCCTCTGGACCTCCCTCTTGGCCACGCAACGTGTCAACATCCCCGAGAGAGTCTTCCTATATAATTTCCCATCACGCATGAAATAATATATCGACTTGTGCTTGAACTTCTTCTTATCCATCCCTTCCGGGAGCTCCCTTGGGGATAGGAATGTTGCGAAAGGGTACATCCACGAGGGGTGTTGATCCACCTCCATCAGCTCCCCCTCTTGGATGGATGGTCAAAATAGGTTATTGATGGCACACCCCACCCGGGGACCATGCTTGGCTAGCTGATCAACCTGCTCATTCTCTTCCCGCGGTACATATCGAATGGAAATGGTCTGGAACATACCGATGAACCCCTTCACCTTTGCCAAGTACAACTAGAGAGTAGGTTACCTTACCTAAAAGTCCCAATTGATCTGGGAGGCCACCACCATGGAGTTAGTGAGCACCTCCACATCATGCAGCCCCAGCTACTTGGCTAGGCGCAACCCTGCTATCACAGCCTCGTACTTGGCCTGATTATTATTGATGGAAAAATGCACCACCACCATCAGCTCGATCCTTGTTCCCTGAGGGCTCTCCAAGATCACCCCCACCCTCAGGGATCCCATCCCGAAGCGCCGCCCACCATCACCTTCCAAGGGACCGAGCGAGTGAGTTCTGCCTCCGCCACCTCGACCACATAGTCAGCCAGAAAGTCTGTCATTGCTTGGGCCTTGATCGAGAGGCGCGGGACACAAGAGATATCTAACTCACTTAGCTCTACTGATCACTTTGACAACCTTCCTGAATGATACACCCCCTCGAAGATGTTGCAGAGGGGATGGTCAGTCACTACTCGGCTAGAGTGTGCCTGGAAATAGGGTTGAAGCCTCTGAGCCGAGATTAATAGAGCAAAGGCCAGCTTTTCCCAGATAGGATAATGGAGCTCTGCATTCCTCATGACTTGGCTTACGTAGTATATGAGCAGCTGTCTCTTCCCCTTTTCCCGAACAAGGACAGAGCTTAGGGCCTCCGCTCCAACCCCAAGATATAAAGATAGGTCCTCCCCCGCCTTCGGCCCTTAGAGCGCGGAGGGGGGGGGGGGGCTTAGTTAACAACCTCTTCAAGGCCTGGAACACCTCCTCGTATTCCTTCGTCCATTCAAACTTCTTGCCTCCCCCTCAATGCTTCGAAGAAGGGAGAACACTTCTCCCTAGCCCGGGAAAGGAACCTTCTTAGCCCTGCCAATTTTTCTGTCAGCCGCTGGACCTCCTCAGAATTCTGAGGTGATCCCAACTCCATGATTTCTTTGACTTTGTCAGGATTTAGCTCCACCTCTGTGGGGGTGAGGAGATGGCCCCAAAACTCGCCCCTCCTGGCCCCGAAGACACACTTCAAGGGGTTCAGCCTTATCTTGTATCTCCAGAGGGTGCCAAAGGTCTCCTCCAGATCTTGGAGGTGGGAGTCCACCTCCCGGCTCTTGATTATCAGACCATCTACGTACACCTTCAGGTTACTCCACTTTTTCTCTTGGAAGACCCGACCCATCATCTTTTGGTATGTTGCCCCTGTATTTTTCAACCAAAAGGGCATCATCTTGTAGCAGTAGCTCCCATCCCTAGTGATGAAGGAGACATCTTTTACCTCGGTGGGGGGGGGGGGGGCATCCTGATCTGATGATAGCCTGAAAAAGCATCTAAGAAACTCCGATAGAGATGGCAACCCCAAATATGATGAAGAAGGCGACGACACGCTTACATAAGATCTTTCTCCGTCTCAAGTCAAAGACTTGCGGCGCCGTGGTGACCATGTGGAGCGATGTTACAATCTCCGCCCTCGACGCTAGACAACCTATTAATATTTATTTGCATTTATTTGAGAGCATTCTATTTTGTCATGTTATGTTTAAACTTTGTGTGTTGTTTATTTTTTATTTGGGGCTGCATATAGCCAAACATTGTTGTAAGCCTATATAAGACCTTGCTATTGCTATTATTATTAAGTTGAATGATAAGAAAGATTGAAACCCTAATTCTTACTTTAGAATTTCCCTCCTCCTGCTCCTTCAAAATTAGGCCAAGCCTTGCTCCTCTCCAAACCTCCGACCATTTTCTCCTCCTCCTCTCTCCCTCTCCAAACTGCCGGCCAACCTCCTTGCCACTATCCTCTAGCCTCTTTCCCCACCAACTCGAGCAACCCCTTCTCTAGAGAAAACCGACCACCCTCAACATCACAAATCCCGACCACCCTCATCCCAACAAAAACCGACCAGCCCTCAACTATTTGGGTGGATCTCGGCCAAGGTTCAAGATTTCTCCTTGTGAATCCTACTCCGGGGTGAAGCGAAGAAGGCAGACGAGTTTACTCTCCATATGGCATGACTCCGACGGAGCTGTTGAAGAGAAATCCAGATTAGTGAATCAAAATCATCCATTTTGATTGGGTAACGAAACTTTTCTACTTTTGTGTGTTTTCCCTCTAGATTTTCATTGTAGTGGATTTATTTTAGCGTGATCTTTGAAACGTTGGAATTTTCGTGGTTTTCTTCGATTGATTTTGTTGTTCATCCTTGTTTCATTTAAGTTCGAGAGGATTGTCGAACCTCATTTTCTTTTTATTGGGAGAGATCTACTGTATCCGAATCGTAAATTTTGGTAGATCTCTTTTGGTACACCCACTGCTTGATCAGACCGGGTGGGTCCTTTTAGCCGGAAAGAATATTGTCCTATAGCCTTTGTTCGATCCTAAACGGTTTGGCTGCCCGCACGTTAGCATTTAATTGATAAAATTGTGTAACGTATGTGCCGCATTGAAGTTTCTGTGCGGACATAAATTGGGTCATTGAGAGAAAGTCGTGTTTGTCCGTTAACAACCTGTGTCAACATGTGAGCCTGCATCAATTTGGTATCAGAGGGAGCTTCACGTCAATTTCCTAATCGGCATCCTCCCCTATTCCTTAGGACGTCGACACACACTTGTCTTGCCATTTATTTGTCAAAATTACAAAAAGTTTTTATTCCTGGTCTGCCAATAGCGGCATAAAATTTTTATTTCTCTGCAAAAAAATTAATTTTTTTTTAATAATCTCCTTATTATTTTCAGTAAGAAAATCAAAATAAAATATTTTTCTACCCTAGATATTAAGCGAGAAAAATTCCATTCGTTGTATTTTCCTTGAGTCAGAATTACTATTACTTTGCATGCGCACTACATTGGGCACCGAGTATTCCCCGTCTTCCTCCAAAATGACGGACAAGCGGGAAGCTGGTCACATTCCTATAGCGATTGAAGAACTCCGCCAGGAGTTCACAGATCAGTTGACGGAGATTAGTGAGATGCTACACGACTTAAGATTAAATCAAGCGGCTCCCCGTAATCAAGCCGCCAACCCACGTGATGATGGGAATAATAATCATAACAACAATAACAACAACAATAATGAACATATCCCACGTGCACCGTATGAGTTTGACATTACTAGAGCTGCCCAGGTCAAACCCCCATCATATGATGGATTGGGTGAACCCAAGGTTTTCCTAGACTAGGTTATGGAAATAGAATGCTACTTTGAGTGGCACAATTTAATTGACGTGGATAAGGTGCTAGTGGAGAGGATTATGTTGTTAGGTAGAGCTAAGATATTCTGGTTAAATGAGGAACGATGCCTGAGAACTATGGATAATGAATTAAAATTGGTTGGGCAGGCATGAAGGCCATGCTGACAGACAAGTACGCCCCTGCGTACCATCGAACGCAGATGTTTGAAGATTTGGATACCCTTAAACAAGGGAATAGGTCGGTCTCTGAGTATATGAGCCTTCTTAAGTATGTGATGGTTAGATGTGGTGTGATGGAGATGCCAGAGATCACCCTCTCTAGGTTTCATAAGGGATTAAACCCTAACATTCAGTTTAAACTACTGTGTTATGGTCACACCGACCTAAACACCACCTTTAATGTTGCATTAGATATTGAGAAGCACAACGTTCATAAGAATATGACTCGCTTATTTAAGAAGGGAAAGTTCATCTTACGACCACCTCCACCTCCACCTATAAGGATAAGGGTAAGTTCCGGTCCACTGACTCAAACTCCGTAGTCGTGACTGCTAGGAATATTAAACCCAATGGGTGAGAGAGTTCCTGTATGAAGGGTCAGTAAAACAAATGCTACCTATTTTGCTTACAGGATTCTGGACCATTACGCTAGTGAGTGTCCTACTAAGCCCATGCCCCTAACACTTTTAGATTCCTCGTGTGAGTCAGACAGACTTATATATAAGGCAGGAGAAGATAGCGAGTCAGAAGGAGTGTAGAGCGATATAAAGGATGATGCTCATATGATGGTCATGCGGTGTATTCTGGCTACTCCACGAGCATTAGATGACTGGAATAGGACGAATATTTTTTTGTTAAATTTTAAGAGTGGAGAGAAGTGGTGTAAGTTAATCATTGATAGTGGAAGTTGTAGGAACGTGATCTCTTAAAACGCAGTGTCCCGAATGTTAATAGCTACTGAGCCGCACCCTCACCCTTATTAGGTCGCCTTGGTAAATAAGACATCCCTCCCAGTTTCGGAGCGTTGTTTGGTTCCCCTTACCATCAAGGCTTACTTTGAAAAGTTTTGGTGTGACGTCATCCCCATGGATGCATGTAATGTTTTACTTGGACGCCCATGGATTTATGACAATGATGTTACTTATTTAGGGCGATCCAATACATATGAGTTTAAGTTTAATGGCAAGACCATTATCTTACAACCTACCCCGCTTAAGGATCCGTCGGTCTCTTCTAAAGGCACGATTGTGCCTGTAGAGAAGAAAACATTAAGTTTGATAGGTAAGAAGGAGTTTGAGCGCGAGACCTTTATAGACGGTGTCATGTATGCGTTAGTATGCTTGCAAGTCAAGGAAGATAGCTCATCTTTTGCAAACTTACCTCTAGGATTGAAGACCCTTTTGGAAGAATTTAAGGATGTCTACCCAGATGATTTACCTCCCGAGTTACCCCCCATGCGAGAAATTCAACACGAGATTGATTTCGTTCCGAGTTTCTCGTTTCCCAACCTTGCCCATTTTTGACTCTACCCCTCCACACACCTTGAATTGAAAAAATTAATTTTGGATTTGCTAAGTAAGGGGTTCGTTCGACATAGTAAGAGTCCTTGTGCTGTACCTGCATTATTGGTTCCTTAGAAAGATGGTTCTTGGAAGATGTGTTTGGATTATAGGGCCATAAATAAAATAACTGTCAAATACAGGTTTCTCATCCCTCGATTGGACGTATTATTGGTCATGTTAGCCGGGGCCACAATTTTTTCTAAATTAGATCTTAAGAGTGGCTACCATCAAATCAGGATTATTGAGGGAGATGAGTGGAAGACGACATTTAAATCAAAGGACAGACTTTATGAGTGGTTGGTGCTCTGGGAAGGGCTCACTAATGGCCCAAGTACATTTTCAAGATTAATGATGTTAGTGTTCAAACCTTACCTAGGAAAATTTGTAGTCATATTTTGATGATATCCTAGTGTTTAGCGCCTCACTGAACGATCATGAGTCTCACTTGAGGACAGTACTTACCACATTGCGAACCGAGAAATTAATTGTTAATCTTAAAAAATGTACGTTTAATGTTCCATCTGTGGAGTTCCTTGGTTATATTGTAAGTTTGGAGGACATCCATGTTGACCCTAAGAAGGTCCAAGCCATCAAGGATTGGCCGGAACCAACCAATATACGGGATGTTCGAAGTTTTAATGGTCTAGCTACTTTTTACCTCCGATTTATCCGAGATTTTAGTAGTATCATGGCACCGATCACAGAGTGCATGAAGAAGGGAGATTTTATGTGGACCAAATCGGCCACAAAAGCATTTGAAACAATTAAATTCCGAATGTCGGAAGCTCCTCTTATACGATTACTAAATTTTAAAAGGTTTTTGAATTATCCTGTGACGCGTCTGGAGTCGGTATTGGTGGTGTTTTGAGTTAAGAGGGTCATCCTGTTGGATACTTTAGTAAGAAACTTACGGGACCGAAATTAAATTATTTTAATTATGACAGAGAGTTTTATGCGGTTATTCGGTGCCTACAACATTAGCGACATTATTTAATCTCTAAGGAATTTGTTATCCTATCCGACCACGAGGCTTTGTGGTTCATCAATTCCCAAAATAAAGTTAGCCCAAGGCTTGCTAAATGGGTCTCCTATCTTCAAGAGTACACCTTTATAATTAAACATCTTAAGGGAACTTTAAATCGTGTGGCAGATGCTCTTAGTCGTGTCTCCTTACTGTTATCTATGCTAGAGGTGAAAGTGATTGAGTTTGATAGGATAAAGGATGAGTACGTTAATTGTCAGATTTTTAGGAAATCTATTATTCCACGCAAAACAACTCTCCCACCACCATTTCAGCATATTATATCCGGGACGGTTATTTATTCAAACATTCGAACCTTTGTATTCCTCGTTCTTCCCTTCGACATTCCATTGTATGGGAATTACATAGTGGTTGTCTAGGTGGTCATTTCGGGCGTGATAAGACCATAATGTTAGTAGAAGATAAGTTCCACTGGCTATACCTTAAATCTACGTTAATAAAGTTGTGGGAAGTTGTCGCTCATGTTAACTAGCTAAGGGAAATTATATGAATGCGGGACTTTATACCACTCTTTCGATTCCTTTCATCCCCAAGGAAGATGTTAGTATGGATTTTATTCTAGGCCTACCAGTCACGTTTAGACGTCATGACTCCATTCTAGTGGTAGTAGATTGGTTCTCTAAGATGGCCTATTTTATTGCGTGTAGTAAGACCGATGATGCGTCAAATGTGGCAAAATTATTTTTAAGGAAGTTGCAGGGCATCATGGTGTTCCAAAAATTATAGTGACCGATAGAGATGTGAGATTTACTTGTTTTTTTTGGAAGACCCTGTAGAGTATTATGGGCACCAAACTATTGTTTACTTCGGCCTACCATCCACAGACATATGAGCAAACAGAAGTGGTAAACAGAAGTCTGGGGAGTTTACTTTATTGTCTTGTGGGTTACCACAAGAGTACGTGGGACCTAATCCTTCCTCATACTCAGTTAGCGTACAACAACTCAAAAAATAGGTCCACAAGTTTATCACCAAATGAGATTGTGGAAGGATATAAAGCACAAGTGCCACTTGACTTGATTCCGTTGCCGCCATCTTATAAGTCAAGTTAATTTGCACAGGATTTTGCCTCTCATATTCATAATTTGCATAAACACATTAATGAAGCGCTAAGCACACAATATGCATCTTATCAAGCTCATGCTAACATACATAAAAGAGTGTCTCACTTTAAGGTTGGCGATTTAGTCTCGGTGCGTCTCATCCCTGAACGGATACCTTTGGGCACTATAAAAAAGTTGGCGAATCGGCGAGCTGAACCTTTTCGGATTTTAAAGGAATAAGGAGAAAACGCATATCTTTTGGAGTTACCCACTGATTGTGGTATTTCCCCTATTTTTAATGTTTTTGATTTAACACCATATGTATCTCCACCACTTGAATTATCTAACTTCCCGTTTGGTTCCACTGCATTTTCTAATGGGTTGGGGGCTGAGCTTGTTTCTGGATTGCTCTCTCCATCAGTCTCCAATGGAGGTACATTGACTGTTGTTGAAGAAAATTTTCTTCCTTTATTGACTAATGCTTTTCCCAGGTTCCCCAGGACCACCTTTTTACATGACAGGATCCTCAAAGATGAAGTGCTTTCCTCTCCAAGTGGTGATGTTTGCTGCTACTTGATTCGATGGCGTGATCGTTCGGCCTCCGATTACTCCTGGCTTCTTGAATCGGAGGTGGATCTTTTGGATGATGCTCTTCTGCGCCGGTACCTTCAGACCAACTCATCGGTAATGAGTACTTTCGAGCGGGGGAGGATTGATGGTCACGGTGACCCCAAATATGATGAAGAAGACAACGTCATGCTTACGAAAGATCTTTCTCTGTCTCTAGTCAAAGACTTGCGGCACCGTGGTGACCGTGTGAAGCGACGTTACAATCTCCACCCTAGGCGCTAGATAACCTATTAATATTTATTTGCATTTATTTGAGAGCATTCTATTTTGTCATGTTATGTTTAAAGTTTGTGTGTTGTTTATTTTTTATTTGGGTCTGCATATAGCCAAACATTGTTGTAAGCCTATATAAGGCCTGGCTATTGCTATTATTATTAAGTTGAATGATAATAAAGATTGAAACCCTAATTCCTCCTTTAGAATTTCCCTCCTACTCCTTCAAAATTCGTCCAAGCCTTGCTCCCTCTACAAATCGCCGACCATTTTCTCCTCCTCTCTCCCACTCCAAACCGTCGGCCAACCTCCTTGCCACCACCATCTAGCCTCTTTACCCACCATCCCGAGCAGCCCCTTCTATAGAGAAACCCTTCCACCCTCATCATCACAAAACCCGACCACCCTCATCCCAACAAAAACTGACCAACCCTCAACTCTTTTGGTGGATCTCGGCCAAGGTTCAAGATTCCTCATGAATCCAACTCTGGCGTGAAGCGAAGAAGGCAGACTAGTTTCCTCTCCATCCGGCATGACTCCAACAGAGCTGTTGAAGAGCAATCCAGATTAGTGAATCAGAATCATCCATTCCGATTGGGTAACGAAACTTTTCTACTTTTTGTGTTTTATCTCTAGATTTTCATTATGGTGGATTTACTTTTGCATGATCTTTGAAACGTTGGAATTTTCGTGGTTTTTTTCGATTGATTTTGTTGTTCATCCTTGTTTTATTTAAGTTCGAGAGGATTGTCGAACCTTATTTTCTTTTTATTCGGAGAGATTAACCGTTTCCGAATCGTAAATTTTGGTAGATCTCTTTTGGTACAACAACTGCTTGATCGGACCGGGTGGGTCTTTTTAGCCGGAAAGAATATTGGCCTATAGCCTTTGTTCGATCCTAAACGGTTTGGCTGCCCGCACGTTAGCATTTAATTGATAAAATTGTGTAACGTCTGTGCCGTATTGAAGTTTCTGTGCGAACATAAATTGGGTCATTGAGAGAAAGTCGTGTTTGTCCGTTAACAACCTGTGTCAACATGTGAGCCTGCATCATTTTGGTATCAGAGGGAGGTTCACATCAATTACTAATTTGCACCCTCGCCCTATTCCTTAGGATGTCGACACGCACATGTCTTGCCATTTATATATCAAAATTTTTTTAAAAAATATCCTGGTCTGACAATATCGGCCTAAATTTTTTATTTTTCTGCAAAAAAATCAATTTTTTTTAATAATCTCTTTATTATTTTCAGTAAGAAAATTTAAAAAAAATATATATTTTTCTACCTTGATATTAAGCGGGAAAAATTCCATCTGTTGTATTTTCCTTGAGTCAGAATCATTGTTACTTTGCATGCGTACTAGTTTGGGCACGGAGTATTCCCCGTCTTCCTCCCAAATGGCGGACAAGAGGGAAGCGGGTCACGTTCCCGAAGCGATTAAAGAACTCGGCCTGGAGTTCACATATCAGTTGACGGAGATTAGTGAGATGCTACACGACTTAAGATTAAATCAAGCGGCTCCCCGTAATCAAGCCGCCAACCCACGTGATGATGGGAATAATAATCATAACAATAACAACAATAATAATGAACATGTCCCACGTGCACCGTATGATTATAGGGCCATAAATAAAATAACTGTCAAATATAGGTTTCCCATCCCTCGAGTGGACGACTTATTAGACATGTTAGCCGGAGCTACTATTTTTTCTAAATTAGATATTAAGTGTGGCAACCATCAAATCAGGATTAGGGAGGGAGATGTGTGAAAGACGACATTTAAATCAAAGGACGGACTTTATTAGTGGTTGGTGCTCGGGTAAGGGCTAACTAATGGCCCAAGTACATTTTCAAGATTGATGACGTTAGTGTTCAGACCTTACCTAGGAAAATTCGTAGTTATATATTTTGATGATATCCTAGTTTTTAGTGCCTCACCGAACGATCATGAGTCTCACTCGAGGACAATACTTACCAGGTTGCGAACAGAGAAATTATTTGTTAATCTTAAAAAATGTACATTTAATGTCCCATCTGTGGAGTTCCTTGGTTATATTGTAAGTTCGGAGGGTATCCATGTTGACCCTAAGAAGGTCAAAGCCATCAACGATTGGCCGGAACCAACCAATATAAGGGATGTTCAGAGTTTTCATGGTCTAGCTACTTTTTACCGCCGATTTATCCGGGATTTTAGTAGTATCATGACACCGATCACAGAATGCATGAAGAAGGGATATTTTACGTTGACCAAATCGGCCGCAAAAGTATTTGAAACAATTAAATCCCAAATGTCCGAAGCTCCTCTTTTACAATTACCAGATTTTAATAAGGTTTTTGAATTGTCCTGTGACGCATCTGGAGTCAGTATTGGTGGTGTTTTGAGTCAAGAGGGTCATCCTGTTGGATACTTTTGTGAGAAACTTGCGGGATCGAAATTAAATTATTCTAATTATGATAGAGAGTTTTATGCGGTTATTCGGTGCCTACAACATTGGCGACATTATTTAATCACTAAGGAATTTGCTATCCTATCCGACCACGAGGCTTTTAGGTTCATCAATTCCCAAATTAAAGTTAGCCCAAGGCATGCTAAATTTGTCTCCTATATTCAGGAGTACACCTTTATAATGAAACATCTTAAGGAAAGTTTAAATCATGTGGCGGATGCTCTTAGTCATGTCTCCTTACTGTTGTCTACGCTAGAGGTGAAAGTGAATTGGTTTGATAGGATAAAGGATGAGTACGTTGATAATTTGGATTTCAAGGAAATCAATTATTCCACACAGAACAACTATCTCACTACCATTTCAGCATATTATATTTGGGGCGGGTATTTATTCAAACATTCGAAGCGTTGTAATCCTCGTTCTTCCCTTCGACATTTCATTGTATGTGAATTACATAGTGGTGGTCTAGGTGGACATTTCGGGCGTGATAAGACCATTACGTTAGAATATGATAAGTTCCACTGGTCAGGCTTTAAATCTACGGTTAATAAAGTTGTCGAAAGTTGTCGCTCGTTTTAACTAGATAAGGGAAATAAAATGAATGTGGGACTTTATACCTCTCTTCCGATTCCTTCCATACCCTGGGAAGATGTTAATATGGATTTTATTCTTAGCCTACCTGTCACGTTTAGACGTCATGACTCCATTCTAGTGGTAGTAGATTGGTTCTCTAAGATGGCCTATTTTATTGTGTGTAGTAAGACTGATGATGCGTCAAATGTGGTGAAATTATTTTTTAAGAAGTTTTGGGGCATCGGGGCATTCCAAAAATGATAGTGACCGATAGAGATGTGAAATTTAGTCATTATTTTTGGAAGACCCTGTGGTGGATTATGGGCACCAAAATATTGTTTACTTCGGTCTACTATCCACAGACAGATGGGCAAATGGAAGTGGTAAATAGAAGTCTGGGGAGTTTACTTCGTTGTCTTGTGGGTGACCACAAATGTACGTGGGACCTAATCCTTCCTCATGCTCAATTAACGTACAAATCAAAAAATAGGTCAATAGGTTTATCACCAAATGAGATCGTTCACGGATATCAAGCACCAGTGCCACTTGATTTGATTCCATTGCTGCCATCTTATAAGTCAAGTCAATTTGCACAAGATTTTTGCCTCTCATGTTCATAATTTGCATAAACACATTAATGAAGCGCTACCACACAATATGCATCTTATCAAGCTCATGCTAACATACATAAAAGAGACTCTCACTTTAAGGTTGACGATTTAGTCTTGGTGCGTCTCGTCCCTGAACGGATGCCTTCGGGCACTATAAAAAATTTGGCGAATCGATGAGCTAGACCTTTTCGGATTTTAAAGAAATTAGGAGAAAACACATATCTTTTGGAGTTACCAACCTATTGGGGTATTTCCCCTATTTTTAATGTTTCTTATTTAATGCCATATGTATCACCACCACTTGAATTATCTAACTGCACGTTTGGTTCCACTGCATTTTCTAATGGGTTGGGGGGTAAGCTTGTTTCTTGATCGCTCTCTCCTTCAGTCTCCAATGGAGGTACGTTGACTGTTGATGAAGAAACTTTTCCTCTTTTATTTCCTAATGATTTTACCAGGTTCCGCAGGACCACCTCTTTGCTTGAAAGGATCCTCAAATATGAATTGCTTTCCTCTCCAAGTGGTGATGTTCGTCGCTACTTGATTCGATGGCATGATCATCCAGCCTCCGATGACTCTTAGCTTCTTGAATCGGAGGTGGCTCTTTTGGATGATGTTATTATGTGCCTGTACCTTCAGACAAACTCATCAGTGATGAGTACTTTCGAGCGGGGGAGGATTGATGGAGATGGCGACCCCCAACATGATGAAGAAGACAACGACATGCTTACGGAATATCTTTCTCCGTCTCCAGTCAAAGACTCACGGCGCCGTGGTGACCATGTGGAGCAATGTTACAATCTCCTCCCTTGGCGCTAGACAACCTATTAATATTTATTTGCATTTATTTGCATTTATTTGAGAGCATTCTATTATGTCAAATTAAGTTAAAACTTTGTGTGTCATTTATTTTTTATTTGGGGCTGCATATAGCCAAACATTATTGTAAGCCTATATAAGGCCTTGCTATTGCTATTATTATTAATTTGAATGATAAGAAAGATTGAAACCCTAATTCCTCTTTAGAATTTCCCTCCTCCTCCTTCAAAATTTGGCCAAGCCTTGCTCCCTCTCCAAACTGCTGACCATTTTCTCCTCCTCCTCTCTCCCTCTCCAAACCACCGACCAACCTCCTTGCCACCACCCTCTAGCCTCTTTCCCCACCAACTCGAGCATCCCCTTCTTTAGAGAAACCCAACCACCCTCATCATCACAAAACCCGACCACCCTCATCCCAACAAAAAATGACCAGCCCTCAACTCTTTGGGTGGATATCGGCCAAGGTTCAAGATTCCTCCTTGTGAATCCTACTCCGGCGTGAAGCGAAGAAGGCAGACGAGTTTCCTCTCCATCCGGTGTAACTCTGGCGGAGCTGTTCACGAGCAATCTAGATTAGTGAATCAGAATCATCCATTCCGATTGGGTAACAAAACTTATTTACTTTTGTGTGTTTTCCCTCTAGATTTTCATTGTGGTGGATTTACTTTAGCGTGATCTTTAAACGTTGGAATTTTCGTGGTTTTATTCGATTGATTTTGTTGTTCATCCTTATTTCATTTAAGTTCGAGAGGATTTACGAACCTCATTTTCTTTTTGTTGGGAGAGATCTACCATTTTCCGAATCATAAATTTTGGTAGATCTCTTTTGGTACAACCACCGCTCGATCAGACTGGGTGGGTCCTTTTAGCCGGAAAGAATATTGGCCTATAGCCTTTGTTCGATCCTAAACGGTTTGGATGCCCGTACGTTTACATTTAATTGATAAAATTGTGTAACGTGTATGCCACGTTGAAGTTTCTGTGCGAACGTAAATTGGGTCATTAAGATAAAGTCGTGTTTGTCAGATAACAACCAGTGTCAACGTGTGAGCCTGCATCAAACTTATTACAGGAAAACCGACCGTTGAGCCAACTAGCGCATCGATTCAAGGCAAGGGGTAACAATCCTTAGGACACAAATTATTAAGTAAGGCAAAATCAACACACATTCTCCACCGGTCGTCCCCCTTTTTTACCATTACAACAATGGAGACCCAGACGGGGTATTGGATTTCGGATACAAAGCCAGCTTTAAAGAGTTTAGCCACCTCCTCCCTGATGGGCTCGACCAGCTTGTCTGCGATGGACCTCTTCTTCTACTGGATGGGGCGAGCCTCTGGATCCAGATTAAGGAGGTGGCAGGCGATGTCCGCATCGATCCCTGACATCTCTGCCGCACTTCAAGCGAAGATGTCCACGTTCTTCTGGATGCATGCCAAGATCCTCTCCTGCTCCACCGGGGTCATCCCCCTGCTGATGCGCACCTTCTCCACCTTGACCCCAAAGGTTGGAACTTCCATCTCCACCACCTCTTTCGTAGCCTCCAGATGAGACTTCTCTCCCCATTCTCCAATGTCCTCCCTACTGGGACAAGGAACCCCTCCTTAGATTCCTCTACGGTCATTGCCTCGGTCGAATCCTCCTAGACCTCTGCCACCACCACCTGGGCGTGGTTCTCTTCCACTTCCATTTCTACTCTCTCTTCCTCCTGCTCCGCCACCTCCATCCTCCGTTGAAAGTTAATCCTATGGGTAGATAATCACCTTGAGGGGGGGGGGGGGGTGAATTGGTGTCTTTTAAAATACTTTGTCAATTATTTATCACTTAAATGTTCAGCATATAATATACTTGAGAAATTAGCTTCACATTAACTCAGCACAATTGAACCACAGAACACATCACATGCAAATCTCAGAACTTAGCACACAAAGAATTAATAGTGGTTCCCCAATCTAGGGTAAACCCACTTCCCCCCTTCTTCCTCACTAGCAATATGCTAGATAAGGTTATAGCTCCTCTTCAACTCAGATCCAAAGATCTTGTAGACTCAATCAGTTAAAAAACCTACACTAAGACCAACAAGTCCAACCTTAGAGATTCACCCAATCTCCTACCTCAGGTCCCTCAAGAACCCTACCTCAGCCTTTATAACACAGGCTTACACCTCAGTGATCCCACTCAAATCACCTACCTCAGGTCCCTCAAGAACCCTACCTCAGCCTTTATAAATTAGACTTATAACTCAAATATAAACTCTCCTACCCACTAAAATCTCAAGGAGATCTTACAAAATTAAGAGGAAAAAATATTAAGAAAATAAATCTATAATTGACTTATCTGAATGAATTCTGTTGGGTATTGTATCCACAATTACCTGGATTTGAAGAAACCTCCAGTCAAGCTAAGATGGATTCACAATGTATTTGACAATCTCCTATTAAGTTGTGCTTGCAGCTATTCCATGCTAAGTACACACCAATGTCAGGGTGCAGTGGGTCAATATACACGGGTCTGCGCAACGTAATCCCTCGTTGAGCAGATCAGTGTGTTGACTCACGTGTGCTCTCTCTATTGGAGTGTACTTACTTTCAATTACAGGGTCGAGATAGATCAAGAGCAGAAGAGGAGCAAAGATGGGTCAAAGACCAAGTTCATAGGAAGGAAGAGAAAAAGCGTCTAAGTAAAAATCGACGGGAATCACTAAGTGATTCTCGCCGATTCGACATGAATCATTAGTGATTCTCGCTGAATCGTCGAGAATTAGTCAGTGATTCCAGCCGACTTCATCCGGCTAACTGTCCTCCTACAAGAAATCTGCTAAGGCAGAATCGACGGGAATCACCAAGTGATTCTCGCCGATTTGACGAGAATCACCTTGTATTCCCGCCGATTCCCTCCGGATGACCAGATTTCCAACTGGAATTCTGCTGAGGCAAATTTGACGGGAATCGTGAGTGATTCCCGCCGACTTCGACGGGAATCACAAGCGATTCTCGCCGAATTTGCCTTCGGAAAAATTCCCGTTCGCTGGACCGATCCAAGTTCTCTGTGCGCCGTTTTGAACGGGACTAGAGCTTCTCCTTGTTGGCCCCACAACGGTCATTTAGGGTTGGCTTCCAGTATATATACTCGCGTATTTGAACATACCATGGTATTGAATAACGGAAAATAAAACCGAGGCCGAGCGTGCCCTAGCCGATCGCGGAACTTCACCGATCGCCGTCGCCGCTCGCAAGCTAGTCATCGCCGCTGATCTTAGAGATTCTTTGATCTTCCGACAATCGTACCGAGGCAAGCCTAGCATCTCACGCTTCTCTCTTGAGATCTCTTGTCTCTCGATTTGTTGAACGAGGATAGTTCTTCATTCCAAATCGATTGAGACGACTGATCCGATTGAGATCGTTGGTAGACCATGCTTGCTTCGTCAAGAAGTTTTGATCTACAAAGCATCGCCGCCGCATTCACTTGCCGCCGCCGATCTTGTCAAGATCCTCTCCAAGAGACAACACCGGTCGTGGATTCTTCGTCTCTTTCAAGAAAGCTTCAATGAACGAAGAAGGACATCGGGATCTCCACAAGTTTGTTTGTATTTCTTGTACATTCAATTTTTTGTTTTGTTGTTAAGGAATTGTTGTTCCTAGTTATAAGGGTTGGGTGCAACCCGTGGTGGAGGAGTAGTGCCTCCTTTGGTTGGAAGGGTTCCTTCCGTAGTATGAGGATTGGATTTCAATCCGATTGGTGAAGTGACCGAGTCGTCCCTTGGTGGGAGATAGGTCAAAGGGGGAGAGTGGACGTACCCAAATCGGGGAATAACTATAATTTCTTGTGTGCTTTTCTGTGCTGTGTTTGTTATTTGTGCAGGTTATTTAAATTCCGCAAAAGACTGCATGACACCTTTCCCCCCCCCCCATAGGTGGAATTAGTCGACACTAGATACTTTCAAGTGGTATCAGAGGGAGGTTACTCGTCAATAAGGTTAACACCTTGAGTAAGATCCTGCTTCTAGTGTCAAGAAGAATACAAGACTCAAGCATGGAGCTGTACACTGATGTCTCTCCTTTGAGACTCCCTTCCTGCACAAAAGAGTACTATCCCATCTCTAAAATGAGAGTTCAGTTTCATCTGGAGGCCATTGACCCTCGTGCATCATTCATTATGGAAGAGGGTCCCTTCAATCCCATGAAGGCTTCCGGTTCTGGAGAAGATCTCCAAATCCCAAAGAGTACCGCAGAGATGTTTGAAACTGAGCTCTCACTTTTCAACTTGGACAAGCTGGTACGACAGATCATCTCTGATGTTTGGTAAGGGTCTTCTCTTACAATATTGGATAAGTGCAAGACTGTAAAGTCCATGTGGGAAACAATCTCTGACCTCATGGAAGAAAAAAAGGCTGTCGGGACTGAATGCTAGCAAGAGGATGAGTCTTATGTGGGGGTTCTCGTCTCTGATGATGAATGTCAAGAACAACTTCTCAATATCAGAGCTCCGGTATCTCTATCAGAGACTGAAGAAGAGATTGAGGAATGCAGTTGTGATGAAGCTGAAACCTCAGTCTCAGCTGACCATAACTCTAACCCTAATCAGCACGATCAGGACCAGGTATCTTCCTCTTACTGATCTCTTCCTCTTGTATCTCCTGAAGACAGGAGAAGTTCAAAGGTTTGTTTATTTTTTGATGCTAGGGAAATAGACAGTTTCAATCAAAAGATTGAAACTCTTGATTCCCTTCGTAGTGCCCTTCAGAAGAGCAACTTGCTTGTGGAGAAACAAGCTATGGAAATTGCTCAGTTGAGGACCATGATGGATCTCCAATTGGAATCCATCAAGGTGAAGGACTCAAAGATCTCAGATCTAGAGTTTTCTCTAGAGACCGAGAAGAGAATAGTATCTAACTTTTCCAAGGTAGATGCTATTAAGAGAAAGGGAGAAAACGGGTGGATCTCACGAATTATAAAAACGTGGAGAAATGGGGAAACTATTTTCAGACCCCCCACACCGAGTAGGAAGGGAACACATCATGCCTTCAGGTATGACCATAAGAACAACTATGGTCACTGCAAGAATGATCAACCCTCATATGGAAATACCCATAGTGCAAGTGCTGTTATGGATACCCATGAGAAAATACATTTGGCTCATAATGAACCTTTTGTATTCACTGCCTCAGCCTCAACACTTCTTGAGATTGCAGGAACCAGCTCTCACAATACCTCTCACCACCCTAGGAAGCAGGGAAAGGGGGTCGGCAAACATGCAGCAAGTATCTATGGGGCCCCCCAGATGTGTGCTGACTGGAAAGAAGGCACCACCTCCCAGGCCTCATGACACTCACCACATGTTCTCCATCCACCCTCCCTCGTGTCTCGGTGGAAAGGGTAAATCTTAGAGCAGAACCTGCTCTGCCCCTATAAGACCTATGATCGTGACAAACTAAGTCAGTAGATCTAGTCAGAAAAGGAGATACAATATTCATGAGTGCTGGTGCTGTGGTAAAGTGGGTCACTTTGCCATAGATTGTTGGCACAATCCTTTTGTGCAAAGGGAAAGGGTATGTCCACATCCCTTGGCTAGAGATAGCCTTCCTGACAGAAATCCTGTAGGAAGGCATTTTGTATTTTATGCTGACAAGAACTTAGGACCCAATACATATTGGGTTCCTAAGGTAAGGTAATTCGTTTCTGCAGGATAGTCTAGGTACCCTTGAACATAATGGGACCTAGACAAGAGGTGTTCCAGGAATGCTATAGAACAAGTATATGGGATAAGAGATAATGCTAACTACATTGTCCTAATTGAACTGGATACCTGTTGTACTTCAAATAGTAGATCCGAATGATCAACCTGAAGATCCCAGGTACGCGCATTCAGTTTCGAAAATTGAATCTCATTACATAGAAGTATATATATATATCCAAACAAATACATAGATTCTCCTTCAAGATATAAATATATATATACACACATTTGATGGATGGACACGAATGCTAATAACTGCATGATCCTTAGTTTGGAATCTAATAATTTTTTTTATATATCATTGATAATGTGAGACAGTGGGTGTCAATCGGTCCGATGAAACTCAAGGGACGTGTGCTAGTAGTTGCAACGAAAATGTTACCTTTTCACTCACCAAGAAATAGCAAGTGCTTAATTCTAGGGTTAACCTCCCTTTGACTCGGCTTAGTTATTCTGACCGGGATATTTATTATCCAACAGTTAATAGGGCAAAGTTTCGAATTAACAGAAATTCAAATCGACAATTTAAATTTATCGATATAAAAACGGTCAAGCGGAAACCTGCCATTCCCAGCGGAAATATAAGATACAGCGGTAATTATAGGAAATAAATAGCGCTCGGAAATCCCAACCCTTCGTATTTTGGAAATAGCGGAAATTCCACCCGTTTCTCCCGTCGCGTGGTGATATCATTGACTCCCGATCGCCTCTCGTCGACTCAAGCTCCCATCGATTATAGTCCGCCGCTGTCCTCTCTCCGTTGGCTCGGTGTTCCCGTATTTGGCATCTTCTTGACGCAAGGCTCTCGCCGATTCACCGCCAGCATTCCCGCTCTCGTCGAATCACGCTCCCTTCGATTGCAGTCCTGAGGCAAGCCGCTTATTCGACTAGGGCTTCTCTGTCACAACCCGCATTTTCCCCAAATTAAATAATTATCAGAGTATGAGAAAACGCGCGTCATGATGCTACGTCAAGCAGGGAATAACTGCTGACGCTCAGGCAAAACCAACTGCTACTCCTTATGAAAGAATATCATGAGATTAATGATTAGAAAATCAGTAATATTCTAGAGGCCGTATCACTCGGCTCGGTGGATCACCTAGTCCACAGTTTAAAACTATACTTATGCGCTGCGGAAAAAAAAATACTTTATTCAGGTTTAGCATCCTAAAGGGTGTGTAAGAGTTCCAAGAGAACCACTCATACTATGCAAGACTCTACATTTAATTTATATTATATATAGGAAAACGGTCTTTATACGCTGCTTGGAAAATAGTGATTTAGTTTTATAAAACATGTTGATCATGAGCTTACTTATAAGAATAATTATAGTTTAAAAGTAACTAGCAACCTAGCATAAATCCTCCTCAGAGCAAGTAGACTATCTCCAGAAAACGGTAGCAGCATAAGTAATATATCCAGTACAAAGGTAAAACTACCAGTGGGCGCCAACAACCTGACACAAACCAACTGGCACATATGTATGTCTGTAAGAAAGTACTGAAAACTACCACACCAACAAGGCAAACGGATCTCCAAAGTCCAAGAGACCACCAACACCACCACTGCAAACTAGCCACCCAACTGGCTACAGCTCAGAACCTGAGGCATTCCAAAAGAAAACAGAATACCTCAACAAGCAAAACAAGGTAAAAACTGCATGAAAGAGTCAACCAAAGGGGGAAAAGTAATTGAAAAACATGTCGTAGAAAGAGCCACAACTGTCCAAAATAGGACGACAAGAAATGCACTACGTGCGAGGAAACAGCATCAACCCAGCTCAGGAACAACATCCTGCAGGGCCTACTAGACTACCAAGAGCCCAAAGTGCTGCAATCTACCAAGGAAGAAACTTCTAACACCCTAAGCTGTGGGAGATGGTAGTAGAAAAACAACAACATGGATCCGGGTTGGAGGCAAACTCAGTCTCCCAACCACCAATTTCCATGCCAACAAGCTCATGGGTCTACATGATAAAGCACAAGGGACCTTCCACCCCCTTGCTCAGCCCATACCTGGAGCAAGATAGAAGAATAGGGGTGGCCTTGGCTAGATTACACAACACCTCCCCCATAAAGAGCTTCAAACCACCACTACTATCCACATCCCACGATTCGGCCTTTAGGAAAGAAAACATGGCCGACAAGGAAACTACAAATATAATCAAGGAAACTCACTCGGGAACATAAATCGAGGAAAGAGAAATAGTGTTGAAGTTACTCAACACGGCTCGGCGTTGGGTGGAATCCACTCAGTGCCTAACTAGACCTTGGCGTTGAGTGAGTTAGCCTTAATCAGCGCCAGAACAGCCATGGCGTTGAGTGAGGTCCACTCCCTCAACGCCTTCAGCAAAACCACAAAACCTAACAGCGGCGTTGAGTGAGTCTACCTCCCTCAATGCAAAAACAGCTTTGGCATTGAGTGAGGTCAACTCACTCTACGCCAAAGTTCACTTCCGCAGGAGAACCCTAAGCCAATGCCAACAAGAGAAGGTCGGCGGGAATGCCGCCTGATTCTCGCCGAATCGGCGGGAATGCAGGACGATTCTCGCCGAATCGGCGAGAATGCAGGATGATTCTCGACGACCGGCGGGAATCCAGAATGATTCTCGCCGAATCGGTGGGAATCAAGGATGATTCTCGCCGAATCGGCGGGAATCAAGGTTGATTATCGCCGATCGGTGGGAATCACTGACGATACACGTCGAAATCGGTGGGAATCACTTGGTGATTCCCGTCGATTTTGACTTAGACAAAAATTTTCACTCAATCACCCAACCACTCAGCCGCAAAGAACAAACCGAACTATGGCTTTGAGTGTGTCCACCACACTCAACGCCAAGTCCGGGCGGCTTTTGGCTTTGAGTGTGTGCACCACACTCAACACCAAAACTCGAGAGTCTACCAAGACTAGTTCTAACCAGAGCCCTACCACAACAAACTCCCTCACTCTCTCTCTCGGCTCCACACGCAAAAGCACCCAACTAGAACTACAAATCTGGAGTCTAAATGGTGAACACAACTAGCACGAGGAGCAAACAGCCCAAGGAGGGGGCTCATAGGAGAATCTAAGCCCTAAAACTTAGCAAGATAATAAGAGAATAAGCATGGTTTCTACCCTAGGGCTAACCGGGAAACATTCCAAAATTCAAAAGAACAACAATGACAAGGGCAAGAATACCACTTGCCTCGATTTCCGGAGAAGCTTGGTCGGCTTTCCCTCCTCTTCGTTCTGCACTAGAAGGAGAAGCACCTAACAAGCAAACCGTACATTAATGGCGGAAAATCACAAGAACCGGAAATCCAAGTCTCCTAAAACTCCACAAAAATCAAATATCTTACCGTCGAAATGAAGATCTGAGCGAGAGCAAGACAACGCCGCTTTCGAAATCGAAATCTGTCCACGAACAAGCCCGGAATCACCGTCCGAAGGGGAAGCAGGCCGGCGGTTTTCCTCCGTTTTCCGCGAACAGGAGGGGCGACGGTTTCGGTCTGGTCTCGGGAAGGAGGAAGGAGAAGTGGGTCCGCCACTTCTTAACAAGGCTTTTATAATAAAAGGACACACCTATTCGGACCTAACCGCTGCCTAAACCGCCGGTTCACTTAATTTAAAAGGGTTTCTAATTTGTTTTTACTAATAACACACCCAAAACGACTCGAAAACCGAACCACCTCGGAATTCGACGAAATTTGCACCGTAGCTAAATATCCATGCTACGAACACAACGACGAAGTCGAAATTAACTTTCAACGAACAGAACTCGAGTTATACCCAAATAAATCCAAACACAAACATTCCCCCGAGAGGCCACACCGGGTCACCCAAAACGACTCGGCTTGCTAGGGAGATATTGCCAACAGGCTATAGAATAGGGCACTCAGTTCTAAGGAGTTAAACCACACTCCACAAATGGCACAAGACACAGAAATGCGTCATCGTAACGCCAAACGAGAATTAAATAATTGCAGAAAAAAAATCGGGGGCGTTATATTCTCTCCGCTCGATGCAAGGGTAACGATCGTTCCTCATTAAATCACTAGCTTGTTTGTAACTTGTCTAGTTCCTACTAGTTTAGTTCCTAATCTATAGATTTAGATAGCGTTAATTCCCTTGGATGTTACTTGTTTAGGTTTATAACGGCTCCTCGAACCACGGCCAGGCTCCTCACTGGGAGTGAGTTGGTTAGGACTGGCTTCGCCCATGCTTCTGATGAATTCAGGAACATCATCCTGATGATCAAGCAAGCCGGGCTCTCCTTTATACTCGAGCACCCGTGCAATGTTCTAGATAAGGAAGTTATTGAGTTCTATGCAACCTCCAAGCTACGTCACGAGGACACCTTGATAAAGAGTAAGATTGCTGGACTAAGAATCAAGATGACTGCTGCAAATCTATCACATCATCTGCAAATCCCCAGCTCTGAATAAGAGGACTACCTGGATGAAAATTATTGTGCAAGGAAACTACTATTCTGTGGACTAGCTCGAGGGACCAAGGCCATCAAATGCAAGGACATGAACGAGGAAGGAAAGCTCCTCTCGGATATCATAGGAAAAGTTTTGATCAGCAAACCAGGCTCCCATGATCATATTTCAGGGGATATGTTTAAGATCCTGATGGCTGTGGTGTGCAGAAAGAGACTCAACTGGGGGGCCATGCTGTTTGAGAAGATAAAAGATACCCTACGAACTCCTAACTTTGGGAGAATCATCAGCCTATACCTGAATCAGATGGACGAAGACAGGTTTGATATGAGCTAGGGAGTTCCTCTTCACTACTTAAAGAAGATGGACTCCAGCGTTTTTGATAGATGGGGGAGGAGAATTGGCCAAGGAGGTGCAGCTGAAGAACATGGTGATGAAGAAGACAGAGCTCCGGTGTTCAGAAATTCCTTGGGTGAGCCCAGTGAAGTTCCTGATCTGCTGCATGCAGGAACTGAGGGGGAGTCTTTACCCATTCCTTTTGATGCCCTCAGGATGGATGTCTCAATTTCAGATCAAGCAGATGCCGTTACTTATATTACCCTGATCGCGAAGGATGCAGTGGATACCCTCGCTACCGATCAGGCTGACGAGGAGGATGTGGAGGATGACATGGAAGATAATGCTGCTGATAAGGATGATGTGGAGAATGTGGCTGCTGATGATGTGAATAATGAGCAAGTTGGAAATGAAATGACCATGAGGGAGAGTGATGTTGACCTCCCCTCTGAGGAACAGGTTCCATTAAAAGTTCCTGATGAATTTGGCGCAACAATGAAGGGGGAGACTCCCGACAGGGGATGATAAGTACATATGGAAAAACAATAGAGGCTTCCCCTATGCCCCATAAGAGACTGTGAATCTATCTAGCTCCACCAGTGTATCTGCAGAAGAGAATCCTGACTCCCAGAGTCCTACCCTCCCTGAGCATGACCAGGACATGCATCAGGCTCATCTTCTAAGACCTAGCCTGGTAAATCACATGGTAAATATCATTCAAGGTATAGTGGATGAGCTGAAGGCCTCTTTTGAACGATCTCATAACAAGGTGCTGAAACGAATTAAGCAATCTGAGGATCTAAAACTTAAAAATGTTGTGGAGATAAATCAGAAGCTGGATATGATGGAACAAAAGTTTAAAGCTAAGTATGCAGAGGCCGGCACTGCCGTCAATCTTCTAATGCAAGGGCTTAAGAAGAATACAGCTGATCTGGCAGTGGTAAACCAAAATGCACATGTTGTGGCCAACAACATCAAGTTGTTCGATACAAACATGGTGACACTCAATGAAAATCAGACATCCCAGCTGAACGAGTTCACTAAGACTGTTAAGCATATAAAAGAGTCACTGCGTACCTATGCAAACTCCATTGCCCTAGAAGCCAAAAGGGGGAGAATTAATATACAGCTAAGATGGCAGGGCTTGAACAAATCATGGTTGACAACTTCATGCAGTCAAATAAGTATGTTTTTGAAAGCTGTCACTGGCTAGTTCAGCAAGCATCTGGTATATAAATTCCAATTCCGGTTCCTCCTCCTGATGAGGTTACAACTGTTGCTGATGAGGTTGCAAGTGCTGAGGAGGTTCCCTTGAGTGAAGCTGATGCCAGAAAGGCTGCTAGGGCCGCTGCCAAGGCTGCTCATAGGGCTATGCTTGATCACGAGGCCATTGCAAAAGAAAAAAGGAAACTTCAAGAAGGAACTTCCAAAGAGACTCCAGCTGAGAGGAAAGTAAGATTGAAGGAAAGTGAAGTGAAGAATGAACGGTGGAGTCCCACATCGAGGAGCATCATACTTGATACTTTCATGCTACAACAACGAGGAGAGCTGAATAGAAATGAAGTATACAGTCAGTATGAGTGGGAGATGCACAAGGAGTATGAGGCGAAAAGAAACATATTCTTCAGGTCTAACACTGTGGAACATAAAGCTCCTTAACCCAGATACTACCCGAAGCCAAAGGAGTACTTTGAAAGACAAAGCAAGAAGTTCCAGGCTGAACAACTAAAGTATGCTCAGGAAAAGGAATAGATTTTCTTTCTATATGCGTGTATATCATTTCTTGTATTTAAATGAACAATCTTTGGATATATATATATATATATGTATATATATATATATGTATATATATATATATATATATATATATATATATATATATATGATCACATGCTGATTCATTTGTTGTTCTGAATGCGTGAAATTTTATTATTCTGAATTCTTGTCTCGCACATTTGTTATGTATATCTTTCTGGTTGGTGTAATTCATCTTAGCTAGTAGGATTTGTGCTTCTTCAAATAGGAGGAGATTGTTGGGTATTGTATCCACAATTACTTGGATTTGAAGAAACCTCCAGTCAAGCTAAGATGGATTCACAATATATTTGACAATCTCCTATTAAGTTGTGCTTGCAGCTATTCCATGCTAAGTACACACCAATGTCAGGGTACAGTGGGTCAATATACACGGGTCTGCGCAACTTAATCCCTCGTTGAGCAGATCAGTGTGTTGACTCACGTGTGCTCTCTCTATTGGAGTGTACTTACTTTCAAGTACAGGGTCGAGATAGATCAAGAGAAGAAGAGGAGCAAAGATGGGTCAAAGACCAAGTTCATAGGAAGGAAGAGAAAAAGCGTCTAAGTAAAAATCGATGGGAATCACTAAGTGATTCTCGCTGATTCGACGGGAATCATTATTGATACTCGCCGAATCGTCGAGAATCAGTCAGTGATTCCCGCCGAATTCATCCGACTGACTGTCCTCCTACAAGAAATCTGCTAAGGCAGAATCGATGGGAATCACCAAGTGATTCTCGTCGATTCGACGAGAATCACCTTGCATTCCCGCCGATTCCCTCCGGATGACCAGATTTCCAACTGGAATTCTGCCGAGGCAAATTCGACGGGAATCATGAGTGATTCCCCCCGACTTCGACGGGAATCACCAGCGATTGTCGCCGAATTTGCCTTAGGCAAAATTCCCGTTCGCTGGACCGATCCAAGTTCTCTGTGCGCCGTTTTGAACGGGACTAGGGCTTCTCCTTGTTGGCCCCACAATGGTAATTTAGGGTTGGCTTCCAGTATATATACTCGCGTATTTGAACATACCATGGTATTGAATAACGGAAAATAAAACCGAGGCCGAGCGTGCCCTAGCCGATTGCGGAACTTCACTGATCGCCGTCGCCGCTCGCAAGCTAGTCGCTGCCACTGATCTTTGAGATTCTTTGATCTTCCGACGACAGTACCGAGGCAAGCCTAGCGTCTCACGCTTCTCTATCGAGATCTCTTGTCTCTCGATTTATTGAACGAGGATAGTTCTTCATTCCAAATTGATTGAGATGACTAATCCGGTTGAGATCGTTGGTAGACCTTGCTTGCTTCGTCAAGAAGTTTGGATCTATAAAGCATCACCGCCGCATTCACTTGCCGCCGCCGATCTTGTCAAGATCCTCTCCAAGAGAGAACACCGGTCATGTATTCTTCATCTATTTCAAGAAAGCTTCAACGAACGAAGAAGGACATCGGGATCTCCACAAGTTTGTTCGTATTTCTTGTACATTAAATTATTGTTTTGTTATTAAGGAATTGTTGTTCCTAGTTGTAAGGGTTGGGTGCAACCCGTGGTGGAGGAGTAGTGACTCCTTTGGTTGGGAGGGTTCCTTCCTTAGTGTGAGGATTGGATTTCAATCCGGTTGGTGAAGTGACCGAGTCGTCCCTTGGTGGGAGATAGGTCGAAGGGGGAGAGTGGACGTACCCAAATCGGGGAACCACTATAATTGCTTATGTGCTTTTCTGTGCTGTGTTTTTTATTTGTGCAGGTTATTTAAATTCCGCAAAATACTGCACGACACCTATTCCCCCACCCCCCATAGGTGGACTTAGTCGACACTAGATACTTTCAAATTCAGATTCTTCAATTCAGCTGCAAAGAAATAAATCTTGATGAATAATCTGGCCGAAGAGATACTTCGCTGGATCTGCAAACTCCTTGATGATCGGCTTGATTTCCTTGAAATATTTGTAGAATAGATCCACTTGAATCTTCTGATCACTTAATGAAAGGATCTGACAATCTTCTTGAAGACTTTCGTCTTCCTCCTCTTCCTTGGAATTGTCATCCTCCCCTGACTTAGAAAAAATTAGAATGAGATTTTCTGATCTGTTGAATTAATTACTTCCTTCTATAAAGACAACCCCTCTATTTATAGCCTTTGTGGATTGCTGGATTCTGTTTGATGACATCAGTATATGACATCATACTTCAAATTCTCCTTTAAACTATTTCTTTTGAGATACCACGTTACTGTAGCTGATGTGACATTTCTGACTTGTCTTGACACTTCTGTGTTGACTCTGCACATCTTGAGAAACATAAGTATCGAGATTTCCAAAGTGTCTCGACACTAAATTGCTTAAGTGTTCTTAGAAGGTGTCAAGAAATCTTAGCAGTCTCGACAAAATTTTACTTAGAAGAATTTTCAGGCTGAACTTGAATGTGGCGAGAACGTTGACTTGTCTCGACACAACTATCATCTGTGTCGACATCTGTAAACCTACATTGTGTCGAGATAGTTGAATTGTCTCGACACAACTATCTGCTGGGTGTTGACACTTTTATGCTTGCTTTATTTCTTCAATGTATCGAGACTGTTGAATTGTCTCAACACTCCAGTCTTCCGGTGTCGACACTTTTATACTTGCTTTAATCCATTATTTTGTCGAGATAGTTGATTTGTCTAGACACTATTTTACTTAGTATAATTTTCAGTCTTCTTTGTGTCGAGACATTTGACTTGTCTACACTTCAGTCTCCTATGTATCAAGACATTTGTATTGTCTCGACACTACAGTCTTAAGATTCCAGGTGTCGAGATAGCTGACTTGTCTCGACACTGCTGACTTTGTCTTCAAGGCGTCGAGATAGCTGACTTATATCGACACTGCTGTATTGAATCTTCAATGTTTCGAGTTAGCTGACTTGTCTCGACACTGCTGACTTAGACTTCAAAGTGTTGAGATAACAGACTTTTCTCGACATAACTTCTGCAAAGGTGTCAAAATTGTTGAAGTGTGTCGACACTTTTGTACTTAGCCAATTTTCTGCACTACAAGTTGCTAGATGCTAACTGTGCTGACTTCACTCAGCACTTTGCTGACTTCAGTCAATGCTTTTGTACTTAGGCAATTTTTCTTCACTTTTTAGTCAACTTCTTAGAGTCCACCTATCAATGTAACTTGGACCACCTGTCAAATCAATATGACATAGGCAACCTGCAAGCATGAACTAAAATATACATCAAAAACATATTTGTGTATATCATTGAGTTGAAAGGGCTTCTTCAAATCTAGTACATTGTGTCCAATGTACCCAACGATCTCCCCCTATTTAGAGAAGTCAAAACCCCAATTCAATGATATACACCACAATACCAAAATATATTAATTATTTTGTATAAGAAAAATGCTGAACAAAATAAAAAGGAACACAATAATAATAACACAGATATCACCAGGTGCAACCAATTTTTTCATACAAATTTATTCAAAGATTACATCTTTTAGTTTTGTTACAAAGTTCTTAAAACAAAATTACATAGTTTTTTAGAAAAGAAAAATAAACTAAGAATCTTATGGCTCCTTGATGACAATGCCTTTTCCAGATTGAATTTTAGCTTTGAATTCCGCCACTTTATCATCAACCACTTTTTCCTTTCCCTTGGCATCCTTAGCTTTAGAAATTTCTTCTTGCTTGAGCCTTTGCCTCTCAAAATAGTGATAGGGCTTGGGAAAATATTTGATGGGTTCAATAGAGTCAGCTGGGATCTTCCCTGCCTTCAGATCTTTTCGGAATTTGTAGAGGATCTCCTGCTGCTTTACGTGTTTGAACCACTCTTGCTCTGAATACCATTTTCCCCTATCAGTTGCATTGTTATTGACTGCTTTCATGCTGTGAGAATAAGGGATCAAGAAGTTGGACTCCATTGCTCAAAATCAGGCTTTGCTTTAGCCTGTTCCCTGAATATTTTCTTTGATAATTGAGCTTATTTTTTCCTTAAACATTGCAGAAGCAATCATCTCCACCTCTTCACATGTAATATTCTGAATTTGAGGTGGAGGACTGTACATGGACTGAACAACAGTTTGATTAGCCTCAATAGGAGATGGTTGGCAACCAAACTCAGCAGTTTGGTCTCCATCATACCATATGGGAGAATATCCAAGAGTATCTCTAATGCTATTTGAGATCCAAGTAGCATGATTAGAGCTTGCCTTTATCATTACTCTCCCCCCTTTATGACTTCTCTTTCAACATGATCTCTTAAGTCATTCTTGTGAAATCTTACTTGTGCATCTATATAGTTGATTCCCGAGGATACATAATTCTTGACCTTGTGCAGATGTTAATCCAATTCTTTGTGAGAAGCCTTCACTCTCTTAATCATAGAGTCTACATGTGTAGATAGCTGAGATGTAACACCCTTGGAGGTAGAGGTTATCTTGGCATCCAAAGCAGTAGTCTGCTTAGCTATCTCTGCCAATGTAGTATTATGCATAATTATCATATTCTCATTCATTCGTTTTTGATTCTCAAGGACATAGCCTTGTTTAACAGCTAGTTCAACTTCAGTTTTCTTTGATTCCTCTTATTGTTTCGTGATGCACGCGTGGAAAGTGTACCGATCGCTATCAAGTAATAATAATGGGGAGTAGCTTCCCCGAGTATCGATCACTCGCAGAGCGCAATTAGGGAGCAAGGGTTTTAGTACTTTGGAGGAATGAGTGCAAGTGGAAAGTGAGCAAGGGGGGTTTTGATTGGGGTTTCCTAAATTAAACAACCTACACTTACTGCGGGTCACCTTCACCGCTTCGCTCGGGTGAATCACTCCGGAGAGTGATAGCGGAGTGTGGGAACTGGTGAGGGTCAAAAACACCTCTTCATAACGCACACTTTTAGCAAATGCAAGAATGGCCAAAAACACCTACTATAGCAAGAATAATGAGCTTGACAAAGCATAGCAAGTTCACAAAACACCTAAGCAAAAGCATAAAGCATTCTAGAACCACAAATGCATATCACACCACAATATTCAACAAGAGTTTAGCAATGAGTAAATAAAAGAAGAGGGATGAGAGATTACAACCAAGACAAAGAAGCTTTCCAAGATTCTCGACCGGAAATAAGGGGTGTCAACCCTTGTTCGTGCTCGGTCTTAGAAAGGACTCCAGGATCCAAGAGGAGCTGTCACTTCCTCCGTCGAACCCGTCTTCATATTGCTGAGGTTGCTGAGGCGGAATGGAAATTGGTGGGCTGCAACGAGTAACTTAAACCGGAGCTTCAAACGTAGCAATATCAATGGCGGTGGAGGATGAAGCTTTTGCAAGCTCTATGGAGTGGAATGCGTGGCCGGATCTTCCCTCCAATGAAGAGATAGAGAAAGGGGGCTAGAGAGTGATTTTCCTGCTCAAGAGAGCCAAAAAGGCGGGCTGGCTGGTCTCCTCTCAGAAATGGCAAAGGCTGCAACTTAAATAGAAATTTATCAGAAAATTGGTCTCGCACGGTTCGACGCACGACCGTGCACGAACCGTGCGATATTATAATAAAACATACACTTGCGAAGAAGAAGCTGTAACATCCCAATGTTACTTCTAGACCCCTAACTTAGATTTGGGTTAGGCATGGGGTGGGTGTTAGGGTATTAGCTAGGTTTGACCCTAGGTGGTGGGGTGTAGCCAAGTGGGGCCCACCTTAGGACCAAAGTCAAACTAGGTCAAACTAGCCTAAATAGGAACCCTAGCCACACCATGACCCCACCACATGGCCTTAACCCTAAATACAATCTAAGTGGACCTAGGCCATGCCACTAGGTCAACATTTTGACCCTAGTTGACCCAAGTCAACTTTGAGCCTAAAGTGGTCAAACCCACATTCATAAGCCCAATTAGCCTAAGTAGGGCACCCCCTTGACCCAATCCATGTTGGGTGGTGCCATCGGGCTCATGACCAACAAGTGGGGTCAGCCCACTCACCATGTTGACCAAGTCAACTCCCCAAGTCAATAAGTCAACTATTTGACCTAAAGGTGAAAATGTGAGCCCAAGCCATTTCCCATGGGCCAAGCCCACCAAACTTGACCCATGACCAGCCAAGTGGACAAGGACAGCCCCTATCCCTCAAAATGAGGAGAGAGAGTGCATGCAAAGGGGCATTTTGGAGAAAACACCTAAAAGAGGAGAGAGAAAGGGGGTGGTGATGAAAGGAGGCCATGTGGCCTTCATTTCTTCAGCCAAGAGGTGCTGGCCGACCACCCCATTTAATTTCAGCAAGATTTCAAGGCATGACAGCCACTTGGCAACCATGGTGAAGCTTCCTATGCTCCAACCGAACTCACCTCGGCCACATCCCCATATACAGCCACTCCAGGCCAAATCCAAGCCCACCATCAGCTTCAGAAGGTCGAGAGGAGTGGAAATCGAGTCCTGGAGCATAGCAATCGGTGGAGAATCGAGTTTTTGGCAAGGAGATTGTCGGAGCTAGCTAGCCATGGCCAACCGCCGCCACACCCGCAACCAACCGCCGATTCAGGTCCGTTTCGCCACCCCTCTACCCGTACTAGCTTGCTAGATCAATTAGGGGAGATATCGGGCTCAATTGAGCCCGATGCCATGAGAGAAAAACTTGTATTTTCCGTGAATTTCATCCCTCTCGGGATCGCCGGCACCGCCACCTCCCGCCGCCTAGTCGCCGGCAAAAGCCGGCCACCACCACCGTGAAGGTGTAGGCACAGTTGGCCGGCCTTGGCGCCGCCTCAGCCGGCCGGAAACAGCCCCGCAAAATGGCCCAGCGCGAATCAATCCCAACCGTTGGCTGGAGGTAGGGGATGAACCGATCCCGTTCCTTCTAGCTTTAAGATTCGTGTTAATCATTATTTAAATGATGAATTAGTTATTTTGAATAGTAGCATAACTGTCACACCTTTCCAGTCATTTTGCATGTGATAATTAAGGCACTTAGAGACTTCACCTAAGGTTAAAACCTGAATGGAAATTGTAGCCCTAGGCCTTAACTTTCAAATGCCACAATAATCATGGGTTTTCACCCAGTGGTCTGTCCTGTAGGTCAATTCTCCTAGGGCTGGTCCTAGGCTAGGGCAGATTTTAATTTGGATGCCCATGCTAAACCAGTAAGCCTCATGACCTGAAATTTTGGTCATGTGCATGTCTTAGGCATATCTAGGTCCTACCCAAACATCAGAATTTTTGGGGAACCTTTTTCTATAGTTTTTACAAAAATACCCAAAAGTAAATAAATGTGATTTTTGGAGTTCTCCAACTCCAATAGGCCCCAAATTTTGATGGCACCCTCTCATGGGTATATTAGACACATGGTTAAAATTTGGGCTAAATTGATTCACTTCATGATGAGTAATCTCACTTGCAAGTTTGAGAAATAAGATTTGGCTTGGGCTGCAAATAGCAATTTGGCAGAATTTTAAATGGCTGCCCAAGACAAACTAGAAGTCCCCTTGACCTGAGATTTTGGTCAGAGGTTTAATTAGGGCATATTTAGGCCCTGCCCAAAAATTGGCTTGATTGAAAAATAAAATATGGGGAAATTACCAAAATACCCCTAGGGCTTAACTAGGTGATTGTTGGAGTTAGCTAACTCCAAATGGCCCCAAACTTTGGTGGCTGGCCCTTAGGGACCATATAGACCAGTGGTAGAAGTTTCTCTGAAATTGGAACAAGTCATGTTGGGGAAGACCCACATGCAAGAATTGAACTACTTAGGCTCGGGGTGCATTTAGCCAAAAATGACATACTAAGTATTCAGCCTAGTTGAGGCATGCAAAATCATGGAATTTATTCCAGTGATTAATTAGGGCATAAACCACCCCTAGAATTAATTATGGGATTTTTGGGATCAAAAATCCCATTATTTGGAATTTTCAAAACATAGGTCCTTTTTGAAAATAAATTGGAAAAATAGATTTTGATAAAAAGGAAATTCCCAAATTCAGTCAAGTCAAAGAATGATGTTTTGTTTGACTTAGGAAAATTTTATACCTCTGTTTGAGATCTATTGGGGCAAATACCTTGAAATTACTATTTTACCCTTTTTGTATTTAATTATGATTTGGTGGAATTTTATGTTGGAAAATTGTAGAAATATTTCTATAGTTGTATAATTGTGATATTAGCCTTGTGGATTATTTCAGAATTTTTGGATGCACTTTCAATTATTGAGTTAGCTTAATGGCATTTTGGTAATTAATTAAGAATGGAATTTGATAGGTCACTACAGTGTAGAATTTGATGAAACTCTTCCATTAGTCATAAAGTAGTGATATATATTCTCAATAATTTTCCTGGAATTTTGGTTAATATATTTCTTATACTTCATTTGGAAAATGATAAATATGTAGAATCTATATTAATTATGGGATAAATAGAAATATAAAAATGGAAATTATGAGATCTTGTAGACAGTAATATTTTACTCATTTGTAACTCAGGAAAATTCCCTTAGGTCAGTAGATTTTAATTGATACCACTTCATGTGTAAAATGACATAGGGAATGATTTAAAGGATTTAATTAAAGGCCTTAATGACCTAGGAAAATTATGGAAATCAATACATTCATTTAATTAGTCCATACCACCCTAGGATAAATATTTGGGGTCTGTTGGCCCAAGGATTTAGAAGTTCGATTTCGGGATGGTATTAGGTCATGGGCTGCGCATAGTAAAATTAAATTATACCTTAGAACCACCAGGGGATAGATCGACAATTGAGCTAGTGAATATGGTTGGAAATATAATCCTGGTGGTTAGTGTCGTCTTAGGGACGAGAGTAAAAAGTGCAAGTTCTTGGGGTAACCACTAGAGCGGAGGCCGACGGAAGACCGTCACCCTCCCATTAATGATAACTTAAGTCATTAGGTTAGTCCTAAAGTAACAATGAGAGTTGGTAGCGGATCTTGGGTAGACATCAACTAAAAGTAATTATCCTTGCGAAAGGGAACTTTGGGCTTGTCATCCCATCGTAGTTCCTAGTGCCTTCGAGACCCCTTCAATGGGCATACCTTGGGCAGTCCTGGGATTAACCCCTAAATCACTAAGTATAATAACCAGTAGACAAGAATTGCCTAATAGGCTAGGTAAAACTGTACTTGTTCTTATCACGGTGCCGGGTTGGAGAGACTTGGAGTCCGTTGATTACTTGCTCACCTGTTCCATAAGGTTGGAGGGATACAAGTAATGAGCTCATCCTAACCGGGTTGGAGGGATACGAGTGGCTTGCTCACCTGTTTCATAAGGTTGGAGGGATACAAGCACTTGCTCACCCAAATGGGATTGGAGGGAATGTGTTAGCAATATCAATACGAGCAGGAAGCTCAGATTAATACCTTGCATGTGCATAAAATTAGTGGCGAGTCAGGCGGGACTGGCCAGTCGATGCACCGATGGCAGTACGATGACTCGGGCGAGGGGTACGGGTGGAGGGGCCAGTATGCTATATATATAATACTGCGGAATCCCCGAAGACGTACCCTCGACCTACAAGACTGACGGGTAGTCAGCAAAATACGTACGCAAGACTCTAGAGTGCACCTGGGACGTGTACAGAGGCGTATGAGAGCGGTCTAGGTCTGGTAGTGCTTATACCCACCTAGAAGTGGAGAGCCCGCTCCGCTGTTGCCGTAGCCACAACGGTAGTACCCGAGAGTGATGCAAGCTCTCAAAAAGTGGGAACTAAAGGTCTGTGATCACGGAGTCGTGTGTGTGTGTTGCACTTGCCTGCTACATAAACTGCATCATAATCATTCATACATATTAGGGCATACGCAATCATAGATCCTTATCATATAAATTAGTATGGGCTCTTTTATATGATAAGTTACAATTCCTGGAAACCTTAACTTATAAATTTGTATGGGTATTTTTATAAGTTAAGGTACGTTTATGATGATAGATAGCTTACTTATCAGTACTTATTTTCCTGCTCTTACTTTCAGTTCTTTCCTTTACAGTACTGTTTTACTTACTTGTACTACTTACTTAGAACTGCTAGAGTAGGATAACTATACTTATTACAACTGCTAGTATACTCTTGTCACCTGCTTCCACCTTTGCTACCCCTTGTTGTCCTCCGCTTCTTCCTCCCGCTCGGTGCCTAAGAGCGACGGGGCGAGGTGTGGAGGAAACGACTTAGTCTTTTTGACTAATGGTCGGTGACCATACTATTTTTAGGAGCTCGAGGAGATGGACCAACACGACGAGGAGGCAGGACTTGAGGAGCAGATGCCGACTACTACTACTGGAGCACATGTTCAGGTGTGATGATTTGAGATGATAGATTCCGCTGTTTTAGATTTATGAGAGAGAGTGATTTGATATGATGTACTGGGCGTAAGCCCTTATTTCACTCTTTTGTTGTACTCATTGTGGACTATATTTACGTACTCATCATTCTTTTATATGATATGTACTCTGTGGCTGTGGACTTATGTAGTTTTGCTTACTATATGCTTTACTTCTGTTTCTCGTATTGGCCGAACAGGTTATGATCGTACTAGCCGGCAGGATCGGCGTCTTGCGGTGTCGACTAACCCGTGAGTTAGTGTCACCGTAAGGCGGCGGTTCTGGGCATAAGATCAGGGCTCCCTTGGTAAGGGGGAGGATCTTACAAACTGGTATCACTTGAACAAACGATCATATGAGAAAGAAGTCCACAACACTGGAACACCCCGCTCGAGCAGTAGTTTGCGGACAAACTATGCAGCGGAAGCAATGGTGTGCCCATGTGTAAAAAGTCACATAAAACAGTCCATTAGGCGATGAGTTAGGCCAATCCAACTAGGGCACCACCCTAGTTTGACTTACCAAGAGGATTTTGTGTCGTACCTTAGGCCAAAGATCGACTTCAGGTGTAGATTAGTTACGATACATGGATAACCAAGTCGATTAAAGAAAGATTTAAATACCAGAGTCCCTACTTAAGGCTTAAACCTCGGTGTTCCTAAGTCGCATATAGAATGATATTACCAATTCTTACTCAAACTGATAAGGACTAACTCGAGAAGAATTGATGCATAAGCTTAATAGTGGATCAGTAGGGTACTCGTAAGCTTAATCCTAGTACCGATGACTGGACTACGCAAGACAATCACGGTGATAAATACCAAAGATCGAATAAGAATTCAAATTCTAGAAGAGACACTTCCTCGTTTGGTCACATGTTGACCTTGAACAGTTTGTCGAATGGTAACCTTGAAGGCCTAGGGTAGATAACATATCAATTAAAGTGGAAATCCATGCCAAAGATTGTTAGCCCTAAGGATTAAGGCATGTACAAGATGACTACATTGTGAATGTCAAAGGAAAATTAACCAAAATATATGGGGGCTTAACCTTTTGTTTATAGGGCTATACTGATAACAACTCGAATTTTTCTAAGCCTTTCTCATTAAGCATGTGTCGCAAGCATAGTGATCTAAAAACTTGACATATTCAAAGGTCACTCAAGTAAAGATGAGAATTGTATATACATGACCAAGTATGATGATCAAATCCTCCCCGGAAGGTTAGGACTCTCGAAGAACTTCACCTTACTTATTAATCTTAAGCAGCATAGACTGTTAATGATAAGTTGGGAACACAATAAATTCACAAGTGAAGTAGGAAAGTAGAATGTTTCGAGAATGGCTTTTCACTCTCATAAGTACCCCAAGACCGTAGGAGTAAGTGAACAAGGAGGACAACAAATTTAGTTCCATGAAAGATGCATAAATGCTGGCTTAGTGATAAATACATATGACCTTGAAACTAGGGAAGACCGTATAAGACTTCAAGAGATTTTCCCGATTTCGAGTTTAAAGAAGTAAGTACCCACTTAAATCGTAGTCTAATGAACACTCATGATTTTCTTAATACAGACACGGCATAAATCATTTACGCATACATGTGAATTCAGAGAAATTCACGTTCAAAAGATCGAATTAGAATCAGTATGAGTTGTAGAAGGATGTACAAACAATTAAGGTTTATTTTGATTACCGCATCGGCAAGCATGTTTCAAGGATACTCTAAACACCTTAACCCAAACAATGTAACACGTGGTTAAGGGACTCAGATGTACTGTAAGGGAAACCAATGTGAAATGAGAATTCGAAATATCTGAATAATTACGTCTACAACAATGGGTGCACCATAACCCTAGAAAATTTTAAATCAAGGAAGAATCATCTAAGTTTGGAAGAAGTATAAACATAATGACGGATCACTACTACCCGTACCTACGTAACATACCCAGGTCATCAATTGGAAACATACAGATTGTGATAAAGTAACGTCAAGGTAGTATGAAGGAGTGATTGAAAATCATAACTGTTATATGAGAAGAGCCATAAAGGGAAAGCTCAAAAATGTTTGAATAAAATTTTGTTTAGAACTTTGAGGGTGTGATGACCCCAGAAATTTAAAAGCAAGAGAAAAGCCTTACCGATTCAAAAAGGGTAAATTATAGGAATGATCCTTTGGATATGTTCTGACGATCACAAAGGGCAAAACAATGCGTTCGATGATATAACACCTACCTTCGGAAGGATTCAGGATATCAAAACAACTCCTTATTAGGAACATGTCGTTATTCTCAGAAATCAGAATGAAAATGTTCGATGAATTAATAATCGCCCTCAAAAGGTTCGGGATTTCAATATCAACCCATGATTAAGGATATGTTATTATCCTTAGAATCGAGTGTTATAATAATCCAGAAGGCTTGATCGTGAGTAGGCAATATGAGCATACCCTACGCACAAGGAAACGAATAAGTTTCAGCATTACCTATATCAGATAGTGCAATGTATGTATTTTTGGAAATATACAAATAACGAAAACTCATGAACTTAGAGATATGATAGTCTCTACAATGACATAATAGTTTGAGGATTAAGTTTACACATGCTGAAGCTAATCTCGTAAGTATAATAGCTCTAGAAGGGTATTCACCCATGCTTGTCAAGTAAGTGGACCATATATAGGAGAATTACTATGAGCGTACCAAATTGAAACTTCAAGCACATAAAGGGTTAAATTGTTAAGGCATGACATTTACAAAGGTAATGACTCAACAAATTGAAATATGGTCGATGATTAGTTGTAGCATACACATAGGCATGATCTATTGGTTACCGGTACATCAAGAACCATGGCAGACTGTTGTTAACACCATGACCACCGTAAGGAAATCCATGACAATGAAGAAAATCAATTTTTGATTGTTATCAAAGGTACAGTAAAATATTCGAGAACAAATGAATGTTTATTAAGATCGATCGATGAAGAAGTCAAGCGCTTCAATTTTGAAAATATGCACTTATAATTTATTGTTTAGATTGAACATGAAAAACGACCGAGGGTCAAAAACTCGTTACCAACGTTCATATTGATAGTAAACGTTTCAGTTATAGAATGAGTCAAGGTTGTACACGTATATATGACCCTTGATCATGATAGTATTAAGAACCAGGATACACACGTGGTAACATTATGATCGCCAATAGAAGATCTCATGACAATGATATATAGATCTTGTCTATCAAAGGCATATACAAAGGTAACCGGTGCTCAATAAGATTTCCTTTTTGCTAAATCAAAAGTGTATCAGATCTCACCATACCTGAGAAGATACGCTCATAAATTCATGGATTAGATATATGTGAAAAGTGATCGAGAGCCGCTGGTACGAACATCAATATCCATACTGATCGCTTGATGTATGCTCGAAAGGTGAACACACTACGAACCATATATTACTACTTGGATAGAGATGTGACGAGTCTTGAAGTTAGGAGAAATAAAATGATGATCTTTTCATCACATCAGGATCTCGGAATTTGATTTACTGCTATACATAATAATATTGGTCTAATGTATAGGATATCTGGGGATGATTATAAGTCCATGTTGAATTATAAGTGAAAACCTAGGTGGATCGGAATGGAAAGATTCCTACTTATGAAGTTGTTGATTTACGAGCACTTGATGATTATGGCTCGTAAGGCTACAATCCAAGGAGTGGTTAAAGCTTATTTTGATCATAAAATGTCGAGGGACTTGAAAACGTGTCCTCACAATATGAGTAGCCCAAAATATGAGGGAAGTGCATTCGGAAGAGGGTTGTTACCTCTAATGAGTTTTTATGATTCCTGCAATTAGAACCCCGTAGACCCGAACTTAAATTTCGGGGACGAAATTATTTTTTTTTGTTTATAGGATTTGTAACATCCCAATGTTACTTCTAGACCCCTAACTTAGATTTGGGTTAGGCATGGGGTGGGTGTTAGGGTATTAGCTAGGTTTGACCCTAGGTGGTGGGGTGTAGCCAAGTGGGGCCCACCTTAGGACCAAAGTCAAACTAGGTCAAACTAGCCTAAATAGGAACCCTAGCCACACCATGATCCCACCACATGGCCTTAACCCTAAATACAATCTAAGTGGACCTAGGCCATGCCACTAGGTCAACATTTTGACCCTAGTTGACCCAAGTCAACTTTGAGCCTAAAGTGGTCAAACCCACATTCATAAGCCCAATTAGCCTAAGTAGGGCACCCCCTTGACCCAATCCATGTTGGGTGGTGCCATCGGGCTCATGACCAACAAGTGGGGTCAGCCCACTCACCATGTTGACCAAGTCAACTCCCCAAGTCAACAAGTCAACTATTTGACCTAAAGGTGAAAATGTGAGCCCAAGCCATTTCCCATGGGCCAAGCCCACCAAACTTGACCCATGACCAGCCAAGTGGACAAGGACAGCCCCTAACCCTCAAAATGAGGAGAGAGAGTACATGCAAAGGGGCATTTTGGAGAAAACACCTAAAAGAGGAGAGAGAAAGGGGGTGGTGATGAAAGGAGGCCATGTGGCCTTCATTTCTTCAGCCAAGAGGTGCTGGCCGACCACCCCATTTAATTTCAGCAAGATTTCAAGGCATGAAAGCCACTTGGCAACCATGGTGAAGCTTCCTATGCTCCAACCGAACTCACCTCGGCCACATCCCCATATACAGCCACTCCAGGCCAAATCCAAGCCCACCATCAGCTTCAGAAGGTCGAGAGGAGTGGAAATCGAGTCCTGGAGCATAGCAATCGGTGGAGAATCGAGTTTTTGGCAAGGAGATCGCCGGAGCTAGCTAGCCATGGCCAACCGCCGCCACACCCGCAGCCAACCGCCGATTCAGGTCCGTTTCGCCACCCCTCTACCCGTACTAGCTTCCTAGATCAATTAGGGGAGATATCGGGCTCAATTGAGCCCGATGCCATGAGAGAAAAACTTGGATTTTCCGTGAATTTCATCCCTCTCGGGATCACCGGCGCCGCCACCTCCTGCCGCCTAGTCGCCGGCAAAAGCCGGCCACCACCACCGTGAAGGTGTAGGCACAGTTGGCCGGCCTTGGCGCCGCCTCAGCCGGCCGGAAACAGCCCCGCAAAATGGCTCAGCGCGAATCAATCCCAGCCGTTGGCTGGAGGTAGGGGATGAACCGATCCCGTTCCTTCTAGATTTAAGATTCGTGTTAATCATTATTTAAATGATGAATTAGTTATTTTGAATAGTAGCATAACTGTCACACCTTTCCAGTGATTTTGCATATGATAATTAAGGCACTTAGAGACTTCACCTAAGGTTAAAACCTGAATAGAAATTGTAGCCCTAGGTCTTAACTTTCAAATGCCACAATAATCATGGGTTTTCACCCAGTGGTCTGTCCTGTAGGTCAATTCTCCTAGGGCTGGTCCTAGGCTAGGGCAGATTTTAATTTGGATGCCCATGCTAAACCAGTAAGCCTCATGACCTGAAATTTTGGTCATGTGCATGTCTTAGGCATATCTAGGTCCTACCCAAACATCAGAATTTTTGGGGAACATTTTGCTATAGTTTTTACAAAAATACCCAAAAGTAAATAAATGTTATTTTTGGAGTTCTCAAACTCCAATAGGCCCCAAATTTTGGTGGCACCCTCTCATGGGTATATTAGACACATGGTTAAAATTTGGGCTAAATTGATTCACTGCATGATGAGTAATCTCACTTGCAAGTTTGAGAAATAAGATTTGGCTTGGGCTGCAAATAGCAATTTGGCAGAATTTTAAATGGCTGCCCAAGCCAAACCAGAAGTCCCCTTGATCTGAGATTTTGGTCAGAGGTTTAATTAGGGCATATTTAGGCCCTGCCCAAAAATGGGCTTGATTGGAAAATAAAATATGGGGAAATTACCAAAATACCCCTAGGGCTTAACTAGGTGATTCTTGGAGTTAGCTAACTCCAAATGGCCCCAAACTTTGGTGTCTGGCCCTTAGGGACCATATAGACCAGTGGTAGAAGTTTCTCTAAAATTGGAACAAGTCATGTTGGGGAAGACCCACATGCAAGAATTGAACTACTTAGGCTCGAGATGCATTTAGCCAAAAATGACATACTAAGTATTCAGCCTAGTTGAGGCATGCAAAATCATGGAATTTATTCCAGTGATTAATTAGGGCATAAACCACCCCTATAATTAATTATGGGATTTTTGGGATCAAAAATCCCATTATTTGGAATTTTCAAAACATAGGTCCTTTTTGAAAATAAATTGGAAAAATAGTTTTTGATAAAAAGGAAATTCCCAAATTCAGTCAAGTCAAAGAATGATGTTTTGTTTGACTTAGGAAAATTTTATACCTCTGTTTGAGATCTATTGGGGCAAATACCTTGAAATTACTATTTTACCCTTTTTGTTTTTAATTATGATTTGGTGGAATTTCATGTTGGAAAATTGTAGAAATATTTCTATAGTTGTATAATTGTGATATTAGCCTTGTGGATTATTTCAGAATTTTTGGATGCACTTTCAATTATTGAGTTAGCTTAATGGCATTTTGGTAATTAATTAAGAATGGAATTTGATAGGTCACTACAGTGTAGAATTTGATGAAACTCTTCCATTAGTCATAAAGTAGTGATATATATTCTCAATAATTTTCCTGGAATTTTGGTTAATATATTTCTTATACTTCATTTGGAAAATGATAAATATGTAGAATCTATATTAATTATGGGATAAATAGAAATATAAAAATGGAAATTATGAGATCTTGTAGACAGTAATATTTTACTAATTTGCAACTCAGGAAAATTCCCTTAGGTCAGTAGATTTTAATTGATACCACTTCATGTGTAAAATGACCTAGGGAATGATTTAAAGGATTTAATTAAAGGCCTTAATGACCTAGGAAAATTATGGAAATCAATACATTCATTTAATTAGTCCATACCACCCTAGGATAAATATTTGGGGTCTGTTGGCCCAAGGATTTAGAAGTTCGATTTCGGGATGGTATTAGGTCATGGGCTGCGCATAGTAAAATTAAATTATACCTTAGAACCACCAGGGGATAGATCGACAATTGAGCTAGTGAATATGGTTGGAAATATAATCCTGGTGGTTAGTGTCGTCTTAGGGATGAGAGTAAAAAGTGCAAGTTCTTGGGGTAACCACTAGAGCGGAGGCCGACGGAAGACCGTCACCCTCCCATTAATGATAACTTAAGTCATTAGGTTAGTCCTAAAGTAACAATGAGAGTTGGTAGCGGATCTTGGGTAGACATCAACTAAAAGTAATTATCCTTGCAAAAGGGAACTTTGGGCTTGTCATCCCATCGTAGTTCCTAGTGCCTTTGAGACCCCTTCAATGGGCATACCTTGGGCAGTCCTGGGATTAACCCCTAAATCACTAAGTATAATAACCAGTAGACAAGAATTGCCTAATAGGCTAGGTAAAACTGTACTTGTTCTTATCACGGTGCCGGGTTGGAGAGACTTGGAGTCCGTTGATTACTTGCTCACCTGTTCCATAAGGTTGGAGGGATACAAGTAATGAGCTCATCCTAACCGGGTTGGAGGGATACGAGTGGCTTGCTCACCTGTTTCATAAGGTTGGAGGGATACAAGCACTTGCTCACCCAAATGGGATTGGAGGGAATGTGTTAGCAATATCAATACAAGCAGGAAGCTCAGATTAATACCTTGCATGTGCATAAAATTAGTGGCGAGTCAGGCGGGACTGGCCAGTCGATGCACCGATGGCAGTACGATGACTCGGGCGAGGGGTACGGGTGGAGGGGCCAGTATGCTATATATATAATACTGCGGAATCCCCGAAGACGTACCCTCGACCTACAAGACTGACGGGTAGTCAGCAAAATACGTACGCAAGACTCTAGAGTGCACCTGGGACGTGTACAGAGGCGTATGAGAGGGGTCTAGGTCTGGTAGTGCTTATACCCACCTAGAAGTGGAGAGCTCGCTCCGCTGTTGCCATAGCCACAACGGTAGTACCCGAGAGTGATGCAAGCTCTCAAAAAGTGGGAACTAAAGGTCTGTGATCACGGAGTCGTGTGTGTGTGTTGCACTTGCCTGCTACATAAACTGCATCATAATCATTCATACATATTAGGGCATACGCAATCATAGATCCTTATCATATAAATTAGTATGGGCTCTTTTATATGATAAGTTACAATTCCTGGAAACCTTAACTTATAAATTTGTATGGGCATTTTTATAAGTTAAGGTACGTTTATGATGATAGATAGCTTACTTATCAGTACTTATTTTCCTGCTCTTACTTTCAGTTCTTTCCTTTACAGTACTGTTTTACTTACTTGTACTACTTACTTAGAACTGCTAGAGTAGGATAACTATACTTATTACAACTGCTAGTATACTCTTGTCACCTGCTTCCACCTTTGCTACCCCTTGTTGTCCTCCGCTTCTTCCTCCCGCTCGGTGCCTAAGAGCGACGGGGCGAGGTGTGGAGGAAACGACTTAGTCTTTTTGACTAATGGTCGGTGACCATACTATTTTTAGGAGCTCGAGGAGATGGACCAGCACGACGAGGAGGCAGGACTTGAGGAGCAGATGCCGACTACTAATACTGGAGCACATGTTCAGGTGTGATGATTTGAGATGATAGATTCCGCTGTTTTAGATTTGTGAGAGAGAGTGATTTGATATGATGTACTGGGCGTAAGCCCTTATTTCACTCTTTTGTTGTACTCATTGTGGACTATATTTACGTACTCATCATTCTTTTATATGATATGTACTCTGTGGCTGTGGACTTATGTAGTTTTGCTTACTATATGCTTTACTTCTGTTTCTCGTATTGGCCGAACAGGTTATGATCGTACTAGCCGGCAGGATCGGCGTCTTGCGGTGTCGACTAACCCGTGAGTTAGTGTCACCGTAAGGCGGCGGTTCTGGGCATAAGATCAGGGCTCCCTTGGTAAGGGGGAGGATCTTACAGAAGCGTTGACCCGTGCGTTTCCTTCGTGCACGGGCGATCCGCCCGTGCGTGAAGCAATTCGCACGGGTAACCACAGAACGAAGAAATGAAGGCAAAAACAGTGGAACCATGCGTTTTACTCGCGCACGGGCGCTTCTGCCCGTGCGTGAAGGAAAACACACGATTAACCACAGAACGAAGAATTGCAGGCAAAATCCAGAATGCTACAGGAAAACCGTGCGTTTTCTTCACACACGGTTTGGGTGAAACCGTGCGTGAAGGATTCACACGAGCTGGTCATTTCACCAGATTGACCGGAGGAAAACGCACGACCAAAACTAACCGTGCGCCAAGGAAACGCACAACCATGTGTTTTCCTCAAATCAGAATTCAGAAAAAGGGAAAACTGACCACCTACAAGCAAGGAAAAATAAGGCAATGGAGGACCCTCCAACAATACAGAAATGAAGAGAAAACTACTGGAACAAGCCCCGGGGAGCACCACGTGCTTACCCCCAACCAACAAGTGCGCAATTGCGCACGCAAGGGCAGGAAAAGCACACAAAGAATTAATGAAAAAAAGGATGAGATAAACAACAAAAACATCCAATAAATGAAGTGCAAAGGAATGAAAACAAGCCCAGATGAGCCCGCAAAACCCTGTATAAATGTGACTCATCACACCCCCAGACTTAACAATTTGTGCGTCCCGAGCAAAGAAGATCCTCGTAGACCAGAAAAATTACTAGCTAACATAGCAATTATGATCCGGAGTACCATGCGAATTCGCATGCATACGGGCATAAAAATTTCTAAGCATACAAACTAATTTTTAATTTTCAGCCTGCGTAAAAATAAATTCTATAACTACTCAAAAAGAGAATCACGATGAATCCTTCAGTCACTCGTAGGGAGAAAATAAACTAGCCGCTAAAACGAGTATTGCCAAAGATCGGGATTCAGGACAACCCCCAAAGGAATCCACCAATGTCGGTGGCCATAAGCTTGCCCTTCCGCACTCTCTCCACGATACTAGTTTGACTTAAGCGCAAGTCAGTAGGACTTTAGGAAAAGTTAGGGCTTGGGTTTCGGTGAGGTAAACAAGGATAAAAAGGGAGGCTATGCACAAAAACCCAAATGAACTAGCACAACAAGGATCCAATCCACTATCCGCCAAACAAACGAGTACGCCACACCCCCAGACTTAGCTTTTAACATATGGGTGTGCGCACCGCCTACTCCACATACAATCACATTTTCAAAAAGATTTTCAATCAAACTTTTTCTTCTTTTTTTTTTCTCTTCTTTACAAATATATTTTTTTCTTTTTCATTTTTATTTTCACAATATCAGCAAATATAGACTTGGGCGCACTTCCACATTTTCACATATAACAACACCACATCACAACCCAACATAAAAATAGGAAACACTAAAGCTCGACTTGGGCGCGTGACTAGGATAGGATATGAGGCTTTGGTGAAATCATAGTGGAGCTGAATCAAGAAAGGGTAGGCACAACGGGGCTAGCGAAGATATGACGTTAGAAATGGTACAAACCTCAACCTGGCCAAAAAGATGGCCTACATCATGCTCGCTCTTAGCTAACCATGTACCCATTCTTCGAGAGTAGCCTGGGGCAAGTTCTTAGCCAATGAGAGAGACTACCCCTTCTCTCGACTCGAGCAATACAAATCTAACGACCGTCTAAACACATCCCTAACCTACCGTCGGATTCACATCGGATTCAGCAAAAATTTTCTGAGTAGTATAAAAAGAATTTACGCAGCTAGAAAAAAAATAAACTAGCAGTATGTAGAAAAATTAATCTTACTATAATTTCTACAAGAGACGAGAGCACTTGACTAGGAACACAACAAGGCCAAAATTTTACTCCGTCAAATAATCCTAAGTTAGCACCGTAATCTTCCCAGTTCTAACGAAAGAAGCTAGCTTGACTAGCAACACGCAAAAAGTTAAGAACACGCTCAAGTTGGTGCATGGGTGCGTAAAGCAATGACTACGTAATCCAAAAATAACAACTACTGGCAAGCAAATGAAGTGCGAGTGCAACATGTAACAAATACAGGCTCTCCCCCATACTTAATCTAACAAAACAACAATGATGATGAAAATGTAATCTAAGAGGTGAGGGAAGAGGTTACCCAATGCTCAGAGATGAGCATACAAGAAGTTAGGCGTTCAAACTTGATCAACCAGCATACGGCCCAAGAAATCATTACCTGCAAGAATAAACAATCTCCAACCACGCAAGAAAATATACAACACAAGAAAACAGAGAAAATAACAAGAAATGCAAGCAAGGCAAGGCAATAGCCTTATACACAATATAGAGGCAGCAAAATTGGGTTGTCTCCCATAAGCCCTTTTCTTTACCGTCCTTAAGGTAGACCAAATACCAGTATTAACAATTGAGTAAAATTGTTCATAAGATTTAGCTTACAATACAACAGAAAATAAGAACTAGGTAGTAGAGAAGAGTGAATCAAGTAACATCATTGGCGGGGTTCCCTAAGTCTATAACTTCTCCTTGATCAACAACCTCCCCTTGAATGTAGTGCTTCAGCCTTTTCCAGTTAACCTTGAATGTCCAAAGCTTTCCACCCAAAACATCAATCGCACCAAACGGCGACACACCGTTCATAATGAAAGGTCCGCTCCATCTTGACTTTAACTTGCCTGGGAACAGTTTCAAGCGAGAGTTAAATAAGATGACCTTTTCTCCAACCTTGAATTCTTTAGGTACAATATGTCGATCATGCCATCGCTTAGTTCGTTCCTTGTAGTTGCGTGCATTCTCATAAGCCAGTAATCTGAATTCATCCAATTCAATTAATTTTTTTAACCTCTCTTTGGTAGTAGTGGTGAGATCCATATTTAGAAGCTTGGTCGCCCAAAGAGCCTTGTGTTCAAGCTCGACCGACAAGTGACACGATTTGCCAAATACAAGTTGGTAAGGGGAAATCCCAATAGCGGTTTTATAAGCTGTTCTGTAATCCCATACTGCTTCATCAACTTTCTTCACCCAATCTATTCTGTTCCCGAGAATAGATTTTTCCAGAATCCTTTTTAATTCCCTATTGGATACTTCCACCTGACCACAGGTTTGCGGGTGATAGGCCAAAGCTACCCTATGATGAACTCCAAATCTCTTCAGAAGAGTAGAGAATTGTCGGTTGCAAAAATGGCTTCCACCATCCGAGATGATAGATCGCGGGGTGCCAAAGCGTGTAAAGATGTGCTTATGCAAGAATTGCAGCACGGTGCGGCCATCATTGGCAACAACAACTTCCGCTTCAACCCATTTGGAGACGTAGTCAACAGCCACAAGGAAATATTTTTTTCCAAATGAAGGAGGGAAGGGCCCCATGAAATTAATACCCCAAATATCGAAAGGCTTACACACTAACATATTATTAAGGGGCATTTCATCCTTTCTCGAGATTTTCCCAGCTCGTTGACATTCATTGCATTCCTTTATATTAAAATAAGCGTCCCTGAACAACATTGGCACGTAGAACCCGCATTGTAGAACCTTATGTGCATACCTCGCTGCTCCCATGTGGCCTCCTGCCTCATGATTGTGATAGTGGTGAAGAATCGATCCGTGGTCAGATTCTGGGACACACCTTCTGATTATTCCGTCAGCTCAAGTGCGGAATAAAAATGGGTCCTCCCAAATGTAATACTTAGCATCCGAGAGGAATTTCTTCTTTTTCTGGAAGGAAAGGCTGGGAGGCAATTTTCCGTAAGCAAGGAAGTTAGCAAAGTTAGCAAACCAGGGAGCCTTACAATCATCCGCAGTTAACGAGAAAAGAGTTTCATCAGGAAAAGTGTTGGAGGCATATTCTTGATAACTTCAACCTTAGCCTGATCCACAACAATGCCTAAGCTTGACACCTCATGACCAAGGACTATACCCTTATCAACCATGAAGTGACATTTCTCCCAGTTTAGCACCAGATTAGTGTCTTCACATCATTTAAGAACAGTTGCGAGATTTTCCAAACAGGCATAAAAACCTGCACCAAATAGAGTAAAGTCATCCATAAATACTTCTAAGAACTTCCCCACCATGTCGTGAAATGTTGCCAACATGCATCATTGAAATGTTGCGGGAGCATTGCACAGTCCAAAAGGCATTATCTTGAATGCAAAGGTTCTAGCAGGGCATGTGAATGTAGTTTTTTTCTTAATCCTTGGGGTCAATGAGAATTTGGTTGTACCCAGAGTATCCATCAAGGAAGCAATAATATTTATTTCCAGCAAGCCTTTCCAAAATTTGATCAATGAATGGAAGTGGAAAATGGTCTTTGTGCGTAGCTTCGTTTAGCTTCCTGTAGTCAATTCACACTCTCCATCCCATGATTGTCCTGGTAAGGAGAAGCTCGCTGCATTCATTTTCTACGACCGTAATCCCCCCTTTCTTGGGCAACACATGAATAGGACTAACCCATTTGCTGTCGCTGATGGGATAAATGATTCCATCTTCTAACAACTAGATCACCTCCTTCTGCACTACCTCTTGCATCTTAGGGTTCAGCCGTCACTGGTGTTGTGGCAAGGGCATGACGCAGTCATCAAGTAGGATTTTGTGCATGCAAACCGTTGGGCTAATTCCCTTCAAATCTTGTATGTTCCATCCGAAAGCCCTTCTATGTGACCTTAGAACATCACCGAGACGATCCTCTTTGACCGGAGAAAGCAACACTGAGATTATTACAGGGTATGCCCGATTTTCTCCCAGAAATACATACTTTAACGTTGGTGGCAGCGGTTTAAGGGGAAGGTTTTGGTGGAATTGATGATGCTCAGCAGATATACACAGAGGAATACTCTGATCGACTTCCAATCTATCAATGCCCGACTGACACTCCACAAAGTCGCCCGCACCAGACTGTATAAAGGGTTCCTAGACAGCGTTGCATATAAATTCAACGTCCTCCTTCTCCCTAAAGAAGTCTTCCCTTGCCGCCTTATACATATCAAATGTGGTCTTGGAGTTTTCGACGCACAATGTTAGCATACCCCTTTCAGCATCAATGATTGCACGTGCCGTGGCTAAGGAAGCCCTTCCCAAAATAAGCGGAGCAACAGAATCAGGTGAGACATCCAAAACAACAAAATCAGCAGGGAAGACCAAACCGTTAACTACAACCGCGAGATCCTCCATGATTCCCATGGGCTTCTTTCTTGACCGGTCAGCTAGCTGAATTGTTATGTTGGTATGTTTAAAAATTCCTATTCCAAGTTCGAAGAATAGGTGGAGCGGCATCAAATTAATCGAAGAACCAGAATCACATAGTGTACGATGACAACTAGATTTCCCAATCGTGCACATAATCAAGTAAGTCCCCGGATCCCGTAACATATTGGGCAATGATTCCAAAGAGAAAACAACTTCCTCACCAACAGTTGAAAGCACATTTGCCGACTCCACTCATTTCATCTGGGCAAGAATATCCTTCAGATATTTAGTGTACTGCGAAATTTGGATAAGGGCGTCAATTAACGGAATGTTCACCTGAACTTCTATCATCATTTCTTGGAATTTCAAAAACCCTTTTTCCTTCCTTCAATCCTTTAATCGATGAGGACAGGGGGGGGGAATCTTATTGGCAGCAGAGGTTACAATATCTGCCGGCTGGGTCGTAGTTCTATCTTAAGCTTCTTGTTGTCTGATTGGTTCATTACATTGCCCTTCAGTTGGCTCCAATTGCGGCTTATAAGTTTCGGTAGACTTTCCACTCCGAAGTTGCATGACATTCACAATTTCGGTGGATTGCACAAAACACGCAGAGATGGCGGCTATAACGCTGGCCACCATGGCTTGAAATTTCTGGAATGCCTCAGTCTAAGCTTCCAAGCATTGCAAAATGCATTTGGCAAACTTACAGAATTTCTTTTCGGTGAGATGCAGCGAGTGTCCTCCCTTCTCACTGTTCTCACTTCCGAATGAACTCAGCTCCTCAATATTCTCCACAGATATGCTCCACAATCCACTAGTTTGTGATATTCTATCAATAATTCACCACGCATCGACGCAGCTCTTACTGAGCAATGATCCTCCTGCAGCTAAGTCAAAATAGTGTCTATACTGCATCGAAATCCCAAAGTAAAACATTTGGATTTACGCAGAATCAGACAGCCCATTTTCAAAATAGAGTTTTTGCAATTTCTGAAATCGCTCCAAGGCTTCCAACAGTTGTTCACCATTCTATTGCGAAAATAGAAGCAACTCATTATGCAAATCCAATAGTCGCTCGCGGGGGTAAAATCTTCTTAAAAATTATTCTTCCACCTTGCTCCATGACACCATCGGGTCGTTGAGGAATTCGCGATACCATATCCTGGCCTTTCCAGCAAGGGAGAAGGTGAATAATCGCGTTTTAACCCAATCCAACTTATCCTTTTCATCATCGAGCGTGTAGCAAACTTCACGGAAATAATGCAAATGATCGAGAGCGTCATCCTCCGAGGCTCCACAGAAGGATCATCCGCAAAACACAATCTCAACTAATTCTGCAGAAATCTCAAGGCAATTCATAAGATTACAAAAAAAACGATAGATTAATTTACCCGCATGAATTCAAGTTTGACACCAAGGTTCAAATCAGTCATAAACTCACAAAACAAAAAGATAAAAACGCACCAAAGCACCTACAAACTTTTCTCCAAAAACAAAACCATAAGCAACGATTGCAGTCCCCGCAACAACGCCAAAAACTTGATGCATGTGCGGCAAGTGTAACGATCGCTGTCAAATAATAATAATGGGGAGTAGCTTCCCCGAGTATCGATCTCTCGCGGAGCGCAATTTGGGAGCAAGGGTTTTGGTACTTTGGAGGATTGAGTGCAAGTGCAAAGTGAGCAAATGAGGTTTTGATTGGGGTTTCCTAAATTAAAAGACCTACACTTACTGCGGGTCGCCTTCATCGCTTAGCTCGGGTGAATCACTCCGGAGAGTGATAGCGGAGTGTGAGAACTGGTGAGGGTCGTAAACACCTCTTCACAACGCACACTTTTACAGATGCTAGAATGGCCAAAACACCTACTATAGTAAGAATAATGAGCTTAACAAAGCATAACAAGTTCACAAAACACCTAAGCAAAAGCATAAAGCACTCTAGAACCACAAATGCATATCACACCACAATATTCAACAAGAGTTTAACAATGAGTAAATAAAAGAAGAGGGATGAGATATTACTGTAACACCCCTGTCCGTCGCATAACATATAACAGTAGGTCCGGCCGGGGCCCGATGCCATATACTACGGATAGACCGGTTGGTTACGCGTTGAAACCATTAACCAATCATGTCGTCCTACACAACACCTAGCGGAAGCAAATTATTAAGTTGCAAAAGAAATAAGAACCCTGCTACAAAGCATGAATGTCCACTACCAACTCAGGAATGTAACCATACACAAAAGAGAACTGGCCTTAAGGCCTTACATTGTTCACATAACAAAAACATGTCTTACAAACTTCGGCTCGTAGGCCGGCCATACATGAAATAAACGGAAAGCATAAAAAGGGTTAGGCCTTCGAGGGCCAGCACCGCAACATGGGCTTTAGCCCGCTATTTTCCGCTCGGCTCCGCAGCACCTGCAAGCACAAACCACCGCCTGGTGGCAAACAAAAGCAACGGTCAGCTATGCTGACCAAATTATAACGATCCCGCCCCCAAAATCGGGGCGGCGATGCTCTTTCCCTGCACATTATTAGTATAGGCAATATATTAATGTGAATACACATCAACACAGGCGTAGGCTTGCACGGCCACACACCCCGTGCACTCAGGGCACATTCTCGGTGAACCGGCCAACGTCACGTCAATTCAAGCCATAAACGTTCCCAATCCACCACCGCCTCTTGGACGGTCATCCATATGAGCATTTTGCCTTCCAGGCCTTGGTCACGACAATTTAAGCCATAGACCGCCGAAGACCCTCATCCATGCCAACGGTCCTACCGAACGACATAGACCAGGTACGGTTCCGCCTGACCCGTGCTCATATCGCAACGGCAATTTAAGCCATATGCGCAGGTCAAGACTCACCGAGTCCCGTTTCCGCCACAACAATCACATAACCCGGTTATGTTCACGTTGGCTCCCCGGCCATCGTGTTGGCAAAACTCGCTTTTGCCCAGTTTTCCGGGTGCACCTTGGAGTTAATCCCCAAGGCTCCCTAATGCAATCTACCACGTAGAAAACCCGAAAAAACACCCAAACACCCGGAGTCTTCCCCGGTTCATATGTAATGCAACATCACCGATCCGGACCAACATGTCCGAATAGGCTTCACACACAATGCCTATGTCCGTTTTCGTATACGGACTCTACACAAGGGGGACTTCACATATCTACCCCAAGGAACGCTCCAACTCTTCGCTCACTCGCGAGAGCGAGCTTCCTATGCAAAGGAAAAGAGGGCTTCACATGCCTAAGGATGAGAAATCGTTACCCTTGCATTCTTCCGCGGCGCCATCGAAAACTATACGGTTGGAAAGCACCGCAACGGCGTCGCCTCCGCGGATCTGGACTCGGATCGCAATTCGGAGCTCCGAAGCTCCTCCGGCGGCCGGATCTTTGTCTCCAACCCCTCACCTTGCTCTCCCCTCTCTCTAGGATTTAGAAAGAGAATAGAAAGAGAGAATGAGGGTTTTGAAACCCTTATCCCGGCTAAAAACATCCAGGAGCAGCCCCCCACCGTCGGATCCAAAGCCAAGGAAACGAACGGCCACGATTAGGCCTCAAATTATAAAATCTGGGCCGAACACGGGTTGGCACACGGCCGTGTGCCTGGACGTATAGCTCATTCGCCGTCTTGACCCAAATTGAAAACCAGCACACGACATGTGACACGGCCTCCGACACGCCCGTGTCGCCTGCGACACGCCCGTGTCGGGACCCGTGTCACGCCCCCCGTATGCAATAAATCACCACTTTGGAGTCAAAGGGGTACACGGCCTTGTGATACGGCATCAGACACGCCCGTGTCAAACTGGACACGCCCGTGTTCGTGCCCGTGTCACTACCCGTGCACCCAACCACACAGCACAGGTGTGACACGGCCTGGGACACGCCCGTGTCCTAGGCCGTGTTCCACCACACGACCATCGTCGACCTGAACTGGTCGACGACACGGCTCGAGCTCGACACGCCCGACACGGCCTCCGACACGCCCATGTCGGGGCCCGTGTCACCAGTACCAAAAATCTGATTTGGCCAAAAACGATCCCCGTCGCTCCTATAACAATTTGGGGTGTTACAATTAAAACCATGACAAAGAAGCTTTCCAAGATTATCGACCGGAAATTAGGGGTGTCAACCCTTGTTCGTGCTCGGTCTTAGAAAGGAGTCCAGGATCTAAGAGGAGCTGTCACTTCCTCCGTCGAACCCATCTTACTATTGCTGAGGTTGCTGAGGCGGAATGGAACTTGGTGGGCTGCAACGATTAGCTTAAACCGGAGCTTCAAATGTAGCAATATCAATGGCGGTGGAGGATGAAGCTTTTGCAAGCTCTATGGAGTGGAATGCATGGCCGGATCATCCCTCCAAGGAAGAGAGAGAGAGAAAGGGGGCTAGAGAGTGATTTTCCCGCTCAAGAGAGACAAAAAGGTGGGCTAGCTGGTCTCCTCTCGGAAATGGCAAAGGATGTGACTTAAATAGAAATTTATCAGAAAATTTGTCTCGCACAGTTCGACGCACGACTATGCCCGAACCGTGCAATATTATAATAAAACATGCGCCTGCGAAGAAGAAGAGTTGACCCGTACGTTTCCTTTGCGCACGGGCGATCTGCCCGTGCGTGAAGCAATTCACACGGGTAACCACAGAACGAAAAAATGCAGGCAAAAATAGTGGAACCGTGCATTTTACTCGTGCACGGGCGCTTCCGCCCGTGCGTGAAGGAAAACACATGATTAACCACAGAACGAAGAATGGCTTGCAAAATTCAAAATGCTACAGGAAAACCGTGCGTTTCCTTCGCACACGGTTTTGGTGAAACCGTGCATGAAGGATTCGCACGAGCTGGTCATTTCACCAGATTGACCAGAGAAAAACGTGCGACCAAAACAAACCATGCGCTAAGGAAACGCACGATCGTGCATTTTCCTCAAATCAGAATTCAGAAAAGGGGAAAACTGACCACCTACAAGTAAGGAAAAATAAGGCAACGGAGGACCCTCCAGTAATACAGAAATGAAGAGAAAACTACTGGAACAAGCCCTGAAGAGCACCACGTGCTTACCCCAACCAACAAGTGAGCAATTACGCACGCAAGGGCAGGAAAAGCACACAAAGCATGAATAACAAAAAGGATTAGATAAATAACGAAAACATCCAATAAATTAAGTGCAAAGGAATGAAAACCAGCCCAGATGAGCCCGCAAAACCCTGTATAAATGGGACTCATCATTTAGTAATGTATACCAGAACATTTGCTCATCTCTTAAAGAAATCAGTCATGTCTTTATTCAATAGATTTACCTCAAAATAATTGACTTGATTTCTTGGTCCAGCTGAAACTGCAACTCCTTGTTTCTTTCATCCATATACTTTTCTAGATGTTTTCTTTGTTGATCAAGCATTATGTGTAGTTGAACTAGAAGTGAGATTGAATCTATTGTAGGAGAAGATGTTGGTCCAGACAGAATAATCTTCTTATAGCTTCTACTTTTCTTCTTTAGTTCAGACAACTTCCTTTTCTTTAACTGAGAGGCTTCTTCCTCCTCAGATTTTTGATGAACTAACCACCTCAACAGATGTAGGCTCTTTAGCTGTTTCAGTAGTTTGAGACTGATCTGCTAAATCCCCCTCAACCCTTGCACCTTCTTCATCAATATTGATGTTTCCAAGTTAGCCTCATCTTGCTGAACTTCAGCATTAGGAATAGAGTCCTCTAGAGTAGCAGTTATCTCACCCTGGATATTTAGATCTGTATTCAGAATAATTTGCTCTTCAGTTTCCTTGGAGATTGTATCCTCAATCTCTCTGTCAGACATTTCTTGGTCAGGAACCTCTGCTTGCTTCAGAGCTGTGTCTAGCTCGTGTACTACTTCCATTACAATAGTGTTAACATTATCCATATCAATTTCTAGCAGTACATTGAGGTTCTCCCCCTCAATTTTATCCTTCTCTTGTACATTCTCCCCCTGCACCTGATCTTTAGTTCCAGGTGAGGGCCTTGGAGAATTCTTAGCAATTGTATCATCCCATTTTTCAGAGCTTGAACTTTCTTGTTCTTTAGATTCACTAGAAGAATCTTCTTCCATAACTATAGCCTTCTTCTTTTTATCTTTCTTCTTCTCAACTACAGGTGATTCTTTAGATAGGAATCTATCCCACCTAGCTAATATGCTCACATCCATTCTCCTCATGTGATTGATCTTGGATCCAATCTTTAGGTTGAGGCTGTCTGGAATGGCATGAACCAAGTGTAGACTTAGAATTCTGCCAATATTGGGCTTCTGGATACTGTCAAAAATTTTGTCAAAGATCACTCTACTCCAGTTAGTCTTGATTTTGAAAATTACTCTTATCATATGCTCAAACATCTGAGAAGATATCCTGTCATAAGCTCCTATTTTACAAATCATCACCTTCCCAATTATTTCAGACAAGAATTTTCCTTGTGAATTCATACCCTTCCTGTTCAGGGTGCTTCCAGTCTTAGTGGTTGGGGCCAAACCACACCACACCAATGCTTCTGCAGTCCTGGCGGAGTCTATGTCATCTTCCTAATCGATTCTTGATATGTGAAATATCCTTGCCAGCCTTTTGGTTGCGAGTTTAACCTTAGCTCCATTCACTTTAGATTTTATCTTTGATGAGTTTAAATCCAGTTTAACATTTGAGAAGAACTCTGAAACTTCACGTTTCTAGAGTTTTAATGGTTCTGAAAGTAGATATTCTAGACCTGCCTCAGTGATTAGGTCAATGACGTTCCTAATTTCTTCTTGCGCTGATATGAATACATTGCGCACAAGTTTATAACCTTCAAAGATGTTGTCATCATTCTTGGCAGCCATGGGAGTTGAGAGAAAGGATTGACGAGTGTCGACTAAGTAGGATTCTAGGTCTCGACACTCAGGAATCAAAAGCTCAAGAAATCAAGAAAGCATAGTCGACTCCTGCTATCACACCCTATTTATAGTCTAATCTTTCCTGAAGACCAAAGGGCGCGCTGCATTTATACTTTTCCAAAATTTTAAGGTAAATACCTAGTCTCGACACAGGGGAAAATTGACTGTCAAGATGTGTCAACACAAGTTGACACAAGGATAATGTGTCTCGACACCCTTATGTCTCGACATTTACTTTAGTTTCTAAACACTTTGTAGTTATGCTATGACGACACACTTTCTAGTGTCTCGACACATTACTATTTATAGCGTCGATACACTTTCTGGTGTCTCGACACTTTCTTAGATGTCTCAACACATTCTCTGGTGTCTCGAAATAACTTTTAACTTAGACAAATTTTTTTCTCTCTAAGTTAAAGATACTTGACATTTATTAGGTCTATCCTTGATCTATAAATAAGTAAACTTGATTACTGACTAATTACTTTGTTCTAATTTTATATCAGTTTTTTTATGTGTGCATCATTTACTCAAGATTCAACATTCCAAGTTCAACCTTAAAGAAATTAAATTTCTCTTCTTCTAGGGGATTAGTAAAAATATCAGCAATTTGTTTATTTGTTGGAACAAATTCTAAACTAATATCTTCATTTTCTACATGCTCCCTAATAAAGTGATATCTAATTTCAATATGTTTTATTCTACTATGTGATACATGGTTATTTGCAATAGAAATAGCACTAGTAGAATCACAAAATAAAGGAATTTTACTTAGCTTTATGTTGTAATCTTGTAATTGATGCTGGATCTAAAGCAATTGTACACAGTAACTTCCAACTGAAATGTACTCAGATTCAACAGTTGATATTACTATACTTGTTTGCTTTTTGCTGCTCCAAGATACTAGCCTTCTCCCAAGAAATTAACATGAACCTGATGTGCTTTTCCCATCTTCCTTACATCCTGCATAATCAGCTTCTAAAAAGCCTGTCAGTTCAAAATCACTATTCCTGGGATACCATAGGCCAAGATTAGGTGTGCCCTTTAGATATCTCAATATTCTTTTAACTGCTGCATAATGAGATTCTTTAGGGCATGCTTGATACCTAGCACATACACAAGTGACATACATTACGTCTGGTCTGCTAGCTGTTAGATAGAGCAGTAAACGAACTATGCCCCTATACAAGATGATATCAACTGGATTACCAACACCATCCTTGTCTAAAGACATACTGGACACCATAGGAGTTCTCATTGAAGTGGTTGTTTCTATATCATACTTCTTGATAAATTCCTTAGTGAACTTAGATTGACTAATGGAAAGTCCATCTATAATTTGCTTAATTTAGAGACCCAAGAAAAACTTGAGTTTACCCATGCTACTCATCTCAAACTTACATTGCATAAGTTTGGCAAACCTAGTGCAAAGTGACTCATCAGTAGAACCAAATATAATGTCATCAATATATATTTGTACTAAGTTGGTATTGCCTTTGACTTCCCTTAGGAATTGTGTTTTGTCTATTTTCCCTCTCGAGAATTTATTATCCAGAAGAAACTTAGATAGAGTCTCATACTAATCCCTTGGGGCTTGTTTTAAACCATAGAGAGCTCTTAATAACAAATAAACAAGAGTAGGTTTAGTAGAATAACCAAAACCTTAGGGTTGTTCAACATAGACCCTTTCTTTGAGGTTACCAATAAGGAAGACTGACTTCACATCAATTTGGTAAACTTTGAATCCTTTGTAGGCTGCATATGCGAGGAAGAGTCTTATAGCTTCCAATCTAGCCACAAGTGCAAAGGTTTGATCAAAGTCTATGCCCTCTTCTTGTCTATAGCCCTTTGCAACCAATCTAGCCTTATTTCTGACTATAACACCATTCTCATCCAATTTGTTCCTGTAGATCCACTTGGTTCCTATGATGTTACAGTCATCTAGACTGGGAATTAGCTTCCAAACATTGCATTTCTTGAACTGGTTCAATTCTTCCTGCATTGCACCTATTCGAAATGGATCTACATTAGCTTCTTCAAATTTCTTTGGTTCTGTTTGAGATAGAAAACTTGAGTACATCACAGTGTTGTGATGTTAGCTTCTTGTGGTCACACCCTGAGCTGCATCTCCAATGATCAATTCCCTTGGATGATCCCTTAGATGCCTGACAGCTACAAGTAATGTGACTTCTTCTCTTGGACCAGCTACATCTTATTTCTGAGTTTCTTCTCCTGGCTGTTCCTGTGCATGCACTTCTTCAATAATGTTGACTCCATCTTGTATATTTTTGCTTGCTGGAACTAAATCTTCTATAGATAGCTCTTTTAGCTTCAAGTCTTCTCCTATTGTGCTTGATATACCTGGATTATCATTATAAATCATAGAACTTTCATAAAATACAACATGAACAGAATCCTCCACATCTTGATCTCTCAAGTTGTAGACCCTATAGGCCTTACTGTGGTTACTATAACCAAAAATATGCCATCATAGGACTTCTCAGCAAACTTAGTTATGTATGTTTTCCCATTTTTTAGGACAAAACATCTACATCCAAAGATTCTGAAATAGGCCAAGTTTGGTTTTCGTCCCTTCATTAGTTCATAAGGAGTTTTATTCAACCTTTTGTTGATTGAAGCTATATTAAGAACATGACATGCTGTGCTATAGCTTCAACACAAAATATTCTGGGAGAGAAGAAGCACTCAGCATGGTTCTTCCAGCTTCAATGAGAGTCCTATTCTTCCTTTCAGCAATTCCATTTTGCTGGGGTGTTCTTGAAGAGTAAAACTCTTACTAAATCTCCAGTTCTTCACAAAAATTGGTCATATATTCTGATTGAAACTCAGTTCCATGATCACTTCTAATTCTGACCACAAAACTATTCAGTTCATTTTGTATTTGTTTGACAAATGTCTTGAAGACATCAGGAGTTTCAAACTTTTTCCTTAAGAAGAAAACACAAGTGAATCTGGAATAGTCATCAACAATTACCAAGGTGTAGACTCTCCTTCCTAAACTATAAACTGACATAGGATCAAACAAGTCCATATGCAAGAGGTATAAATACCTCATTGAGTCTTTGGATTCAATAATTTTGAATGAAGCTCTGTGTAACGATCCTAGCCAATCTAACATGACAATGTCACGGCTCTGCTCTAGGCGACATTACCGGCCTGCAGCCCAAGCACCCCAACCCCTCTCTCTCCACAAGCGGGTTGTTGGTGGCCACAACATCCCTTTGATGAGCAAACTCGACAGTTAAGTTGGGCCGTACGGGGACTTCCCAGGAGGTCACCCATCCCAGTACTACTCTCGCCCAAGCACGCTTAACTATGAAGTTCCTTCACTTCTAATCACCAATTGAGCTACAGATCAATTGGTGATGAGGAGTTAGAAAACTCCATAGTTAATCTTGCTTGGGCTGGAGTATTACCGGGATGGGTGACATCCTGGGAAGTCCCCGTGGTGCGCGCTTGACTATCGAGTTTCACTCATCAAAGGGAGGTTGTGGCCACCAACAACCCGCCTGTGGAGGGAGAGGGGTTGGGGTGCTAAAGATACAGCCCGATAATGGTCCACCTAAGGCCTAGTGATTGAGTCACGAAAGGTAGAAGGGGACGTTATAATAAAAAGTGCACTTTAATTGTAACAACCCTAGCCGATACAACGTGACAATGTCACGGCTCTGCTCTAGGCGATGCTACTGGGCTGCAGCCTAAGCACCCCAACCCCTCTCCCTCCACAGGCGGGTTGTTGGTGCCCACAACCTCCCTTTGATGAGGTAAACTCGATAGTCAAGCGTGCACCACGGGGACTTCGTAGGAGGTCACCCATCCCAGTACTACTCCAACCCGAGCACGCTTAACTATGGAGTTCTTTCACTTCTCATCACCAATTGAGCTGCATCTCAACTAGTGATGAGAAGTGAAAGAACTCAATAGTTAAGCGTGCTCGGGTTGGAGTAGTATTGGGATTGGTGACCTCCTGCGAAGTACCCGTGGTGCGCGCTTGACTATCGAGTTTGCCTCATCAAAGGGAGGCTGTTGCCACCAACAACCCGCCTGTTGAGGGAGAGGGGTTGGGGTGCTTTGGCTGCAGCCCAGTAGCGTCGCCTAGAGCGGAACCGTGATATTGTCACGTTGTATTGGCTAGGGTCGTTCAGTTCTCTTGCCTTTTTGGCAAGCAGAGAAAATGCTTTCCTTTATTGTTAGGACCATTCCTAACTAGCTCTTTATTGTAAAGTTTTCCTATGGCCTTGTAGTTCAAATGAGCTAGCCTCTTGTGCCATTTGATACAGTGTGAGGCTTTCTTATTTGCAACTAGACATAAGGATGAGTCTGTCTTTAAACAAAGAAAATTCAAACAATATAAATTCCCACACTTAGTGCCTGTCAAGATAACCTCTTGGTCACTTGAATTCTTTATGAGGCACTCATCCTTGTGGAATGAAATGTCATAGCCAAGATCACAAAGTTGGCTTATATTTATAAGGTTGTGTTGCAACACTTCCATATAAGCTACTTTGGTGAAAGTGAGTAAGCCATTTGTGATCTTACAATAACATTTGGTAATTCCATTATCAGCTCCACCAAAGATCACCTTTGATCCATTCTTCATAGGGATAAATTCCCTCAAATTACTTCTTGTTCCTGTCATGTGTCTGGAACACCCACTATCCAAGTACCAGATTGTTCTATCTCTGGTTCTTGGACATTCCGACAAAATAAGAATTTATTTTTCCTTAGGAACCCAAATTGTTTTGGGTCCTAGGTTCTCGTTAGTTATGGCTCCATTAAGACCACCTGTGAACTTCTTAATTGGATACCTTTTCTGAAAATGAGACAATATGTAATTGAGCCAACAGTCCAAGGAAAAGTGTCCTACCTTTCCACAACACCAGCATTCATATCTGTTGTACCTCCTCTTTGGAGGAACAAAAGGAATTTTGTGCTGACATTCCTTACAGTGGGAATCAGCAAACTTGACAGTTGTATTTTGTCTATGAGCAAAAAGGTTGTTTTGTCTCTCAGCTACAACAATTCTCCTTGGTGCAGGCACATTAGGAATAGCTTTCCTATTCACATATGAACTTGGTCCAATTGGTCCAGATTTCTGGGTTTCTTTTCCCTTAGTCTAAAACATAGGTTGTGGAATGACTGGACCCTTTTGTCCTGTCAGCTTTTTGCCTCTTTTTCTCTTGGGTTTAACATACCCAAGACCACTTCCAGGTGTTCTTGAGAAGGTATCTATTATAGGCAGCACAGTTTTAGGTTTAGAAAATAGCTATACTAGTCTTTTCTCATTCAGGAGTTTGAGTTTTAACTCCTAAATGATTACATCTTTTTGTTTTATCAACATAATTTGATCATCAATGATCTTAGTCAGCTTTGCTAACTTTGAGCTTTGAAGACCTATCTTCTGAGTATCCATCTTATGATGATACTCAAGACCTTTTAATGATGCAATATCTATAGCTTGTTCTTTGACAAGCTTCTTGCTATTTACAAAAGCTTCCAACAGTTTTCCAAATTTGACTGTGAGCTGCTGCAGGTCAGTCTCAGGGATAGACTTATGTGAATCAAACTTTGAGTCACATGAGTCTAGCCCATCCACAGTCTCATGAACAGAATTTGTAGAATAACAAGAATTGTCAAAGATTACCTGAGTATCCTGACATTCAGCAATTTCAGTATCTAGATTATCAGACAGTGCCATCAAATTAACCTCCAAATCATCTTCAGAATCACCATAGTGTGATGAAGTTAAGGAGTTATTGCCCTTATATATGGCCTCTCTGATGAATTCTTCTTCATAGGAGATTAGTCATACATGTTCTTCTTCTGATTCAATTGAATCAATATCGCTATCAGATAAGGTCTTTGGCTTCTTTGACACCAGACTCTTTTCTGATTTCTTGTCTTTATAGAACTTCTTTTCTTTTGACGTTTTGTTCTCCTTTCTTTTTACTGGACAGTAACCAATGACATGCCCAGGCCTGTTACAATAATAGCAGATAATGTTAGTCTTTAATTGTTTATTCTGATGAGAATCATACCCGACCACAGATTTGTCTCTGTGATTGTCTTTATTTTTACTGGAACTTGGTCCAGTTGATTTCTTCTTATTCCACTGCTTCTTTTTTCACATCATTTTCTTGAATTGCCAGGTAAAAAGTTCCAATTCATCATCTGATAATTCTTCTGATGAAGAACAGGTTCCAGTGCTATCTGTATCTTCATCCCTTCTTGGTGATGATGGGATTTCTCTTCTCAGCTTCTTTGATATATCTGCTTTGAAGGCCACAGATTTATTCTGAGTTGAACTTCTGGCAGATTCAGCTTTAGCTTTTCTAGAATTTAGCTGAAGCTCATGTGACTATAGCTTCCCATATAAGTCTTGGAATAACTTGTTTCTCAGATTCCTCATTTCTCTTACAGCACAAATCTTGATGTCTCATTCTTTATTTAGGAATCTAGGAAATTTGTCATTCAGCTCAAAATTTGAGAATTCTCTACCATAATTCCTTAAGTCATTTACTATTCTAAAGAACTTTTCATAACATAGTTCTATAAAATTTGTCTTTCCTTATCTGAATGCCTCATACTACTTATTTAGTAGTGACTTTCTGTCATCTCTTACTTCTTCTGTTGCTACCTTGTATGTTATGAGAGTGTCCCACATCTCCTTGGATGTTTTATAATGCACTAGATTCTGAAAAGTTGAATTATCTATAACACTGATAATTATGTTTTGAGCTCTTTTATCTATGGTGGAAAGAACCACCTCATCCTTTGTCATTTCAGACAGTGTCTTAGGAGTTTGAACATTTGCATCTAGGATAGATATCTTCATTGGAATATAAGGTCCTTCTTGTACAGTGACAAAGATTCTTGGATCTGAAGCCTCCAAAAACAATCTCACTCTCCACTTCCATATAGCAAAGTTATCTTTAGTACAAATTGGTCGTTTCATATAGCTGAGTTCTCTATAAGATTTAGAAGCCATTAGATCTGATATTTTTCAACTACCCTTTAGATCTTTTTAAGATTGTTAGTCTTTCTTGAATAACCTCCCTCATATACCACTTGAAAGTTAATCCTATGGGTAGATAATCACCTATAGGGGGGGGGGGTGAATAGTTGTCTTTTAAAATACTTTGTCAATTATTTGTCACTTAAAAGTTCAGCAGATAATATACTTGAGAAATTAGCTTCACATTAACTCAGCGCAATTGAACCACAGAACACAGCACATGCAAATCTCAGAACACAACACACAAAGAATTTATAATGGTTGCCCTATCTAGGGTACATCAACTTTCCCCCTTCTTCCTCACTAGCAATGTGCTAGATAAGGTTATAGCTCCTCCTATTCAACTCAGATCCAATGATCTTATAGACTCAGTTTAATTTAATAAACCTACACTCAGACCAACAGGTCCTACCTCAGAGATTCACCCAATCTCCTACCTCAGGTCCCTCTAGAACCCTACCTCAGCCTTTATAACATAGGCTTACACCTCAGAGATTAACTCTCCTACCGACTCAGATCTCAAGGAGATCTTAAAAAATTAAGAAGATAAAAATATTCAAAAAATAAATCTGTAATCTGACTTATCTGAATGAATTTAGATTCTTCAATTCAGTTGCAAAGAAACAAATCTTGATGAATAATCTGGCTGAAGAAATACTTCTTTGGATCTGCAAACTTCTTGATGATCGGCTTGATTTCCTTAAATAATTTGTAGAACAGATCCACTTGAATCTTCTGATCACTTAATGAAAGGATCTGAAGATCTTCTTGAAGACTTTCGTCTTCCTCCTCTTCCTTGGAATTGTCGTCCTCCCTTGACTTGGAAGAAATTAGAATAAGATTTTCTAATCTATTGAATTAATTACTTCCTTCTGTGAAGACAACCCCTCTATTTATAGCCATTGTGGATTGCTGGATTCTGTTTGATGACATCAGTATGTGACATCATACTTCAAATTCTCCTTTAAACTGTTTCTGTTGAGATACCACGTTACTGTAACTGATGTGACATTTTTGACTTGTCCTGACACTTATGCATTGACTCTGCACATCTTCAGAAATATAAGTGTCGAGATGTCCAAAGTGTCTCGACACTAAATTGATTATGTGCTCTTAGAAGGTGTCGAGAAATCTTAGCAGTCTCGACACAATTTTACTTAGAAGAATTTTTTAGGTTGAGCTTGAAAGTGTCGAGACAGTTGACTTGTCTCGACACAACTATCATCTGTGTCAACATCTGTAAACCTACACTGTGTCGAGATAGTTGAATTGTCTCGACACAACTGTCTGCTGGGTTTCGACACTTCTTTGCTTGTTTTTTTTCTTCACTGGGTCGAGACAGTTGAATTGTCTCAACACTCTAGTCTGTCGGTGTCGACACTTTTATACTTGTTTTAATCCTTCTTTGTGTCGAGATAGTTGATTTGTCTCGACAATATTTTTCTTAGTATAATTTTCTGTAAGACCCCATTTTTTTGCTACGCTACCAGTCTTACGCACATAACTGCCGTTTTGCGGTGAAACCAACCCTCGGGAGGGTCGCCACCGCAAAACACTGATTCTGCCGGCATTGATGATCCTCAAAGAAGTAGAAGTACAAACAAGCCAAGTCCATAACATCATCATATATATATAAATATATGATCATAAACCACAACAAAGTCCATAGAGATAAGGTACTAAAACAGAATAATAAAGTAGACATATAAACGGGCTCATGCCCGGTACATCATGTCCTCACTACAACACTCTCGTGGAAGCTAAGTAAAACTAACACTCACGGAGCTAGAAGCAGGTGCTCCCGTTCTAGACTGGCCCACCTCCATGTGCACTGCACTCTGCTGGTGCTACATCTCCTACTGCTGCTCCCTGTCTTCTATCCGGAGCCCCTGAAATATTTGGTCCACCGACTGTTAGTCAAAAGACTAAGCTAGATTTCCCCCACCCCTCTCCAGTGGCTCCTAGGCACCGTTCGGGAGGAATGATAGGAAAGCTATGATGGTGGAGAGTATAAACAAGGCAGGTGACGGTGGTCCTAATCTAGCAAGAGTATGAGTAAAAGAACTATATCTATTAGTAGTATTGTAAACAAGTAAAGTACAAAGCAGTAAATGTAGCAAAGTGAAACAAACTATATTAAAAGTAACCTTAATTTAAAGAATTCCCATACAAACTTATAGATCAAGGGGTCATTTTGCAAGGCCTATCATATAAAAAGTCTCATACAAATTTATACCTTAGGGGTATAGGTTTAAATGCAATGATGACATAATATGCTATGTTATGCTAGTTTAATGCTATGTTCACACAAGTGCAACACACACACACACACGAATCTATGCACACAGACCTTTAATTCCCCGGTTTTGGAAGCTATCTTCACTCCCAGGAGCCTCCGTAGTGGCCAACGGAGACAGTGGGTTAGGCTACCCCACTCTTAGGTGCGTATTCACACTACTAGGCCTAGCCCTTATGTACGCCTCTGAAGGACACACTAGAGTCACCACGTAATAATGATGACAAACCCATCAGTATTTTCCTTAGATAAGTGTAAACCACACCCTTTGAGTCATCGTATCGACATCGGTGTGAACGACCATCCAATACCGAAGACCCACCACCTTATGCACATGCAGCATGACATCCAATCTTCCCGAGCCATAGGCTCCCCGGACTAACCTGTCCATTACAACTACCTTTTGAGCCTTTGGATTGCCTAGCTAACTTGCCCATTTCCACAGCCACCGAGCCCACTGCTCGGATAACCAAACCAAGCTAACCTCCCGAGTCATCGGGGTGAGTGAAAGTGAAATACTAGTTTTTAGTAATTACTCTTTAACATTTTATTCTTACAGATTAAGGTTAACCTTGGACTGCCTAGGGCATTCCCTGTGAACGGCTCTCGAGGGCACTAGGAACTACGATGGGTTGAAGCCCAAAGCTCCCTTTCGCAAGGTACTTATTATTATTGGTATCTACCCATGTCCCAAGCCCTTATCATTACACTTAAACTAACCTTAAGTGTATTTAGCCTCTTCCTTGAGGGAAAGACGATCCATCGTCGATCCCCAGTACAACCTTGCCCTTACACAACCGGGCTCACACAACCTACCTTATTTTGGTGACCTCATTCATTCTCAACCAGACCAGGTACATCAACTATCTCACCTTCCCATACAAAGTCCTACTAGTTACCTTATTTCTACAGTTTTATTATGTGTAGTCCTAATGAGCTACATGGTGCGCATGAAAGGTGATACTCCAAGTAATAATCCAAATAGCCTAAGATTATTATTGGGGTTCTATCATGATACTATATGAATAAATCAAGAAAATGTAATTTTCTTACTTTATTTGGTATTTATTATATTTTCTACAAAATCAGGCCACCTATGCTTTTGAACACCAAGTAAACTTTTATTACTAGGTATGGCCTTAAAAAAATTATGACAATTTTTGTAGCATCAAAATCACAGTAAATATAAAAATCCCAATTTTCTAAAAAGGTTTTGACCTCCAACAAATTATTGATTAAACAACCACAATATTATGATAAATAGGGAAAAATTAAACCAACAACCCAAAAATTCTGAGAAAATTACCAGATGATAGTTATAACTAGGAAGTGCTACTGACCAAAAATTATAATTTACCAACACAATTTAGTCACATAAATGAATTATTTAAAAATATTCAACTAAGGGCACTTTGTTAAGGATCCTATATAAAAAGTCTTTCAATATATTTATAAAAATTCCCAGAGCATGATTATGTCCTAAAATGTTCCCCGGTCAAGTTTCATAATTTTCCAGTAAGCAAATAGCCCTAAATAATTATCTTGTGATTGAATCAAACTTAGGTTTTGTTAATAAAGTACTAAAATTATCAACCCAAAATTTACAATAAAAATTTTAGGGAACAATATCATCAATTCAAGTTTACTGCCTAAGTTTCATAAGTATCCAAGTTTATTTGAGCATGTAATTAAATATTGGGCCAAAGTGTCCTTAACTATTCATAGTTATTTTAAAGAGGATGTAAGTTCCTAAAAATCCTATAACCATTTTTAGAGCCTATTTTTGCCCTAGGAACTCACCAACCAAGTTCCAAGACAAGTTATGGACATACTATCCCATGTCCTTCACTGAGCTCAAAACCCCATCCCTAGGGCTTACACTATAATCTTTGGGTATCTCCACCCCAATCCACCCTAAATTCCTTGTGGTGGTGTTTCAGACAACCTAGAGGCTCTGGCCAAGGTTTTATCACTTTGGGATGAGAACTGATCACTCAAACCATCAACAACCTTTGCCCTAATTTTCCCTTAATAGGACCAAACTTTGGTCACACCATTACCTAATCAAATCAATCCCAAATGGGTTGAGATTTTTACCAGTGACCTATCATGATCCTAAAGGTCATCCACCAAAATTCTGGATGGTTTTGAGGTCATTAGTCCCCTTAATTAAATCATACATGAATTATTAAATTTTTACAAAAACTATAGAAAAATATTCTCTATAAATTACCATTTTTAGAGATGTCTAAGATACAGATGAGACTAAACAATGACCCAAATTTAAAAGCATTTGGATTAGTAGTTTGGTGGGGGCACACAAGTTTGTGTCCGGTTAATCCTAGGTATAGCTTGCACCATTTGGTGTGTCGTGGTCAGCCAGTGACCCAAATTGGTTGAAACAAATTTTAAAATAAACTAGGCTCAAAATGCTGCAATTTTGATGTTAATCATTTTTCTAGAAAAGGGCTCTAAGTATTTTTAATAATTAATTCAAGGCACTGCCAAATATGTGACAGAAAATGAAATAATAAAATCATAACTATAGTATTAAATCCGGCCGCACGAATCTCGATGCACCAGATCGACGACATCTGGTCATCGTTCTCCTAGAGCCAACGACCAGAATTGGACCGTCTTGTGCGACGTTTTCCCGTGAATTCCTGGACACCCACGCCTCCTCCCGGACGGCCACCGCCACACCACCTTCGTTGAGGTGGTGGATGTCGATTAGCGGTGGTTGGCCGACCAAAGGTGGCCGAAATAGTGAGATGTGAGTGGAGGAAAAAGCTTGAAAACAAGCTTTCAGCCTGCTTGATCTGGGGCCAATTTGACCCGAACCTTGCGGCCAATAGAAGTGGATCTATCCACTGAGAAAGAGGAGAGGAACAGAACCTTCTGAGGTGGCTGGAGTCGAGCCAATCGCCATGTCGCCATGGCCGATGGTGGCGCCGCTTGGTGCTCTGCAACTATTCAGCCAAAATGGCTCAGCTCCTTCAAAGGAAAGGCAGAAATGATTGCTCTGGACCTGGTGAAGCTTTTAAAATGTTCAGATGGGGAGAGGAGAGGCCATGGCTTGATTGCAACATTAATTGCCATGAAGAAGGTTTTTCGGCCAACTGAAATTCTCCTCCCATAGTCACTTCCATGGCTGGGAAAATCCTCTGGTCTTATCCTAACTGACTAGGGGAGATGAATCCATCCATGTGAATTGAGTGGAGAGGCTCTTGGTCTCCCGTTGGCCATGAATGGCCTCTCTTTCTCACTTTCTCTCTCCTCCATTAAAGGGGAAATGAAGCTTTCTCTCTCTCCTAGTCACTATTTCCAGAAAATGAATGTCTTTTAGATAAATACTAGCCTCCTAGAGCAAGTTGTCCACTCAAATTGGGCTTAGCCCAAATGGATTGGGCTAGGTTAGGTCAACTTGAGTTCATTTGACCAAAACTAGGGTTGAGTTGACTTTGGTCAACTTGACCTTTTGGGTTGACCCCAATGGATCCTTAATGACCCATTTGCCTCTCCTAAGGTCTAGGAGGAGTTGGGTAGGGTTTGTTTGGCACCTTGGAGGCCACTTGACCCTTAGTTAGGGCACTTTGACCAATTTAGGGCTAGAGTTTACTTTGGTCAACTTGACCTCTTTAGTTGACCCCAATGGGCCCTTGGTGACCAATTGACCTCCCTTAAGGATTAGGAAGGTGTAGGTGGGGTCAATTTGGCTAAGGGAAGGTTAATTGGCCCTAAATAGGTTAGTTTGACCCATTTAGGGTTAGGGTTGACTTTTGTCAACTTGACCAGTTTGGTTGACCCCAATGGGTACTTGGTGACCCATTGGACTCCCCTAGGGTTGGGAGAGATATGGTGGGGGTCATGGAACCAATTTTAAGTCCTAAAGTCAAACCCTAGGTTTGGTGATGAGGTTGTGCTATAGGCAGACCAAGGTGATTCCCACCTTCATGCCTTTGTTCACTTGGCCTTTTGAGCTTCCTAAGCTTTTGTAATGTCCTAGCTATGAAAAAACCACTCTTAGGGGTCTAGTTGTTTGAGGGATGTTAAATTTTCAGTCTTCTTTATGTCGAGACAGTTGACTTGTCTACACTTCAGTCTCCTATGTGTCGAGACAGTTGTATTGTGTCGACACTATTGTCTTAAGCTTCAAGGTGCCGAGATAGCTGACTTGTATCGAAATTGCTGACTTAGTCTACAAGGTGTCGAGATAGCTGACTTGTCTCAACACTGCTGTATTGAATCTTCAATGTGTCGAGTTAGCTAACTTGTCTCGACACTACTGACTTAGAATTCAAAGTGTCGAGATAACAGACTTTTCTCGACACAACTTGTGCAAAAGGTGTTGACATAGTTGAAGTGTGTCGACACTTTTGTACTTAGCCAATTTTCTGCACTTCAAGTTACTAGATGCTGACTGTGCTGACTTCACTCAGCACTTTGCTTACTTCACTCGATGCTTTTGTACTTAAATAATTTTCTTCACTTTTTAGTCAGATTCTTAGAGTCCACCTTTCAATATAACTTGGAGCACCTATCAAATCAATATGACATAGGCAACCTTCAAGCATGTACTAAATATACATCAAATAGATATTTGTGTATATCATTGAGTTGAAAGGGCTTCTTCAAATCAAGTGCATTGTGTCCAATGTACCCAACATCCGCTCCATTTCATCGTCCCCCTCTTGCTAATAAATGGAGTTAATCGTAGTGATGTAGCACTCCCTCGCCACCTTGGGGTCTCCTCGGACCCGGACCTTGATACCCTCGACATTGAACTTCATGCACTGATAGAAGGATGAGGGGACATAGCGGAAGGCGCTGATGACAGGCCGTCCGAAGATGGCATTGTAACTGCTGGGGGCATCTACGATGACGAATCTATAGTTTCAAGACTTTCCCCCCAGAGTGACATGGTGATGGAGACGACGACCCCCAACTTGTTCAAGAAGATGACGACACGATCTCGGAAGATCATCCTTCGTCTGCAACAAAAGACTTGCGTCGTCATGGTGATCGTGTGGAGCGTCGCTATAAACTCCGCCCGCAGCGCAAGACCACTTAATATTATTTAGTTGATTACTTTTAATGTTATTTGAATTTATGATGTTATTTGTTTGGTGCATTTCATTATTTCTTGTTTAGTTTGAAAAAACATTAGAATTATTTTGATGTGGGCTGCATGTAGCCAAAGCATGATGTGTAAACCTTTATATAGGCATGGATGTTTTCATTATGAAGGAAGTTGAATAAAAAATTGAAAAACCTAATTTTCCCTCTAAGAATTCTCTCCCACCTCCTTTCTAAAATTAGGACAAGCCATAGCCTTGCCCTCCTCCTTCTAGCCGCCAACAATACCTCCCCTCTCAATCGTCTCTCTCGGCAAAACTTCTCCTTCCACTCCAAACCGCTGCCTACCACCACCCTCCCTTCACCCTCTCATGGCCAACAACTCTACACCAACCAAAAACCGCCACCCTAAGCCTCCCCATCATCCTAGCCGCCTCTCCCACAAAGCCGACCCCCAACTAACTCCTACCCGACCACCTTCTTCAAACCCATACCCGACCATCCTCTCCATCATTGCCCGGATTTTCTGGCCAAGGCGTAAAGCGACAAAGGCGGGCAAACTTTCTCTCTATCTGGAGAACTCCGGCGGAAACATCGAGGGGCGATCCAAGTTAGATAATCAGAATCATCCATTCCGATTGGGGTAACGAAAATCTCTACCCACATGTGCTTCTTTCTTAGATATTCTCGTGGCGAAAAATTTTAGCGTTGAATTTGAATCGTTGAATAATCGTGGTATTCATCCAATTGTATTTGTGTTTATCTTGATTGATTTATTGTTTAAAAAAGGTTTGACGAACCTCGTAACTTTTTGTTGGGAGAGATCTACCATTTTCCGGATCGTAATTTTTGGTAGATCTCTTTTGGTACAACCTTCGCTCGATCGGACCGGGTGGGTCCTTTTAGCCGGAAATAATATTGGCCTATAGCCTCTATTCGATCTCAAAAGGTTTGGCTACCCGCGCGTTAGCATAATCGTGATATAATTGCTTGGAGTGTGCGCTGCGTGAGATTTATGCGAGTGTCGAATTAGAATCGTAGAAAGGCAATCATGATTAATCTGTAGGTCTTCCGGTGTCAACGCATAAGCCTACATCAATTTGGTATCAGAGGGAGGTTCATGTCAGTTTCTTAATTGGCACCCTACCCCTTGTATTTGCACGTCGACACGCACTTTTCCTGCTCATTTACTAGTCAAAATACAATTTTTTTTTGTTGGTCTGCCAATAGCGGTCTAAATTTTTTTATTTTTTAGCAAAATTCAATTTTTTTTTAATAATATCCTCTTTATTCCCTGCAAGAAAACAAAAAAAAATTATTTTTATCCTTGTTATTAAGTGGGAAAAATTCCATCTGTAGTGTTTCCTTGAGTCAGTTTATCTCATTTCTACATGCGCACTAGATTGGGCACTGAGTATTCCCCATCTTCCTCCAAAATGGCGGGCGAGCTGGAAGTGGGTCACATTCCCGTAGTGATTGAGGAACTCCGTCAGAAGATGACGGAGATTAGGGTATTGCTTCACGAGTTAAGACTGAATCGATAGGCTCCCCAAAATCTAGCCGCTGATCCAATTGATGAAGGGAATAATAATCCTAACAACAACCATAACAACGAACGAGCCCCACGTGCACTGTATGAGTTTGACATTACTAGAGTCGTCCGGGTCAAAACCCTATCATATGATGGAATGGGTGAACCCCAAGTCTTCCTGGACTGGGTTATGGAGATTGAATGCTACTTTAAGTGGCAAAATTTGACGGATGCGGATAAGGTACGAGTGGCGCGAATGAAACTGCTGGGTAGAGCCAAGATCTTTTGGTTAAATGAGGAACGTCGTCTGCGGGATGATAATGGTGACTTAATTATTTGTTGGGAAGGCATAAAGTCCATGCTGACAGACCAGTACGTCCCTTCATACCATCAAACGCAGATGTTTGATGATTTTGCCACCCTTAAGCAAGGTAGTCGATCGGTCTCGTAATACATGAGTCTTCTTAAGGACATGATTGTTAGGTGCGGTGTTAGAGAGATGCCTGAGATCCCCTTTTCTAGGTTTTGCAAGCGGTTAAGCCCCGACATCGAGGGCAAGATGTTGCATTATGGTCACACCGTCCTGAGCACCACTTTCAATGATGCACTTGATATCAAAAAGCACAATATTTTTAAAAATAAGTCATGTTCGTATCAGAAGGGAAATTCTATCTTAGGACCGCCTCCCACCTCTACCTATAAGGAAAAGGGCAAGTTCTGGTCCACAGACTCGAACTCCATAATAGTGACTGTCAGGAATATTAAAAACCCAACAGGTGAGAAAGTGCCTGTAGGAAGAGTAAACGAAATGAATGCTACTTGTTTCGCTTGCGGGATTCAGAGTCACTATGCTAGTGAGTGTCCAACAAAGCCCAAGCCCTGTTAGATTCCACGTGTGCGTCAGACGACCTTATATATGAGGCTGGAGAGGATAGCGAGTCAGAAGGAGTGCCTAGTGATATGGAGGATGAATCCTATATGATGGTCATGAGGTGTATTCTGGCGATTCCCCAAACGTTAGATGACTGGAATAGGATGAATTTTTTTCGTTGAACTTTAAGAGTGGAGAGAAATGGTGTAGGTTGATCGTAGATAGTGGTAGCTGTATGAATGTCATTTCTGAAACTGCGGTGACCCGAATGTCTTTAGTTACTGAGCCGCACCCTCACCCTTATAAGGTGGCATGGGTAGATAAGTCATCCCTCCCAGTGTCAAAGTGTTGTTTGGTACCCCTTACCATCAAAGCTTATTCTGAAAATATTTGGTGCGACATCATCCCTATGGATGCATATCACGTTTTATTGGGTCGTCCATGGCTTTATGATTATGATGTTACTCACTTTGGTCGAGCTAACACTTATGAATATAAATTTAATGGTAAAACCATAATTTTAAGACCCACCACGCCAAAGGATCCTTCGGTCCCCTCTAAGGATACGATTGTCCCGGTCGAAAAGAAAGCGTTAAGTTTGATGGGTAAGAAGGAGTTTGTGCGTAATACCTTTATGGACGGTGTCGTATATGCGTTAGTTTGCTTGCAAGTTAAGGGAGATGCGCCGTCATTTGAGAGTTTCCCACCGGCATTGAGGGAACTCTTAGAAGAGTTTATGGATGTGTATCCGGACGAGCTATCGTCCGAGTTGCCCCCCATGCGGGACATCCAACATGCGATAGATTTCATCCTGGGTTCCTCCTTGCCCAACCTTCCTCACTATCGGTTTAATCCTTCCGCGCACTTAGAGTTACACACCCAAATTTCTGATTTATTACAAAAGGGGTTCATCCGTCACAGCAAGAGTCTATGTGCCGTACCCGTCTTACTTGCTCCTAAGAAGGACGACTCCTGGAGGATGTGTGTGGATAGTAGAGCCATAAATAAGATTAAAATTAAATATCGATTTCCCATCCCTCGCTTGGATGATTTATTGGACATGTTAGCTGGTGCCACGATTTACTCGAAATTGGATCTTAGGAGTGGCTACCATCAGATTCGAATTAGGGAAGGTGATGAGTGGAAGCCTGCTTTTAAATCTAAGGAAGGGCTCTACGAGTGGTTAGTTATGCCATTTGGGCTTTCCAATGCCCCGAGCATGTTTTTTAGGATGATGACCCACGTATTCCAACCTTATATGGGAAAATTCATATTAGTGTACTTTGATGATATTCTTATTTTTAGTACTTCTACGCGCGATCATGAGTCACATTTGAAGATTATCCTTACTACTTTGAAGTCGGAGAAATTATTCATTAATCTTAAAAAGTGTACTTTTCATATGTCGTCGGTAGAGTTTCTTGGTTATATTGTGAGTTCGTAGGGCATACATGTAGACCCTAAGAAGGTCCAAGCAATTAAGGACTGGCCAGAGCTCGCCAATATTCGAGATGTTCAGAGTTTTCACGGCCTAACTACGTTTTATCGCAGATTTATTAGAGACTTTAGTAGTATCATGGCCCCCATTACCAAATGCATGAAAAAGGGTGATTTTATTTGGACGAAGTCGGCCACTAAAGCATTTCAAATAATTAAATCAAGCATGTCGGAAGCTCCCCTTTTGTGATTACCAGATTTTAATAAGGTTTTTGAGTTATCATGTGATGCGTCCGGAGTTAGTATTGGTTGTGTATTGAGTCAGGAAGGTCACCATGTTCGATACTTTAGTGAGAAACTCGCGGGGAAAAATTGACTTATTCTAATTATGATCGAGAGTTTTATATGGTTATTAGGTGCCTCCAACATTGGCGACATTACTTACTTCCTAAGGAATTTGTTCTTTTATCCGATCATGAGGCTTTGCGATTTATCAACTCCCAAACTAAAGTTAGTCCTCGGCATGCCAAATGGGTCTCCTATCTTCAGGAGTACACATTTATCATAAAACACCTTAAGGGAACTCTCATTCGCGTAGCCGATGCCCTTAGTCGTGTATCTTTATTATTATCTACGCTAGAATTTAAGGTGATTGGGTTCGATAGAATTAAGGATGAGTATGTCCATTGTTCGAATTTCAAAGATATCTATTTATCCACTGAAGACAACTCACCCACGACCATTTTGACCTTTTATATTCGTGACGGTTATTTATTCAATCATTCGAAGCTATGTATTCCACGTTCGTCTCTGTGTCACTTCATCATTTAGGAATTGCATAGCGGTGGGTTAGGTGGACATTTCGGGCGTGACAAGACCATCGCATTAGTAAAGACAAATTTTATTGGCCCGGTCTTACGTCGATGGTTCATAAAATCATGGGTAGTTGTCGAGCATGCCAATTAGCTAAGGGCAACAAAACTAACGCGGGACTTTATACCCCTCTTCTGATTCCTTCCATTCCCTGTGAAGACGTTAGTATGGATTTTATTCTGGACCTGCTTGTCACGTTTAGACGTCTTGATTATATTCTGGTTATAGTAGATCGGTTTTCCAAAATGGCTTACTTTATTGCGTGTAATAAAACCAATGATGCGTCACATGTTGCTAAATTATATTTTAAAAAAGTAGTTGGACATCAGGGCGTTCCTAAATCGAGAGTGACCGATAGAGATGTAAAATTTACTAGCTATTTTTGGAAGACCTTGTGGAGGATTATGGGCACCAAACTTTTGTTTTCTTCGGCCTACCATCCACAGACGGATGGGCAAATAGAAGTGGTAAACATGAGTTTAGGTAGTCTGCTTTGATGCCTTGTGGGAGACCACAAGGGTACATGGGACGTTATCCTTCCTCATGCTCATTTAGCGAATAATAATTCAAAAAATAGGTCCACTGACTTATCTCCGAATGAGATCGTGCACGGTTATAAAGTACCGGTGCCACTTGACTTGATTCTGTTACCGTCATCTTATAAATCAAGTCAATTTGCACAGGATTTTGCTTCTCATATTCATAATTTGCATAAGCATATAAATGACACGCTAACCACACAATACACATCTTATCAAGTTCATGCTAACGTACATAAAAGAGAAACTCACTTTAATGTTGGCAATTTGGTCTTGGTGCGTCTCATCCCTGAACGGATGCCTTCGGGCACTATAAAAAGTTAGCGAATCGGCGAGCTGGACCTTTTCGGATCTTATAGAAATTAGGAGAAAATGCATATCTTTTGGAGTTACTAAATGATTGAGGTATTTCCCCTATTTTCAATGTTTCCTATTTAACGCCATATGTTGCTCCGCCACTAGAATTATCTGTCTGTCCGTTTAGCTCCACTGCAAGTTCTAATGGGTTTGGGGTTGAGTGTGTTTCTGGATCGCCCTCTCCATTGGTCTCCAATGGAGGTATGCTTACTGTTGATGAAAATTTTTTTCCTCCTTTATTGCCTAATGCTTTCCCCAGGTTTCCCAGGACAAATTTTTTGCCTTACAAGATTCTCAAGGATGAAGTATTTCCCTCTCAAGATGGTGGTGTGCACCGTTACTTGGTTCATTGGCGCGATCGTCCGGCCTCCGATGACTCTTGGCTTCCATAATACGAGGTGGCTCTTTTGTATGATGTTCTTTTATGCCGGTACCATCGGGACAACTCATCGGTGATGAGTACTTTCGAGTGGTGGAGGATTTATGGAGACGACAGACCCCAACTTGTTCAAGAAGTTGACGACACACTCGCGGAAGATCCTCCTTCGTCTCCAACAAAAGACTTGCGTCGTCATGGTGATCATGTGGAGCGTCACTACAACCTCTTCTCGCGGCACAAGACCACTTAATATTATTTAGTTGATTTCTTTTAATGTTATTTGAATTTATGATGTTATTTGTTTGGTGCATTTCATTATTTCATGTTTGGTTTGAAAAAACATTAGAATTATTTTGATGTGGGCTGCATGTAGCCAAAGCATGATGTGTAAGCCTATATATAGGCATGGATGTTTTCATTATGAAGGAAGTTGAATGAAAAATTGAAAAACCTAATTTTCCCTCTAGGAATTCTCTCCCACGTCCTTTCTAAAATTCAGCCAAAGCCCTAGCCTTGCCCTCCTCCTTCTAGCCGCCAACAACACCTCTCTCAACCCTCTCTCTTGGCCAAACCTCTCCTTTCACTCCAAGCCGCCGCCTACCACCACCCTCCCTTCACCCTCTCACAGCCAACAACTCCACACTAACCCAAAACCGCCACCCTAAGCCTCCCCCATCATCCTAGCCGCCTCCCCCACAAAGTCGACCCCCCAACCAACTCCTACCCGACCACCTTCTTCAAACCCATGCCCGACAACCCTCTCCATCATTACCCGGATTGTCCGGCCAAGGCGTGAAGCGACAAAGGCGGGCGAACTTTCTCTCCATCTGGCGAACTCCGGAGGAGCCGTCGAGTGGCGATCCAAGTTAGATAATCGGAATCATCCATTCCGATTTGGGTAACGAAAAATCTCTACTTATGTGTCCTTCTTTCTTAGATATTCTTGTGGTGGAAAATTTTAGCGTTGAATTTGAATCATTGAATAATCATGGTATTCATCCAATTTCATTTGTGTTTTATCTTGATTGATTTATTGTTCGAATAAAAGGTTTGGAGAACCTCGTAACTTTTTGTTGGGAGAGATCTACTGTTTTACGGATCGTAATTTTTGGTAGATCTCTTTTGGTACAACCTTCGCTCGATCGGACCGGGTGAGTCCTTTTAGCCGGAAAGAATATTGGCCTATAACCTCTATTCTATCCCAAATGGTTTGGCTACCCGTACATTAGCATAATCGTGATATAATTGCTTGGAGTGTGCGCTGCATGAGATTTATGCGAGTGTCGAATTAGAATCGTAGAAAGGCAATCGTGATTAATCCGTAGATCTTCCGGTGTCAACGCATTGGCCTACATCTTATGGAACCCCACTCCTCTTTAAACCTCCTTCCTCTCCTCGGAGAACCAAAACAAAGGCTCGTCCGAGGAAAGCACCCTCTTGGCATCCACTTTCATCGCATCAAACACCTTTTTGAAGATGACGTTGACCGAACTCCCGTTGTCAATGAGGATCCTGGAGAAAGTAAACCCTTCGACAACATTCTGAATGACCAACATGTCGTAGAAGGGATCCTCATGATCTGGCATGTCGTATCTAGAGAAGGTGATCTTCTCCTCTAGGGGTGGGGTCTACGATGAGGAGCCAATGCTCCTCTGCTATATGGTATAGAGGCTTGCCTTCCGAGAAGCCTCGACTCCCCCACCCCCCCGTGGATCACTCCGATCCCTCCTTGGGCCCCAACATCGGTCTGGTCCTCACACCTGTCCTCCTCTGCCCGAGGCAGGACTTGCTCGATCCGTACCTTCTGATGGTCCCGCTGTTACTGCTACTCCTTATTTCCTCTCACCTAAAGGAACTCCGGGCATATGGCCGTAATCGCATAAAAACTCTAACCACCGCCGCTGTCTCAAATTCAATTCCTTCTGTGTATGCACGTACTTTAGATTCTTGTGGTCTGAAAAGATCTCGCAGTGGATGTCGTATAGATAGTGCCTCCAAATCTTCAAGCCGTACACTATCGCTCCCAATTCTAGATCATGTACCTGGTAGTTGATCTCATGCTTCTTAAACTGTCTTGAAGCATATGCAACCACATGCCCGTGCTGCATCAGTACCACTCCCATTCCTTGATACGATGCATCAGTGTAAACTTGAAATCCTTCCTTCCCGAATGGAAGGGATAGGATGGGTGCGGATGTAAGTCGGTCCTTCAGTTCCTGAAATGCAACTTCATACTGGGGTGTCCACTTATACGACACACCTTTCTTTGTCAGTGTAGTCAAGGGAAGGGCGATCTTTGAGAAGCCTTTTACAAACTTGCGATAGTACCCGACAAGTCCAAGGAATTTCCGCACATCGGCCGCTGACTTTAAGGGCGGCCACTCCTTCAGGACACACACTTTGGCCGGATCTACAGCTAACCCAGCCCCACTGATCACATGGCCCAAGAAGGCAACCTCTTGGAGCAAAAATTCGCACTTGCTGAACTTGGCAAACAAGGTGTGTTCTTTTAGCTTCTTCAGTATCAAGGATAGATGTTCGACATGCTCTTCCTCCGTCTTAGAGTAGACCAAAATGTCATCGATAAAAATGATGAGGAAGACATCTAAATAAGGTTCGAACACTTTGTTCTTCAAGCTCATGAAGGCTAAAGGGGAATTTGTGAGCCCAAACGACATTACAGTGAATTCGTACATGCCGTACCTTGAGCTAAAGGCCGTTTTCTGAATGTCCTGCTCCTGTATTCTCAACTGATAATACCCCAAACGCAAATCCAACTTGGAAAATAAATGCGCTCCTACTAATTGGTCGAACAACTCATCGATCCGAGGTAACGGATAGGTGTTTGGTACCGTCAGTCGGTTGAGCTCCCAATAGTCTATACATAATCGCATGGTTCCATCCTTCTTCTTAATGAACAGAACAGGGGCTCTCCAAGGTGATGAGCTGGGGAGAACAAAACCCGATTCTACCAACTCTTGCAACTAAAATCTAAACTCTATGAGTTCCTAAGGGGCCATCCGGTAAGGGGTCCTGAAGACGGTCTTAGCTCCAGGTATTAGCTTAATTTGAAAATCAACCTCTCTATGCAGGGGTAAACCTGACAATTTCTCAAGAAATACCTCGGGAAAATCTCGCACAACCCGCACGTCCTTCATATCTATTTTCATCTCCTTCAATTCGAAACATATCATGTAAACTTCATCCCCTCTCATGTGAGCTTTTAGGGTCTGAATTGAAGACAATAATAAACGTGGTGCGAATTCTATACCTTTGAAGATTACATCGGTATCCCCATGCCTCAAGTAGATTCGCTTCTCCGTGCTGTCAATTTTTGCGTAGTGCCAATCCAGCCACGCCATGCCTAGACTGAGGTCGAACTCCGACATTATCAAAACTGTGGTAGGGGTATCGGAGATCTTTCCCCCAATGAGTATCTCCAATTCGCACATGGAGGTTGCGGTCATCTCAGAGCCGTCTGGAAGGCATACTATTCGAGCAATACTAATGAAGGATTGCACTCCTTCCAGGTCTTTAATGAAGTCCGCAGACATAAATGAGTGTGCGGCACCGGTATCGAATAATGTATAGGCCGATTTCCCACTGACCACCACCGTGCCTAAGTACCAATAACAATACTCAAAGTTAGATGTCTAGTATATCTTAAGCAACATAAGATTAACAATGAAAATAAGATGATTACATATAATCATACATGCAATCACCTCCTGAGGGTTCCGCTCCTATGTCATGTCTGGCGTGAACACCTGATTCCGAGTAGGTCCAAGGTTTTCTCCTCGTGGTCCTCGACCACGCATGTGCCCCATCCCTCGAGGAGATGCCGGAGGGAGAGCGGGAGGCGCATTTCCAAACAGTTGCAGGCAGTAGCATCGAATGTGGCCTAGTGGTTGCATTCGAAGCACACTCGCTCCTGCCGCCCACCGGGTTATTGAAACTATTGAGGCTGTGGTGGTGGTGGCAATGCTGGCGGTTGTTGAACCGGGTGCTCCACTCTATAATTCTGGTGGAAGTGCCTGCCACCTCTCTGATATCCCCTTCCTCTTCCGTAATCGTGTCTCCTTCTATTGCTCGGGCCAGCTTCCATCACCCCTTCAGCAGGTCACTTACCACTTCCCAAGTGGTCTGCTTCAAGTCTATTTTCCAGGTCAATTATTTCCGCCAGGATGGAGTACGTTATAAAAAAAGGGCTTGCCTCAGGGGGTCTCGCAAGCCTTTGAAGAATCTTTTAGCATATCCTCTGTCATCCAACTCATAGAGTCAGCAAATCTAGCAAAATGCTGAAACTCCCAGTGGTACTCCGTCACTGACTTGGATCCCTTCTTCAGCTGCAGAAACCTTTCCTCAAGTTCATCTAGGGCTGACGAAGGGATAAAGTGCTCTAGGAAGGTTCCCGAGAACTCGTTCCAGCTGATCTCCGTATACACTCGCCCGTGAATGGTGGAGCCCATGAGGGTCTTCCACCAACTCTTGGCATGCTGTTCTAGGAGTGTTACTACCAGGGTCACAACCATGTTGTTTGGGCATCTAATTCCTACAAGCAATTCTTGCACGGTGTCGAGCCATTCCTCCGTACTCTCTGCCGACTCTGTCCCAAGGTAAGCAGGAGGGGAGAGAGCTCGAAAAGTGCTCACCCAATTGGAGCCCGGACCTTGTAGTTGTACGGGGGCTTGTTGGGATCTGAAGGCATTCTGGATAGCTGTGAGCGTCTTCCCTAGCTCCGATTGTTGAAATTGTGTGGGTACGGACGGGGTGGGGGTGCTTCCCACTGGCTTAACGTGCACTGGGATGTACATGTAGAATACAAACCAAAGGTCAGGTTGGCTAATCTTAAGGTCAAAGTTGGACATACTTAGTGTGAATTATATATGGACACACCACTGCTTCCGCTAAGTCAGTTTGTCCCCAAACTGACTAATCGAATGGGGGTTGCACCATTATTGAATGACATCTCTAATTCAGGATCGTAGCAAGCTGATACCATTTGTAAGACCCCACTCCTAGAACACAGAACACGGCACGATGGGAGTCTTATGCCCAGAACAGCCGCCTTGGGGTAGCACTAGCACTCGGGCTAGCCTATTCTTCAGGACGCCTATTTTGCTGTCCTTTACCAATATCAATCATGCCAACCGAACCAGAATAAAAATAAGAAGTCAAATCCACACAAAGCATATAATAGTCCAAAAGTATAACATATAAAGAAGCTACAACAAGCTTCTAGAATCAGAGTACGTAAAAAATTTGCCCAAAAGGGCTACATAAAAAATCTCTCACACTCACATTAATAACCGACGGTAGCGACGACATCGTCCCTTCATGCCCTGTCGTCCTAGCCTGTCTATCCTACTGCATAATCTGCGGCTGCTCTACCTGTGGGGTTTCCTCCTAAAAAGGAAGACGTAGCAACAGTTAGTCATAAAGACTAAGTGGCTTTCACATCCGCTCCCCCGGCGACTCCTCGTCACCGGGCGAAGAAATGGACGAAGGTACAATATATATAGTTTGTAAGCATATGTACAAGCAGGTGGTAAAGACTGAATATCATCATGTATGTAAAGCATCTAAATAAGAGAGTAACATCTTATTCTAGCAATTCTACCATCTATAACAACATAAGAATATATAAAGCTATAATAGGAAGTAACTCAACTTATATGAATGCCCATACAAACATATAAGTTGAGGATCGTTTGACAGTAAGTAACTCATCGTATATGAGTGCCCATACAAACTTATACGATGAGGATCTTGTGTATGCAATGAAGTGTAATGACATGTATGTAATGCAATGACTCACCCATGATCACGCACATGCAATTGCTATGTCGACACAAACTTGTAGTTCCCACTATTCAAGCAGGTAGCTAACCTCTCAGGCGTCATCTGTCGTGGCCAAACGGTGACAGTAGAGCGGGCATCTCCACTACTAGGCTGGCATCCACAATACCAAGCCTAGGCCTTCGTACGCCTCAACGTTAAGAACATAATAGTGGAGCTCACACGCGTACTACAGCTCAGCAGGAGTCTCGGGTAGATGTCCACTGAGAACCATGCCCCAAACTGGCCTATGTTGTGACCCGGAAGGAGCCTCAGAAAAACCACGAGGACCAAGCCCAACCGTTCACTTGGAACGGAAGGAGCCTCGAGACATGAACACCGAGGACCAAACCCAACCACCCGAAGTCTATTTGTCGACTCCCATCGGTGTGAAGATTGGCGAACCCGTAGACCTGCCACACTACCCATAACCCAGGATTACGACACCGCGTGTCGACTCACACCACATGCAATACCACATCATCATGGCACGGAAGGAGCCTCAGATTAAACATGAGGACCAAGCCCAACCGTCCATTTATAACTCTTCTCAACATTACCAACCAGTGCGATCAAACAACCACACTCACACCCTTTCACAATCTTGTGCCTAAGGCACCTTAAGGGTTTACCACAAACACAGGTGGCGAACCACCTCATACAATGGACCGTCTTAGACTTCTCTATATGACAAGCCTCATGACCATGCATCACTCTTTCGGCCAACATGATTACGTCTAAACTATGGTCACATAACTTTAACATCACCGATTACAACTCTTTTACAAAACTCAATCATTCGTGCGTACATGAGTTAATCATCTAACTATCAACAACACATGTTCATAACAATCAACACCGACTAAATACACAAGTTCAAGACAATCTTATTATTAATCGACGAATTACCATTTGTTCACTTGGGGTCTATCCAACAATTTCATCACTCGTTGAATCATCACGGTTAGAAATATTATAATTCGCCAAAACCTCAATGACAATTTGTTACAAGATCTCCACCGAGTCAAAACCCGATTCTACACCAACCCAGGAAATTCAGGTTCATAACACCTTCTGGACAGCAACTTCGACCGGAGATTCCCGACGCTACAAGAATCCGGTGAATGTGTGTAGCCCCTCGATGGAAAGGACTTTACATGGGTTACAACTTTCATGTTCAGTCTATAACCCAGATAAGACTGTATTACATATGAAATTGGCTCCAAAGCCTACTGCGTACAGAATACATTTTCTGCACGCTTAGCCTGTCAACCCTCTACTTCGATCAGACTTTCTCGTGGCTACAGACTTCAACATAAGACATGTAACCACTCGTTGGAACCATATTTCAAAGGGATACGACTTTTGTGTTTAGTCGAAAGCCCAGATCTGGCCATTTCATGTCTGAAAATGGCCGAGAAGGTCGCTGCGTGCAGAACACAGATTTCTGCATGCAACTTAAGGCGGAATGAACGGCATTGGTTCATCTTCCTCCTCTAGCCGACCTTCCCAAATCACATCAGAAATTCCTCTTCCCTTATTCACCCTCAAGTGGCCATTCCTCTTCACAAAGCCATCCCCCATCATCATATAGAAGGAAGGAGAGGTTGAAGATGACTAATCCCTAGAACACAAGTCTAGAGTGGCCTCTTCCTAGGAAGATCATCCTCTCACAAGTCTAGACTCTTTTGAGTCAACATCTCACCTAGGAATAACTACAGATCTAGCACTAAGGGAGAGGGGAGGAATCTCACCTCATTTCCGGCATTTTCACCATTTCCGGCCATGGATCTCGTCACCCTTTGCGACGACATCCTCTTCTCCTTAGTGGCGGCGGAGGTTCTTCACGGAGTATAGTTGATCCAAACAACTCCTTCCCTCCTCTAGCAATTTCTCCAGAAAAATGGCTTGGAAGAGAATGAAAAACGGCTTGGGTTTCATTTCCCCTTTTTATTCAGAAATGACACGGGTAGGGACACGCCCGTATCCCTACCCGTGTCCTGCTCGGGTCAATTGGCGATGACGGTTAAAGTGTCGCTTGGACACCAACATGGGTAGGGACACGCCCGTGTCCACTACCCGTGTCATGCGACACGGCCATGCTCATACCTGTGTCCTTACCCGTGTCCTGCTCGAGAGACACGACTGGCTTCCTGGAGATATGCACACTGGCAGAGACACGCTCGTGTCTCTACCTGTTTCCTGCTAGGGACACATTTCATCGATCTCCACTCGACGTACACAGGTAGGGACACACCCGTATCTCTACCCGTATCCTGCTAGGGACAGGCCTTGTCGAGTTCCACTCAACACCTCTCGAGTTCTACTTGATGCACATGGTTAGGGACACGCCCGTGTATCTACCCGTGTCCTATTCTGGACCAATTCTCTTTCCCACACGAGTGTAAGCCTAGTCGCCTGCACTCTATGAGCCCAAGTCAGCTCTCTTGACTCAAAAGCGCTCACGAGGGGCCTAGCGTGAATTGGGACATTACAAGTTCCCTCCCTACCGTCTGATTATGGATGAATTTTGGATGATCACCTCCCACTACATCCCTGCCGGGTTCTCCGTGAGAATCCTGGGCAATGACGATAGAGTCAATCTCATGAGAGAGGGAGAGCTCACCATCCCCCTCGAGCATTTTAAGGTGGGCTTCCGCCTCCCCCTCTAGCTCGAGATGTGCCAGGCCCTTTGCTACTACGGGGTGGTTTTCGCTCAGCTAAATCCCAACTCGATCGCCATCTTGGTAGAATTCATCTGCTACATACGGTCCGAGAGGATAGAGTTCAGCCTACCCATCTTCTGGAAGCAATTCGTCTTCCGAGCAAAGAGCGGGGTAGTCTTCTTCTCCGGACAGCTGCTTAAAACCTACGGTCTTGCCAACAAGAACCACCATTGGGGCGAGAAGTTCATCTACATTTCTGGAGACTTCAACAACGTGCACCTCATGCCCATCCTGTACGCCGCCGCCGCCTACAAGCCGCCCACTATGGGGTCACGCGAGAGCGCCCTCCTGGAGTTCTTCTTGACCAAGGAATTTGACGTCAAATTTCTCAGGCAGGACATCGACTCTCTCCTGCCCGTGCCTCCTGGCGAAGGTATGGTCTCGCCTTTATCTTGGTATTCCATATTCTAAAACGCAGCGTTGAATGCTATCGACCTTGCAAGAGAGCGAGAAATCCCTCCGCGCCAGTCGTTTGCCGAGACCAGGGATGCGATGGATCCCCTGGCTCTCGCGAAGTCTGCAGCTCTCGCCTGCCGGGATGAGCCATCTCCTCCCCCTCAGTTCAGTGCCGAGAAGTGAAAGCCCGACACCTTCTCGTCAAATCCGCTCAAGAGACCAAGGCCAATTGCTGCGGACAAGGGGAAGTCCGTGGCGGCCTCTCCCACCCGACCTGTCGCCGAGGGTCGACCCTTCGCCGAGATCCTGTCGGAAACCAGTGAGGCGACTACCTCTGCTGATACTTCCACCCCGACAACACCGTAGTAGGTGCCAAAGGGGCAACGAAACTTCGGCCTTAGCATAAAGTGCCTCGATGTGGAAGGGAATCCCCTGCTCTAGTGGGATCCTGAGACCAACCGGGTCTCTGTCTCTACCCTCCTCCCCAGCTGGGCGGAGCGTGACGAGGTCACCGGGGATGCTTTCACGTTGGGATATGGCCTTTACAGCCGAGAAGATGCTAGCATTTTTGAGAAACTATCCACCCGACTCCTGGTCCTCGAATCCATCCGGGACTTGCTGTATGGGTTCGAGCTCGCGCATATGTGTGTGCGTAGGAGCATCACCTTCGACCGAAACTTCGGCGAGATGCTCAAGGCGAGAGACCAGACAACGGCCCATGTGGCAGCACTAGAGGCCAAGCTGGCGGATGCCCAGTGACTTTTATCCTTGCGCCCGACAGAAGAGGTAAGTGAGATCCTCCAAGGCACTCTCCCTCTCTTCTGTACTTCACAGCCCGCTTCTCTTCTCTGTATTGATAGGTTTCTCCTATGCGCACGATTCTTCCCAAAGTATGGTGCTTCACACGCAGCTGGCCGGGGTGGAGTGCGAGAACATCCTGCTTAAGGACCATCTCTGGCGCATGGAAGCGGCTGCGGTCCCGCCTCCTCCTTCGTCTGACGAGAGGCTGAGGAGCCGCCACTTCTCAGAATACGACATCAATAAGCTGCTGCAGACCAATGCCCAAGTAGTGGCAAGACTAACCGTAGAGACGTTGCGGGATGTGGGCTGTTTGAATGAGAGCGGCGAAAACATCGTCGCCTGCTGGCTTCTCCCATGGCTCTTCGAGCCCATCCCTAAGCCCCCGGGTGCACCTGACTCCCCGCCCTTGGATGTCCCGAAATCTCCCACCGCTGCTGGCGAGACATCCAGGGAGGGTTCTGGCGAGAGCTCCAGCGGGAGCTCTAGCGAGAGCTCGATTGGGGGGGGGGGGTATAGCGCTTCCCCCTGATGGGTTTCTCCCCCGTTTCTTTTGTGCCTTTGTAACACGCGAGATGTTCTCGCCTGTAATTACATTTCGAAGAATACATTGTACATGTTTGTATATTGTGATCGACTTTTTACCTCTTTATAAGTGTTGTATAGTATCGAATGTTTCTCAAGCACGTTTTCGCCGAGGCCCTCGACCTCCCTAGGATAGTCGTTGCCCTTAGCGATCAATAGGTGGATACCTGTCGAGAGCTAAATGCCCAACATGCCGTTTCTGAGTGCCTTCCACTGAGAACCTTTTGCCGGAAGCGCTGTCCATAGGTTCCTAAGGGGAGTGCTGCCCCCTTCACCTTGCGCAAGCAAACAGAGTTTTTTTGCCAAGGACTCCCCGCGGTTGGGCCAAGGACCCTTTGCCGAAAGCCATCCTGCCGGGAACTCCTTTTGCCGAGAACCTCTTAGCCGAGACCTCTTGGCTGAGACTTCTCTTTCCTGAGGAGGTTCTCATCCTATTTCTTCTGCCTTCCAGGTATGCCTCCTGTCCTGCCCAGAAGGCCCGGTCAGCGAGTCCACCCGGGTCCGAGCCTCGCTCGGGGTAGTGCCAAAGTTTCCAAGCCAAAGTATTTCCAAAAACATATCCAAGAACAAGTCCTTTCCCCCCAGGTGTGCCTACAGACCTGCCCAGCTAATGAGAGCCTGAGCAGCGAGTCTACCCGAGGCCGAGCAACACTCGGGGTCCCTTACCCTCACAGGCGAGCCTTCAGACATGCGGGCTAGATGAGATCCTGCGCAGCGGGTCTACCTGGGCCGAGCCGAGCTCAGGGTAGTGCAAACATCCAAGCTGAAGTATCTCCAAGAACATATCCAAGAACAATTCCTTTCCCCCCAGGTGCGCCAACAACCCTGCCCAGCTAATGAGTGCCTGAGCAGCGAGTCTACCTAGGGACGAGCAGCACTCGGGGTCCCTTACCCACAAAGGCGAGCCTTCGGACCTGCCAGCTAAATGAGAGCCTGCGCAGTGGGTCTACCTGGGGCCGAGCCGAGCTCGGGGTAGTGCAAACATCCAAGCTGAAGTATCTCCAAGAACATATCCAAGAACAAGTCCTTTCCCCCTAGGTATGCCTATAGTCCTTCCCAGCTAATGAGAGCCTAAGCAGCGAGTCTACCCGGGGCCGAGCAGCACTCGAGGTCCCTTACCCCCACAGGCGAGCCTTCAGACCTGCCAGCTAGATGAGAGCCTGCGCAGCGGGTCTACCTGGGGCCGAGCCGAGCTCGGGGTAGTGCAAACATCCAACCCTCCTATCATCAGCATTCCACAATAGGTAAGACCAAAGCAATAGCAAGTTAGTGAACACAATATAATAACTTGACCTCGAATATACAGTTTCACCTTCCCCCATCATGGGTAGAAGCGTTTTATGTCATCACCACTCCAAGTATAGCTCATGGATTTCCCCTCAACATCTTGGAGGTGGTAACCTCCCATTCTTAGAACCCTTTCAACAATGTAAGGTCCTTCCCAATTTGGGTTGAGCTTCCCAATTTGGGTTGAGCTGTGCGACATCGCACAGCTTTTCCACCATATCCAATGAAAGGCACAACTCCCCCTCATTTTCCAACCTCCAAACCTCGTCTCCTTCTCCCGTGGTCGTGACTCGCGGGGATCAAACTTTAAACTCCACTGGCAGGACCACCTTACACCCATGAGAAAGTTTGAAAGGGGTCTCGCCGGTGGCCGTGTTCGGGGTTGTTCGCAAGGCCCACAGAACTGAGGGGAGCTCTTCCACCCAATTCCAACTCAAATTCTCCACCTTCTTCTTGATTAAGTTATCAATGATCTTGATTAAGTCTTTTAATCAGGAGACTTAGAAACCAAAAGACAACTTTTGAAGGGAGTTAAAAACCCTGTACACAGTTAATGAAAATAAACAAAAAAGATGATGATGTCTTCTCTATCAATATTCTTTGAGAAGACTAGTGGATGTTGAAGCAGAAAGCTCCCCATGATTTGAGTAGAGTTTATGATCAGGAGAGAGAGTCCTTTCTTCACGGTGTAGGCCTTCTTGTATCTGACAAAATGAAAACTTTGCACAAGCAGAGATTGGAGATCTAATTCTGTAAGAGTGTGTGTTGATCTGCAAGTCTCTAAGTCAGTATATCTAAGTCTTTAACTTTGAAGCAACAATCTTCTTTATATATATATATATATAATATAGAGAAGAATTCAAACATCTGAACTATTCGATTCTTAACTATCTGAGAGATTTCCCGAGAATGGAAACTGCCTTGGAAATAGATTATCCTTAATCTCCGTGATAAATCCATATTTAATGCTTCCTCTAAATGACTATATTCATTAGAATATTTGGCATTAAATATCAGAGTTATAGCTGTCTGTAATTAAGCCAATAAATCATTCTGCCTTCAGAATATATAATAGCCTAAAATTAAGCCTGAAACTATTCTGCCTGCTGTAAACAATTCGTCAAACTCAGCAAACATTTCGTCGACCTGAGCCTAAAGTTCGTCGAACTGAATCTTCTTATTCGTCGACCTGAGCTCAGAGTTCGTCGAGATGAGATTGACTTTCGTCGAGCTGAGTTTCTGAGTAAAGATCATAGTTCGTCGACCAGAGCTCAAAGTTCGTTGAGCTAAAATTTAGAGTTAAGTCTCTGATTCGTCGAACTTAGATCCCCGTTCGTCGAATGTAGCTCTGCTTTCTTCTAACTGAGTTTCTGCTGGAATTCTTCTGATGTAATGACCCTAGAAATAAACCTATGACCCTAGACTATACAAAATGGGTCAATCTAAACATCCTAATAGTAATCTTAGCCCAATTAAGTAATAGGGTTCCAACAATCTCCCCATATTTGGGTGAGGATACTATTACAAAAAATCAAAACACAAAGCATAAAATATCTAGCAGAAATAAAATTTTCAGCAAATATAACATAAGTTCTTTGAGAGTTATAAACATAAACACAGTTATAAGAACATAAAAACAATCAAATACTAAGAGTCTTTCTTAGAATCTTCAGAGGATGATTTAGTGAAGACCAGCTTCCTGTTGGGATCTGCAGCTTCCTGTTGACTCATCTTCAGATCTTGAGAGCAAATAATTTTCAAAGATGTAGTCATAGGCACTAATACCTCTGGATGTAAATTCATGTATTTGTCCACATTGAATAAGTTTTTTTAGCATACCTGTCAAGCACTTTTTGTCTGTAAGAAGATAGTTGAAAATTGAGAAGGGTCCTTTCCTTCTACTTTAGATTTATTAATTTGAGATAGAGTAATAAGCTCATTGAACCTTGCCATTCTGAAGTTTGGGTCCAACTCTTGATCATAAGCTGGGGAAGGAGGCCTCTCTGGGCTTAGCTGCTGCTGCTACTATCTTCTTTGACCTAGATGTTGCTGGCTGCTGCTCTGTGATTCTGACCTTAAAGGTCTGTCTTTGCTGTCCTAAGAAGCTTTTGGATAATGAGAAGAAGGATTTTGAGAATGAGGAACACTACCTACTGCTCCTGCTACTGGAGGAGGAGGAGGAGGTCCTTTCCTATATCTTGGAGGTGAATTATATCTCTTCATTTTCTTCCTCCTTTACTGCTCATTTTTGGAATATCTCATTCAATTTGGATGATCTGGAGTGAGAGTGATCCCATGCAAAATGTAATAAGGAATGTATAGAGTAGAAGAAGGTTGAGGAGCAACCTTTGCAGGAGCTTTATTTTTCTTAAACTTCCTTTTCTTAGAACTAGAGTCATCTGATTCATCATCATCATCAGAATCTTCTACAGGTTGATCATATAGATAATCTAGCTGTTTAAGCAATTTAGACTGATCAAGAACTTTAACTACTGGCTGTGTATTTGTAATATCTGTATCTGTTTCTTGAATATTTACACTGTCATCGTGTTCCATATCTTCAAAAAGGATGTCATCAAAACTTGGCATAGGAGTTTCATCCCAAGCATAAGTAGGAGGGGAAGAAACTGGCTCTATAAGATCTATTATACTATCAGTTACTACAATCTCAGGGACTAGATTATCACTGGGAGAAATAACTGAAAAACTGTTTCTTAGTTGTTCTAGAACTAAAGAATCAACTTGGGCAGTATAACATATTATAGCTTTAGAAGAATTCTCAAAAACTGGAAAATAACTATTGTGTAGAGTATCAAAATCTAATAACAATGAACTCAAGTTGATAGTGGGATTAATAGAGACATCCCCACCAGTATCAATTTCTGGAATAACTGCTAACTCATCGGAAACAACTATAACCATATCTGAACCTTGAGGTTGACTGACTGGTACTGCTGCTGCTGCTGAAACCTCTGGAATTGATACTGCAGATAGAGGAGCTTCTTCATGAAACATCTCCCCTTTCCTAGATCTAGGGAGACCTAAATCTAGTCCCACAGAAGAAGGGATAGTAGCGAAAGAGGAGAGATGAGAAGAGATGGAAAAAATGGAAGCAGCAAGAGGAGCTATGGCTTCATCTATTAGCTTTTTTAGAGTTGGATTAATGAATTCAATAAGATTTTATGCAATTGAGGAGAAATCCAAAAACATAAACTCAGAAGTAGTCTGAGTAGATGTAGATGGTGGATTTGGGGTAGAAGAAGATGGGTTAGATCTGTTTGCACAGATTTGGCATATGGTGAAAGCTTGAGGTATAAATAATGTTGGAATGTTAGAAGGAGTGACATCAGGAATAGATTTTTCCAGTATAGGGGAGTGATGTAGAGATATATGAATTTAAGGTGAATGAGGTGGAGATGGATGAAGTAGATTGAAGTTTGGTAGATTAGAGAGTAGAGGAGATGAGGGTGACTGAGGAATGGGTGATTCTGGATGAAATGAAGTGGACGGTATATCTTCAAATGTAATGGGTGGTATAAATGACTGAAGAATGAGGGAGTCATCATGTGGAGTTTATGACTGAATAGGAGAATGATGTGGAGATAGAGGAGGAGAAAAAATGAGAGGAGCAGAGACTTCTGCTGGGGTTTGGAGAGTGGCTGATACAGCCCTTGTGTTTTCAGAAGCTGCTCTGGAAGAGGTAGCCCTTGATGGCTTTGGGATAACCCTCTCCCATCTTCCAAATAAGGTAGAAGTAAGCCTCATGGATGCATTAATAATGGTGGTCTGTGAGACTAGGAGTTCAGGGCACTTAGCTTGTAGGAAAATTCCTAGTACCCTACCATAACAGACATCCTTCTAATTTTTTTCTTCTTAATTGAGTCAAATAAAACTGTTCCCCATTATACAGATTTCTTATTAACCAAAGCACACATCAACGTGAATTGGTGCTTGGTTACATAATCATGTGCAGAATGTTTTCCAAACAAAACTTTACAAACCACATCGGCCAAAAACTTATATTCACCAGAATTTTTTTTCCAGTAGGTGATTAGGGTTTCCCTGATTATTTCCCATTCTATCTAGCATCTCATCAAATTTAGAACTAGATATATCTATTTAATCTTCACCATTCACAACACAAAAAAATTCAGAAAGAATTTCTGGTGATAAAGTAACCTGATTTCCAGAGATTGATCCAGTAATTGTTGTCTGATCAGGAAACCTTGCAGAGTGAAACCATTCTTTGCTTTCAACAACTGGGAGTTTGATCCTTGTGGTCATGAAGTTCTTCAGAGTCTGATCCTCAAACAATTTTAGAATGTCCTAGAATATTTGGTCAAAATGACGGAAGGAATCCATGTCTATATCGAAACCAGCATCAAACTTCTTCGCCGAGAGGGTTGCTTGTGAAATCGCCATATTCCCGCAAGACAAAGAGATCAAGTGCAAGGGAAAATAGAGAAAGTGCGGATAGAGTTCGATGAAAACCTAAATATAAGTTTTCAGAAGACGAAAAGACGAACTCTATCCGACGAAAAACAAAGCATCAAATCCTGTTCGATGAAAAATCCCTAAAATAAAAGCATTTCGTCGATCTCCGGTCAACAAAAGTTTTGCGAAAGAAATATGTTTCGTTGAGCTTTATTCGACGAAAAATACTTGAAACTAATCCATCAATCTCTGTTCGACAAAAGTTTCTAAAGGAAGGTTCGTCGATCTCCGTTCGACGAACTATTCACGAAAAAAACACTGTTCGTCGAGCTCCGTTCGACGAAAGGTGTGCAATTCGTCGATCTCAAAAACAAAAATAAAATTAATGATTCTCTAATTATCATGCCTAGCTGATTTAGGAAGAACAGATGTTTCTTTTCATCTAAGGGTTTAGTGAAAATATCTGCCCTTTATAAATTAGTAGAAATGAAGACAAGATTAATTTTATTTTTGTCTACATTATCTCTAAGAAAATGATGTCTAATTTCTTTATGCTTAGTCCTACTATGCAGAACTAGATTTTGTGCAAAGGAAATTGCACTGGTATTATCACAAATATAGTTGAATTATTTAAGTTGTAACCATAATCCTGTAGTTTATTTTGAATCCACAAGATCTGTGAATAACAACTACCAGCTGCCATATATTCAGCTTCAGCAGTTGAGGTAGACATAGATGTTTGGTTCTTGCAAAACCATGACACAAGCCTATCACCAAGAAACTGACAAGTTCCTGATGTGCTTTTCCTATCAACTCTATATCCAACATAGTCAGCATCTGAGAATGCAGTTAATTCAAATTCTGACTCTATTAGATACCAGAGTCCTAGATTTGGGCAATCCTTTATATATCTCAAAATCCTTTAAGCTAAAATTAGGTTAGATTCTTTGGGATTTACTTGAAACCTAGCATAAATACATGTATCAAACATTATGTCTGGTCTACTAGCTATTAGGTATAATAGAGACCAAATGATGGTCCTATATAATTTCTGATCAATAGGTTTGCCCAGTTCATCATTATCAACAACAACATTAAAGGGCATGGGTGTTTTCAAAGCTGAGGCATCTGACATCCCAAATATTTTAATTAGCTCTTTAGCATATTTAGATTGGGATATAAAAATACCATCAGGAGTTTGCTTCACTTGTAGACCAAGGAAGTATGATAGCTCACCCATGCTACTCATTTTAAACTTTGAATGCATTAGGTCAGAAAACCTTTTGTAAAGTTTGGAATCAATAGAGCCAAATATTATATCATCTACATATATTTAAACTAGCAAAATTTTATTTTTAAGATGTCTAACAAATAATGTTTTATCTACAATGCCCCTACTAAATTTATTTTCTAAAAGAAACTAAAAAGAGTCTCATACCAAGCTCTTGGAGCTTGTTTAAGACCAAAAAGAGCTTTGTTAAGTCTAAAAACATAGGAAGAGTGAGTTAGAGAGATAAACCTGGTGGTTGTTCAACATAAACTTCTTCTTTGAGCTCTCCATTTAGAAAGGCACTCTTCACATCCATCTGATATACTGTGAATTTCTTGAATGTTGTATATGCAAGAAAGATCCTGATAGCCTCTAATCTTGCAACAGGAGAAAATGTCTTGTCATAGTCTATGCCTTCCTCCTTGTAATATTCTTGAGCTACCAATCTTGCTTTATTCCTTACAATAGTTCCTTGAGCATCCAGCTTATTCCTAAAGAACCATTTGGTTCCAATGACTGGATAGTCTTTGTTTCTTGGAACTAAGTCCCAAACTCTACATCTCTCAAATTGATTTAGTTCCTTTTGCATTACAATGATCCAGTGGGGATCTTATTCTGCCTCTTTTATGGATTGAGGTTCAATCTAAGAGATAAAACAAGCATGCATCTGATCTTTATTCAATTGATGCCTTGTTTGAATACCAGTTGATATGTGTCCAATCACTTGAGATCTAGGGTGATCCCTAAGTGTGACAAGATCAATAGGCAGAGTTGGTTCTTCAGCTACTTGTGTTGTTAATTCCTCTATTGGAATTTCATTTGCCACAATATTTTCAGCATGAATCTCTAAATTTTCTTCATCACTGTCATCATTAGCAATCTGTTGAGAAGGATGTACTGTATCCTCTTGTGTTAGGATTAATTCATCTATTTTCTCACACAGATTTAGTACCTGAAATGATTCTATGGTAAAGATATATCTCTCCTTGTAAAACATATTAGTCTCATCAAATGTTACATGTACAGATTCTTCCATTATAAGTGTAGATTTATTAAACACTCTATAAGCTTTACTAACTTGAGAATATCCTAGAAATATTCCTTCTGCAGCTTTGGGTTCAAATTTTCTTATATGTTTCTTATCATTATTATGTATATAACATTTACAACCAAAGACTTTAAAATAATTAACTTTAGGTTTCTTAGATTTAAGTAATTCATAGGGAGTCTTACCCTTAAGTTTATGTATTAGACTTTTGTTAAGGACATAGTTTGTTGTGCTTACTACCTCTGCCCAAAAGGATATGGGCAAGTGAGCATCTACAAGTAATGTACCAGTAGATTCAATTAGGGTTCTATTTTTCCTTTCAGCTACCCCATTTTGTTGAGGAGTTCTAGTAGCAGAAAAACAATGCTTGATACCTTCCTTCTCACAAAATTCTTGCATCAAAAGAGATTCAAACTCAGTGCCATGATCACTTCTGATTAATGCAATCTGAGTAGAGTACTCAATCTTGATGCTCTTAAGAAAATCTGTAAGAACTTTAAAGTTATTTAACTTGTTTCTCAAAAAGAAGACCCAAGTGAATCTAGAGAAATCATCTACAATAACTAAGATATATGACTTTCCTCCTAAACTTTGTACTGCAATAGGTCCAAAAAGGTCCATATGTAGCAAATACAAAATCCTGGGTGAATCACTTTTAGAGATGGATTTAAAACTATTTTTAGTTTGCTTACCTAATTGACAAGCCCTATAAAGTCCTTCCTTCTTGTAAGAACCAGAAGGTAGTCATCTAACAAGGTTGTCCCTAGAAAGTTTAGCAATAGTCCTAAGGTTTACATGTCCTAACCTTTTATGTCAATGTTCACTAGTTTTACTAACCTGATTAAATAAATAGATTTCAGTTTTTGTAGAGTAAAAATTTACTAAGTAGATATCACCTTGTCTAACTCCAGTTAAAACTATTTTATTTAAACTAGAAGTGATTGAACATATGGACTTATTAAAAGTTACCTAATAACCTTAATCACATAATTGACTTATGGAGATGAGGTTATGCTTGAGACCTTTCACTTAAGCTACCTCTCTGAATGTAACTTCTCCAACTTTGACACTCCTATAGCCCTTTGTCTTGCCACAATTGGAGTCTCCAAAAATTACTTTAGGTCCAAGCTTAGCTTTAAAATCCATTAGAATAGCCTTGCTTCCTGTCATGTGTTTTGAGCAATCACTATCCAGATTCCACTGTTCCTCTGTGGTAGGATAGTTCTTTACCTGCATAAAAATAGATTAGATGTTCTTGACCCAGGTTACCTTGGGTCCTAATTTTCTTTCATAATGATAATTGGAAATGTAAGAACACTCTAGTTGATCTTTATAACCAAGTGGATGATATCTCCTAGGAGGGATGATCCACTAAGTAAAGGGGGTTTTCAATTTTTGTTTTTGATTATTGTTTTGAAAGGAATTAAAATTTCTGTTTTGAAAAACTTGGTTCAACGAATTATAATTATTTTGTCGAACTTCGTTCGACGAATAGTTCTGATTTCATCGAGCTCGGTTCACAGAATGATAGTATTCATTCTCTGCATTCCACATTCATCGATCTCTTATCGACGAATCATATTGATTTCGTCGAGCACTAGCTATTGAGTAGTTATACCCAAATTTTGGGTTCAGAGTTCGTCGATCGCCATTAGATGAATAATACTGATTTCGTCGATCTTGGTTCGACGAATTTTGTTGAACATAATTTTTTTGAAAATTTTTAGTTTGTTTAGGCTTGTAATTTTGTGAAACCTCAGTGACTTCTTCTAAATCTTCTAATTTCTCTTTTCCTTTTCCAGTAATAAATTTAATAGGTGTGGTTAAAATATTTTTCTGCACACGATGAGGTTGACTTGATCAAGCTCCCTAGCCTAGTTTGCCATTTAGCCTGACATTGACTGTGCTTGTGATATTCATCAGTTTGATGCTTCTCCCATTAAGGGATTCTTCAAACTTCTTTGCCTCAGATATTTTATTTTCTAATAAAACTATTTGTTCCTTAAGAATTTTAAGTCTTCCTTAAGTTTAGTATTTTCAGAAGACATGTTATTCATTTCAATTAATTTTTCTCTGAGAAATTTTATTTCCTTCTCAGATTTTATTAAATCTTTACATAGTAATTTAAAATCTATTTTAAATTGATCTGAAGTAAAATCAAAAGAAGATATTACCTAGTCTTCTTCATATTCTGACTCAGACTCAGAATTGTTGCATGATGCATTGATTGCCATCAAATAGATTTCATTAGCCTTTGCTTCTTCTTCATCTTCACTTGAACTAGATGAAGATTCTGAATTAGATTCACTCCAAGTCTCAACAACAAAGCCTGTCTCTTTCTTTTTGTATTTAATAGAAGAAGATATGTGTGGGTGCTTCTTATAGTCTTTATCCTTCTTCTTGTCTTTCTTCTTGTTCTCAGGATATTCTAGAAGGATATGTCCTGGTTTCCTGCAACCATAACACACTATTTCTTTAGTGGGAGTTTTATCATACCTTGGTTTTTCATCATTTCAGGAAGATCTTCTCCTGAAGTCTTTTCTTGGCATTTTGTAGAATCTCTTAGCCAAGAGACATATAAGATCTTCATTCTTTGGAGATTTTTATTCTTTTTTCTGTTGCTTGAAAAACAATGCTTTTCTCTTTACTTACTAGGGGTGAGGACTTCTATTCAGCTTCTATGGTTTTGATGAGCTGCTTATAAGATTTGAGCTTTCCCAATAAGGTCTCTATGGTAATCTCATTTAAACTTCGGGCTTCTTTGATTGGCCAAATCCTTGAATCCCATTTGCTAGGGAAACACATGAGGATCTTATCATTGACTTCTGTCAATATGATGTCCTTCTCTAAGGTTTTTAGCTCATTGATAATGAGATTGAGTCTTGTGTACATCTCAACAACTGATTCAAATTCTCCCTTCTTGAAATTCTCATATTGAGAGATCAAGTTGGATCTTCTGTCCTTTCTCTCATTTGCAGATCTAGCAATAATTGTGTAGAGAGATTTCCAGATGTCCCTTGCTGAAGAGCATTCAAAAACCTTCTAGAAAATGTCATCTGACATGGTTTGAGCTAAGATGTTCATAGATTTGGCATCCGCAATCTTTGCTTTCTTTTGTGCTTCTATCCATTCTGGAGGTGGTACATCACTTATACTTTTTGTTGCCACTGGTAGAGGTGGACCTGTCAAGATAGAGTTGTAGATGTATTCAACAATAGAGTTCATATACAGCCTAATCCTTGCCTTCCATAGTGCAAACTTATTTAGATTACACACAGGAGGTCTAATGCTTGAATATTCCTTATTCTGTGCCATGATGGATTTCTAGGTAAAAGTAGAATCTATAAGATCTTATTGTTCAGCTGTTAGCCTATAAAACCAAAGAACCAACCTCTGATACCAATTCAAAGGGAGGTATATATCTACTTTACACTAGAGGGGGGGGGGGTGAATAGTGTATATTAAAAACTTTAATATAGTTTTATAGCGGATTTAAAAACTAGTGATATTTATATATATATATATAAAGAAGCAATCATAGCACACAAATAAAATGAATAACAATCATGGACGACACAAGGAAATTTATAGTGGTTCCCCAATAAATCTGGGTACATCCACTCTTCTACCACCCTAGTAGGAATCCACTACAGGTTTTTGCTCAAGTGCCCTGCCACCACAGGTTTTTGCTCAGGTGCCCTGCCACCACAAGATCAATTTTTCTACGGGAGATCTAGCAACTCTTTGAGCTTTTGATTAGGTGCCCAAAAACCAACTTAAGTCTTTTGATCAGGAGACATAGAAACCAAAAGATAACTTTTGAAGCGAGTTAAAAACCATGTACACAGTTTATGAAAATAAACAAAAAAGATGATGATGTCTTCTCTATCAATATTCTCAGAGAAGACTAGTGGATGTTGAAGCAGAAAGCTCCCCCTGATTTGAATAGAGTTTATGATCAGGAGAGGGAGTCCTTTCTTCAGGGTGTAGGCCTTCTTGTATCTGACAAAATGAAGACTTTGCACAAGCAGAGATTGAAGATCTAATTCTATAAGAGTTTGTGTTGATCTGCAAGTCTCTAAGTCAGTATATCTAAGTCTGTAACCTTGAGGCAACAATCTTCTTTACATATATATCGAGAATTAGAGAAGCATTCAAACATTTGAATTTGTCGATTTTAAACTGTCAGAGAGATTTCCCGAGAATGGAAACTGCTTTGGAAATAGATTAGCCTTAATCTCTGTGATAAATCCATATTTAATGCTGCCTCTAAACGGCTATATTCGTTAGAATATTTGGCTTTAAATATCAGATTTATAGCTATCTGTAATTAAGGCTATAAATCATTCTGCCTTCAGAATATATAATAGCCTGAAATTAAGCCTGAAATTAAGCTTGAAATAAAGCCTGAAACTGTTCTGCCTACTGTAAACAATTAGTCGAATTCAACAAACATTTCGTCGACCTGAGCCTGAAGTTCGTCAAACTGAATCTTCATATTCGTCGACCTGAGCTCAGAGTTCGTCAAGCTGAGCTTGACTTTCGTCGAGCTGAGTTTCTGAGTAGAGATCTGAGTTCATCGACCGGAGCTCAAAGTTCGTCGAGCTAAACTTCATAGTTAAGACTCTGATTCATCGAACTGTGATCGCCGTTCATCGAACGCAACTCTGCTTTCTTCGAACTGAGTTTTTGCATGAATTCTTCTGAGGCAATGACCCTGAAAATAAACCTATGACCCTAGACTATACAAAATGGGTCAATCTAAACATCCTAATAGTAATCCTAGCCCAAATCAATAATTGGGTTCCAACAGAATGGTCATCAACAACTCCTTCCTCATTAGAAAGATCAACTACGCCTTCGGGCACCAATGATATCCTACCCAGTCTCTTGTCCAGGTTGCGGATGAACCGGAAAACCTCAGTGAAAACAAAGATCGTAGATGTAGTCGCCTACCCCATAGAAGATGAAATAGGGATAGCATTTTGGAGAGGGACTATCAAATCCTCACACAATACTGGATCCTAAATTGCAAAAACAATAACAGCAGTAACAGACTTCACAACATCAATCATATTCTCATCAGCAACACTCTCTATCTCATAATCAGCAACTGTCAAATAATCATCAACAACATACTCAATATCAAATTCCTTAGAATCCTCCTCATGCTCAAAAGGAGCTGTATCCTCTTCCTCTAGAGCCACTTCTGCATCCTCAACAAGCAGAACCTCAACAGCAGCAGCAGTACCAATAAAAACAACCTCTGCAAGGAGGCCAACTGGCTCTGAGTTGGTAAGCACTGTATCTGGGGCCACTGAATCAGGAACTGAATTTGTAACCACTAGAACTAAATCTTATAGAGCAACTGTCTCCCTCTGAATTGCTACACTCATGCTAGCAGGAATCTCACTGGGGGGTGGAGTAGGAATCCTGTTATAAGGTACTTTTTCTTCCTCCACCACTAGAAATGTTGGGGCTCCCCCTTGCTTCACTATCCTCCTATCCCACCTGGAGAAGATTGTGGAGTCTATATTCTTGAGGTTATGGATAGGAACTCCTTTGGTCATATTAAACCTATCTCTATCTATTTGATTCAGGTATAGGCTGATAATCCTCCCAAGGTTGGGAGTGCGGAGGTTGTCCTTGATCTTGACAAACAGCAGCGCACCCCAATTTACCTTCTTTCTGTAGATGATACCAACAAGAACTATGAACATCTTTGACGACAGGTAATCATGAGAGCCCGTCTTATAAATCAGAACCTTGCTGATGATGTTTGAGAGAAGCTTGCCTTCCTCTTTCATCCCTTTGCGCTTGATGGCCTTGGTGCCTCTGTGCAGTCCACAAAAAGACAGAGCTCTGGAGAAATTAGCCTTATCAAGGTAATCAGCTTGATCACAGACTGGAATCCGCAAGTACCTAGATAGAAGAGATGCTTTCACTTTCACTTTGAATTTTTGAATCTTGCTCTTAATCACTATGTCTTCGTGTCTGAGCTTAGTGTTCTGGAAGAACTCAAGAACTTCCTTGTCAAGGACATTGCATCGGTGTTCAAGGATAAAGGACAGTCCTGCAGTCTCCAATAAGAGAATCACGTTGCGAAACTCATCTGAGGCTTAAGAAGACCTAGTGTGAACAAGTTCACCTCCTCCTAGCAATCTACTCGTACTTCTAGGAGCCATTGAAACTCAAGAAAACTTGAATGCAAAACTTTGTAAAATGAAGCTTCTTGGTGCCGCTAGAATTCAAAACATTTCACTATACTGCACTGAAGATGGAATCGGCTACATGATCCAAGTGTAAATTACTGCACTGGAAACGATGAGTCGGTGTGGCAGATTTGTCAAAATAGGTGAGAGCGAATCGGGAGTTAGGGCAAGCCAGCGTGACCTTCAACTTCAAAACTTCAACTACAATCGACAAATGAAGAACACGACCAAGGGAAGGGGAGGAAGAATCACTTATGCGGGAGATGAACAGTCGGGTTTTGGCGAATCGACAAATCGGCTCGGGTTGCGAGTTTCAACGAGTATCGTGCGGTTGTCCCCTTTAGAATTATAATATATATATATGATAATTATAGTTGTCCTAAAATAGGTGCGTACCTCAATATTGATTACCGAAAGATCCAATATAAATTGCGAAATTTTGTCCAAAGATGAATTCGACGAGATTTACTGGTGGAGGAATCCAATTCGGCAAGTATTACCAGAATATCCGACGAATTGGCCGATATACACCGAATTTGCCTTGTGCAAAATTTCTTGCTTTTCTGGAGTAGAACCCGAGATATCTTATACTTTCCTGGGCAACTTTAGGAGTACAATTTTCACCATGCCTAGTTTAGTTTTGAAGAACAAAAACGTGGCCTCATCCAGCGGCTTCGTGAAAATATCTGCAACTTGCTTGTCTGTCGGGACATAGCTGAGGGCTATGTTCTTGTTCTCCACATGCTCCCGGATGAAATGATAACGCACCTTGATGTGCTTTGTCTGGCTGGGGGAGACTGGATTGTTTGCGATTTTTATTGCACTGGATGATTCACAATATATTGGAATATCTCAGAACTTTAAATTGTAGTATTCTAATTGATTCCTTATCCATAGAAGCTGTGCGCAATAACTACCCGCAAAGATATACTCTGACTCAGTAGTAGAAGTTGCCACACAATTCTGCTTCTTACTACTCCATGAAATAAGTCGTCTTCCGAGGAATTGACACATCCGGGAAGTGTTTTTCCTGTCATCCATGCTTCCTGCAAAATCGGCATCTAAAAAACTAATTAGCTCGACATTATTATTTCTGGGGTACCATAAGCCAAGATTGGGTGTACCCTTAAGATATCTTAAAATCTGCTTTATAGCGACGTAATGAGATTCCTTAGTATTCACCTGATATCTAGCGCAGGCACATGTTAAAAACATTATATCTAGTCTACTGGCAGTCAGGTAGAGAAAGGATCCAATTATTCTTTTGTACTTGATTTCATCAAAAGGTTTCCCTTTCTCATCCTTGTCAAGAGACACAATTGAACCCATTGGAGTCCTCATAGAAGACGAGCTCTCCATTCCAAATTTCTTAAACAACTTCCTGATGGCATCTTCATTTCACAGGCTAAATATTCTAAAGAGCTTATTAAAAAGTTTGGGATGGCTGATGCCTCAGCAAAGAAAACACCCATGGCTACAAATGCTGTAATAGATTTTGATGTGCATGGGAAACCTGTGGATCAAAAATTATATAGAGGCATTATTGGGTCTTTACTATACCTTACAGCAAGCAGACCTGATATCATGTTTGCAACATGCCTTTGTGCTAGGTTCTAAGTGAACCTTAAAGAATCCCATCTAGTTTTTCTAAAAAGTATTTTAAGATATATAAAGGGTTGTCCTAGTCTAGGTTTATGGTATCCTACTGAGTTAGAGTTTGAGTTAACGTGATACTCAGATGTTGACTTTGCTGGATGTAGAGTGGACAGAAAGAGTACCTCAAGAACCTGCCAGTTCCTTGGTATGAGATTAGTGTCCTGGTTCTGCAAGAAACAATCATCTGTGTCCACATCAACTGCTGAAGCAGAATACATTGCAGCTGGCAGTTATTGTTCCCAGATGCTGTGGATTCAGAACCAACTCCTGTACTATGGGTTAAACTTAAATAATTCAACTCTACTTTGTGATAACACAATTGCTATAGCTGTAGCACAAAATCTAGTCCATCACAGCAGAACTAAACATATAGACATAAGACATCATTTCATTAGAGAGTGTGTAGGCAAAAACAAAATTAATCTTGTCTATATCTACACTGATTTACAAAGAACTGATATTTTCACCAAACCCCTAGATGAAATAAATCACTTGTTCTTCATAAATCAGCTTGGAATGATAAATGGAGAAGGGTTAGTTTAGTTTATGTCTGCAATCGATGATTTTTTCAGAGTTCGTCGAACAGAGCTCGATGAACAAGGAAAAGTTCTTGAGATTTTCGTCGACAAGAGATCGGTGAACTCTCTGTGAGCTAAGTTAGTTTCGTCGAACTGAGATCGACGAACTTACTTCAGAAAACTTTCGTCGACCAGAGATCGACGAAATGTCTTCAAACCTTCAGACTGATATCGACGAACTGTTTAACTCTAAATTATTTCGTCGACCTCAGATCGAAGATCTATTTCATTTTCGCGGAATGGAGTCTGTCGTTTCATATTCTGGAAAACCTTATATTTAGGTTTTCTTCGACCTCCGTCCCGCGCTTTCAATTCTCTTGCACTTGATCTTCGTTTTCCTTTGAAGGTGCTCTCATGGCGATTTCCGCAGGATCTCTTGCTACTATGAAGTTTGACTCTTATTTTGATTTGGACTTTGAATCTTTCAAGTACTCCGATCAAATCTTCCTGGACATTCTACCACTCCTTGAAGATCAACAACTAAAGACTATGCTTTCAACTCGCATCAAGATATCTGCAACAGAGATCAGGGAGAGGGTCTATACAGTTACTACAGACGGGAATACGATGACTGGAACTATCGCGGGTAATGCTATTTCTCTTACCCCTGATATTTTAACTGAGATTTTTTGATTGAAAAATGGTGAGGATGAATTGGAAATAGACTCTAAAGAATTTGATTTCATGCTGAGTACAATGGGTTATTCTGGAGACACCCCAAACAAATTACTTAGGAAACTTTTGTCTGCCGAGTATAAGTTTCTTGCAGATATCACTGGGAAAGTGCTGCTAGGAAAGCAACATAACATAACTTCATCACCATGCATCAGTTCCTGGTTATGCGTGCCATAGTAAATAAGAAAGCTGTGAACTGGGCTCAAATTCTGTTCGAATTGATTAAAAAGAAGAACAACAAGAAAGAGGTCTGTTTTGGAAGGGTCCTAGGGATCTTCCTTAAGGAAAAGGCTGCTGAATCACTGGTCTCCCTGACCATATTCATTAATGCTAGCAAGAGACTAACTTGTGCCTTGTTTAGCAAGTGGGAGAGGACCATCACTAAGCCAGCCAAGGCTTCCTCCTCTTCTACAAGAACTTCTGAGAGTACAAGGGCTGCACCAGCCTCTCCCCACCTCACTGAAGGGATTCTCTCCACCCCTCCACCACCTCCTGCCCCTCAAGTTCCATCCCAATCACAAGTCCAACCAACCCCACCCTCCAATATCATTCTAATCCATACCCCAACACCACCAGCATCTCCAATTCCATCTTCCCCTATACATATACCATCCCATTCTCCTTCACCTCAGCCTGATACATCCATACCTACACCACCCCAATCCCCTCTTCCATCTCATCTTGCTGATATCCCCCACACCAACCTCTCATCATTCCCATCCTTCAACCTATTATCATCTCTACTGAACACTCCCTCTACTCAACATGACTCCCCCCTATACACTCCCATTCCACCTCCACCTATCACCCCCAGCAACTGCAATTTCCACTCAACCAGCTACTGCCACACCATCCACTTCTCCAAACCTGGATCCATCTCTTGTCACCCCACTCATTACTCTCCTAAAACCCCTACTCAAATCTCTTATAGTAGAGACCATTTATCCTCTAGATGCCTCCATGTCCTCTCTAGCTGCCCAAATCTCTGCCCTCACTACTGCTCCCTCTTCATTTGGGGGCCTGGCTTCAGTTTCTACTAAAACCAGGCAGGGGGAGATACTTCATGAAGAAGTAGCAGCAGTTGAAGCAGCAGCAAAAGAACCAGTTGAATAGGATATGGAAACAACAGTAGTAGAAGAAGATACAATAGTTGCACCAGCAGAACTAACATTAGTACCAGCAGCCTGAACATGTGCTGATATGGAAACAGATTTGATGAATTTTCTTGAATCTGATATGGAAACAGATGTTGCAGAAACAACATCCTCAGTAGCAGATGCAAGTAACATTTATTGTACAGATATTATAGTGTCAAATACTATAGAGGTCATCTTGCCAAAGATTCTGCCTGGAAGGGTTCACTTCATTAATCCCAAAGTGAATCTAGTAGCTTTGCTAAAAGTATTTGGGTCATATATTTATTTCTGTCTTACCTTCCCCATTCTATCATCTAAAGCCATAGTGTGTTATACCTCTCCTGCCAGCTCAGAGATGTTAGGCACTATAAAGACAAGTTTGACAGCTCCTCCAGAAAATAAGTCTGATGATCAGACATCTAGCTCTCCTGGGCCATCCTATGTTATGGATGATAGCCCTCTCCCCAATCTTGATGATATTATAGCTCAAGACATTGTTATGGAAACTGAAGCAGTCCATGCTGAAGTTATCCCTACTCCAGGAAGTAAAGAAATTCCCAAAAATACAATAAGACAAATTGATGAAATGTATGACAATCCACAAGAATCTGATGATGATGATGATGATGATGAGGACCCAAAAAGGAAGAAAATCTCTAAGAAAAGGAAGGCTCCTCCTCCTCCTGCTCCTAAGCCAAGAAATACACATGACACTCCCTACTATATTCTGCAAAACATAACTCCATACAAAGGGATGCCAGCTTGGATGTGGCTATCAAAAAATGAACAAAAGGCTAGAAAGAAAATCAGAAGATACTCCCCTCCTCCTCCTCATAGATACGGGAAGGATCCCCCTCCTCCTCCTCCTCCTCCAGCTGCTGGTGCTTCAGGAACCACTTCTCAAAGGTCAGATGCACCTTCCAAGCCTACATTCACCAGAACTTATCAGAGGAAAGAAATGCCATCTAGACATCAATCTCATGGAAGCAGCCAGCAATGAAATATTGGTTGTACAGAGAAGATAAAGGAAGTAGTCTATCAGAAGCCAGAGTTCTCTCCTCCCCAATAACAAGCTAAACAAAGAAGGCATTCAGAATCACACAAACCTAAAGGAAAATATAGTGAAACTGCACCTCCAAAGTCACTATACACTCAGAGTGATGAAAGCCAAAAAGAAACAAGCTTTCAAGCACAGTCTACTCAATTCAGGCCTGCTACTCTGCCACTCTCCCAAGATGATCAATCATCTGTCAGTCAGGATGTTGATCCTAATTTCAGGATGGCTAGGCTTCAAGAATTGATAGGCCTGTCACAGATAAAGAAGGCCAGAGAAGAAGGAGAAGATCCAACCAAGTTCACTACCATGTCCTCATATAGAGAGAAAGAACTTGAAAGACTTCATGTAAGTAAGAAGGTATTTAATTCTGCAGATTATATGGCTAGACACCCAGAGGTTGTAGTTCCCAGAACCTCCACCCAGACAATGATTGGAGCAGCAGATATATATATGTCAAAAGGAGAAGCTGCCAATACTAACAGGGAAATTATTTTTACTCAGCCTAGGGATAAGGAAAAAGAAGCAAAGGAGAAGAAATAGAAAAACTAGAACTTGAACTGTTATATGTTTGTGGTACATTTTTGATAAACTATGTTTTATGTTACAAAGCTAACAGTGTAAATATATCTGTTGCATACCTATTGTTTAATTCTCTGCCAGATATATATTGTGTTCTTGCTTTGTACATTTTCTTTTATTGAGTCTGTAATTAGTGGCCTCACATAAATAGGGGGAGATTGTTGGATCCCTAGTTGGATTTGGGCTAGGTTCACTAAGTTAGGATATGAACGAACATGTATAGACAAGGGTCATGGTTGTGTCCTAGAGTCTAGGTCAAGTCCTTAGAGTCAACAATGTCAGGGACCAGCCTTCAACAAAGTCAGAGACTCAAGACTTAGAGAATTCAAGACTTAGAAAAAGGAGTTCTACGTTCGTCGATCTTTGGTCGACGAAAGTCATGCTCAGCTCAACGAACTCAGAGACAAATCTCTTAGCTCAGCTAGACGATCTTGGACCAGCTGGACGAACTCAGTTCTCAGGGCTCAGAGGTCGATGATCTTAGATTTCAGCTCGACGAACTTGATGCATAGAATAAGAAAGTTATCAAGCAACATTCAGAGGTCGACGATCTTGGATCTCAGCTTGATGAACAGCTATTCTAAGCTCGATGAACTGTGGACTCAGGTCGGTGAATCCAGTCTTTGCTGTTTTCCTCTTTTGTCCTTATTATGTGGCAATAATTCCTGAATAATTAATGCTCTAATATTCTCTGAATCTTACCATTAGATAAGAGCATTAATTACGGTCTTCATCAGGATTATTGCCTGCCGTTTTTCTAAGGGACAGTTGGGGAAACAAATCAATGCCAAATTATTCCAAGGCTGTCAGCATTAATTACAGGAAGAATTTCAAAATTCAAAAGGACTTCCACATGGAAAATATAAAAACGAGAAGTTCTCTTTCTTCCAAGAGACACAGTCGAACAGACATACAATCTAAGAGACATACAGAATTCTTGAGACATAGAGAATCGATCAGTCAAGGAAACAATAACTGCTAGACCTGAAGAAGAATAATCTTTCTGAAGAACAACCATCCAAATCAAGAATCTTCTTCTGTCATACTCTCAGGAACTTTCAGTAGGAAAATAATACAACATCTGTCAAGAAGTTCATGAAGTTCTTCGGGTTAAAGTTGAAAGCTTGAAGGCCTATAACCCTGAAGAAAAAGTTTCATTCCTCCCTGAACAAACTCAATATTTCAGGGGGAGCTTTTTGTTAACATTAATTCCACTAGTCTTCTCAGTTGTATTTGAGAAAGAGAAGACACCATCACTCTCTCACCCCCTCATTAAAAAGGGTTCTCTACTCCCTTCAAAAGTGATTCCTGTTTGCAAGTCTCCTAACCAAAAGACTTGAGGTTTGGTTTTTGAGAACCTGATCAAAAGCTCATTGGTGGCAGTCACCTGATCAAAAACCTGAGTGGATTCCTACCAGGGTGGTAGAAGAGTGGATGTACCCAAGTTGGGGAACCACTATAAATTCTTGTGTTGTCTAGTTGCCCTCTTCTTCTTATTCTTGTTGTGGCTGTGTTATTTAGCTATTCTGTGATTTCATTTATTTCAATTTGGTATGTTGTGATATAGTATCTAAGTTTAGGTATAATCTTTATAGTTCAGGAAAAGTTTTTAAATATACATACATACTCTATTCACCCCCCTCTAGAGTATATCAGATCTAACCCTAACTTTCACCTGGGCTTGCCCGCAAATTCTGACTTCTCACATCAGGATTCCGTATCACACACAACTGATTCTAAGAACCCTTGCTGGACCCCACCCGCTCATGGCTTCATTGCCCGAGCTTGCCCTACGCTTGACATTCTCGTCAGTCTCATAGAAGGGGACTTGTCTCGTCGGGACACTTTCCCTAAGTGACATGCACGCCACAGGATAGCTAGCCAACCACGGAGACATAGCCATGTATTAGCATAACACAACCATTATTCCCCACCCTAATCCATCATTCGTACCGCAATGTTCCCGCGCACCAAGGAAATAATCTACCGCCGAAGCGGAGCTAACCTTGCCCAGTTCCAGCTATGAGTACTCACTGAAGAAAAAGAGGAAAAAACACATAAATCATAATGAAATCTAGCCGTAACGGATTTCTACCGAATCCTCAAAGCTCTCTATGCAACATCACTAAGTCGGACAAACGGTCACGACTTTGGCTTCACCCACAATGCCTAATCCACTAACGGAGCGGATCTTTAATGCAAAATCATGTCGGGGACGGACACAATCGACCCAGAGGTTCATCTTGAACCATGGCAACCCAAACCTCTCTCATTTGAGAGATCTGGAGCCCAAAAGAAATGAGAATAAGAGAAGAAGCTAAATGTGCATCCTAAAACCAAGAGGAGGAGTGTCGTTACCTTACGACCCCTCTTCCTAGCCATGGAAGCTTTGCTTTGAACGGCTTGATACGAGCGCCTCCACGCCCTCTCCATGGATTTGGTCTCGGAATGGCGATCGGAGCTCCGAATCTCCGTCAATGGGAGAAAAAGCTCTCTCCCTCCTCTTCCCTTCTCTTCCTCTCCAACCCCTCTCTCAAACCCTAAAGATGAGAATAATGAGAGGAAAAACCCTCTCAGCCCTAATAAGATCGTTTGGGCAGAATATCCTAGCCTTTGGATCTAATTTTGTGAAGCATCAGATGGCCACAAACCAAAATTGATGGAACCTTCCCGACCGCACGATCGGTGGCGCACGACCAGTGTTCGTGGGCAATAGATCCCATGGTCGTGTGAATACCTCTGGCATAACTCCAGAAAGAAAGGGATAAACACGCACGAGCAGCGGCGCACGACCAGTGGTCGTCCGCACTCTGACCAAAGATCGTGCTTTTACCCAAATAGAACTTGGCTAACCGGTGAAAAGTGCGCACGAGCTGTGGTGCACGACCAGTGGTGTGTGCACTTGATCCAGTGATCGTGCGCTTAAAACAACATCAAAAAACAGCGAACCATCGCCCGTGGCATCCCTACCATCGGGCGTTAACTTCTAGTGACTCCAGGTCTGCAAACTGGGGTGTTACAACTCCTCCCCCCTTACAAGAATTTTGTCCCCGAAATTAATCCTCATCCATGGAGACAACCAAAAAGAAATAATAATAATAATTGCAACTAACAAAAAATTGTTGCCACACATTGGCTACCATTATAAACCAGCCTTACACAAATAACCCGGGATAGTCGTCGCGCATTGCTTGCTCACGCTCTTAAGAGAACTCGTCACGCCCGCAGTTATCCCAACACACCTTCACGAGCTTTACTTCTTTGTTCCGCAACTGCCGAACTTCTGAGTCTTCTACACCAACTGGACTAACTCGCGTTCTCAAGTCCTCTTCTGTCGGCACTGATGTCGATTCGATCACCACACTAGTCTCCACTAAGGCCTTCCTCAAGACGGAGACATGGAAGACATTATGCAATCCACTAAGCTCATTGGACAACGCCAACCGATACGCCGCTTCTCCCACCCGTTCTATAACCTCGAAGGGTCCCAAAAACCTCGAACTCAACTTCTTGATTCGGCGAATCCGCAAAATGCCTTTGAATGGATTGATATTTAGATAAACCCAGTCGCATACCGCGAAATCCACATTCCTATGGCGTTCATTAAAATATTTCGCTTGCCGATGTTGAGCTACCTTCATGTGCTCTTGAATGGTTCGCACCAACTCACAAGCGTCAGCTACAACTTCTTTCCACAAGAGCTTGGTGTCTCCTGCCTCTGTCCAAGACATCGGTGTTCGACACCGCCTCCCATACAAAGCTTAGTATGGCGCCATCTTTAAACTTGCTTGGTAACTATTATTATATGCGAACTATACCGTGAAGAGATGATCCTCCCATTTCTTGCCGAAGTCAAGAGTACACATCCTCAACATATCCTCCATAGTGCAGTTTGTTCTCTCGGTCTGCCAATCAGTTTGAGGATGGAAGGCCGTACTGAACTTGAGCTTCGTGCCTAGACTTTTCTGCACCAACCTCCAATCCTTAGATGTGAAACGTCAATCGCAGTCACTAACTATGCTCTTCGGAATCCCATACAGTCGCAGAATGTTACGAACGTACAATTCCACCAGCTTCTCCATGCTGTCCTCCTTCCGATTTGGGATGAAGTGTGCCACTTTGGTCAAGAGATCCACGATCACCCAAATTGTGTCGTTACCCTTCTGCATTCTAGGTAACCCATGCCCAAAATCCATGGAGATGTCGTCGAATTTCCACTCTGGGATAGGAAGAGGCTTCAAAAACCCGACCAACTTCTTGAGACTCGGCCTTCACCAAGGCACAAGTTTGGCACCGACTCACATACAACGCTACGTCTCGCTTCAGACCAGGTCACCAATAGGATTTCATCATATCCAAGTACATCATTGTACTGCCCGGGTGAATGGAGTACATTGTGAAGTGGGTCTCAAACATCAACTCCTCATGGAGCTTGCCGAACTGTAGTACACAAATCCTCCCGCCCTTCCTCAGAATCCCATCAATAATCTCCCATACGCTACCCTCGCCCTTTAGAGCTTCCTCCACGTATAGTTGGAAGTCCGCATCCAAACGGGTTGCTTCCCAAATACGATCACACAAATCGTTCTGCATTTCAATCCAGTTCAACAGAGCCACATTAGACTCGCCTCTGGCCACACACTCCATTCCGAGATACTCCGAGTCCCGCCTCAACCGCTCATCATGATCTTCGATCCAATTCCCTTGCCTAGAGTATTTTCTACTCAAGGCATCAACCACCATATTGGATTTGACTGGCGTGTACTGAATATCCACATCATAGTCCCCAAGGAACTCAACCCACCTACACTGCCGCATATTTAAGTCCTTCTGATCTAGGAGATACTTCAGACTTTATTGATCCGTGTAGATCTCCACCTTCGAACAATAAACGTAGTGCCGCCACAATTTCCGCGCAAAAATTACTGCCGCCAATTCTAAATCATGGACTGGGTAGTTTCTCTCGTGATGCTTCAACTGCCTAGACCCAAAGGCGATCATACTTCCATGTTGCACTATTACGCACCCTAAACCACATCCGGACGCATCGCTGAAAATTTGAAATCCTTCAGTCCCCTTTGGCACACTTAGGATTGGAGCTGTCATCAGCCTTTCCTACAAGGTATCAAACGCCTGATTGCACTCTAGTGTCCACACGAACTTCTGATCCTTATGAGTTAGTGAGGTGAGGGGTAGAGCTATCCGCGAAAAGTTTTCCACAAACCTTCGATAGTACCCGGGTAGTCCAAGAAAACTCCCGACTTCTGCCACGGTCCTCATACTGGCCAATCTCTGATGGATTCCACTTTTGTTGGATCTATAGCCACCCCATCTCCACTAATCACATGGCCCAAAAACACCACTTTCTCTAACTAGAATTCGCACTTGGAGAACTTTGCATAAAGGTAGTTCTCTCTCAACACTTGCAACACTAATCTCAAGTGAGTCTCGTGCTCTTCATATGACTTGGAATAAACAAGGATGTCATCAATAAAGACGACTACAAATGAGTCCAAGTATTTGTGAAAAACTCGGTTCATCAAGTCCATGAATACGGATGGTGCATTCGTCATCCCAAATAGCATCACCGAAAATTCAAAGTGACCATACCTCATGCAAAACATGGTCTTTGGTATGTCTTTGTCTCGGATTCGTAACTGATAGTATCCTGACTTCAAGTATAACTTGGAATACACCACCGACCCCACCAACTGGTCGAATAGATCGTCTATCCGAGGAATTAGATACTTATTCTTAATAGTCAGCTTATTCAACTCTCGGTAGTCAATGCACAACCGCATACTATCGTCTTTCTTCTTTACAAACAACAACGACGCGCTCCACGGTGAAGAACTGGGTCGGATATACCCCTTCTCCAAAATCTCCTACAACTGAACTTTAAGTTCAGCCAACTCCTTTGGTTCCATCCTAAAGGGAGGACGTGACACCGACCTAGCCTCTAGCACTAGCTTGATAGAGAAATCAATCTCCCATCGAGGAGGTGCTCCCGGAAGCTCCTCAGGAAACACGTCTTCGAACTCTACCACTATGGGTACTTCTCCAAGAGATATCCTGGAAAGTCTAACCTCCAACAGTGCAAACAGGGCTACACCTCCTTGGTTAACCGCCCGCACTAACTGCATGGCCGAAACTAGGGAACAGGACACTCCGTGAAGACCCTCAAACTTAAATTCTGCTTTCCCTTCGCCCCTCAGGGTTACCACCTTATATAGGCAGTCGATACTGGCACGCTGCTCTGATAGCCAGTCCATCCCCAGTATTACGTCAAACTCTACCAACGGTAAGACTACCGCCATCAACATGAAGTTGACTCCATCTAGACTCTAACATATACGTCTATTAGCCCTGGTAGTCATAGATGACCCATTGGGCATGCGCACTTTCAATTCTGCGTCCATAGAGAAAGACTCAACTTCAATCCTCCGGATAAAGCTTTCTGCAAGGAAGGAGTGCGACGCTCCCGTATCAAACAGAAGCCTAGCGGGGTACCCAGAAACTATCATAAAGCCTAAACACATGCAACAAACATAAACGGCTTGAATTCATGAAAACCCATGGTGGAAGTTAAACTCTCATACCTGTCACCACATCGGGTTGACGGATCGCTTCCTGTTGCCCAAGGTTATAGGCCCTTGGCTGCACCGGTTGAAACCAAGAAGCGCTCGACTCCACCATCTTCCCTTTCTCTGTGGCACTGGAGTAAGAGCGCACAGTCTGCTCCTGTATTGGTTCTTGATCAGTGCCCCCTTGATTACAAAATCTTGTTATGTGCCCTGCCTTGCCACAATTATAGCACGTCATAGGTCCCTTAGAGCAAGACCCTCTGGACGTCCAGTTATGTTTCTTACCAGACTTGTACGGGTGAGGCTTCTTCTTCCATCTGCTCCCTTCCGACTTCCCGTGGGACTGAGAAGGCTTCCCTTCCCCTTGCTTGGGTGTGAAACCCTTGGGGTACTGGGTTCGCTCCATATCACTTTCTAAAATCCTGGTCACCTTAACCAATTCATTGAAACCCGCGCATTTCATAGATATGAGGGGCTATCTCAGATTCTCCCTCAATCCGTGGTAGAAGAGATTGTCTCTCTCCTCATCATCCGCCATGGTCGTTCCCGCATAACGACCCAAACGAGTAAATTCTTGAACATACTCATCCACGGTCTTGTCTCGCTGCACCAAGTGCAGAAATTGTCTCTGGAGGGCTAACCTTGTCGATGCAGGAATGTACCTCTTCAGGAAAGCATTCCCAAACTCATCAATGGACAGGGTACATCCAGGAAATTGCCGGCCACTGTGGCTCACCCACCACAACTTGGTGTCTCCTTCCAACATAAAGGCTGCAAACTCTGCTTTCTTCTCGTCTGGCGTCTCTGCCGTTTTCAAAAGCTCCTGAATCCGATCCCACCAATCCTCTACATCTGTTGTCGTGCCGACTGCCTTAAAGGTTGGAGGGTGGAAGATCAGGAAGTACTTCATTTGCCAGTCACCATGCCCGACAATCACCCTTTCGGCCAGCGGCACTGCCCACATGGCTTCCTCGCCCGGTACAGCCGTCTCCGTATCCGGGGTAGCAGGAGTTGCTACCTGAGCAATGGGGGCTGCTACTTGTGCTGCCGTTGCAGCTTGTGCCGCCACCATCGCTTCTGCAAGCATGCAACAAAAGTCGGCTGAAGTTACCCCCATGCCTAACGGACCTTACGCAGTAGCGCTACTCGCTGAGAGCTCTTCTCCTGGCCTCGACGTTCCCGCCTCGTTGCTTGCACTCTTAACACAAACAAAGAAAACACAAATCAGTCTCTAATCGCAAGTCTCAAATACAAGGACACTCATGGTCCCGTGATACTCCTATGTGGATAACTTCTTATACGCGACTTGATTTTGACATTCGACCACGAATCCTTTCATTGGAACGCCAACCTCCCTCTGATACCAAATTGTAACACCTCCCCTGTAATGACCGTATAATATGGGTCCGTCCGGGGCCCCACAACATAAATACGCCACAGCTTCAGCATTATAAGATGATATTTACTACCCAAACTCAAAACTCAAAACTGAACACAGCAGAAACAAAGCAAAACAAATAGAAGTTATCCATCACTAACAAGAGTATCAAATGGCCTTAAGGCCTTACACAAAAAGAGTCCATCAAATGAAGATGACAAGGTCAAACATGAACGTGCAAAAGCACTCCTAAGCTACCTCGGCATGCAAGCCAGACGATGTCCAAAACATGGATCATATGAGACAAGAAAAAGAAACAAGCTAAAGTACAACAAAACTTTATGCGGCTTAGGGCTTTTCGCCCGACGCACTAGCTCCTGCTTGCGATCCTTGCCCTGTAAAGATTTTAAGTAACGTGGGTCAGCAAAGGCTGTCCTCTACTATGTAACCAACACATCTCCTCCCGGTCGCCCCTAACGGAACCCGGGGTACCCCTCCAACCTGCAAGTCAGCACTTCGTATACCAAATGCAAATATATATAAAGCTTTAAAACAGGTTTGGATGTCTCATACAACAAACACATTTTCTAGGTTTAGAACAGAGTGAAAGGGGCCTACTATGCAATATGTATGCAAACCCGGGCTTCGCCCAAGCAACCCTATCTCGTATGCATCTAACACATCATCAAGCACTGGGTACTTCCGTTTCCCCATTGGCATAAAGCCACAAACAAAAGGGAACTACATTATCCCTAACAGCCCAAGCGCCGTTACACGGAAATCTTTCAAATGCCCCACCCGCACATGGGTCTTAAACCCCGGGCTTGCCTGTAAATTCTAACTTCTCACATCAGGATTCTGTATCACACACAACTGATTCTAAGAACCCTTGCTGGACCCCACCCACTCATTGCTTCATTGCTCGGGCTTGCCCTAAGCTCGACGTTCTCGTTAGTCTCACAGAAGGGGACTAGTCTCGCTGGGACACTTTCTTCAAGTGATATACACGCTACAAGATAGCCAGCCAACCACGGAGACGTAGACACGCCTTAGCACAGAACAACCATAATTCCCTACCCTAATCCATCATTCGTACCACAACATTCCTGCGCACCAAGGAAATCATCTACCACCGAAGCGGAGCTTACCTTGCCCGGTTCCGGCTACGAGTACTCACTCAAAAAAGGGGAAAAAACATAAATCATAACGATATCTAGCCGTAACGGATTTCTACCGAATCCTCAAAGCTTGCTATGCAACATCACCGAGTCAGACTAACGCTCATGACTTCAGCTTCACCCACAATTCCTAATCCACTAATGGAGCGGATCTCTAATGCAAAATCATACCGGGGACGGACATAATCGACCCAGAGGTTCATCTTGAACCATGGCAACCCAAACCCCTTTCATTTGAGAGATTTGGAGCCCAAAAGAAATGAGAATAAGAGAAGATGCTAAACGTGCATCCTAAAACCAAGTGGAGAAGTGTCGTTACCTTACGACCCCTCTTCCTAGCCATGGAAGCTTTGCTTTGAACAGCTTGACACGAGCGCCTCCACGCCCTCTCCATAGATCTGGTCTCGGAACGGCGATCGGAGCTCCGAAGCTTCGTCAATGGAGGAAGAAGCTCTCTCCTTCCTCTTCCCTTCTCTTCCTCTCCAACCCCTCTCTCAAACCCTAAAGATGAGAATAATGAGAGGAAAAACCCTCTAAGCCCTAATAAGATCATTTGGGCGGAAGATCCTAGCCTTTGGATCTAATTTGGGGAAGCATCGAACGACCACGAACCAAAATTGACGGAACCGTCCCGACCGCACGATTGGTGGCGCACGACCAGTGGTCGTGCACAATAGATCCCATGGTCGTGTGATTACCTCTGGCAGAACTCCAGAAAGAAAGGGATAAACACGCACGAGCAGCGGCGCACGACCAGTAGTCGTGCACACTCTGACCAAAATCGTGCGTTTACCAAAACAGAACTTGGCTAACCGGTGAAAAGTGCGCACGAGCTGTGGCACACGACCATTGGTCATGCGTACTAGATCTAGTGATCATTCTCTTTAAACAACAACCAAAAACAACGACCCATCGCCCGTGATATCCCTACCGTCGGGCGTTAACTTCTAGTGACTCCAGGTCTGCAAACTGTGGTGTTACACATGTAGCCTCCATGTTTATATTTGACTACCAAACCTTAGCCTAAGCCCCATGATTATCATAAAGCCCTACGGATTCATGCTTGAGACGAGCTAGTACCATAGAGAGAGTGTGAACGAGCAAGCGTATGGTCACCGACATTGGTGGAATCCTTTGGAGGTGATCCTGAGCTCCGGTCTTTGGCAAAGCTCACCTTAGTAGCCTGCGAACTTTCTTCCTACATATGACCAAACGATTCTCCAGAATTCCAATTTTTAGCAGATGCAATATTTATTTACACCTGTCAAAAATTATAAATTCTGTAGTATAATTAAAAAGTTTATCTATTCTATTTTCTATGCCCATGATATATTTGATTTCTCTCATTACTATATTCGGAAATTACTAAGCCAGCTAACTATTTTCTAGTCCACAGATTGATGATTTGCTCGGGACGAGCAAATGTTTAAGTCTGGGGGTGTGATGAGTCCAAGTTATATACATATTTTTGGACTCATCTGTGCTAGTTATCTCGTTGATGCACTACACTTTAGAGCCATATTTTTTCATATTTGTTATTATGTACATTCCATGTTAAGTGCAGTTTTGGCCCGCTTTCAGTGTGATTTCATGGTTATTATTCTTTTGCCCTACTTAGTGTTTTGCTGTGATTAGAGAATGTGGTATGCCCATTTCGATGGCTCTTCTATTTTCGCTGTAGGTACAAAGGTGGTGAGCATGTTCCAGATTGTTTTGGGAAAGTTTTCTGCCTAAGGGCCACTGGTCTTGCATTTTTACATTCGCACGGTCAGTGGACTCCTTAGTGCACAACCATTAGTCATGCGCGGTCTATTCATCGAATTCCCAAAGAGTCCAGGAACACTGTGCATGATCATTCGACCTATAGCGCACGACTACTGGTCATGAGCCACAAATCGTGCGCACTATTCTCCACTTTTCCAAGTTCTGTCTGGGGCAATCACACGACCATTGGACATAGTGCACATGACCACCAGTCGTGTGCCACTGCTCGTGCACGTTACCCCAGTTTTTCTTAAGTTATGTCTTTGTTAATCGCACGATCATGGGATCCAATACACACGACCACCGGTCGTGCGCCACTGATCGTGCACATATATATATTTTTTTTCTATCTACTGCAGATTTCTCTAGAGAAGAGCACACGATCATCAACCATCAGTGCGCATGACCACTAATCATGCGCCACTGATCGTGCGCTATGATTTTATACTGCTGTATTTAAGCATGTGCTCCACGATATAGGTCAATGCCTTCCATTTTTGCACGTCGCGGCTGCGCGCAAAGCACCGATTTTCACGCCCATAGGTCCTCCACTAATCTCCATCCTCCGGGAAGCTTTCTCCGGTGATCCGAAGCCAACTTCAACACTTCAGAGAGTTTCCGACCACCAGCAACTTGCTACAAGACTCTTTCGGTACAACTCATTTGGGCAACGGGAGAAAAGATTAATGTAAGGAGAGAAGACGGAGGGAGTCAAGTGGATTGACAACCCATTTACCTCCGGAAGAAACCAACGGTCCGAGTCGAGAAGTTGATTTACAACCCACCGCTCTAGCCAAGAACCTCGGCTAGGCTTTCCTTCTATTGGTTTATTCTACACTCTTCTCATAGTGAAGTATATTCTTAAGCTTGTAATGAACTTAAACTTACTTTATTTGTCTATGAATGAAGTTTGTTTTGGCTAGTTGCATTCTTTGTTGTTAGCTGTGTTGCATTCGCCTCCATCCACATCCACTCCACTCGCGCACTAGAACCACACTAGCAAAGTCTATTGTTGGTAGTGAAGAGGTGATTGCGACCCTCACTTTCTGTACTTGTGATCATTCCATCCGCTTGCTCTCCGTCCATCCGCCCAATGAAGTACGGCATAGCGGACTGCACTATTTCCATCCACCAAGCGAAGCATTGCTTACGACTCGCGTTAGTTTTCTTTTTGTTTTTTTAGCATTAGGAATAAAAAACCAACCCCCTTGTTATTTCGTTTTACTCTTAGTATCGATCTTCCTACAACACTATCACGATACCCAACCTACAATTCCTTGAGATCGACATTCGGGGAAGCAATTCCCAAATTTATAACTTGACAGCGACCGGTGCACTTACCGATGCATCATCATTCCATATAAATATCAGCCTCCTAAAGTTAATGGGCCACTCAAATTGGGCTTATCCCAAGTGGCTTGGGCTTGGTTAGGTCATTTAGGCTAGTTTACCCATTTTAGGGTGGAGTTGACTTTGGTTAATTTGACCTTTTGGGTTGACTCCAATGGGTCCTTAGTGACCCATTAGCCATTCCTAAGGTCTAAAGAGACTTGGGTAGAGGTTGTTTGACACCTTGTAGGCCACTTGACCCTTAATTAGGGAACTTTGACCACTTTAGGTTTAGGGTTGACTTTTGGTCAACTTGACATTTTGGGTTGACCCCAATGGGTCCTTTGTGACCTAATGAACCTTCTAAAGGGATATGGATGTTATGGTGGGGTAAAAGAGTCAAGGTGAGGTCCTAAAGTCAAATCCTAGTTATGGTAATTGGAAAGTGTTATTTGCAGACCATGGTGATCTTCACCTTCAAGCCTTAGTTCACATGGACTCTTTGAGCTTCTTTGGGTTTTGTCATGACCTAGTTATGACAAAACCATCTTAGTGGTCTAGTTGGAATTTGGATGCTACAAATCCCAATAAACAAAAATAAAAATTCCATCCCAGAAATTCAAGCTAGGCATGCAGGGTTTCTTTGAGAGTAACTAAATGTAACATCCCTCAAGAATTGACGTTATTCCTGGCGCAAAGAGATCTGGGTACTTTTGGTGCATCAGATCTAGTGGCTCCTAGGTATGCTCCCCATGTCCATGATTTTTTCCACATGATCTCCACCACCAAAACATTCTCGCGACGCAAGACTCGCCCTGCAGTATCATCTATCATGACCGGCTCTAAGAGGACCGATCGATAAGAAGCTGTCGAGCCATCAATACTAGGAACCTGGTGCTCCAGACAATAAACCTCACCATGCGTCACAGAATCCATGATGCCTTTTTTTTTATTCCGGAGAAAAAAAAGTTCTGGTAAACACAATTCTCTTCCAATAATTTGAGTTCTCGTTTGTGAGTGTAGACGGCAACTCTATAACCTTCCTCTACACGATCAGGTTCTCATTCCTTTGAGTACGCCCGGGTAATCAATTAACTCAACTTTACGATTAATCCAACTCTTATCATTTAATGGATTTGCTCACATCGTCATGCGTCCCATCATTCTCAAAATTTAAGAGGGTGTATTCGTGAATCTTTGGAGATTATCGTTAATACCCATTAATTTTCTTGCCATTTTGCCGTAATTACACTTGATAATCCAAAATACATCTTTCATAGTCATGAATCTTGCTAAATGTCACTATGTCATCAAACGTACATATTCTTGTCCTTAATGCTATCTGAATCAAGCCTGCAGAGTCATACCTAAGGTACATGTCTTCGATATATTGTCAGCTAATTCCTTGCAAATTCCTATAGTTATCAAACTTCCGATGTTTCAACATGGCAATTTAATCTTATCTTCTCAGATAACATGAATCTTGTTACCTTTCATCTAATTCACGTGATATCTTGTAATAGTTAAGTTTCGGAATTACTCCTCCTTATTACTAAGACATTGTCCTTGTAATGCTACAGATCATCATTCCAAACACACTTTTACAAAATCTTATCTTCGTCAGAATAACATCGAATAAGATCAACTTTAATCTCACTATGTTTGTGACACCACATCTCCTAAATTTGGTCTAAGGAAACCCAAATCAATAACTAATTTGCCTAATAAACAAAAGGCAAGCACCCAATAAAAAAAAGATAAGCCCCAACCTACCTTGGGCTAAGTATATTCTATATTACCATGTTATATTCAGGCTAGATATGCACATCATCCTTTGGGCGTGCGACCTTATACTTGTGGTTCCATCCTGAAACTCGTTAATATACGACATACTTTAGACTCTCCAGGTTACCATTTACGAGAACTTTCTCAAAGTCAACATGTGACTCTATCCTAAATGGGTCCCTTCTGCACCTGAATTCTTATTCGACCCTTGATACTTGATATGATGGTTGTATCATCCTAATCGTGCCATCAATACGAGGGCTGTGTCTATGAGCCCCCTACTATTCTGCTAATGGATTGTAGGCATCAATTCTCCTTAAGGTGATCCTATCAGTTTGGGTAACAGTGGTAGTACCACTCGATAATTAAAGTAGGGACATTAGAGTTTACGCCTTAAGTTGCTACTCTCGCATTATACTCTTCATCCAATTGCTTTGGGTATCCTCATATCTTATCTAGATTTATACATAAGGTCACTTTTGACTAAGATACGCTAAAAATCATCTAGGTAAGTCAAACTTCCTAGTTGGGTTGACCTAGCACATTGACTTATGGACTATATATTGTGATCTTTACACATGAGCACACCACAACTTCCGCTGCTTAGTTTGTCCCCAAACTAATGCTTGCATGGGGTGACCCAGTATTTTGTTGACTTCTTCTATTCGGATCGAGGTTACCTCTGATACCAGTTTATAAGACCCCGTTTTTTTTACTATACTACCAGATCTTATGGCCAAAATTACCGTTTTGTGGTGACACCGACACTCGGGGTGGTCGTCACTACAAAACAATGATCCTGCTGGCATTAGTGATCACCAAAGAAGTAGTAAGTAATACAAGTCCACAGATCACAACTCACTATCGATATATATAAAAGAGAGTCCACAATGAGTACAAAGTATGAAAGAGAGTAGAAAAGAAAATGGCATAAGCCTGGTATATGTTTAATATAAAGGATCACTTTCTCACAACTCACAACATCTAAGCAGAAGCAAACTGAAATCCATCCTCGACCCATCGCTGTGTAGTAATGGTAGTACACAACAACTGCTATTCATGTCCTGCCTCCTTGTCCTGCCGGTGCTGATGCTCCTGATGTTCGGTCCCCTAAAATGATGTGGTCCATTGACCATTAGTCAAAAGACTAAGCCATTATCGTCCTCGTATAACCCCCGCGACTCCTAGGCATTGTGCGAGGAGGATAAAAGCGGAGGAAAACAAAGTAGAGTAGAACAAGCAGGTGACAACTACCCTAGCAGGTGTTTGTACAAAAGAACTATGGTGTGAGGATTGCTATCAACCCGAAAAGGAAAGTGTACTTATCGAATTATAGTACCAAGGTCGTATTTAAACTTGGAGCTGTGAAGTACTGCTACTCACGCTTCTACTATTATCTTACCAAAAGATTGTTGGGTTTTGAGAATTTTTAAATTAAAACTAAGGATAATTAAGACAAAAACTTATGAAAAAAAAACTAGCATTCGATCAATGATTCACCATGAAATTGGATGAGAGGGATAAAAAAATAGATTTAAATTTGCAAATTAAACTCGGCAGTGACAGATCCGATATTAGGAAGTAATATCACTAGAGCATTAAATCCCCTAACTTATGGACGTTTTGACCGAAATATCTTTACAAGTCAAAATGGCCTAAAGTCGCATTACCGAAGTGACCCGCACTATTGGATTTGACTCCAATCCGGAGGATTTACGTCATCCTATCTCTAGGGTTGCGTTCAACTCCTTCCTTCTTTGAGTGATCTTTCAAATCAATGAGTCTCTCGACTCTTATGAAATGAGATTAAATGCCTACTACCATATACCGGAAATACGGAGTCGACACGAGAAAAATCAAAGAAGGACCGATAATAATTTAGACAAAATTAAAACTAAGAAATAAAAATAACGCTCATCTCACTTCATGGCTCCTCACGATCAAATGCTAAAAGAAAAATTAGCTACGCATGATTAAAAGGAAAACCACAATAAGATGAAGAAAATTCATTTGCATTGATTTATAAAAAGAGAAGAGTACACAATAGTAAACAAGACAAGATTACACTAAAAAAAGACTATTACAATAATGAGAAAGAAATCTGCTTAAAGAAGAAAATTGCACTTGAACTCTCTTGCTCTCTATCCAATCCAACCTTCCAAAGCATGTGACATGGGTTCCTTTTTATAGATGAAGAGGAAGATTCTAGAATGAAATGAAGAGGAGGGGATAAGGGGGGTGGCCGGCCATGCATGTGGAGAGGGCTCATGCATGCCATTAAATGAGGGAGAGAGAAAATGGAAGGTTCAATGTATTGTATTAAAGGGGAATAAAATAGAGAATATAAAATGAGAGGGGGAGATGAATGAGGAATAAAGTGGGGAGAAAATAATAAAGGGGAGAGAGAGGGAGGAGGTCGGCCATGTAAGGGGGAAAATGCATGAATGGGAAGGTGCATGCATGGAATTAAGTGAGGTGGAGAGCATTAGGTGGTCGGCCAATCATGTGGGCTGCTAGTTGAGCTGAACTACGGAGGAAAACCATGCATGTGGGCTCGGGTAGGACATGGTGGGCTTCTCTTGGATAGGCCGGGCTGCTCCATGGAGAAGGGCTGCACGATCATAGGCTAAGGTTTGCTTGCATGGAGGCTCAGGTTGGTCTTTGGGCTGCTTCAAAGAGGAGGCTTGGGTAGCATCTTAGTGGGGCATGGACTTAAGCTTGGGCTTGAACCTACAAATAAAGCAAAACAAACATTAGTCAATTTTTTTATAACATAACATAAATAAACATAAGACATGGAACAAAAAAAATGAAAATACATAAAACATATAATTAAAACTAATCATAACATAACATTAATTATTATAACTAAACATAACATAAAATAATACATAAAATAATAAAAATACATATAATAAAACTATAGATTTTTATATCATAACACAAAAGACTTTAAATAAGAAATAAAACATAACAAGCATAAAAATACTTAAAACATTTAATTAAACTAGGAATTTTGCATACTAAACTACCTAAAAATCGATGACTAAAACTAGTCATCAAATTCCCCCATGCTAGAGTATTTGCCTGCCCTCAAGCAAATGAATATGAAAATTAGGGAAGATGAAATAAAAGTAAGCAATTTAGATTTCATAGATTAAGAAAACCAAAACATGAAAAAAATTAAACAATCCTAATCTCTATGTTAACAACTAGTGGTGTGAGAAGTGCACAATAGAAAACTTGAATAATGGAAACCTAAAAATTTCATTAGATCATAAAGAAGTATTACATATTTCTAAATCCCTAAAACAAGGCATCCAAAATAAATGAAAATAAGAAAGACAAGAGTAGAAATTCTAAATAAATGACGCATTGATGAACTACTAGGTTGCTAGAATAACGATTAAACTTAAATCACCTCAAGATAACCTCCAAAGATATCCATCAATGATGGTAGCCATAGGCTTGTCCGTTCACACTCTCTCCACTACGCGAATTTATGTATAAAGATCAAAAGGACTTAAAATCGGCGTTAAGACTTGGCTTAGGTAAATAATTAGGAATTGAAAATCAAAGATAAACATGATGGATAAAACACACTAAACCAAGGGTGAGCTCAAAATAAACATAAAAATGAAAAAAAAATTAGAAATGACAAGTATGTCATCAAATCAAACTACAAAACAAGGCCATGAAATTTTTTCTCTTTTCAAAATTTGGCCACAAGTAAACTTTTTCTCTCTTTTTATTTTACTTTTTTTTTATTTGGTAACATAACTTTTTTTTCTTTCATAAAAGAGAGCTTCAAATGCAAACTTTAAATATTCCTTTTCATTTTAAAAGATAACCCAACACAATAATATTTTAAGCTCATAGTCTAGTGTGAAATTAGGAAGGGCATTTTGGCTTTGGTGAAATAATGAAATAAAAGGTGGAGCTAAAACAATGAATCATGGAAAAAGGCCCAAAAATAGTTTTTGCAATGGTGAAATTGTTTGGTGGGCAAAAAGGCTCAAACGGGTCAAAGGGTGGCCTAAATCTTTTCTAAAGTACGTAAAAATGACGCAAATAATTCGAGAGTAGTTAGGGACAAGTTTTAGACACCAAGAAAGTATTACCCCGCAAATGAAAAAGAGATAACATTACCTAGCAACCATTCGTAAGCAACTAACCGAGTAAGAAGAAAAAACTACAAATATCTAACTTATAACGTAAAAACCAGATGCCTATATTTAAGAACAAGAAATTAGTAAAACTAAGCTATGTTAAAATGATAAATATAGAAAACCATTTCAAAGAAATCTACATAGAACTAAAAAACCGCACGGGCCTACACATCACTAGAAGAAACATAAAAATAAAGATAGAAAAAAAATTTTGATTTTGATTTTCAAATAGATTTTAGGAATTTTTTTGGATTTTGATTTAATAATTTTTTTTGGGTTTTAAATTTTCTAGTTTTTTTTAATTTTTGATATAGTTAAATAAAAACAATACTCCTAAAAGGCTTAATATAATGATACTAATTTTTTTTGTGATTTAGTTTTAAAACATATTTTTTTTTGAAAGGAAACAAGAAAGAAAACAATTAAATCCTCCCCCATGCTTAGATTCTTCATTGTCCTCAATGAAAGAAACAAAAAAAAAACGAGAAAGAGAAGGAGACTGAGAAGGAGAGAAAAATGCAGTAAAGTAAATTAAATAAAAAGAACAGGACTTCCACAGGTTTGTGAGATGAAGACGGATGTCGCTCCCCCATGCTTGCTTTTTAACGTACTTGATCATCAGCAGTTTGACTTGATCCATCTTGATATCAGCAATGTTGGAACGACGATCACAAACTTGTACTTGTTGGGCCACCGGGAGGAAGTGCAAAATAAAAATAAAAGCAGAGAATATTTTGGCAAGTTCCCAAGAGTGTTCTTTATTTTTCATAATAGATTGTCCGAATAATAATAAAAGAGTTTTATAATAATAAGAAGTCCAAAATAAAATAAAATAAATGTTCCACATGAAAATAAACATTCAAGAGTCATAAAGAAGATCCTCCTTTGCAGGAGGCACAAAATCATTAGAAAAATATAGTTTTGGTCTATGACCATTTACTTCTAAATCACCCTTATCCGGGTGCGAGAGTAACACAGTTCCGTAAGAAAAGACTTTCTTGACTGTAAACAATCCAGACCATCTAGATTAAAGCTTGCCAGGAAAAAGAAGTAGGCGAGAATTGAAAAGAAGAACTTGATCGCCAGGTTTAAACGTTTTAGGATGGCGCAAGTTCTTATCGTGATAAAGTTTCGTGCGTTCTTTATAAATTTTATTATTTTCATAAGCATACGCTCGACATTCGTCAAGTTCATTAAGTTGGTTTTTTTTTTGCTCGCCGACCGAGTGTAGATCGAAATTAAAAAACTTTAGCGCCCAATACGTACGGTGCTCAACCTAAATCGGGAGATGACACAATTTTCCGTAGACTAATCTGAAAGGCGTACAACCAATAGTGGTCTTGTACGCCGTCCGATAGGCCAAAAGAGCATCGTCTAATTTTAAAGACCAATCCTTACGAGAAGTAGAAACAGTTTTTTTCCAAAACTCTTTTATGTTCTCGATTGACTACCTCGACTGTCCGTTGGTTTGGGGGTGATAAGCGGTGGATAGTTTATGCGTAACGCCATATTTCATTAAAGCTTTAGCGAGTCGAGCATTGCAAAAATGAGTTCCCCTATCACTAACGATCGCTCGAGGAAAACCAAAATGGGAAAATAATTTTTTAAGAAAAGAAACTACGACACGAGCATCATTACTTGGTAAAGCTTGGGCCTCCGCCCATCTAGAAACATAATCTAGGCCGACTAGAATATACTTATTTCCTAAGCTTGAGGGAAACGGGCCTACAAAGTCGATGCCCCACAGATCAAAAACTTCACATTCAAGAAAATAATTTTGTTCCATTTCATTTTTATTAGATATGTTTCCAGTCCGCTGGCACCGATCACACCCGCCCACAAAGATTTGTGCATCTTTAAATATGCTTGGCCAATAAAAGCCAGCACTAAGCACTTTGTGGGCGGTGTAGTTCGCTTGAAAATGCCTGCCAGTCAGACCTTCATGAACATGCTTTAAAATATGTTGACCTTCTTCCCGGGAAACACATCTTCTAACCACTTGGTCCGCACAAATGTAAAATAGAAAGGGGTCCTCCCAAAAGTAATACTTCAACTCAGAAAAGAATTTCTTCTTTTGGTGAGAAGAGTACTCTTGTGGAAGGACCCGGGCCACGAGATAATTGGCCAGATCAGCAAACTAGGGGGTAGAAGAAGAAACGTTTTAAATTCTTTCATCCAGAAAAGAGTCATTAATAAAATTTTCATTTAAAAAATCGAGTTAAGGATTTTCAAGACGAGAAAGATGATCAGCCGCTAGGTTTTCCGCTCCTTTCTTATCCCGAATCTCCAAGTCAAATTATTGAAGTAGGAGAATCCAACGAATAATACGCGGCTTGGCATCTGCTTTAGAAAGAAGGTACTTCAAAGCGGAATGATCCGTGAAAACGATAACCTTAGAGAGAGTAATATACGGTCGGAATTTATCGAACGCGAAAATAACAGCTAAAATTTCTTTTTCAGTTGTGGTGTAGTTTTCTTGAGCCGATGTATGAGTTTTACTTGCATAGTAAATCGGATGAAAGTTCTTTGCAATTCATTGTCCTAGAACCGCACCTACCACAAAACTACTCGCATCACACATTATTTCAAAGGGTAAATCCCAAACAGGGGAAATCATAATTGGAGCATTTATAAGTTTAGATTTGATTAATTCAAACGCAGCAAGACAAGAGTCGTCAAAAACAAAAGGAGTTTCTTTTTTGAGAAGGTGGGTGAGAGGCTTAGTAATTTTTGAAAAGTCTTTAATAAATCTTCGGTAAAAACCCGCGTGCCTTATAAAACTTCTAATCGCTTTGATATTCGTAGGCGGCAATAGCTTTTCAATTACTTCAATTTTAGCCTTGTCCACTTCAATTCCCTTAGCGAAAATCTTATGGCCAAGGACTAAGCCTTCACGCACCATAAAATGGCACTTTTCCCAATTTAAAACTAAATTTGTTTCTTCGCAGCGTTGTAAAACTTTTTCCAAATTTTTTAAACATAAATCAAAAGAGTCGCCAAAAATGGAAAAGTCATCCATAAATACTTCCATAATATTTTCTACGTATTTATCGAAGATAGCGAGCATACAACGTTGAAAGGTAGCATGCGCGTTACATAACCCGAAAGGCATCCTACGATAGGCAAAAGTTCCGAAGGGGCAAGTGAATGTTGTCTTCTCTTGGTCCTCGGGTGCCATAGGGATTTGGAAATACCCCGAGAGACCGTCGAGAAAATAATAAAAACTATGCCCGGATAAACGTTCTAAAATCTGATCGATAAAGGGGAGGGGGAAGTAATCTTTACGGGTGGAATCGTTTAGCTTACGGTAATCGATGCACATCCTCCATCCCATTACCATCCTCGTTGGAATTAAATCATTATTTTCGTTCGTCAATACCGTGATCCTACCCTTCTTAGGTACAACCTGGACCGGACTCACCCACTTACTATCGAAAATCGGATAGATTATCCCCGCATCTAATAATTTAAGCACTTCTCTCTTAACAACCTCTTTCATATTTAGATTAAGACGACGTTGAGGTTGGAATATGCCCTTAGAATTATTTTCGAAAAATATTTTATGCGTACAAAAAGAAGGGCTTATGCAAGAAATATCGGAAATTTTCCACGCTATAGCTCGGCGATGATTTTGTAGTACTTCGACCAATTGATCGTTTTCGGATTGAGAAAGATAGGCCGAGATTATAACAGACAATTTAGAATTATTTTCAAGAAAAGCATATTTTAGATTTTCAGGGAGTGGCTTTAATTCAAGGTGGGGTGGTTCATCGTAAGAGTTTTTCAGATTTTTTTCTTTTTCAAAAATAAGATTTTCATAATTTTTTCTACTAAAAATAGATTCATTCTCAAAATTTGCTTGCACGGACATAGCTCAAAAAAATTTGAGGAAATTTCAAAAAAAGAAGAAGAAAAAGCATTTGAAGTGACGTTTGGAAGAGAAAGAGAGGAATCTTCATTTAACACATCCAGAAAAAAATAAGAATAATAATTTTTTCAAGAGTTTTTTAAAGATTGATTGATAGAAAAAATAACCTCATCATCTATTGTCGACCTTCACTATTACGTCCTCAACAACACCTAACCGATTCTTAATTGATCGATCGGCTAATTGGATACTCACGCGCGTAGAGCCGAGAGTGCTCAATCCTAGCTTTTTAAATAATGAGAATGGCATCAAGTTGATGCTCGCACCTAGGTCCGCTAATGCATGTTTTATAAAATGGTCGCCAAAAACACAAGGAATTGAAAAACTACCCGGATCATTTATTTTTTTAGGAAGATTTGAGTTTTTAATGATAGCCGAGCACTCTTCATTTAACGTTACTTGAGAAAGATTTTCCAATTTCTTTTTGTTCGTTAACAAATCTTTAAGATATTTGGCGTACTTAGGCATTTGGCTAATGCTTCATGAAACAATAAATTTATATGAATTTGTTTAAACATTTCAAGAAAGCGTTGATATTAATCATCTAGTTTTTCCTTTCTAAGCTTAGCAGGATAAGGAGGTGGCAGAAATTCTTTTATAATTGTTGGAGCATCATTTTGAACATTATCATTTTCAAAAATAGATTTATCTTTTTCAAAAACAACTTTTTCATTTTCTTTTTCAAGAATTTCATCATCCATTTCCGTAATTATAATTTTTTCAGCAGTAGGAGAAGCAATCAACTCTGGCTCTTCCCTTGTGGTGGGCTCGTGAATAACTTTACCGCTCTGAAGGGTGATCGCTTTTGCGTGCTCCCTTGGGTTGGGTTCAGTATTTGAGGGAAGAGAGCCAAGTGGCCTCTCGGAGATAACTTTGGCGATTTGGCCGACCGTATTTTCTAAATTTTCCATCGACCCTGTTAAGTTTCTAATAGTAGCATCGTTCGAGCTTATATATTTAGATAAAATTTCTTCCAAAGAGAGAGTTTTTTGAAGATTTTTGTTTTGTTGTGGTGGTGGTGGTGGCGTAAAATCGTATGGTGGATGTACGACATTCGCATTATTACTCCAAGAAAAATTTGGATGGTTACGCATCCAGGGTGATAAGAATTCGTAGCAGCATTAAAACCAGGAGGAGCAGAAAAATTAGAAAAATTAGAAAAAATTCGTAGAATTGTTTTGAGCTGGCCTGGGTATGTTACCCAGATAATCCACCTGCTCGGTAGCAGCAGCATTTGCAATTTCATATACCTGAGGGGTGGAGGAAGCAGTCATCTTCGAAATCTTCTTGTTCAACATCTCCACTTGCAACGCTAGTTGCGATACAGAGTAAACTTCATAGAGACCTGCAGGTTTATTTGGGCGAGTCCTAGGCAAGTTCCATTGACAAGTGTTAATCTCTATGTCCTCTATAAGCTCAAGAGCGGCTTCCAGAGTTTTGCGGTCCAAAGAACCAGCGAAAGCGGCATCTATTATTTTCTTAGTATCTTGATTTAGCCCATTATAAAATGTCTGAAACTGTAACCATACAGGCAGAGCATGATGAGGGAATCTTCTCAAAAGTTCTTTGAACCTCTCCCAAGTGTCATAGAGGGTCTCAGAAGCAATTTGAGAATACGAAGTTATATCATTTCTTAATTTAACAGTTTTTGCAGTAGGGAAATATCTAGCAAGAAATTTATCAACTAAAATGTTCCAAGTAGTGATTGATCCTCTTGGAAGAGAAATCAACCACTGTTTATCTTTTGTCCTTGAGGTGAAGGGGAAGAGTCTTAGCCTAATAGCATCGTCTGAGACACCATTAATTTTAAAGTTATCACAGATCTCGAGAAAACTAGCAATATATAAGTTCGTATCTTCATCTTGTAATCCGTCGAACTGTACATATTGCTGCACTATTTGTATGATGCAAGGCTTAAGCTCAAAATTATTCTTCGCATTCGCAAGTCGAACAATACTGGTTTTTGTACCCTCCAGGTTGGGTCGAGCATAATCGGACATGGTCCTTTACTGAGCCATTCCTGGGTTGGGATCTCCCATTTCATAATTAAAATTACAATCACTGTCGGAATCCTCAACCGCTGTTTGAGAAGTGGAAGCCCCAAATCGTAGTTGTCTCCGAAAGGAGCATTCGATTTCTGGGTCCAAATCAACAAGTAGCGACGGATTCGTGCGGGTCATGCACTAAAAAAATGAAAGAGAACGGAGGGAAGAAAAGAAAGGAAATAAAAACTTGAATACGAGAAAGATAATGAAATTTTTTTGGTTTTTTTGCAGAAGTAATAGTGAAAGCATTTTCAAAATATTGACGAAGAAGGTCCCCGGCAACGGAGCCAAAAACTTGGTGTGAGGATTGCTATTAACCCGAAAAGGCAAGTGTACCTATCAAATTATAGTACCAAGGTCATATTTAAACTCGGGGCTATAAAGTACTGCTACTCATGCTTCTACTATTATCCTACCGAAAGATTGTTTGGTTTTGAGAATTTTTAAATTAAAACTAAGGATAATTAATACGAAAACTTATGATAAAAAAACTAGCATTCGATCAGTGATTCACTATGAAATAAGATGAGAGGGATAAAAAAAAAATATTTAAATTTGCAAATTAAACTCGGCCGTGACGGATCCGATATTAGGAAGTAATCTCGCTAGAGCATTAAATCTCCTAACTTACAGACGTTTTGACCGAAATCTCTTTATAAGTAAAAATGGCCGAAAGTCGCATTACCGAAGTGACCCGCACTATTGGATTTGACTCCAATCCGGAGGATTTACGTCATCCTATCTCTAGGTTTGCGTTCAACTCCATCCTTCTTTGAGTGATCTTTCAAATCAATGAGTCTCTCGACTTCTATGAAATGAGATCAAATGCCTACTACCGTATACCAGAAATACGGAGTCGACACGAGAAAAATTAAAGAAGGACTGATAATAATCTATACAAAATTAAAACTAAGAAATAAAAATAACCCTCATCTCACTTCATGGCTCCTCACGATCAAATGCTAAAAGAAAAATTAGCTACGCATGATTGAAAGGAAAACCACAATAAGATGAAGAAAATTTATTTGCATTGATTTATAAAAAGAGAAGAGTACACAAAAGTAAACAAGACAATATTACACTAAAAAAAGACTATTACAATAATGAGAAAGAAATCTACTTAAAGAAGAAAATTGCACTTAAACTCTCTTGCTCTCTCTCCAATCCAACCTTCCAAAGCATGTGACATGGGTTCCTTTTTATAGATGAAGAGGAAGATTCTAGAATGAAATGAAGAGGAGGGGACAAGGGGGGGTGGCCAACCATGCATGTGGAGAAGGTTCATGCATGCCATTAAATGAGGGAGAGAGAAAATGGAAGGTTAAATATATTATATTAAAGGGGAATAAAATAGAGAATATAAAATGGAGAGGGGGAGATGAATGAGGAATAAAGTGGGGAGAAAATAATAAAGGGGAGAGAGAGAGGGAGGAGGCCGACCATGTAAGGGGGAAAAATGCATGAATGGGAAGGTGCATTCATGGAATTAAGTGAGGTGGAGAGCATGAGGTGGCCGGCCAATCATGTGGGCTGCTTGGTGGGCAAAACTATGGAGGAAAACCATGCATGTGGGCTCAGGTAGGACATGGTGGGCTGCTCTTGGATAGGCCGGCTGCTCCATGGAGAAGGGCTGCACCATCATGGGCTCGGGTTTGCTTGCATGGAGGCTCGGGTTGGTCTTTGGGCTGCTTCAAAGAGGAGGCTCGGGTAGCATCATAGTGGGGCATGGACTTGAGCATGGGCTTGAACATACAAATAAAGCAAAACAAACATTAGTCATTTTTTTTAACATATCATAAATAAACATAAGACATTGAACAAAAAAAATGAAAATATATAAAACATATAACTAAAACTAATCATAACATAACATTAATTATTATAACTAAACATAACATAACATAATACATAAAATAATAAAAATACATATAATAAAACTATAGATTTTTATATCATAACAAAAAAGACTTTAAATAAGAAATAAAACATAACATGCATAAAAATACTTAAAACATATAATTAAACTAGGAATTTTACATACTAAACTACCCAAAATAACGATGACTAAAACTAGTCATCAAACTATAACAAGGAAGCAGTAATGAAAACAAGTAAAGTAGAGCAGTAAGTACTTATAAAGTAAACTATGAAATAAGTAACCTTAACTTATATGAATGGCCATACAAACTTATAAGTTAATGGGTCTTTTGCGAGACTCCCATCGTATAAGCTATCCCATACTAGTTTATATGATGGGATTTCATATTATATGCCGGTATGTGTGTAGTGATATGTTATGCCATGATTCATGCAAGTGCAACACACACACATGACTCTATGTGCACAGACCATTAGTTCTCCCATTTTGGAAGCTAGCTTCACTCCTAGGAGCCTCCATAGTGGCCAACAAAGACAGTGGGTCGGGCCACCCAACTCCTAGGCGGGTAACCGTACTACCAGGCCTAGCCCTTAAGTATTTCTTCGAAGGACACACCAGTGTCGCCACGTACTATGCTGACCAATCGCCGGTGTTTTCTTTGCCTAAGTGATAACTGCACTTGCCGAGTAGATGTATCAACGTCGGTGCGATCGATCGTCTAATACCGAAGACCCACCACGTTTTATGCACATGCAACCATGAATTTCTGAGTCATCGGCTCTCCGAACTAACCCTTCTATCACAACAACCTTCCGAGCCTTCGGCTCGCCGGGCAAACTTGCCTATTTCCATAACCACCGAGACTACCACTCGGATAACCCAACCAAGCAAACCTCCAGAGTCATCGGGGTGAATGAAGGTGAAGCCCTAGTTTATTGCTAATTACTCTTGTATTCATTTTAGTCTTAAGGTTTATGGTTAATCTTGTGTAACATCCCTTAGACAACTAGACCCCTAGGAGTGGTTTTGTCATGACTAGGTCATGACAAAACCCTAGGAAGACTAAGTGGACCTAGGAATGTAAGTGAGATCACTATGGTCTGCAAATAGTAGACTTCTAAACACTAGGGTTGGAAGATCATGGGGCTTCACCATGACTCCAAGACCCCACCACAACCTCACCAATCTACTGAAAGGCCCAAAGGGTCCATTGGAGTCAATTCTTGGTGGCCAAGTTGACCTAGGATCATCCTAGTCCTAAACTGGGCAAGGTACCCGAACTAAAGGCAATGTGCCCCTAAGGAGCCCAACAAAACCTTCCTAGGTCTTCCTAGACCTAAGGTGAAGTCAATGGTTCAACAAAGGTCCATTGGGGTCAATCTTAGAGCCTGAGTTGACCCAAGTCAACCCTAGCCCTAAAGTGGTCAACGTGTCATAACTAAGGGTCAAGTGACCTTCAGAGTGCAAAGTTGACCCTACCTAAATCTTCCTAGAGCTACGGTGAAGTAAAAGGGTCACCAATGACCCCTTGGGGTCAACCCAAATGGTCATATTGACTAAAGTCAACTCTAGCCCTAACTTGGTCTAAGTACCCTTCCTAAGGGTCTAGTGACCCCCAAAGTGTCAAGTCAACTCTACCAAGCCCTACCTAGACCTTAGGGGAGGCAAATGGGTCACCAAGGACCCATTCGGGTCAACCCAAAAGGTCAAAATGACAAAGGTAAACCCTAGTCTAGGTTAGGTCGAACATAGCTCAAATGGGCTAATCCAAGCTCAAGCCCTTTTCCATTTGGGCTAACCACCTCCTAATTATATGATTATATGGTTTATTGGGCTGCAAATAGGCTAAAGGGTTGAGCAAGTCAGCCTTGATGACTAGGAGAGAGATCTCACCTTACCCTTTAATGGAGGAGAGAGAAAGGGGGAGGAAGAAGCCATTCATTGCATAGGGAGGCCAAGGGCCATCTTTGATGGCTGGATTCAACTCCTTTGGGAAGAGGAGGAGTTTCTAGCCATTTTCTGGCCACTCCAAGCCAGGTTCACCCCCCCCCCCCCACTTGGCCGAAAGCTCCATTGAAGGCCATTAATGGCCATTTGTGCTTGGCCCTTCCTCTTCCCCCTTCAGAGATCTTAAAAGCACCACTGCACTCAGGGGAGTCGTTTACACACTTCACCTAAAGGAGATGAGGCTTTCCACTATGCTATTGTAGAATCCCAATCGGCGGCACCACCACCATGGCAACCCGGCTATCAACGCGACTTCAAGCATCCAATAAGGTCCTCCCCTTCTCCTCTCTATGTGGGTAGATCGTAGGGATCATTAGGGATGAGAATCGGGCTCAATTTAGCCCGATTTGTAATGGCATTTTCCCGATTTTTCCATGAAAATTCCACCTATCGGGATCGCAGGAATCCACACGTATGACGGTCGTGCCGCCGCCAATCGACAACCACCACCTCGATAGAGGTGTTGGAGGTCGTGGCCGGCCAGGGAGGTGGCCGGGTGGCCGGCAGTGATGACTGGAAGTTGGCCCAGGAAGGAGGAATCGGGTCCGTCGGCTGGAGGTTGAAGATGACTAGGAGCCACTAGACATGCTTCAGGATTCGTGCTGATTCATTTTAAATCATAGGATAATATTCATTTCATTTAATTTCTATCACAAGAAATGTATTTAATGTTTTTAATTATTAAAAATACCTAAGACCTCTAGTGAAAAATGGTAAACATCAAAGTTGTAGCCCTAGGGGTGTACTTTAATTTAAAATTAGTTTGAACCAATTTGGATTTTTGGTTTGACCAGGGCACTCATTTTGGTAGTGCATATACCTTGGGTTAGTCAGAGATTAAAATGAGTGCCCCCACTTCATCTCTTGTACAAATGACCTGAAATTTGGACAGGGAGTCATTCTAACCTATACCTAGGTCCTGCCCAAAAATGGGATTTGTGGAGATACTTTGTCTATAGTTTTTGGAAAAATTTAATAAATAATGTACAAATGAATTAGGTGTCTTAAACTCCTCAAAAACCCCAAAAATTTTGGTGGGTTATCTTTGGGGATATTATAAGGATCTGGTAAAATTTCACACCTTTTGGGTTTGATTTGATAGGGTATTTGTGTAGGCAAATATTGACCCTTTTCGGTCAAATTAGGGCTAAGTGCCCTAAGTGCTCTTGAGTTGGCAACCCTCATCCAAAGGTGATTGAACTTGGCACACAGTCTTTTTAGCACATAAAATACCCCCTCCACTGATATTGGGTGGAAGTTGAAGGGTGGAGCCCTAGAACACTAGGGTAGGTCCTATGTGGGCAAACCTAGTGTTTGAAGGTCAAGGGGTCAAGTGACCTTGAAATGACTTGAAACTTGGTGGAGAGGACTCTAGGGTAGTCAAGGTCCTCTGATAAAAATATTATGGAATTTAGAGGTTGTTGAACCCCTCAAAACCCTAACCCTAGTTTAGGGTACAAAAATTATACATGTAAGTTAGGTCATCAAAACTCTGTGAAAAGTTGTGAAACATGGGTAGTGTAGTCTTAGGGTTAACATGAGACTCTGACAATTTTATTGGAAATTTTGGAACAATAAGTTTAATATTTCCTTTGTACTACATGGATTAGATCTTGATAGTCATTTGTTTATTATGATCTTACTGTTCACTGGAAAATTGGACAAAGAAAGTTTTAGGCCATTTTTTTCATACCTGAATTTTATTATAATTTTTAGATGTATATTTTCAGTACTTACCTCACAAGTTTAATGCTTGTTAGAAAATTGTGAAACGTATTCAGTGGTGTTTTTAGGTCAATATTCTCATGAGGAAATTTTATTATAATTTTTAGGTGTATATTTTCTGTAGTTATTTCATTAATTTATGAAAGAGGAATATTGTACAAAATTAAAATTAGAGTTCATTATTCACTAGAAATTTGGAAACTTGGTCAGGAGTGTTTTTAGGACATTTTATTCATGCTTGAATTTTCTCATAATTTTTGGGTATGGACCTCTTTGGACCTATTGCAGTATAGATCTTGGGAGGGAAGTCATATACCTTACTGATTGTTGATGATTTCTCTAGATTCACCTGGGTTTTCTTTCTGAAAAACAAGTCAGATAACTTTAAAGTTCTTACAGAATTTCTTAAGAGCATACATATTGAGTACTTTACTAAAGTAGCATTGATAAGAAGTGATCATGGAACTGAGTTTGAATCTCTTCTCATGCAAGAATTCTGTGAGAAGGAAGGTATCAGGCTTTATTTTTCTACTCCTAGAACTCCTCAACAAAATGGGGTAGCTGAAAGGAAAAATAGAACCCTAATTGAATCTGTAGGGACATTACTTGCAGATGCTAACTTGCCTTTATCCTTTTGGGCAGATGCAGAAAGCATAACAAATTATGTTCTGAATAGAAGTCTAATTCATAAACTTAAGGGTAAGACCCCCTATGAATTGCTTAAAGGGAGAAACCTAAAATAAACTATTTTAAAGTATTTGGTTGTATATATTATATTCACAATAATGACAAGAAATATCTTAGAAAGTTAGAAGCCAAAGCTATAGATGGAATTTTTCTTGGATATTCCCAAGTTAGAAAGGATTATAGTGTAACACACCTATCCGTCGCATGGTATATAACTGTAGGTCCGGCCGGGGCCCAACGCCATATACTACAGACAGACAGAAGGGTTACAGAATGAAACCATTCTACCAAACATAAATGTCCTACACAGAGCAACTAGCGGGAGTTTTTAATTATTTGAAAGAACCCAAAGAATAGATAGTATGAAACATGAATGTCCACTAACCACATTAGGAAAGAAATACCACAATACAAAAAAGTACTTGGCCTTATGGCCTTACAAATGTTCACTTAACAATATTGTGGTTTACAAAACATCGGCTCGTAGGCCTTCCACACATGATAGGAATAAAATAACAGTTCATATTGGCCTTCAAGGGCCAGCACAGTAGCTTGGGCTTCAGCACGCAATTTGGTACTTGGTTCTGTCGCACCTGTAAGCAACATTCTATTGTACGGTGGCAAAAAAAGCAATGGTCAACTAAAGCTGGCAAAATTATAACGACACGGCCCCTTATTCGGGAAGGCGGTGCTCCTTCCCTGCATTTCATTAGCCCAGCTAAACAATTAAGTGCATAAGTATATTTCTCCACAGGTGTAGGCTCGCTCGGACAAACATCCTGTGCACTAAGGGCACATTCTCAGTGAATCCGGTCAATTCCATGGCTTCACTACCATCCAAAAAAATCCTAGAGAAAGTACAAGCTAGAACAGTTCACCATAGGTGGAGGCTCGCATGCCCGCCCACCCCGTGCACTCAGGAAAAATTGGCGGTGTACCAGACTTCCCGGATACCACGTCCGTTCAGAGGTCCTTGACTTGATGGATTACTTTGAGCATTTCAGTCTTTACGGCCCCTGGCTTGAGACTCTCATTATGCAACCGACGAGAGCAAATTTCCGCTACTCTCATGTAATAGTCCACATAATGTAGGTACAACTCCACCATTTCCCGTTGCTCAAGTCCCCCTACCGTCTCCGAAAACCGTAGTACTCATGGCCAAACCTGCAGGGCACGGGTCGGTTTTGCCTTTCCTGTTCGGCTCCCTGGCCTAATAATTTTGAACCCCATGGGCTCACAGTTTTTAAAAGAAAGGCCCTACATGTCTCCTGGAGACAGGCCTCGCACATACCATCCCAATTATACAAGGTTGGCCCCAAGCCACCTAGGTGGCAGGAATGCGTTTCCGCCCAGTTTTTCGGGTGCACCATAGAGTTAATCCCCAAGGCTCCCTATTGTAATCTACCGTGTATAAAACCTGAAAAACAACACAATATAGAGTCTTCTCCGACAATCAATGTACAATGCAACAACAATGATCCAGACAAACACATCCGAGTAGGCTTCACACATAATTCCTATGCAGGTACTTCGATTCCGGACTCTAAACAAGGGAGACTTCACATATCTACCCCAAGGAACACCGCGCACTCACCGCACACTCGCGGGAGCGGGTTTATCATGCAGAAAGGAAGAGGACTTCACATGTCCAAGTTGAGAATCGTAACCCTTGAAGTCCATTTTGACGCCATGAAAAACTAGTCAGATGGAAAACTTCGCAATGAGAGTACCTATGCGGATCCGGTCTCAGTTTTCGATTCGGTGCTTCGATGCTCCGCCGGCGGCTGGGATCCTACTCCTCCTTCTTCCTTGCTTTCTCCTCTCTCTAAGACTTAAGAAAGAGAAAGGCCAAAAGAAAATGAGGATTTTAACCCCCACTCCCAGCCTTAAGGAAGGAGGATTAATCCTAAGCCGTCAGATCTGATTTAGATAAAACGAACGACTCAGATCCAGCCAAAAAGTCACTAAAATAAGCCAAACACGACTTTGCACACGGCCGTGTGCCTTGATCCAGAAACAATTGTTGAGTACAGAAAAGCATGCAGGTTAGGACACGCCCGTGTCCCAACCTGACATTCCCGTGTCGGGTCATCGACACGCCCGTGACCAGGGGCGTATCACGCATAACCGCAACGCCAACCATCATGTCCCTTGGTGGACACGGGTGGCCACATTCTCGTGCCGAATCTGACACGCTCGTGTCATATAGTACACGCCCGTGTTCAGGGCCGTGTCCCTTAGTCGGAACAGGACCAAACATCCAGAGGAGTACACAGCAATGTGACATGCCCATTTCACATGCCGTGTGCCTGACACGCCCTATGACACCCCCGTGTCACAGCCCGTGTTTGAGCACTCAACGCTCGTCGACCTCATATCGACCACCCGAGCACGACACGGCCATGTGACACACCCGTGTCACAGGCCGTGTTCACCCTACCAAGACCCGAACTTGATTTGGATACCGTCCGTTTCACTTTTATGTTTCGGGGCATTACAAATCTACCCCCTTAAAGAATTTCATCCACGAAATTATGTAAAAATACACAACCTAAGATTTACCCAAACAAAATAACTCGGAGTATTCCTCCAACATAATCTACGCTCGATCCCATGAAAGATCTTTACAACCGCAATTATTTCAACGGACTTTAACCATACAGAAACTTCTTATTGCGACGTCGTATGACTTCAAAGTCTTCAATACATATGGGCTTGACCTTCGTCGTCACCCCACAATCAACCGACACCTGATCAACTGCAACCACATGCGAAGGCTCTAGCACCGCCTTACGCAACCACGATATGTGGAACACATCATGTAGCCCACTCAAGTTCACTAACAACTTCAGTCAATACCCTGCTTCACCCCTCCGCTCTAGGAGCTCAAACGGTCCATGGTACCTCGGACTCAGCTTCCTCAGGCGTTGAGCTCGCGATACACAATTAAACGTCTTGATTTTCAACTATGCTCAATCGGCAACAGCGAACTCCACGTTCCTATGCTTTGGCATTATAGTATTATGCCTGTCTGTCGTGATTGATCTGCAACCATTCCTTAACTATATGTACCGTTGAAGTGGCCTCTTCCACTGTCTGACATTTGTACAACATCGACTCACCCGTCTCTAGCAAAGACGATGGCGTGCAACCTTTTTTTCCCATACAAGGTCTCGACAGGCGCCATTTGTTTACTCGCCTAGTAGCGGTTGTTATACGCAAACTCCACTATGTACATGTGATCTTTCAACTGTCTTCAATAATCCAAGACGCACATGTGAAGTATGTCCTCCATCGTTTGCTGGCCCATTCGATCTGAACATCCTTCTGCGAACGAAAGACCGTACTGAAGCTTATCTCAGTTCCCAATAATTTATGCACCAGCCTGGTATTGTTGGACATGAAGCGTTCATCTCAGTCACTTACAATACTGCGGGGTGCACCATACAACCAAACAATGTTATCCATGTAGAGTTTGGTTAACTTTTCCACCGGATCATCCTTTTTCAGTCCGGGCCATCAGAATAACTTCTTCAAACCTCTAAACATTTTGTGCACTTTGGGTGAATTGAGTACTTGGTATAATGAGCCTCGTACATCAAGTCCTGCCGCTGACTCTCCACACTTGGGGCGCACAGACGACTGTCCTTCCACAACTGTCCGTCTTCAAAACCATATTGGGGATTTGAACTATTAAAAACATCATCCATGATCTGATTGTCCACGCAAGAGATTTCCAATATCTCCAAAACTTGCGCCAAAATGAATGTCGAAGGTGTTGTCCCCCAATAAATCCATACACCTCCGCTGCCATAAGTTTAAATCCTTTTTATCCAATAAGTACTTCAGACTCCTGAGATCGATTTAGATACCGACCTTCAAGCCGTTTAGGTAGCGCATTTAAAGATTCAAGGCGGATATCACGGCCGCTAACTCGAAGTCATAGACCGGATAAATCCTCTCGCGTACCACCAACTAACGCGAGCTATATATTATTACACTCCCATGCTGGAGTAGAACACAATACAAGTCACTGCCCCAAACATCGCTGTAAATCTCAACTTCTTCGGTCCTACTCGGTGAAAATGGAATAGTTGCCGAGGTCAAATGACATTTAAGCTCTTCGAAAGCTTGCGCGCACTCCAGCGACCACACAAACTTTTGATCTTTCTTCGCCAAAGTCGTGAGGGGTAATGTTATCCGCTAGAGGTTCTCTATGAAGCGTCTGTACTAGCCGACCAGTCCTATAAACTTCGGACTTTTCGCCAATGTAGATAACACAAGAAACTCATGTATCGCAAATATCTTTGACGGGTCCACCACGAAACTTTCTCCACTCAAGACGTGACCAGGAAACGCAACTGAGGGTAACCAAAGCTCACACTTGGAGAATTTGGCATACAACTGATTTCTCCTTAATGTCTCCAATACCGAATCAAGATGCTTGGAAGGATCACCCTCATACCGAAAGTATACCAGTATTTCGTCTATAAAGGTTATCACGAACTGGTTCAGGTACTCACTGAACGCCCTATACCTCAAATCCATAACACGGACGGCACATTTGTCAGCACAAGCGGCATAACGATGAACTCATAATGCCCATATCGTGTACTGGACGCCGTTTTGGGAATATCACTTTCCCTTAGCGACAAATAATAGTATCCAGACTTCCGATTCAACTTGAGTACACACTCTACCCATTGAGTTGATCGAATAGATAATCACTCTTTAGGTTGGATACTTAATCTTTTCCCGTTAACTTAATCAACTTCTAGCAACTATTACATAGTTGTAAGCTTCCATCCTATTTTTAACAAGAGGACCGATGTGCTCCAAAGCAATAAACTTGGACACACATAACCATGTTCTACCAGCTCTTGAAGTAATTCTTCAGTTCCGACATCTCACAACCATAGTTAGTACCAAACTGACCACCTTGCATTTGAAATTGATGTACGCACGCTGCTCCGAGAGCCAATCATTCCAAAGATTACATCAAACTCTACAGACAGAAGTAGCGACGCTTGCAAGTCAAAACTCCTGACTCCCTAACCGTAACTTCAAATAAAAGGCTCTATTCGGGTGTAAAGAGTACCCGTTAGGCAGCAGTACTCTCGATTTGACTCTTTCCATCGAAGAAGGAACTCTGATGCACGATACACGCCCTTTGAGCAAAAATTAATGGGAAGTTCCCATAATGAACAGTGTTTTCGTCGGACACTTAGAAAATCACTACAAATCCTATCATAACCAAACATAGGCTAATATGTGTAAGGCAACAAGTATCTAAAACTGACATACCAAAAATTAAACCATACCTGTCACCATGTCGGAATATTTCATAACCTCCTGATGGCCAAAGTTGAATCCTCTAGGTTGGGATGGAGCATATTGAGGTGTAGATGTCTCCAACCCCTTGCCCTTGTCTTCATTAGTCGCTCTAGGCTTCTTCTCGGACTCCAGATGTCTGCTTCAACACTCTCGGGAAAGTGTCCCAACTTTCCACAGCAAAATCATGCGTCCGAGTCTCGGCCAATAATTGTTCCAAACGCACCAAAAGAAGGAACTAGACCCTACCTCCTTGCCTTCTTACACCATTTACGGAAACCGGACATCGAGGTGAGTAGCGCCTTGAAATCTATCTTCTCAGCACTGGAGTCTTTCATCTCTTGGACTACCTTCATAGCTTTCTCTGTCCCTTGATCTTCTTTACGATAATCTCGGGAAAAGTGACCAAACCTTCCACATTTATAACAGTAATATTGAGTTTGACTAGCAGATACGTCAGGCCTCACTTTACTCCTCTTTCGGTGTTAAAACTTTGCGGGACCTAGGGAGTTTGGTAGCCTGCGCACTAACGTCTGGTTGATTCGGGCCAGTACTGCTTCCAAAGCTCTAGCCGCCTCCACTAACACTCGGAATACAAGTAGCTTTGGTCCTACGAGTAGTAGTCGTAATTCATCACGCAGACCGTTGCAGAATCTATTAACTATAGTCTGCTCGTTCTCTAAATCAAACACTGTGTAGCGCCTTATAATTAGAAACACCTGCAAATACTCCTGAACTGAGTACGTATCCTGCACTAAAAGCATGTTCAGCTGTTGATCAAAAGGTCTTATACATGCCAGTTGTTCCATCACACCACTCGGTGTTGAAGTCACCCCAGGGACAGGGGGCTGCACTTTCCCTCCAAGTTGTGCTTTAGTCACCGCGAACACCATTTCAACTATCCTTCTTATGGTTTCAACAGAAAGCAGGGTCTCAGGCATGCTGTTAAGTGCACTACTCTGCGTGGAGTGCTGACCTTGTGACTGCCCCGCACCACTCGTAGTCCCCTATAAAGCATAACTATCGATTAAGCGACATACAAATTGCTAAAAGCAATCATTGGAACACTCAGGTTCCTCAAAAATAAGTGTATTTTCATTCCTAAGTGGACATTCATGGGTTCTTTTTATGTTATAATGATGACGCACATACATATGCTCACCACCCCTTAAAAGAATTCGCCCACGAATTCCAATAAGCAAGACCGGAACCGGTAGTCTGATACCAAATTGTAACACCCCTATCCGTCGTATGGTATATAGCAGTAGGTCCGGCCGGGGCCCGACGCCATATACTACAGACAGACCGAAGGGTTAAAAAATGAAACCATTCTCTCAAACATAAACGTCCTTCAAAGAGCAGCTAGCGGAAGTTTTTAATTAGTTGAAAGAACCCAAATAATAAATAGTATGAAACATGAATGTCCACTAACCACATTAGGAAAGAAATAAACCAACATATAAAAGTACTTGGCCTTATGGCCTTACAAATGTTCACTTAAAAATAGAGTGGTTTACAGACATCAGCTCGCAGGTCGGCCATACATGATAGAAATAAAATAACAGTTCACTTTGGCCTTCGAGGGACAGCACAGCAGCTTGGGCTTCAGCCCGCTATTTGGTACTTAGTTCCGCCGCACCTGCAATCAACATTCCACCGTACGGTGGAAAACAAAGCAACGGTCAGCTAAAGCTGACCAAATTATAACAACCCCACCCCTTATTCGGGACGACGGTGCTCCTTCCCTGCATTTCATTAGACATGCAAAACAATTAAGTGCATAAGTATATTTTGCCACAGGTGTAGGCTTGCTCGGCCAAACACCCCGTGCACTCAGGGCACATTCTCAGTGAATCTGGTCAATTCCGTGGCTTCACTACCATCCAAAAAAATCCTAGTGAAAGTACAAGCTAGCACAGTTCACCACAGGTGGAGGCTCGCATGGCCGCCCACCCCGTGCACTAAGGGCACAATGGAGGTGTACCGAACTTCCTGGATACCACCTCTGTTCAGAGGTCCTTGACTTGACATATTACTTTGAGCATTTCAGTCTTTACGTCCCCTGGACTGAGACTCTCATTATGCCACCGACAAGTGCCAATTTACGCTACTCTCATGTCATAGTCCACATAATGTAGGTACAACTCCACCATTTCCGGTTGCTCAAGTCGCCCTACCGTCTCCGAATACTGTAGTACTCATGGCCAAACCTACAGGGTGTGGGTCGGTTTTGCTTTTCTTGTTCGGCTCCCTGGCCTAATAATTATGAACCCCATGGGCTCACCGTTTTCCAAAGAATGACCCTACATGTCTCCTGGAGACAGGCCTCGCACATACAATCCCAATTATACGAGGTTGGACCCAGGACACCTAGTTGGCAGGAATGCGTTTACACCTAGTTTTTTGGGTGCACCTTAGAGTTAATCCCCAAGGCTCCCTGTTGCAATCTACCGTGTAGAAAACCCGAAAAACAACACAATACGAAGTCTTATCTGACAATCAATGTACAATGCAACATCACTGATCCAGACAAACACATCCGGGTAGTCTTCACACACAAAGTATATGCCCATACTTCGATTCTGGACTCTAAACAAGGGGGACTTCACATATCTACCCCAAGGAACACCGCGCACTCACCGCACACTCGCGGGAGCGGGTTTCCCATGTAGAAAGGAAGAGGACTTCACATGTCCAAGTTGAGAATCTTTACCCTTGAAGTTCGTTTTGATGCCATGAAAAACTAGCCGGATGGAAAGCTTCGCAACGAGAATGCCTCCACGGATCCGGTCTCGAGTTTCGATTCGGTGCTTCGATGCTTTGCTGGCGGCTGGGATCCTCCTCTTCCTTCTTCCTTTCTTTCTCCTCTCTCTAAAACTTATGAAAGAGAAAGGCCAAAAGAAAATGAGGAGTTTAACCCCCACTCCCGGCCTTAAGGAAGGAGGATTAATCTTAAGTCATCAGATCTGATTTAAAGAAAAAAAACGGCTCGAATCCAGCCAAAAAGTCACTAAAATAAGCCGAATACGGCTTTGCACACGGTCGAGTCCTAGGCTGTGTGCCCTTATCCAGTCACGATTGTTGAGTACAGAAAAGCACACGGGTTAGGACACGCCCGTGTCCCAACCTAACACGCCCGTGTCGGGTCATCGACACGCCCGTGACCAGGGGCGTGTCACGCATAACTGCCACGCTAACCGTCACGTCCCTTGGTGTACACGGGTGGCAACACGCCCGTGCCGAATCTGACACGCCCGTGTCATACAGTACATGACCGTGTTCAGGGCCGTGTCCCTCAGTCGGCACAGGACCAAACTTATAGAGGAGTACACGGCCATGTGACACACCCGTGTCACATGCCGTGTGCCTGACACGCTCTATGACACGCCCGTATCATAGGACGTGTTCGAGCACTCAATGCTCGTCGGCCTTGACTCGACTACCCGAGCATGACACGGCCATGTGACACGGCCGTGTCACAGGCCATGTTCACCCTACCAAGACCCGAACTTGATTCGGATACCGTCCGTTTCACTTTTAAGTTTCGGGGCGTTACAAATAAGGTTTATAATAAATCAACTTTAAAAATGGAAGAATATTTACATGCAACTTTTGATGAGACTAACAGGTTTTACAAGGAGAAGGATTATTCTACTAGAGACTCTTTGCAGGTACCCTATCTGTGTGAGAAGTTGGATGATTTAAACCTTACCCAAGAGGTTACATTGCATCTTTCTCCACAAATTGATGAAGATAGTGAATAAGAAATTGTTGAAGTAGTTGAACCCACAACAACAGATGTAATTCCATAAGAGGAATTGACTCCACTAGCTGCTGTTGTACCAACTCTACCCACTGATCTTGTCACACTAAGAGAGCATCCTATATCTCAAGTGATTGGAGACATATCAGTTGGTGTGCAAACAATGCATCAATTAAATCATGATCAGATGCATGCTTTCTTTCTTTCTCAGATTGAACCTCAATCCATAAAAGATGCAGAGCAAGATCCACACTAGATTATTGTAATGAAATAGGAACTAAATCAATTTGAAAGATATATAGTTTGGGATTTAGTTCCAAGGCCCAAAGACTACCCAGTCATTGGGACTAAATGGGTATTTAGGGAGAAGTTTGATGATCAAGGATCAATTGTGAGGAACAAAGCAAGATTGGTGGCTCAAGGCTATTCTCAGGAGGAAGGCATAAATTATGACAAGACCTTTGCTACTATTGCAAGGCTAGAGGCTATCAAAATTTTTCTTGCTTATACAGCATATCAGAAATTCAAAGTTTATCAAATAGATGTGAAAAGTGCCTTTCTCAATGGAGAACTCAAAGAGGAAGTGTAGGTTGAACAACCACTAGGTTTTATCTCTTCAACTCATCCCTCTTATTGTTTTAAATTGCATAGAGCCCTTTATGGTCTATAACAAGCTCCAAGAGCTTGGTATGAGACCTTGGTAAGTTTTCTTTTAGAGCATAGATTTTCTAGTGGCATAGTTGATAAAACTTTATTTTTCGGGCATCATAAGGATAAAATTTTTCTAGTTCAAATTTATGTAGACTACATAATATTTGGATCTACTGATTCCAAACTTTGCAAAAGGTTCTCTGACCTGATGCATTCAAAGTTTGAAATGAGTAGCATAGGTGAACTATCTTACTTCCTTAGTCTCCAATTGAACCAATCCCCTGATGCTATCTTTATATCCCAATCCAAATATTCTAAAGAGCTTATTAAAATATTTGGGATGTCTGATGCCTCAGCAATGAAAACACCCGTGCCCTCCAATGCTGTAGTTGATTCTGATGAACAGGGCAAACTAGTTGATCAGAAAACATATAGGGCTATTTTTGGGTCCTTATTATATCTTACAGCTAGTAGGCCTGATATTATGTTTGCTACATGCATTTGTGCTAAGTTTCAAGTAAATACCAAAGAATCTCACCTAATTTTATTAAAATGGATTTTGAGATATATAAAGGGTTGTCCAAATGTAGACTTTGGTATCCAACAGAGTCTGAATTTGACTTAATTGGATTCTCAGATTCTGACTTTGCTGGATGCAGAGTTGACAGGAAAAGCACATAAGGAACTTGTTAGTTTCTTGGTGATAGGCTTGTGTCCTGGTTTTGCAAGAAACAAACATCTGTGTCAATATCAACTGCTGAAGCTGAGTATATGGCAGCTGGTAGTTGCTGCTCACAGATATTGTGGATTCAAAATCTTCTTATGGATTATGGTTTCAACTTAAATAATTCAATTATCTTTTGTGATAATACCAGTTCTATTTCAATTACACAAAATCTAGTGCTTCATAGTTGAACCATGCATATAGAGATTAGACATCATTTCATTATAGATTGTGTGAACAAAAATAAAATTAACCTTGTCTTTATCTCTACTGATTTACAAAGAATAGACATTTTTACCTAACCATTAGATGAAAAGAAACATCCGTTCTTCTTAAATCAGCTAGGTATGATTAATGGAGAAGGTTTAATTTGATTCTTGTCTGTGGTTGAAGCATTTGGTCACCTTTCGTCGAACGGAGATCGACGATCTGTGAACTCTTCTTAAGATTTTTCATCGAACGGAGATCGACAAAATCTCTTTGTGAAATGTTTTCGTCGAACGGTGATCGACGATTTTGCTTCAGAAAATTTTTCGTCGACCTGAGAACGACGAACTATTTTCCCACTCTTCAAACTGAGATCGTCGCTTTTATTTCTTCATGAAATTTTTCGTCGACATGAGTCCGAAGCTTTTCTTTTGCGTCAGATGGAGTTCATCGTTTCATCTTTTGAAAACCTATAATTAGGCTTTCATCGAACTCCATCCCGCGCTTTCCAGTTCTCTTTCACTTGATCTTTTGTTCTTGTAGGTAATGGCGATTTTGGCGACGAACCTCTTTGCAATGAACTTTTATGAAGGATTCGACATTGACATCGACTCTTTCAACCATTCAGATCAAATTTTTAAATACATCCTTCAGTTATTTGAGGCCCCTCAGTTGAGTATGTTTATGACCCTAAGAATCAAGCTTCCAGTGCACGAAATCAAAGAAAGGGTTTTCACAACAACATTTCCAAAACAAACCTCCAACTCTTGATCAATCTCCGGTATTCAATTTTGTCTTAATCCAGATATTCTAACAAAAGTTTTTGGTTTTGTAAATGGGGAAGATGATTTTGAATTATCTAGCAATGAGTTTAAGGATATGCTAGTTATCATGGGTAACTTCCAAGGAAACCCTAATAAATTGCTGAAAAAAACTTGACTGTTCAATACAAGTTCTTGGCTGATGTGGTTGGAAAAGTCATCTTGTGCAAGCACTCTGCTCATGACTACATTACTCGACACCAATTCATTTTTATGAGTGTCATGGTTAATCAGTAATAAGTGAAATGGGGTAGTATTCTATTTGATTTGATTAAAAAGAAAATCAGTAAAAAGGATGTGTGTTTTGGAAGAGTTCTGGGCATCTTCCTCCAAGCAAAGGTTCCAGAAATGTGATCTCACAAAAAATCTTTATCAGTGCCTCTAAGAGGCTTCCCTCTGCCCTCTTTGGCAGATGGGAGAGGGTAATCCTAAATCCCTCCAGGGCTTCCTCATTTAGGATAGCTTTAGAGGACACCCGGGCTGAAACAACCACTCTCTCAACCCCTGAAGAAGCTCCAGCTCCTCCCTCTCCTTCTCTTATACCATCCAATATTATTACATATACACCTTCTACCTCCATCCCTCCTGTTTTACCATCTCAACCTCCATCTCCACCACAATCACCAATCCACATTCCTGAGGATATACCATCACCTCCTCAATCACCTCTTCCATCACATATTGCTGATATTCCATCCACTTCTACTATTCCAGATCAACTTCTGTCATCCCCTACCTTTAATCTACTCTCATCTCTATCTCCTCAACCCTCTCCACAACATTCACCTCTTCAAGATGAACTTCCTGATGCCATCCCTCCATGTTAACCCCAGAATCAGCAACATATTCAGCAGGAGAGATCCTCCTCCTCTTTCGACAGACTCGATTTTGGCAGTCCGCTCATGTCGTCAACACCTTGCAGAATCCAAGGCTCCCTAGCGGCAGACTAAGTTCCCTGCCCGCCCAGGTTGCCTAACCGGATTACCAGTTGACCTCCTTTAGCGGCGGACTCGAGCCCGCAGTACGCCAAGTCCGTCCAGCCTCAGTTGATCATCTTCCAGATCGTCTACCAGCTTTTTAGGTGGACTCAAGAGTCAGTCTGCACAGGTCACAGACCTTCAGCCAGGATGGTGCCCTGCAACCAGATGGAAGCTTCTTCTCGCAAGCCCAGTCCGCCCCTCTTACGCTGACTGCTTGTCTTTTCTTTTTTGATTCCCTTCACTGCTGCCCGATTCTCCTGTACCCCGGGTAGCTGGTTAATTTAGCACTGCCCATTTGGGCAGGCCCCCAAAACTATAAATAGGTGGAAGCGGTGCACCCAATGCACGCAGACACGAGCCTAGGAGCCTACTTGTTAAAGGCTGTGGACTCGAATCTCGGGCTTTGCGGTCTCCAGCTAGCTCTCCGTTCAGCTTTCTTACCTCAACTTGTAACCAGTCTTTTTGTAATCAAAGGAAAGCCCATTGTAAGTGAGGCATTCAGGCCACGACGGGCGAAGTCTCTTGTTGTCGTGGCTCACGGCTCTGCTTCCCCTAGTCCGCTAGTAGATAACTGCATGCAGTCTTCCCTTTTCCCTTCCTTTCCCCCGTGTTCGAGCAATTAACTGGTGGTGTCCGTCTCCGCACATCAATAGTTAATGCACGGCCTTCATATCTAAGAAATTTTTCTAAGTCAGCGAACTACCATGTCAGACCCCCGAGCTCGCGGATCAGACCACTCAAGTTCGTCAAAGGATTCGCTTTGGGATGCCATCGAGCTGTCTCGCTGGGAGGCTGAGTGATCTCGCAGAGAGACCGAACACCATCTAGATGCGATCAGTGAGTTGCTCACCGTGCTGACTCAGCGGCTTGCTCCTCAGCTCACAATAGATCTCACAGACACTCCAGTCCACCAGACCCTAGTCCGCCAAACTCCGTTTCGGTAATCTCCAGTAGTTGATCCTTCTCCTCTAGCTCGCCCTCCAACTCAGACCGCATCTCCTCTACAGCCTTAGGAAGACCAGATTGCATATTTTATGGATTTCTTCAGAGAGGCAGTCAGGGGCAGTCCATCCCGCCAGCTTGATTTTGCTGATCGTCAGTCTGCCCAGCCCGCAGACCTTCCTGCTCCAGTCCGCCTCAACTACCCAACTGATTTTGAAGCGCCCTCTCCGTTTGTGGATATAATCCGATGGGAGTCGGCTCCAAGTAGTTTCAGGGAGCCTCGTATTTGTCTGTATTCAGGGGAGACTGATCCAGTGGCCCACCTGTAGGCCTTTGAAGGGGCAGTTGCTTTGAGATGCCTCTCAGACGCGATTAAGTGCAAGATTCTTGTTACTACTCTTGATGGTAAGGCGAGAGAGTGGTTCTATGACCTACCAGCAAGATCAATCTCTTCTTTTACCGAGTTCTGCAGTGAACTCTTGCTGAGGTTTGATACCTCTAAGAAGAATAAGGATGGGCCTACAACACTTTTCGACATCAAGTAGAGGGATAACAAATCAGTTACCCGATTCATTGATCGCTTTCAAAAAGAGATCCAAGGGGTGCAGAACGTTAATCCTGATTACTAAAAAGTGGCTATGATCCATGGCCTCTGGGAGGGTCCTCTGAAGTTTGAAGCAATGACCAAAGTACCAGGAACCTACCAAGAGCTTATTTCTCTCATCAACCGCTTCATCGAAGGCGAGAACGCCAATCCCTCCCTACATTTCATCCCTGACAGCTAAGGCTGAAGGAAGGGATGGTTCTATCTCTTCAGCCGATCATCGTTCCGCTAGGCCTCTTCGCCCTGTTTTCCAGCCTCCTTCTCAGAGGGGTCGCCATTTCTGCCATAAGAAACTTTTCCTTGGCCATCAACAATTTCATGAACAGAGACTATCGTTGGACACCACTCCTGCCTTGCCCGCGCAAGTTTTGCTAGTTCTTCAAGAAGCTCCGTCTGCTCCAAGGCAGCAAAGCAGTAACTCCACAGAGGAGTTTGCAGATATAGGCCTTGATATTGATGAGGTCATGAAGATTCTGTAGAGGAAATATGATGAGAAGAAGCAAGGCCCTCTAAGGGAGTGGAAGCTGAGGAACTCGGACCTTTTCTGCGAGTTCCACAAGGAGTAGGGGCACTCGACTGAAAATTGTAGAGCCCTTCGTTAGTTGGTTTAGAAACTGATTGCCGAAGGCAAAATGAAGGATCTGGGCAAGAAGGATTGATATTCAATGCCATCTACCTCCAAGGGCAAGGAGGTATCCGTAGCTCATTGGGAGTGCGAAGAGATAGAGGACGTTGGCCGTCTGGGGCCTATCAACTTTCAAAGTGAATGCTTCGACACCGACGATGAGGGTGCCTTGGGGAGGCTCTTCTGCATTCACGGATGAGCAGGGAATGAGTCTACTTGCAAGTCTTCTAACTCAAGGGTCTCTAGAACAGAGGCCACCTCTACCTCTTCTCTGCTCCGTCAGCAGGCAATGTCACTTTTGGTCCAGAAGACCTTCCTCCAACTGCCAACCCGTTCAATGATGCGGTCATGATCAAGGCTGCCTTTGGATATTACACCGTAGATAGAATCCTGATTAACACCGGTAGCTCCGTCATCCTTCTCTTCAAACCAACTTTTGAGGCCCTGAAGAACGGAAAGCCTCTGCTTTCAACGTAAGGGCCACTCTTTGGCTTTTCTGGAAAGAGGAAGGAGGTCGAAGGAAGTGTCACGCTCCAAATAAGGCTTGGAGGGGTGACAAAGTAGATTCAATTCATATTAGTTGATGCTCCGAGAAACAACTATGCTATCTTCGGGAGGCCGCTGCTCAATAAATACCAAGCTATCATCTCAACCTTCCACCTTGCAATCAAGTTTGACATTGATGGTCGTTAGTGTAGGATCAGGTGTGATCTGAAGAAGGCTCGGGAGTGCTACGTTCGTACGGTCAACGTGACTTAATCCAATCCTCCCACTCTTCTAGTAGTAATACTAGAGGCCTTTTCTAGTTTAGAGGCGGCAGATGATAGAAAAGGAGCTCACCTGGAACCTGCCCAGGTGACTTAAGGAGTCCCCATTGCTGAGGGGGAGGAGAGAAAGCTCTCCATCAACTCAGAGTTGCCATAAGATCAAAAGGCCGAGTTGATCTCTTGATTGCTAGATGATGAGTTGTAAATATACCTATATTTTCGTATTTTATTTAAGTCAATTTTGTTTATTTTTTGTCTTTTTTATTAGTTTTATTCAATAAATTGCTTATTTTTGTAAATATTATTTCTAACTTAGCTTTATTTTTATTCCAAAAAAATTCAGAAAAATTCCAGAAAAAGTCAAAATGTTGACTGACACGCCCGTGTCACATGACCGACACGCCCGTGTCACATGACCGACACGCCCGTGTCACGTCCTCGATGATCGCCGACCACAAGTGCCAGCTCGACGATCGGCGATCATCAAACTGAGCTCGACACGCCCCTAGACACGCCCGTGTCAAGGTGTGACACGGGCGTGACTTAGCCACCTGGCCCGACGTGACGCGCGCGACTTTGCGGCCGGACCGCGCCCAGATCGACCTCCCCGACACGCCCAAGTCACACCCGTGACTGACACATGTCACGCCCGTGACCTAGGGCGTGACCGCCACATTTTCAGCTGAAGTCAACTTTCCAGTCAAGTCACCCGATCAGCTCATGTACAGTATCGACACGCCCCCCTGTCACGCCCTAGTCACGGGCGTGACCAACCCGAAAATTTGCCTATAAATAAGAGCTTCCAGGAAGCTTTTCTTGTCCACTTTTTTGACCACTTTGCTTAGGGGAGGTGCTGCCCATTTGGATTCCATACTTATGTAAGGAGAATTTCTCCCCCCTCTCTCTCTCTCTTAGTTTGTATTAGGGTGTTTGCTTTAATAAAATTTGAAATTTTCTCTCTTCCTTAGTATGAAAAATCCATTTGAATGCGCCTACTTAAGCAATTTTTCGTTCATCTTTTTGTGTTTCTTTTATGTTTTCATTTTTATAGCTTTGATAACTTAGTTAGATTTAGGATTTATCGGCATTTCTAGCCGTTGTAATGTCCGTTTTATTTTCATAATCCGCACTTGTTTAGGTTTAGCTTTTCCTTTTTTCCTTATTTTTCATTCTTAAGGGTTTATAAAAACAACTAAAAAAGGTGCTCATTTTGATTTTATTTAACTTAGGCTCTTTAGGATTGTAAAACTTTTCGTCCTTTTTTAGTTTTATTTTCACTTTTTAGGAGCTTTTATAAAAACTTAAGAATGAAAAAATCATTGTTATAATTTTTTCATCAACTTCATTTTAGCTTTTTAATTTCAAAACTTTTTAGTCCCTTTAATTTTTATTTTCACTTTTTATGCATTTCTACCGCATTCTAGCGGTAGAAATGCAGTTGTTCTAATTTTTCGTCAACTTTCATTTTGCGTTTATTTGCAAAACTTTTCGCTCCGGTTAATTTTTATTTTCACTTTTTATGCATTTCTACCGCATTCTAGCGGTAGAAATGCAGTCGTTTTAATTTTCTGAGCACTTCGCTTTTCTTATTTTTTTGCAAGGGTGCGTGCGTGTACGAGTTAGAATTTACAGCTTTGTTTTAATTTCTGTAGAGTGTGTGCGTATGCATTTATTTTTGCCTACTCGTTAAGAGTTAAATGGCGCTCTGCTTTCATTTTCCGCCCACTCATTTGAGTGGGACTTGTCTTTTTACTGCTTTCATTTTCTTCCTACTCACTTGAGTAGGAAAACTTTGTGTGTGTGCCTGTGTTTTCATTTCTGTAGAGTACGTGTGTGTGTTTTACTTTCAAGTAGAGTGCGTGCGTGTATGAGATAAATTTACCCCCGCCCACTCATTTGAGCCGGGACTTGCAATTCTATCGCTTTCTCAATTATATAGAGTGCGTGCGTGTAGGAGACAATTTTGACGCTTTATTTATCGCTTTCTTCAATTAAGAAGAGTGTGTGCGTGTGTGCATTTATTTCCGCCTACTCATTTGAGTAGGGCTTGCTTTATTTAATTTTCTTTATGGTTTTGAAGTGTGCGTGAGTGCCTGCATCAATTAGCCTTCAATTTATCTAATTGTCCTATTTTTTGTGTTTTCTCTTATAACTGTTCAGTGCTTAGTTTAACACTCACGCTTCACCTAAAAACATAAAGCCGTCCCCATACCGATGAGTGGCTAATCTCTATTAGCCTTCGACATCGAAGAGCATTGGGACATATAAAATGATTTGAAATAATTAAAGAACTTTATTTTTATTTTAATTTAAGGACTTATGGTTTGCCCTGGGTTAACGACGCATAGGACCACATAATCGATGTGTGGGCTCTATTTCCGTTATCCATACGCGACGCCGAGAGGGTGCACGTATGGACCGATCCCCCTTGGGTAAAGAGAACTGCGTACACCCCCTCGAAAGAGGAGAAACATAGTTCTGCCGGATTGGGTTCCCCACCCAATATCGGGGTTCTTAGCGTAATGCGGACGTTAAGGGGAATCCTTCGTCGGACTAACGTTCGGTCGAATTGCCTTAGCGCCCAGGTGAGAGATATCCCTAGACCAAGGTGAGCTCATGTTCTTGGAACCTCCACGGCCAAGTGCCTTTTATTAAATTAAAAATAAAGTTCAATAATTGTTAAGAATTATTTTAGTGTTAATCCGATTCGATGCCGAGCGTTAACCCGTCATCGAACTAACTTAGCAAAATTCAGCTCTCTTTCTTTCTGTTTTAATTAGACTAAAAAAATCCCACCTTACTGATAGTAAGATAATAGTGTTCCTGGAAGAGTAGATATAATCAACGTGTCCCCGAGAATAATACGACCTCGGTATTTTCCCGAATACCGAGTACTACTTGCGATAGGTGCACTTTCCTCCTCTCGTTAGAAAATTCGATCTTCTAACCGGCCCGCGAAATCTGACCATTTTGAACCAACCACAATCGGTCTCTGTTCCGCGGCCATCAAGTATTTGGCGCCGTTGCCGGAGATTCTGGTTGTTATATTGAATTCGGGACTCTATTAATTTTACTTTATTTTCAAAAAAAAAATTTATACAAAAAAAAATCCTTCCCCCTTCGTTTTTTTTAGGGTGTATGACCCGTGGACAACCTTCGAGTTCTGAAAATCTTGAATTCGACCCCGAGATCGACTGCTCTCTTGCACGTATCCGATCTCTCCGTCGAATTCCCTTTTTAGACCCGCAGAATCTATCGGAGAACCCTCTTCTTCTTCTATGGCCGACCCAAATAATGCCCAACCGGCCGAGCGTACTATGTCTTACTACGCTCGGCCCAAGTTGGATGATACGGGGTCGAGTATTGTTCGGCCCGCTGTGGCCAACAATAATTTTGAAATTAAGTCGAGTGTTATTCAAATGATCCAAAATGCCGTGCAGTTCAACGGACTGTCGGATGAGGACCCCAATAACCACTTGTCTAATTTTCTTGAGATTTGCGATACTTTTAAAATTAATGGCGTCACTGATGACGCCATTCGTTTGCGCCTTTTTCCCTTCTCTCTTAAGTCCAAGGCTAAGGCGTGGTTACTCTCCCTCCCGCGGGGATCCATCATGTCCTGGGCGTAGTTGGCAGAGAAATTCCTTACGAAGTATTTTCCGCCCGGGAAAACTGCAAGATTGCGGGCGGACATATCTTCGTTCGTCCAAAACAACTCTGAGTCTCTTTACGAGACTTGGGAACGCTTTAAGGAGTTTCTCCGCCGGTGCCCGCACCACGCTCTGCCAACGTGGTTGCAGGTACAAATTTTTAATAATGGACTGAACAGTCAGACGCATCAAATGATTGACGCAGCTGTCGGGGGCACTCTGAACAATAAGACCCCCAAGGCCGCCCAGGCCCTTTTCGAGGAAATGGCGGTGAACGCCTACCAGTGGAATGTCCCGCGGGCGCGCCCTAAGCAGGCGGGCATTTTTGAAGTGGATGCCACTGCTCAGCTAGCCCTCCAAGTGGAAAGGCTAACTAAGCAGGTGGCGGAGATGTCTGTTGCCTCCTCCACTCCGCCTTGTTTTCTTCCCCCCTCTAACGTTTGCGTAGTCGACGATTTTGTGGACTACATGGGAAATCCGGTGCGTCCCTCCTTTCAAAACAACCCTTATAGTAGCCACTATAATCCGGGTTGGAGGAACAATCCGAATTTCTCCTGGAGCAACCCGAACAACGCGCAGCATCCCCCTCCCCCTCCTTTTGCGCTAACGTTTCCTCCTCCCTCTCCTATGAAGCCATCCCCGGTGGAGGAAAATTTTAATCGTTATGTCGCGTCCAACGAGTCCAATATCCGGAACATCACCGTATCGCTAAAAAATTTATAACTTCAAGTTGGACAGCTGGCGCGACTTATGTCGGAACGTGCCCTGGGGGCACTGCCAGGGAACACGGAGCCCAATCCAAGGGAAACCGCCAACGCTATAACCCTCCGTAGTGGTAAGGAGGTGGTCGATCCAAAACGGATCGATCCTCAGGTACATATTTCACCTCCGACCCCTCTTCCCTCTTCTTCGATTACGCAACCCTTACCGATTTTTAACGGCAAAACTATTTTAAACAAGGCGTTGCCCTACCCGCATAAGTTAGATAACGAGCGAGTGAACGCACAATATGAAAAATTTATTTTATTACTTAAACAAATTCATATTAATGTTCCTTTTTGCGAGGCTATCTCGCATATGCCTAAATATGCGAAATCTTTAAAAGAACTACTTTCTAATAAACGCAAACTCGAGGATATTTCGCATATATCTCTCAACACTGTCTGCTCGGCGGCTCTTACTAGTAAATTGCCCTCAAAACAAAACGACCCGGGATGATTTTCCATCCCGTGCCTTTTTGGCGATGTATTAGTAAAATACGCCTTAGCAGACTTAGGCGCGAGCATTAATTTGATGTCCTTCTCTCTCTTCCTGCATTTAGGTTTGGGTACTCCTGCTCCTACCAATATGCGCATCCAACTAGCGGATCGCTCGGTTAGGTTCCCCATCGGGGTTGTTGAGGATGTCCTTGTCCGAGTAGACAAGTTCACCTTCCCGGTGGATTTCTTCATCTTAGACATCGAGGAAGACGCCAACGTACCAATAATACTTGGTCGCCCTTTCCTCGCGACCTCACGTGCGTTAATCGATGTAAGTAATGGTCAGCTTCTCCTTCGGGTAGGAGACGACCAAGTTACTTTTTCTATTAACTCCTCTATGGAAGACTCGTCGCCGAGCGACGATTTTTGCTACTCTTTAGATTCTTTTTATGGAGATTGTTCTTCTCCGGTTTTTGAGTCCGAGTTTTTAAACGAAAATATTTTTTCACTCGAAAAATTTTATTGCGATGAAGATGCGTCTACGAATATGCCTTTTGAACCAATTGGTTCAAAAGACATTAGCACTAAAACCTCACTAGAAGAACCGCCCACCCTAGAACTCAAACCATTACCCGAATCCCTAAAATACGCCTTTTTGGGGAAAAATGATACACTCCCGGTAATCATTTCTTCGTATTTAAGCGATTCAGAGACCTACAATTTATTGGAGGTTTTGCTTAAACATCGCCACGCAATTGCGTGGCAAATTTCTGACCTAAAGGGGATTAACCCTTCTTTCTGCACTCACAAAATTTTCTTAAACGATAATTGCCGCAAAACCATTCAGCCGCAGCGGCGTCTTAACCCAAACATGAAAGACGTCGTGAAAGCTGAGATAATTAAATTATTAGATGCGGGGATTATTTATCCCATTTCTGATAGTGCATGGGTTAGTCCCATTCATGTAGTGCTCAAGAAGGGTGGTCTAACCGAGTGGCGAATGAGCACAATGAGCTCGTCCCAACTCGTGCTGTTACGGGTTGGCGTGTGGTCATCGATTATCGCAAACTTAATGATGCCACCCGCAAAGACCATTTTCCACTACCGTTCCTTGACCAAATTCTTGAGCGTCTTTCCGGTCATCCTTTTTATTGTTTTCTCGACGGTTTATCGGGGTTTTTCCAAATCCCCATTTCCCCCGAAGACCAAGAGAAAACAACTTTTAGTTGCACCTTTGGCACCTTCGCCTATCGAAGAATGCCATTTGGCCTCTACAATGCGTCGGCTACATTCCAAAGATGTATGCTAACAATTTTTGGTGAGCTAGTAGAAGATATTATGGAAATATTTATGGATGACTTTTCTGTATTCGGATGCTCATTCCCGGATTGTCTTCGTAATCTTGATCGTGTCCTCCAGCGATGCGAGGACACGCATCTTGTTTTAAATTGGGAAAAGTGTAACTTTATGGTTCGAGGAGGTTTGGTCCTCGGCCATAAGATTTCGATTAAGGGGATAGAGGTCGATAAGGCCAAAGTTGAAATCATAGATAAACTTGCTCAGCCGATAAACATAAAATCCATTAGGAGTTTCTTAGGCCACGCGGGCTTTTATAGGCGCTTCATTCAAGATTTTTCAAAAATAACAAAGCCGCTTACTCACCTCTTGGAAAAGGAATCACCTTTTGTCTTTAGTAGCGATTGCGAGTCTGCTTTTAATTTTATAAAACAAAAACTTATCAATTCTCCAATTCTAGTGGCCCCTAATTGGTCCCTTCCGTTCGAAATCATGTGCGACGCGAGTGATATTGCCTTAGACGCCGTTCTTGGACAACGCGTAGAAAAACATTTTCATCCTATTTATTACGCTAGCAAGACGCTCACTTCCGCACAAGTGAATTACACGATGACGGAAAAGGAACACTTAGCCGTCGTTTTCTCTTTCGATAAGTTTAGCTCGTACCTTACGCTATCTAAAGTTATCATTTTCACCGATCACTCCGCCCTTAAGTATTTACTAGCCAAAACCGACGCGAAGCCCCGCCTTCTTCGATGGATTCTCCTCCTATAAGAGTTTGACTTGGAGATCCGGGATAAGAAGGGCGCGAAGAATCTAGCGGCAGACCACCTCTCCCGTTTAGAAAATCCTGGTGCGGAAGCGCTCGTCGAATCTGAAATAAATGACAGATTCCCCGAGGACCGCCTTCTCGCCATTCGTTCGTCTTCGTCATCTTCGCCTTGGTTCGCAGATTTTGCGAACTACTTAGTCGCGCGGGTACTTCCAAAAGATTTTTCAAGTCATCAAAAGTAGAAATTCTTTTCCGACTTGAAAAATTTCTTTTGGGATGACCCATTTCTTTTCCGTATCTGCGCGGACCAAGCGGTTCGAAGATGCGTCGCGGGAGTGGAGTGCACACAAATATTGAGGCACTGCCACGAGGGTCCAGCTGGGGGGCACTATCAAGCCAACCGGATTGCTAGGAAGGCGCTAGAGGCGGGCTACTTTTGGCCCACTCTCTTCAAAGATGTGCACAATTTTGTGCGCGCATGCGATAGCTGTCAGTGGTCGGGTGACATCTCACGTCGAGACGAGATGCCCCAAAATATGTTTTTAGAATGCAAAGTCTTCGATTTATGGGGCATAGATTTTGTTGGCCCCCTACCTCCTTCTTATAAAAATACGTATATTTTAGTGGCGGTCGACTACGTATCACGGTGGGCGGAAGCGCAAGCTCTCCCCACCAACGATGCGCGAGTCGTCGTTACATTTCTAAAAAAATTATTTTCTCGCTTCGGCACGCCTCGCGCTATTGTTAGTGATAGGGGAACGCATTTCTGTAACGCTCTAATGGCTAAGACGTTAGCTAAATAAGAAATCACGCACAAACTTGCCACCCCCTACCACCCGCAAACAAGTGGCCAAGTTGAGGTAGTAAATCGAGAGATAAAATGCATATTAGAAAAAACCGTTTCACTTAATAGGAAAGATTGGTCCGTTAAGCTTGACGACGCGTTATGGGCGTATCGTACGACATACAAAACCGCTACTGGTTGTACCCCGTTTCGATTAGTCTATGGCAAAGCGTGCCATTTACCCGTAGAATTGGAGCACCGCGCACTTTGGGCATTAAAACTCTTAAACCTCGACTCTAACTTAGCCGCTCAGAATAGAAAACTGCAACTAAACGAGCTCGATGAATGGCGTGGGAACGCTTACGAGAGCAATAAGTTCTATAAGGAGCGTTCTAAGTTTTATCACGATCGAAAAATTAAAACCCCCAAAATTTTTTCTCCGGGCGATCTAGTCCTTCTTTACAATTCACGTCTTAGGCTTTTCCCGGGTAAGCTAAAATCGCGATGGTTCGGCCCCTTCAAGGTTGAAGAGGTTTGGCCATATGGGACCATACTCATCTCCCACCCCGAAAAAGGCACTTTTAAGGTGAACGGTAATCGGTTAAAGACTTATATAGCGGGCGACCCTGTGATCAGTAGGAGCGAAACCATAACCCTTCTCCATATATAAACCCGCCAATATAGTCAAGCTACGCGACTATAAACAAAGCGCTCCTGGGAGGCACCCCACGTCTATCTTTTTTACGTCTTTATTTATTATGTTTTCTATTTTTCTAATAAATGCAGGGTTTCTAATGGGCTTCCCCGAGCGTGGATCAGGGACGTTTTCTGCCCCCCCCTCTTTTTCCTTTTTTTTGCACATATACCTGCTGTCTTGTTCCTCATGCTTATCATACAACATTGGGGACAATGTTGGATCTAAGTATGAGGGTGTTTTCGTATTTTCGTACTTTCTTTTTTTTACAAAAACAAAACAAAAAAAATTTAAAAAAACAAAACTTCAAAAAAAAAAATATATAAAAAATATATATATATATAACACAAAAAAAATCAAAAAAATTTCAATTAAAAATTTTGAAGTTTCATTTTTGAAACTTTGACTTATTTTTAACTCGGTCCGCGAGATCAGGCTCATCGAGCCATCCACATAACGAGTCATCTCGCGGCTACCTATTTTATATTTTTGTAAATATTCTTGTAAATATTTTTGTAAATAATTTTTATAAGTACTTTTTGTAAATATTATTTCTCTTTCCCCTCTCCCTTTTTCCCTCTCATCCTTGTAAATATTTTTTCTTTTTCCCAAATTTTTGTAAATAGAATGAAAATTTCATTAAAAATACAAAAGAATTCACAAAACATAAAAATACAAAAAAATTCACAAAACTTAAAAATCCAAAAAATTTTTATTTTCGCATTTTTTCCTTTCTTTTTAGTATGTATATATTAAAAATAAAAATACAAAAAAAGAGCATAACTTCAAAAAAAAAATTTTCAAAAAAACATTTTTGTAAGTTATGAAACAAATAAATCAAACATTTCATTCTTAAGTTTCTTGCTATCCAAAGCTTTCATTTTGAGTTTATTTATATGCGAATTTGATCAATTCTTTGTTCACTATTCGTTTGTTAATTATAGATTGAAAAATCTAAATAGTCGGGGTTAAGTTTTAAAGAATTTATTATACTTTGTTAAAAATAGGGGATAGGCACTACTTCTAATTTTTCATAGATAGAAGCATATGTACCATGTTAGAAAATAACGACTATAGAATTCAATTATGCTTGCTTTTAGCTTTCTGAAAAATTGGAACGTACAATTTATAAAGGTTGCTCTCAATTATTTTTCAATTAAAAATCTAGTTCTCTTTTCTCCCCTTACCTATCATAACCTACTTGGTATGATAAAAATATTTCACCAAAAAGAAAAAGATCTTATGTCAATGGGAATAAGATATCATTCCGTAAACATAGGCACCCAATAATTTAAAAGATTATATGTTACGGAGTAAGAGGATAAAATTCATTACTCCAACACAAATACATTGGGTTATTTTTATGAAGAAGAAAAAATTTTTATGTTAAGGAAAATAAGATTTCATTTTCCTTTAACATCCAAATCAAAAAAAAATGGAGGTTCGAGAAAAAAATAATAACCTCGCTTCAAAATCCAAGCATCTTCATAAACCAACATCAACCCTCTTAGCCAATTTCATGACTCTAGAATTAATTCAAAAATCTTTTTGAGAGCATAATTCGTAAATTGCATTATTTCCGGTAAAACTCCTAAAAGCTAAAGTTCGTATAACTCCAAACTATTTTCTGTTAAATCTAACCAATACAAATATTGCTTTCTATTTGATTACATCAAGAAGTCTTTTGGCCAAAACTTTTGCCCTGTTTAAATCATCTAAATAATTTTAGGACTTAACTCTTATACCCCGTATATTTTTATTTGATCTCTCTTATAATTAATTTAGCGGTAGCAGAACTTAGGGTTTTTTATTATTCCTTATAAGTTCACCTCAAACTTTTGCTCTGGAATAGCAAAAGCTTAAGTATGGGGGTGTTTGATGAGTTGTAAATATACCTATATTTTCGTATTTTATTTAAGTCAATTTTGTTTATTTTTTGTCTTTTTTATTAGTTTTATTCAATAAATTGCTTATTTTTGTAAATATTATTTCTAACTTAGCTTTATTTTTATTCCAGAAAAATTAAGAAAAATTCCAGAAAAAGTCAAAATGTTGACTGACACGCCCGTGTCACATGACCGACATGCCCGTGTCACGCCCTCGACGATCGCCGACCACAGGTGCCAGCTCGACGATCGACGATCATCAAACCGAGCTCGACACGCCCCTAGACTCGCCCGTGTCAAGGTGTGATATGGGCGTGACTTAGCCACCTGGCCCGACGTGACGCGCGCGACTTTGCGGCCGGACCGCACCCAGATCGACCTCCCCGACACGCCCAAGTCACGCCCGTGACTGACACATGTCACGCCCGTGACCTAGGGCGTGACCACCACGTTTTCAGCCGAAGTCAACTTTCCAGTCAAGTCACCCGATCAGCTCATGTACAGTATCGACACGCCCCCCTGTCACGCCCTAGTCACGGGCGTGACCAACCCGAAAATTTGCCTATAAATAAGAGCTTCCAGGAAGCTTTTCTTGTCCACTTTTTTGACCACTTTGCTTAGGGGAGGTGCTACCCATTTGGATTCCATACTTATGTAAGGAGAATTTCTCCCCCCCCCTCTCTCTCTTAGTTTGTATTAGGGTGTTTGCTTTAATAAAATTTAAAATTTTCTCTTTTCCTTAGTATGAAAAATCCATTTGAATGCGCCTACTTAAGCAATTTTTCGTTCATTTTTTTGTGTTTCTTTTATGTTTTCATTTTTATAGCTTTGATAACTTAGTTAGATTTAGGATTTATCGGCATTTCTAGCCATTGTAATGTCCGTTTTATTTTCATAATCCGCACTTGTTTAGGTTTAGCTTTTCCTTTTTTTTCCTTATTTTTCATTCTTAAGGGTTTATAAAAACAACTAAAAAAGGTGCTCATTTTGATTTTATTTAACTTAGGCTCTTTAGGATTGTAAACCTTTTCGCTCTTTTTTAGTTTTATTTTCACTTTTTAGGAGCTTTTATAAAAACTTAAGATTGAAAAAATCATTGTTATAATTTTTTCGTCAACTTCATTTTAGCTTTTTAATTTCAAAACTTTTTAGTCCCTTTAATTTTTATTTTCACTTTTTATGCATTTCTACCGCATTCTAGCGGTAAAAATACAGTTGTTCTAATTTTTCGCCAACTTTCATTTTGCGTTTATTTGCAAAACTTTTCGCTCCGGTTAATTTTTATTTTCACTTTTTATGCATTTCTACCGCATTCTAGCGGTAGAAATGCAGTCGTTTTAATTTTCTGAGCACTTCGCTTTTCTTATTTTTTTGCAAGGGTGCGTGCGTGTACGAGTTAGAATTTACAGCTTTGTTTTAATTTCTGTAGAGTGTGTGCGTATGCATTTATTTTCGCCTACTCGTTAAGAGTTAAATGACGCTCTGCTTTCATTTTCCGCCCACTCGTTTGAGTGGGACTTGTCTTTTTACTGCTTTCATTTTCTTCCTACTCACTTGAGTAGGAAAACTTTGTGTGTGTGCGTGTGTTTTCATTTCTGTAGAGTGCGTGTGTGTGTTTTACTTTCAAGTAGAGTGCGTGCGTGTATGAGATAAATTTACCCCCGCCCACTCATTTGAGTTGGGACTCTCAATTCTATCGCTTTCTCAATTATGTAGAGTGCGTGCATGTAGGAGATAATTTTGACGCTTTATTTATCGCTTTCTTCAATTAAGAAGAGTGTGTGCGTGTGTGCATTTATTTCCGCCTAATCATTTGAGTAGGGCTTGCTTTATTTAATTTTCTTTATGGTTTTGAAGTGTGCATGAGTGCCTGCATCAATTAGCCTTCAATTTATCTAATTGTCCTATTTTTTTGTGTTTTCTCTTATAATTGTTCAGTGCTTAGTGTAACACTCACGCTTCACCTAAAAACATAAAGCCATCCCCATACCGATGAGTGGCTAATCTCTATTAGCCTTCGCCATCGAAGAGCATTGGGACATATAAAATGATTTGAAATAATTAAAGAACTTTATTTTTATTTTAATTTAAGGACTTATGGTTTGCCCCGGCTTAACGACGCATAGGACCACATAATCGATGTGTGGGCTCTATTTCCGTTATCCATACGCGATGGCGAGAGGCTGCACGTATGGATCGATCCCCCTTGGGTAAAGAGAACTGCGTACGCCCCCTCGAAAGAGGAGAAACGTAGTTCTGCCGGATTGGGTTCCCCACCCAATAGCGGGGTTCTTAGTGTAATGCGGACGTTAAGGGGAATCCTTCGTCGGACTAACGTTCGGTCGAATAGCCTTAGCGCCCAGGTGAGCGATATCCCTAGACCAAGGTGAGCTCATGTTCTTGGAACCTCCATGGCCAAGTGCCTTTTATTAAATTAAAAACAAAGTTCAATAATTGTTAAGAATTATTTTAGTCTTAATCCGATTCGATGCAGAGCGTTAACCCGTCATCGAACTAACTTAGCAAAATTCAGCTCTCTTTCTTTCTGTTTTAATTAGACTAAAAAAATCCCACCTTACTGATAGTAAGATAATCGTGTTCCTGGAAGAGTAGATATAATCAACGCATCCCAGAGAATAATACGACCTCGGTATTTTCCCAAATACCGAGTACTACTTGCGATAGGTGCACTTGCCTCCTCTCGTTAGAAAACTCGATCTTCTAACCGGCCCGCAGAATCTGACCATTTCGAACCAACCACAGTCGGTCTCTGTTCCGCGGCCATCACTAGAGAACCTGGATGTCTTCGCTTGGTCAGCGGAGGACATGCCAGGAGTTGATGCTGATGTTTCCTGCCACCATCTCAACATTGATCCAGCATTCAAGTAAGTCCAGTAAAAGAAAAGAGATGTGGCGACAAAGCTTGTTGAGCCGATCAGGGAGGAGGTTGCCAAACTCTTCAAGGCGCAATTCATTTGAGAAATTCAATATCCTGTTTGGGTATCAAATGTGGTAATGGTTAAAAAACCTGGGAGGAAGTGGAGAATGTGTGTAGACTTTACTCGATTGAATAAAGCATGCCCCAACGATTGCTACCCTTTGCCTCAGATAGATTCATTAGTTGATTCTGCGGTAGGGTATTCTTTTATGAGCTTTTTAGATGCATTCTCTGGATATCATCAAATTAGAATGCATAAGCCTGATATCCCTCATACATCTTTCATTACCAATGACAGCTACTATTGTTATTTAGTAATGCCTTTCGGGCTTAAAAACACTAGTGCAACTTACCAGCAAATGATGGATCGCATTTTTAAAGATCAAAAAGGGAAAAATCTTGAAGTATACGTTGACGATCTCTTGATCAAAAGAAAAACCTTCTCGCTGCACTTGCATGACTTAGTAGAGACATTCACTACTCTGCGAAAGTATAAGATGAAGCTTAATCCATTGAAATGTACCTTTGGAGCGAGTAAGGGAAAATTCCTTGGTCATCTCCTTACTCCGGAAGGGATTGCCCCTAATCCTGACAAAGTCAGAGCCATTCTTGATATGGCACCTCCCAAGTCACCTAAGGAAGTTCAGCAGTTAGGAGGGAGGTTAGTAGGTCTTGAGAGGTTTATCTCTCGAGTTGGAGATATGAGTGCATCATTCTTTAGAACTCTTCGAGTAGCGTCAAAGTTTGAGTTGACTGAAGAGTGTTCGCTAGCCTTTGAGCAGTTGAAAAGGCAGTTAACTTCAACCCCTTTGTTGTAGAGCCCCCGATCAGGGGAAATGTTCGTTTTATATTTGGGAGTTGGCCTAGAGGCGGTCATCTCAGTTCTTGTTTGTGAGGAGAACAGGAGGCAGTTTTCGATTTACTATGTCAGCCATATTTTCATGAGCGTAGAAACTAGATATCCAATTTTGGAGAGGTTGGCTTTGGCATTAGTAATGTCAGCTCGGAGACTTCGTCCGTATTTCTAAGCTCATACAGTTAAGGTAGTAACAGATCAACTATTGAGTAGTGTACTGGAGAAGCCAGAGCACTCAGGCAGATTGGCTAAATGGGCAATAGAGCTGAGCGAGTTTGAAATTTCTTATGCGCCCAGAACATCAATCAAATCTCAGGTGTTAGCAGACTTTTTGATTGATACAACAGAATCCACCTCTTGTCAAGCAGAAAGATCTCCTTTGGCTTGGAGTATCTATGTTGATGGGGCCTCAGAAAGAAATTCCTCTGGAGCAGGAGTGGTTCTTATTAACCCAATGGCATCAAGCTAGAAAAAGCAATAAAGTTTTTCTTCCCAACAACTATTAATCTGGCAGAGTATGAAGCTTTGCTAGCCAGCTTAAGGTTTGCAAGAGAACTTAGAGTAGATCATGTTCATATCAAGACAGATTCTCTGGTGATTGCTTCGCAAGTATTAGGCAATTTTTAGACCAGTGAACCTATCTTGATGAAATATCTTGCTCTGGTTAAGATTGAAATTGGCAAGTTCAAAAGTTTTACGATTGAGCATATCAGGAGGACTGAGAATGAAGAGGCAGATGTTCTAGCTAAGTATGGCCATCCTTCAGGAGGAACAACTTCAGAACTCTTCCGCCCGGCTGTGGACGAGGAAGAGATGATGCAGATTGATCAGCATTCCTCTTGGATGGATCCATTTATTCTTTATCTGTCAACAGGAAACTTCCATCCTTCAATCAAGGATAAGAAGAAGTTTAGAATAAATGCAGCGCATTATACCTTGGTATCAGGCCTCCTGTATAGAAAGACTTTCATATCGACCATGGCAAGGCGTGTTTCAGAAGAGGAAGCTCCTGTTGTGAACCAAGAAGTTCATTCTGGTGAGTGTGGAAGTCACTCAAGGGCGAGTAATTTAGAGAAAAGGATCCTCCAGCAGGGTTATTTTTGGCCTACTATGAAGAATGACTCAGAAGCTTATGCAAGAAAATACGCTCAATGCCAGAAGTTCACTCCGCTGCAGCATCAGTCGGCTCAATCGCTAAAATCAATTGCAACTCCAAGGCCCTTTGCAGTTTGGGGAATGGATCCCCTTGGTCCTTTTCCTATGGCAAGTGGACAACGACGTTTCATCATAGTGATGATTGACTACTTAAGCAAGTGGATCGAGGCCAAAGCACTAGCCAAAATGACAACTCAAGTAGTGAAGAACTTTATTTGGGGAGAGATAGTCTGCCGACATGGAATTACTATGGCTATTATTAGTTACAACAGGACACAGTTGAACAACAGTGAGATGATTGATTTTTGCAAGCAGATTGAAACAGAGCTGCGTTTTGCATCAGTCCATCACCCTAGAAGTAATGGCCAGGTTGAAGCAGTGAACAAGCAAATTCTTAACTTGCTCAAGAAGAAAGTACAAAATCTCAAAGGTAGTTGGGTTGATCAGCTTCCATCAGTTCTCTAGACCATGAGGACAATGCCTTCATCAGCTACTGGAGAGACTCCTTTCAAGCTCTCTCATGGTTCAGAGGCCCTCATTCCGGTGAAGTTTGAAGTTTCATCACCTAGAGTTCTTCTTGCTAAGCAAGGCATAGAAGATTGGCTTGAGCTGAATAATGAAGAAATGAAATTCAGTTTAGACCATATTGAAAAGATTAAAGAGGAAGCAACAATCAGACAGGAAGAAGTAAAAAGAAGGATGGCTAGATACTTTGATAAGAACGTAAGGATCAGACACTTTCGAGTGGGATACCTTGTTCTTAAAAAAGTTGATGTTGCTGCAAGGACCAGCTCAATAACAAAGCTTAATCCAACTTGGGCTGGTCCATTCATTAACAAAGAAGTACTAAAGAGTGGGGCTTATCATTTGCAAACCTACGAAGGAAATGATGTACCACATGCTTGGAGTGGGGATGATCTTAAACGGTTATATTCCTGAACCAACTCCTCTCTCAGTCTTCCTTTGTAATTCTTTCAAAGATTATCATTAATGAAAAGCCCCTTACTGACATTTTCTTAAGTGTTTTTGTCTCCTGTTCTATTTAAAGCAAGGATAACTGACTCCAAGAGACATCGTCGTGATATGCTTGGACCCCCTTGAATCGTTGTCATTAGTGTAACACCGCCAAGACCACGTGTCGCAGGGAGATTTTGCACCATGTAGTGGGAGCTTGCAGATTCATGCGCGGTGGGCTACTGATTCTCGGATCTCGGCTGATATCTAACCCCATCTCTGTATTTTGGAGGGATAGGGTGGGTGCTAGCTCTACCTTGCCTTGTTAGGGATATTGTTACAACTTTGATGATCACGAAGGAAAGCAATGATATATGGACCTGCCCGCAGATCATCCTAGCTTGTAACCTTCGAATACTCTTTGGAACCCCCAAGCAGTGCATGTAGGAAATCCATAGCCACGTTGATCTTAGTGGAAAGCAATGTTATATGCACCTGCCCGAAAGATCAACCTGGGCTGTACTCCAGGCAAAGGGGGCAGTAGACATTTTCTCTTTTTTGTTGAGGATCAATTGTTCAGCCTTTGTGACCTTGCGTGGAAAGCAATGTTATATGCACCTGCCCACTTGGCCACCTGGGTTGGAAGCTAATTCTCATCTTGCAGGTGAATTTCTTACAGGGCGCAAAATTCATCTTATAAGTCCGCTTAGTCTGTCAGTTGGTTTGATATTGCAACTGTGACCTTGCGTGTAAAGCAATGCTATATGCACCTGCCCGCTCGGTTAAGTTGTGAATCATTTCTTCCAGTCAGACTGTATTTTTTGTATCCGTACAGTCCGCCATTTTCTGCCAGGAGTTGATCTTGCAACTATGGCCTTGCGTGGAAATCAATGCTATATGCACTTGCCCGCTCGGTTAAGTTGTGAGTCATTTCTTTCAGTCGAATTGTATTTTTTATATCCGCGTAGTCCGCCATTTTTTGCCAGGGGTTGATCTTGTAACTGTGACCTTGCGTGGAAAGCAATGCTATATGCACCTGCCTGCTTGGTTAAGTTGTGAATCATTTCTTTCAGTCGGACTGTATTTTGGTATCCGTACAGTCCGCCATTATTGCAATGGGTTCTTCTAGATTTTGTGACCCTGCGAGGAAAGCATTGCTATATGCACCTGCCCGCTTGGTCACCTAAGCAGTGGATCTTTTCTATTCAATCAGACTCAATACTGGTATTAATCGCAGTCCGCAAGGTTTGATCTTTCAGGCCGCCAAGTTCTAATTCTCGATTTTTATAATTCCCTCAGTTAATAACGACGATTATTGATCTTAGCTCACAAAAATTTATTGTTGATGAATTCATGTGCGGACTGGAATTGGTATCTGTCAGAGTCTGCTGATTATCCTTTTTTGACATATAAGCTTGGAGAGCTACAAATCAAGCATCGTGGACTGGATTACTGTCAACCTTGATTATCTTAAAGCTATATTTATCCAAAGCATGCGGCCAAAAAACTAAGAGACGCGAACTGGTTTTCATTAATCTACTATAGCAATTACTGATCAAACAATTCAAGAAGCAAGAAATGAACAATAAAAATGGCGGAATACGTAGACTGAGCAAAATATCCTTTGTATTCAATCATTCAAAAATTATTTACATCTTTTTCATCTTTGGCGAACTCTAGCCGAGTTCGCCCTTTACAAAAAACAAAATCAAATTACATCTTTCATTCTGTCGATATCTGTTGCTTCTTTTCGCAGGCACATCCGTGCTAGAAGATCCATCAACATCAACTTCAGGAGAGTAACCTCCTGAGTTGCTGTTACTACCGTCTGAGCTTTTGCTACCCGCGGACTCGCTCCACGGATTTCCCACATCTGAACTTGAAGAAGAGGACTTCCTGGACTGGCTCCCCTACTACTGATCTGAAGCAGCAATATCAGAGATTTCTTCAGCTAGCTCCTCATCTACTTCTTCACCATCCTCATCTGCAACTGCCTTTCCCATCACAGCTCGCTCCAAATCAACAACCTTCTCCTTTATCTTGGGGAAGAGCTTCAGAAAAGGGACCTCAACTACCCCTTCATTTGTGAAGCTGTCGCCAATGAAGCGCTCGATAATGACCTCAACCCTCTCCTTCACAAAAGGAAACATAGCGTTTTGGAAGTAATGGTTAGTGACGTCATACGTGATCTGCAAAAGGAAAGAAAGATTCAGTCCATCACGTATAAGCAACAGAGATCGCCGCGAATACTGAGACTTACCGCTTCGTCCTCTTTATGCTGATTAATCCTCTTCCCAAGCCTTTTGTTCCTATCCTTCAGCAATTTATTTTCTCACAGGAGTTGCTCATTTTCTTTAAGCAGCTCGCACGTCAAGCGACCCATGAAGTGGTCGGTCATTACGTTGTTCACGCTGGGTTGAGCGGCGAGCAAGGGGATATCCGCAGGCGACACTCTCTTCAGGTCGCTCAGAATGCACTTCCCATAAAGTGCGGAAATCGCCACATGGGCATGTCGAGAGATCTGCGAACTCTTCCACGAGGGAAGAGCAGTGGACAGGCGGATGTGCTTGTTCTTTCCATGCCAGTGGATCATCGAGTTTCCCCTCGGATCCTTCTGGTTCTTTCCGAAGCCTTCCATGTCGAAGCTGTCGGAGGAAGAGTAGTCCGGAGTGGGATCCCCATCCTCCTTACTTCTCCTTACTATTTCTTTTTTCCTTTCTCCTTGTATAGGAGTTAGGCTGCCTGGAGTCTAGGGAGGGTTTGCTAGCACCGCTAAGGTCGCTGCAAAATAAAAAAGAAAACTAAATAAATACACTGCAGGTCGCGGTAGATTCGCTCCAGGTCGCGGAGGATACAAAGAAAGGTCGTAGGACTTACTCTCTTAGCGGGCCATGGTGTCCAAGCTAGGCAGGAGCGGGATGTAGTTGTCAATATCGAGCGTCTCCCCTGCCAAGAATTCAACGATGGTGGTCTCCACCTCATCCAGCTTCACGCTTTTGAAGACGGAGTCCATGCGTACCTGCGGATAGGTATGAGCGAACACCAGGTCGCTCTCAAAGATAAGGTACCTCGAATTCCAGTTATGGATCTTATTTGGTAAGCCAATAACTTTCATCCCTCGGCAGTAGAAGTATATGATACCTTTATATTGGCGTCCTCTGGAGGGGGTAATAGAGCAGACAGAAAAAAAATTCTAAATATATTTAAAGAAAATGCAATCCTTTCAGACCGTAGGTACGATAAAAGCTATAAATCGCAGCCAAAGTGTTTGGCGCGAGCTGCCCTGGCACCATACCATAGTGATCAAAGATTTCGGCAACCTCCCACAACAAGGGGAACTTGAATCCACTGTCAAATTGGTCGATAGGCACTGCGATCTGCGTTGCGGTAGAGAAATTAATCCTCTCCTTATCTTCGGGAAGGCAGTCGAGCACTAGCGAGTCCTCCATATGCTTCTCGACGAAGGCATCCAGGTCGGCCTCTGTCAGCTTACATTTCTTGTGCTCTGCGGAATGGAAGGAAATCGCTTCATCAGTGCATGCAGACACCATTTTCACAGACCGCAGGGACTTCTGCTTCGATCGCATTTCCTATACAGAAAGAAGACTAGGGCCCTATTTATACAAAAACTGGTCTGACAGCTTTTTCAGCCAGTCCGCAAAGATTGATCGTTCAGTCTGCGCGGACTAGTTAAGATTGCGGACTCCATGGCAGTCCGCCCAACTCGCATTATTCAGGTTTCCTGAAAGTTCAAGGCCAATTTACAAGTCAAGATTGCAGACTCCATGACAGTCCGCCCAGCTTGCTTTATTCAGTGTTCAAAACAATTTACAAGTCAAATATGCGGACACAAAGTCAGTCCGCTTAGCTCGCATTCAACATCGACCTGCAAAAAGATTTTAATCGCACATATAACAACATTGTTCAAATCTCAGAGCAATATCATATAGAACGAATAAAGTTCACATCACAGTACAAATAAAGCAAACAAGCAATGTCCTAGAGCACATCAAATTATACAACATACAAACAAATCAAATAAATTGTTCACTCGTGTGCGGACTCAGCGGCCTCTACGGTTAGGCTGAGCAAGTCACTCCTGCCTATCCTTCCCGAGATGAGCCGCCTGGTCGCTTCCTCATAGTATCTCTCTGTATAACTGCTGGACGAGATGGTGCATAGTGTTGAAAGTTCGGTCCATATATGCGGCCTCCTTGGCAATCCAGGTAACCAAAAACTCAGGCTCGTCTTCTGGCCTCGACTCCTAATCCGCTGCGGGCTTCTCACTTGCTGCTGGAGTAGGAGCCTCCGCAGAAGCAGGCCGATCTGGTAGTTGCGGCCTTACAGCGGCAACATCCGTATCTTGCTTTTTATTCACTTCCCGCACCAGGGCCAAGTACCTTCCTCTGTAGTGGCGGGCATCCTCACTTTAATGCCTCCTCTCCTTCTTTAATTCCTCCAATTCCACTGAGATGTTGGCGACCTGATTCTCTAGAGCTCTTTCTCTCTCTATCCGCTTCTTTAGTTCTGCTTGAACTTCATTTAGCTTTTCTTCATTTTTCTTTTCTAACAGTGCCAAATTGTCCAGGCCAGATTGCTCGCCTTGCGCGGACTCACAAAGAGAGATCGCCGTAGTCTTCACCAGTGCATTTACTTCAAGAGATGGCACAATCTCGCCAGCCTCAATAGAGCCGGGTGGCGATTTCCGTCCTGCAACAAAGGAAACAAAAGTTCGTCTAAATACCCAGGTCGAGGCGGACTCAAAAGGTAAAAAGTTAGTTCACTTTTTGTAATTATTACAGTGATCTGGCAACTATCAAAAGTAGGCCGCCTCACGCGCTATGGATCAAAGGAACTTAGGTGCTGCCTCCATTTTCTAAGAACCCTTGCTCTTGTCCCAGCCATCCAGCTACTCGATACGACTATGTCATCGGTCTCCGTAATGATCTTGATCGGTCGCGATTTCCATGGAGGAGATTTATAAAGCCACCGACTCTGAAAATTCCTAGGCACCGATTGTAGTTTACCTGACCGCATCAGTTAAGCTGCAGTCCGCAGATCCTCCATTCTCGTGTCCGCATCGAGCTTTCCAGAGATCGCCTCAACCTTCGCCTTCAAGATGGCGAGCAGCTCCTTCGCCGATGTCTCTCTTCTTTCATCCGCAAGCATAGAGGGGGAATCCGCAGTTTTTATCCTATTATCTCAACATCGGACTAGAACACCTCAAGCAGAGATTGATTCATATCAGCGAGTTGCTCGTTATCAATGGTGTTGTGTATTTCGGTGGTGGACAAACTGACCGTCGACAGGAGTCATTTCAAAGGATCGGTGCATCTGGAGTACCGAGGCTGGCATCTGGAACTTCCTTTTCTCATGGCCTGTACTGCAAGCTCGCAGCACCAGTCGGCACAGAGACGTTCTTTTCTTTGATAGCCCATAGTTTTTTCTCTACTTGCTCAGCAACGGTGGACTTATCCCTTTTCATATTCTTCTTCTCAGGTGCTTGTTTCTCCAAGACCGTCGCGACCTACTGCGAATCTGGCAGACTCTTCCGGACTGTGTCCAAATCGATGACAATAAAATCCAAGTAGGACACTAGTTCTTCAGCTAGTTCTTCAACTTGTTCTTCGGCCTTCACGTCAGCTTTCTTCTCGATTTTCTCTTTAACAGGCTGCTTCTCCGGTTCAGCTTTCACCACCGGCTGTCGATCTTCGGGTGACGAAACATCCTTATCCAAATCTATCTGCAGCATATAGGTTTCGGAGGAAGGAGGATGTATTTCCATACCCCCAGAGTTTGCAGGGTTCCGGTAGGAAATCGAAGGAGGATTCGACATTCTATCCGCGGTTTTTGACGGTAGATTTTGAACAGCAAAGAAAATTCGCAGATTTCTCATGTTCAGAATCTTTGGAACTGCAAACTGAGTCTGTACTCTCCTGTCCCTTCTGTGAACTCTCCTAAGTGTGGCGAACAGGCATCCCGCTCCAATGAACAACCTTCTTGGTCCTTGTGTTCTCTTTAGGTTTCTCCGTCCTTGAAGCAAGGTTGCCAAAGAATGATCCTAGCCTTGCCATGCCTGACTAAAGAGTGTAGACCGCAAGAGGTGAAAACCAAACCATGGCACAGACAGTTTTGGCCGAATACAGAGTTTCCAGCGGTATTTATAACACTTGCAACATTTATGAGGGTTGCGGACTCGGCGGTTAAGGAAAAATTTTCGAAATTTTCTGAAATTTGAAAATGTGCGGGGATTATGTTAACACCAGAATCCACAACATGTTAAGCAAGACAGATCCTCCACCTATTTCGGCGGACTCAGTTTCAGCAGTCCGCTCATGTCATCAAAACCTTGCAGAATCTAAGGCTCCCTAGTGGCGGACTAAGTTCCCAGTCCACCCAGGTCGCCTAGCCAGATTTCCTGTTGACCTCCTTCAGCGGCGGACTCGAGCCCCCAGTTCTCCTAGTCCGTCTAACCTCAGTTAATCAGCTTCAAAATCGCCCGCCAGCTCTTCTGGCAGACTCAAGAGTCAGTCCGCACAGTTCACGGACCTTCAGCCAAAATTATGCCCTGCAGCAAGATGGAAGCTTCAGCTCGCGAGCCCCGTCCACCCCTCTTGCGCGGACTGCTTGTCTTTCCTTTTTTGATTCCCTTCACTATTGCCCGGTTCTCCTTTACCTCGGGCAGCCGGTTATTTTAGCACTTCCCGTTTGGGCAGGCCCCCAAACCTATAAATAGGGGGATGCGGTGCCCCCAACGCACGCTGACTCGAGCCCAGGAGCCTACTTATTAAAGGTTGCAGACTCGAATCTCGAGCTTTATGGTATCCAGCTTTCTCTCCGTTCAGCTTTCTTTCCTCAACTTATAACCAGTTTTTTTGCAATCAAAGGAAAGCCCGTCGCAATAGAGGCATTCAGGCCGCGAAGGGCGAAGTCTGTTGTTGCTGTGGCTCACGGTTCTTCTTTCCCTAGTCTGCTAGTAGATAACTGCTTGTAGTCTTCTCTTTTCCCTTCCTTTCCCCAGTGTTTGAGCCGTCAACACTCCACATATTCCACCAACATTCCCAACCTTCCAACATTCATACCTACCTCAAGCTCTCTCCATCTATTCCAACTGTGGTCACCAATCTACATATACCCCTTCTACTCCTGATCCACTATATCTAGACTTCTCTGGCATTACTAATGATCTTCTTCAATTCATCACTCCCTCTCTGAAGAAGCTCATAGCTGAGTTTGTTTCCCCTCTCACTGCTTCTATTTCCCTTCTAACTGCTCAGCTGGCTTCCTCCTCTTCAGTCCCTTCTTTTGGGGGACTGGGTTCAGGTCTCTCTGAAACCAGGTAGAGGGAGATGTCCAATAAAGAAGCCCCTCTTACAGCAGTAGTAGCAACAGCAGTAGTAGAAATTGCAGCAGTATAATTAGTTGAAATTCTTCATGTTGATACTGAAATGATTTTTCTAGAATAAAAGTCAGTTGATACAACAATGATCACTATTAGTGATTTCATCATAAATCCCACAGTTGACATTCATTCATTACTTCATTCTTTTGATACAATTTATAGCAGAAGTATACCAGCTGATGAGGTATCTGATTATTCTAAAGCAATTGTCTGCTATTCAGCTCAAGTTGATTCTTCTATGTTAGAAGAAATTAGAAATAGCTTATGTATTATTTTTTCCAGCATTTCTATTATAGATCCAAACGCTTTCTCTCCTCAAACTTATTCTTAGGCTGAGTCCCCTATTCCAAATCTTGATGAAATCATGTTTCAAGACATGGAACCAGAAAGTGACAGTGTTCATGCTCAAGTCATTACAGATATTGCATCTAAAGAGCCAGAAGTTCAAGTTATAAATCAAGCTGATTTGTTTAAACAAATTGATGAGTTATATGATAATTCTGCTAGTGATTCTGATAATGATGATGATTCTGATGATTCAAAAAAATTTGGGTCTAAGAAGAGAAAAGCTAAGAAGAAAGCTCCTTCAAAGGCTGCACTAATAACAAATCCAATAGCAGATACTCCCTACTATATTCTACACAATATTACTCTCACTCTAGAAACTCCAAACTGGATGAGACTTTCTAAGAATGAGCAAAACAGAAGAATGAAGATGAAGGGATATAATTCTCCTCCGAAGAAGTCTTGGAGAGGACCTCCTCCTCCTCCTCCTACAACAGAATAAGCAGGAAACATTTCTCAAGCTAAAAGATCTGCTTCTTATTCTTTTCAATCAAGACCAACACATAGCAACAAAGAAAGACCTTCAAGGTCAGAATCTCAATCTAGCAGCCAATTGAAAAAACAACAACAGTAGTCTGATAGTCATAGCAGCCAGCAAAAAGTTCAAGATGTTCAGAAAGAAGAATCAAGTCCAGAGAGACCTCTCTCTCCTGCTTATGATCCAGAATTGGATCCAAACTATAGAATGGCCAGGTTCAATAAGTTTATAGCTCTATCCCAGATAAGGAAGGCCAAGGAAGAAGGAAGGGATTAATCTCAGTTCACAACAATGTCATCTTACATGAAGAAAGAACTAGACAAATATCAGGTACAAAATCTTTTCAATGTTGATTCTTATATGAATTTATATCAAGAAGCTGTAGTTCCCAGAGCTGCAACTATAAAAATTCTTCGTGCACAAGGCATGAAGATGACCCAAAGAGAAGCAGAGGACCCGAAAAGGAAAATTGTTTTCACAAAACCTTCTTTAGACTCTTCAAAGAAAGACTCTTAATTTTTTGCCTATATTTTGATTTTTGTTATTATTGTATATTTTTTTCAAAGCACAATTGTATATAACTGCTGAATGTTTTATTTCTGTTAGATAAATTTTCTTACTTTATTATTTATAAATAATATCCTCACCCAAATAAGGGGGAGATTGTTGGAACCCCAGTTTGGATTTGGGCAAGGACTGCTATTATGATTGCTTAGAATGACCCAACATGTATAGTTTAGGGTCATAGGTTTTCTAAGGTCAAAGTCAGCAACACTCACTTAGACTGTCTGTACCCTGCAGAAGACTTTAGAGACAGAAGAACTCAAAGGAAAAATAGTTAAATTGATTGCAGGAAATTCGTTCGACGATACCTAAACACAGCTCGACGATCGCCGATCTCAGATCGACGAACTCAGAGTTCCTTATCTGAGTTGAGCTCGACGAAAGTCTAGCTGAGATCGACAAACTATGATCTTATATCAAAAGTTCAGCTCGACGAATGACTTTCTCTGTTCGACTAACTTGGAGCTCAGATTGGCAAGTATATTTTCAGCTTGACGATCTTGGAGCTCAGCTCGACGAAGGAGAATTCTTAGCTCGACGAAATTGGAGTTTAGGTCGACAAAATCATTTCTAAGTTCGACTAACTCTTTCCAGGTTCTGTTCGACTATTCTTCTCTGCAGTTTCTCTGTTCGACTATCCTTTTGATTTCAAATTCTATTAAGTTAGTAATACTCTGATAATTAATGCTCAATATTCTCATGAATATTGTCATTCCGGGGAGCATTAATTATGGTTTTCACAAAGTTATTACTCTACCATATTTACTAGAACAGTTAGGGAAATACATTCAAGACAAATATTAACCATTCAGAATTCCAGAATTTCTACAGAGGATTTCAGGAAACAATTTAAAATTCAAATGTTATTGAATCTTAAAAAAATATATAAAGTTTTTTTCTTTTGGAAGAATATACAGATACATAGATATACATAGATATTCAAATGTTGTTGACTTCTTCTGCTTCAGGCTTTCGAGAGACAAACAATCAAAACCAGTCTAAAGCTTGAAGAGCAACATCATTTGAAGGCCTACACCCGGAAGCAAAGCTTCCAGTCCTGATAAAATTCATACAACTCAGGGGAAGCTTTGACCACATCAAGTCTACTAGTCTTCTCTGAGATTTGAGACAGAGAAGTCAACGTAGTTTTTATTTTTGATTTCCGATGTATAGGGTTTTTAACTCCCTTCAAAAGTTAGCCTCTTTTGGTTCACAAGTAATCTGATCAAAAGACTCGAGATTGGTTTTTGGGCACCTGATCAAAAGCTCAAAGGGTTGCTATATCTCCTTTAGAAAAATAGATCTTGTGGTGACAGGGCACCTGAGCAAAAACCTATGGTGGCAGGGCACCTAACCAAAAACCTGTTGTGGATTCCTACCAGGGTAGTAGAAGAGTGGATGTACCCAGGTTTATTGGGGAACCACTATAAACTCCTTATGTCGTCTGGTTTTCCTTTACTTTTTGCTTGTGTGCTCTGATATTTCTCTTTATACTTATATATATATCAATAACTTTTAATCCGCTAAAAAAAGGTTAATAATTTTTTAATACTCTATTAACCCCCTCTAGAGTAAAGATAAGATCTATCCCTCACTTTTATAAAATCAAAACCAGATCACTAAGAACTCAAATTACAAAGAACAAGACAGCTAGATCACAAGTTGCCTTGGGTAATCACTGCACAACTTGATGGCGATTGAAGACAGGTCACCTCTTACACACTGGGTCGATGATACTTAGGCAGTTTTTCTAGTCTTTGTAATCCTTTGCTCTCTTTATGGCCTTTAAGCTGGAGGAGATGACAATTTCATCGATCTCTGTGATGATCTTGATCGATTCTTACTTTCGAGGTGGAGACTTGTAAAGTCGCGGACGCTTAATTTTCCTATGTGTTGGTTTGATTTTACCTTATTTCTTGAGTTTGGCCACAACCTACAAGTCCTCAGATTATTTATTTATGCTTTCCTTTGCAAGGTATGCCTTCTCTATGGCTTCCTTTTATATGACAATCTTCTCCCTCGGTTTTTATACTCAGTACCCTCTGAAACAAAAAAGAAGCCTTCTTGCTTCCCTTGTCCCCAAGCACAGGGACTTCATCATCTTTAGTCGTAGGAGAGTTAGAGGCATACTAGAAAACATCCAGTAGAGATTGGTTGATTTTATAAATCTTTTTTCTATCAAAGCACTTGATCATCCCGTCATAAGAGAGGATGACCAGGGACAACAAACTTTACTTCCTAGAGCTGCGTCTTTGGGAGTAAAAAAGACGGGCTTAGGAGACTCTTTGTCTTGCGGCCTGAATTATAAGCTCGCTGCTCTTGTTGGAATAAAGAAATTCATCTCCTTCATCGAATGAAACTTATTCGTGATCCGTTCAATAACAAAGGGCTTAGACCTTTTCTTCTTCTTCTTAGAACCTTGAAGACTTTTACTTTCCATGATATTCATTGCGGTCTGGCATAGTGATGAAGCTTAATTTAGCTTTGTTTATTAGGGCAAAAATATGTATATTCTCGTTTAAATCTTTTGTCTTTTGTATTTTTGGGTTATTTTTATTTTCTTTTATCAATTATTGTTCTAATTTAGTTTATTATCTGTTTTTCAGGTTATTAGGTTTTATCCTGTTACACACCCCCAGGTCACGCCCACCTAGGGGGGGGGGGGTACTTAGGGCATGTAATCCAAGTGGAATGAGGCTACGGTCCGAAGTCAAATACGAGGAAAATTCAGCTTACATGCCCTCGGTCACGCCCGTGTACCACCACCACGGGCGTGTCTCTAAGGCGTGTCCCGCCAAGTCCCGAAAAATTTCTGCAGCGCGACCTTTCCCCACTCCATGGTCATGTTGTATCTTACACGCCCTGTTGCGCGCTAGGGTTCGAAGAAATAAACGCAACCGAACTAGCAACCCGATGAGGCAAGTTTACCTATCGAATTGTAGCAAGGGGACACAAGTGTCGTATTAAGATCCGGGAACTGTTGGCTAAGCTTACTCACACGAACGCTATTATCTTATCGACGGAAAAATTAGGGTTTTAGAAAATCTAAGTGCAGGGGAGAAAGTAAAGCTATTCTAGAAAAAGAAACACTGCAATTAAGAGGGCTATTAAGTAAACAACTAAGCTAGAACGGAAACTACTGCAGTTAATAAAAGAGCACAATATATGAGATTACTACAAAAGGTAGAACAATATGAAATGGAAATGCACCCGATCGAGATTCACCTCGGCTAAAGACGATTAAGAAAGTGCGATAAAAATCTAAACTTAATAGGATAAGGGTCCTTGACCGTGGAGGTTCCTAAAGCTTGAACACGCTTCTCTCGAAGTCGTGCCCAACTGAGTTTAGGAAGGTCCGACCGACTCTCGTCTAAATCGGAGGCCTAAAACTCGCTTTACGCGGTGAACCCCACTATTGGATTTTACTCCAATCCGGGAGATTTGGACGTCTGCCTCTCTCGAGGGGTGCGTACAACTCCCTTTACTCTTGAATGCTCACTTCATTCTTTCGGCCTCTCGGCTAGCCCAGAATGAAAGCAAAGGCGGAGAGTATATATCGAAAATATACCTCCGACCCGTGATAAATCAAGGGTAATTCAAGGCCCTAACCTAAAAAGAAAAGATTAATTAAAACATCATAACATAATCGCTCTAACCTCGGATCATCAAGATCGAGTACAAGGAGGATTAGTTAATCATAATGGAGTGGAGGGAGGGGGGAGATGAGTAGAAAAACATAAGAAGAACACAAGCTAAAGGAAGAACAATTTTATTAATGAAAAGGGCAAGTTACACTAATGAAAATGAAATTACAAGTGCATGAAAATTAAACCCTATTCTAGCCCTACATTAAGCACTAAGCAAGAAGAAAATTACATTAAAAGCTAGCACAAACTAAGATTAAACTAGGGTTAACCAAAAAGTACAAAGAGAGGGGGAGAGAGAGAGAGAGAAAGCATGAAAAAAAGATCAAGAAACAAAGGGGCAGCACCTCCCCCACTCAACCAAAGCTTGCTGAAATGGGGGGGAGGGGGGCTCAATTTATAGATTTTTTCTCGGGTTGGTCACGCCCTCCGACACGCCCTAGGGGGGGCGTGTCAGGGGGCGTGACAGGTACGGATTTGACCTCGGGCTCTGGATTCTGGCGGGAGGGATGATTGCTTCGGTACGTCGGTGGTCACGCCCTAGGTCACGCCCGTGACAGGGGGGCGTGACAGGCATGTCATGTCCAAATCATTGGTCGGAAATCCGTCAGTCGCCGAAAAAAGGAGGGTGTCACGCCCATGTCACGGGCGTGACATGGGGCGTGACAGTACTATTTGCGTGCTGAGACGGAACGACATTTAATGCGGCGGCAGGCTTTGCGGCAGAGGGCGACACGCCCATGTCACGCCCGGTGACACGCCCAGGGAGGGCGTGACAGGGGGGCGTGACAGCGGTTTTGTCCGTTATCTGTCCCTTCCAGCAGGTGTCCTCGGGATCGGGTGACACGCCCAAGGTCACGCCCAAGGAGGGCGTGACAGGGGGGCGTGACAGGCCATTTTGGCGATTTTTCTGAAAACCTGCAAAAAGACAGGAAAAAGTTAGTGGCAATAAAATTTACATAAAAAGGATAAAAATAAACTAATAATAGACATAATTTGTACAATATAAAATATAAAATACGATAATAGTTTAGGCTACAAAACGTATTATCAAATTCCCCCAAGCTTAAGCTTTGCTTGTCCCCAAGCAAAAATATAAAAACTAGATATTTATAAAAAGGACTAATCAAAAACTTCTAATTATGCCTACACAAGTACTATGCGAAATTCTTAGTAGGGAAAAGGTGAAATGTAAGTCTAAAACAATTATTTAGGTATGGTAAAACTTTTATAAACTTTACTTAATAAAAACAAATCATCCAAAATTTTAGCGAGATTTTTTTAAATGGACTTAAGTAAAGCAACAAAAATGAAAAACACGCATTGAGTTGTTACTAGATCCAAGCAACGCATTATAATTATATCAATTTAATTATCAAAAATCTAGGTTTAAATCTAAAACCAAAACTGATTTACTGTTTTTCTTTTCTTAGTTGTTAAATAAAAAACAAAAAGCGTGAATCAAAAGGACTTAAATAGGACAGAAACGTTTGGTTTAGGAAAATGATTAGGAGTGGAATTCAAAGATAAACGTGAAGGTTTAAAATCACACTAAACCAAAACAAAGAGTTTCAAAAACTTTCATAAAAATATGTACACATTTTTTTTCTTTTTCTTTTTCTTTTTCATTTTTCATTTTTCATTTTTTTTTTTCTTTTTTTCAAAACAAAGGCCACAAATTTTTTTTTATTTTCCTTTTTGAGTTGGCCAAACAAAAATAAACATCACTTTTGAACATACTTCTTTTTTTTTTTTTTTTTTCGAAAACCTTTCTCCACAAAAATCACAAAATACCCTATCAAAAATCGTCAAAATAATTTATGAAACTCAAAAAGGCTAGTGCGATTCGATAGGTTGGAAATTTTGGCTTTGGTGAAACTGAAATGAAGAGAGGAGCTATCAAATGAAATCGGAAAAAGGCTCAAAAACGGCTAACTAGTGGTAAAAGATATTTTAGGTTGGCAGGAAAGCTCAAACGAAAACAAAAATGGCCTAAATCATTTTCACGCTTTTGAATTTATTTAAAACAAAGGTTTGAAAAATTTTCAAAAAGCGAGTCCTAGATAATAAAAGAAGATTGATGAAATTAACTTGAAAATAGAAATAATAGGTGACTTGGATCGTTCACATCTACTACGTTATTCAAAAGTTGACTTTACAAAAGTCATTCAAAAACGAGAAAGAAAATAGTGGATGATTAATTTTTTGAGAAAGTAAAGGAAATAAACAACAAAAAACCATAATAGAAATGCGAGTTTTAGAAAAATATTTCACCTTAACGTGCTACCGTGAATTAGAAACACAGCATGGCCAACATTTTACTTGTGAAACATAATTAAAAAGGACGATTAGAAATATTATAATTAACTAAGTTGTTTATAGGAGATTTTGAGTAAAACAAAACTAAAAACTAGGGGTACTATTGAAATACCAAAATGTCTAAACTATTCAAAAATACATATATATTTTTTATTTTGAGAAATATTCTCTTTTTTTGGATTTTTAAGATATTCATTTTTTTTTTTTTTTTAATTTATGAAACTATTTACAAAAAAGGAAATTATTTACACTACGCAAAAATGAAGGAGGAAATCCTCCCCCAAGCTTAAAACAGACATTGTCCTCGATGTCTAAAGAAGGGGATTGGAGAAGGAGAGAAAAATAAAGTGCAGAATTGAAAAGACATAATTGAAATACAGGTACTTCCCCGGAGTTATTTGCTGCGAAAGCTGAGTGATGTCGCTCCCTGAATGTCTTCTTTGGACTTTGTGATGGATTCAGCAATGTTGGAGCAGGCGATCGCAGAAGCTTCAGCTTGTCGGAGCCGTCCGAGGCAAAAATTGTAAAATAAAGAAAACAGAAAAAGATAACTTGGGTTGCCTCCCAAGAGCGCCCTTTGGTTAAAGCGTCGTTGAGCTCGACGCATCAAAAATAATATTGTCCAAAAATATTGTTGTCCCGAAATAAAATTGTTTTTGGCAAAAAAAAAAAAAAATAAAATAAAAATTTCAAGATTAAAGTTCGTGAAGCAGAAACTTAATAGTGTCTGGACTGACATCATCATCACCAGAGAAATACAGTTTAAGACGCTGACCATTCACTTTGAAATTACCCTTATCAGGGTGAGAAATTAAAACAGTTCCATAAGGAAATACTTCTAAAACAGAAAATGGGCCAGACCAGCGAGATTTTAATTTGCCCGGAAATAAACGTAAACGACTGTTATATAACAGGACTTGGTCGCCCGGCTTAAAGTTTTTAGGGTGCCTTAAGTGTTTATCGTGTAAACGCTTCGTCCGCTCTTTATAAAGTTTATTATTTTCATAAGCATAAGAGCGCCACTCATCGAGTTCATTTAGTTGAAATTTTCGAAGGTCACCGACTGAGTGGGGATCGAAGTTTAAAAATTTTAAGGCCCAAAAGGCGCGATGTTCTAACTCTACGGGCAGATGGCACGATTTTCCATAGACCAGCCGATACGGCGTACATCCGAGGGCGGTTTTGTACGCTGTTCGGTAGGCCCATAGAGCATCGTCAAGTTTGGTTGACCAGTCTTTTCTAGAAGTTGAAACAGTCTTTTCTAATATTCTTTTTATTTCTCTATTTACTACTTCGACTTGACCGTTAGTTTGGGGGTGGTAGGCAGTGGACAGTTTATGCGTAACGCCGTATTTAGTAAGGATTTTTGAAAATTGCGCGTTACAGAAATGGGAACCCCTATCGCTAACGATTGCGCGTGGCGTACCGAATCTAGAAAATAATTTTTTTAAAAACGTGACTACAACTCGTGAGTCGTTCGTAGGAAGAGCTTGGGCTTCAGCCCATCGTGAAACATAATCAACAGCAACTAAAATATATTTGTTTCCGAAGCTAGAAGGAAGGGGGCCAACAAAATCAATTCCCCAGAGGTCGAAAATTTCGCACTCTAAGAAATAATTTTGCGGCATTTCATTTTTATTAGAAATATTGCCCGACCGTTGGCAACTATCACACCTGCTCACAAAGGCTTGCGCGTCTTTAAACAGGCTAGGCCAGTAAAAACCCGCGCAAAGCACCTTATGAGCGGTGCGAGCAGCTTGATAGTGCCCACCTGTCGGACCTTCATGCAAATGTTTTAGAATATCAATTCCTTCATCAAAAGAAACACATCTCCTTATCACTTGATCCGCACAAATTTTGAAAAGATGCGGGTCTTCCCAAAAGTAGTTCTTCAGCTCAGAAAAGAATTTCTTCTTCTGCTGAGAGGAGAACTCTTTTGGGAGCACCCGGGCCACTAGATAGTTGGCGATGTGCGCGAACCAAGGAGAAGTAGATGTATTAACTAAAAGCAGCTTCTCATCAGGAAAATAGTCATTAAAAGATTTTTCATTTAATTTTTCTATAAAGGGGTTATCTAATCTTGATAAATGGTCGGCGGCCAAGTTCTCGGCTCCTCGCTTATCACGGATCTCTAAGTCAAACTCCTGGAGGAGTAAGACCCAGCGAATCAAGCGAGGCTTGGCATCCGTTTTGGCAAGAAGGTACTTGAGGGCCGAGTGGTCCGTAAAAACAATGATTTTTGAAAGTGTAATGTAAGGGCGAAATTTATCAAACGCAAATACTACGGCTAAGAGCTCCTTCTCGGTTGTGGTGTAATTTTCTTGTGCAGATGTGAGGGTTTTACTAGCGTAATAGATGGGGTGGAAGTTCTTAGATATGCGTTGACCTAATACGGCTCCCACCGCAAAACTACTCGCATCGCACATAATCTCGAAAGGAAGGTCCCACACCGGAGCTATCATAATTGGTGCGTTAATTAACTTTTCTTTAATTGATTCAAAGGCAGAATTACAAGAGTCATCAAAAATGAATGGAGCGTCTTTTTCTAAGAGATGGGTGAGGGGCTTAGTGATCTTGGAGAAGTCCTTTATAAAACGACGATAAAAACCAGCGTGGCCTAGGAAACTTCTTATAGCTTTTATGTTTGTAGGTGGCGGCAACTTCTCAATAACTTCTATCTTGGCAACGTCTACCTCAATACCTTTAGCAGAAATTTTATGACCCAAAACTAACCCTTCCCTCACCATAAAATGGCATTTTTCCCAATTTAGGGCAAGGTTAGTTTCTTCGCATCGTTCTAAGACTTTTTCGAGGTTTTCTAAACATCTATCGAAGGTATCGCCGAACACGGAGAAATCGTCCATGACTACCTCCATAATGCTTTCTACGTACTTGTCAAATATTGCGAGCATACATCGTTGAAATGTAGCCGGCGCATTGCATAATCCAAACGGCATTCTCCGGTACGCGAAGGTGCCGAAGGGACAAGTAAACGTAGTTTTCTCTTGGTCCTCGGGGGAGATGGGTATTTGAAAGTACCCCGAGAGGCCATCGAGAAAACAATAAAAGCTATGGCCGGAGAGACGTTCTAAAATCTGGTCGATAAACGGTAGAGGAAAGTGGTCCTTACGGGTGGCGTCATTTAACTTACGGTAATCTATGCACATACGCCAACCCGTCACCGTCCGTGTCGGGATTAATTCATTATTCTCATTACTAACTACGGTTATCCCTCCCTTTTTTGGAACTACCTGAACGGGGCTAACCCACTTACTGTCCGATATAGGGTAGATAATTCCTGCGTCTAATAGTTTCATAACCTCGCCCTTAACTACTTCTTTCATATTCGGGTTTATACGGCGCTGAGGTTGGATAGAGTTACGCGAATTATCTTCCATTAAAATTTTATGTGTACAGAAAGATGGGCTTATGCCCTTGATATCAGAAATTTGCCAAGCAATAGCCCGGCGATGCTTACGTAGAACTAGAAGAAGTTTATCGTTCTGCGTATCCGTGAGGTAGGCCGAAACGATAACTGGTAACTTGGAGTCTTTTTCTAAGAAAGCATACTTAAGGTGTTCGGGAAGTTCTTTAAGTTCTAGGGTAGGGGGTTCTTCATAAGAGGATTTTGAGATTCTTTCTTTTTCAAAAATAATATCTTCATAAACTTTTTTATAAGGAACGTAATAAGGGGTGGGGCTAGCAGCCAAGACGGCTTCTTGTGCAGATTCAGTGGTAAGAAAAGAGGAAGAACAAAAATCAGAAAACTCTTTTTCAAACTCAGAAAGACAATAAGAAGATTCATCACTTCCTTGCAGTGATTCTGTTGTAAGAGAAGAGGAGCAAAAAGTAGAAAATTCTTTTTCAAAGTCGGCGAGGCAGTAGGAAGAATCATCACTCACGGCGTCTATGAAAAAACATGAGTCATCGTTCGCTAAGGTGTTCTTCATCGAAGGGGTGATCGGAAATGTGACTTCGTCGTCGCCTACTCGAAGAAAGAGCTTACCATTGCTTACGTCAATGATGGCTCGGGAGGTGGCAAGGAAGGGTCGGCCAAGGATCAGGGGAACCTCGACGTCTTCTTCGATGTCCAAAATGACAAAGTCCACCGGGAAGATGAACTTGTCGACTTTCACTAGAACGTCCTCCACTATTCCTAACGGGTACTTGACGGATCTATCGGCTAGCTGGATACTCATACGCGTGGGGTTAAGGCTACCAATCCCTAACTTTTTGAACAACGAAAAGGGCATCAGGTTTATACTTGCGCCTAAGTCGGCTAACGCGTGTTTAACAAAGAGATCACCGAAGACACACGGGATAGAGAAACTACCCGGGTCACTGATTTTCTTCGGCAAACCGTTTGTTAAAACGGCGGAGCACTCGGCGTTAAGCGTGACGTGCGAAAGATTCTCTAACTTCTTCTTGTTTGTGAGGAGGTCTTTAAGATATTTGGCGTATTTCGGCATTTGCGAAATAGCCTCGTGGAAGGGAAGATTAATGTGGATTTGTTTGAAGATTTCTAAGAAGCGGGAGTACTGATCATCTTGACGTTGTCTATTAAGTTCAGAGGGGTATGGAGGAGTTAAATTATTTTTGAAGATGGGTGGTGGAGTGAGATTATTTTCTAAAGTGGAGGTGATTACTTCTTCAGCAGAGGGTGTAAGCGGAGCAGAGCTTTGATTTTTAAAAGCAGGAGCGGAGCTTGCCTCGGGCTCTTCACTTACCATACCGGAGACTTGCTTCCCACTCCGAAGAGTTATAGCTTTCGCTTGCTCTCTCGGGTTGGGTTCGGTATTGGAAGGAAGAGACCCTGCGGGTCGCTCAGAAATTATTTTCGCGAGCTGTCCTACTTGATTTTCTAGACTTTTTACGCTTCCGGTTAACGTTCTTATAGTGGCGTCATTTGTGGTGATATATTTAGAAAGTAATTCCTCCAAGCTTGGAGGTTTTGGGTAATTCTGAAGAAGTGGTGGTGGTGGTGGTTGTGCAGAAAAATCATTTTGCGGAGGTGGGCGCATCGCATTCGATGGATTACTCCATGAAAAGTTCGGGTGATTTCTTAAAGCGGGGTTATAACTATTCGGAAAATTAAAACCAGGCGGATGAAAATTCGCAGCAGAAAAATTATTAAAAGCAGTTCTAGGCAAATTATTAACATAATCTAAATGTTCTGGAGTAGGGGTTGCAGATTCCCATACCTGAGGGGCGGAGGCAGCAGTCATCTCCGTGATTTTTTTGCTTAGGATTTCTACTTACAGAGCGAGCTGGGAGACGTTGTCCACTTCATAGATACCTGCAGGCTTGTTCGGGCGGGACCTAGGCACATTCCACTGATAAGTGTTCATGGCCATGTCCTCAAAAAGCTCAAGAGCGGCTTCCGGGGTCTTATGATTTAAAGTACCGCCAGAAGCTGCGTCTATCATTTGCTTCGTGCTTTGATTTAGCCCGTTATAAAACGTCTGCACTTGTAACCATACAGGCAGCGCGTGATGTGGGCATCGTCTTAATAATTCTTTAAATCTCTCCCAGGTTTCGTAAAGGGTTTCAGAGTCTATTTGTCCAAAGGCAGAGATGTCGTTCCTAAGTTTTGCAGTTTTAGCTGGCGGAAAATACTTCGCCAAAAATTTTTCAGTTAATTCATTCCAAGTGGTTATGCTATTTTTCGGAAGTGTGTTAAGCCACTGCTTAGCTTTAGTTCTTAGAGAGAAGGGGAAGAGTCTTAGCCTTATCGCATCATTTGTGACACCATTTATCTTGAAGGTGTCGCAAATTTCAAGAAAGCTAGCTATATGTGCGTTCGGATCTTCATCTTGAAGTCCGTCAAATTGCACATATTGCTGCACCATTTGAATTATGCTAGGCTTTAGTTCAAAGTTATTATTTGCTATAGTAGGGCGGACTATACTCGATTCTGTTCCCTCGAGGTTCGGTCGTGCATAATAGGACATAGTCCTTTGCACGGCCTCATCTACGTTGGGTTCTTCCATTCTTAAAGTATTAAATGACTCGGAGTCCTCAACCGGCACTTGGATGGTAGGACCTTGAAATCGCGATCTTCTCCGAAGAGTACGCTCAATTTCGTGGTCCAAGTCCAAAATAACCGACGGACTCCCGCGGGTCATGCACTAAAAGAACAGAAAAGAAGAAGAGAAAGAGAAAAAGGATAAACTAGAAAGAAAAACTAGATTTAGAAAATTAAATTAAATTTTTTTTTTTTTTGAAATAGATTTTTTTTTTATAGATTAACTCCCGAACTTCCCAAGGACTACCCCGTGAAGGGTTCGCAAGGTACTAGACAAGACAGTGGCGCTTAAAGCCCTTTGCCCTTTTCGAGAGAATTAGGTGGCGTAGAAAAATTGTGAGGTTGGTTTCTATTAAGAGCGGTGATAAAATTTTTTTGATTTTTTTTAAAACTTTAAAGAAAGGGGATGAGAAAGAGAAGAGATAAAATTAATAGGTTCGTGTTTTCAAAATATCAACGGAAGTTGGCTCCCCGGCAACGGCGCCAAAAACTTGTTGCGCGCTAGGGTTCGAAGAAATAAACGCAACCGAACTAGCAACCCGATGAGGCAAGTATACCTATCGAATTGTAGCAAGGGGACACAAGTGTCGTATTAAGATCCGGGAACTGTTGGCTAAGCTTACTCACACGAACGCTATTATCTTATCGACGGAAAAATTAGGGTTTTAGAAAATCTAAGTGCAGGGGAGAAAGTAAAGCTATTCTAGAAAAAGAAACACTGCAATTAAGAGGGCTATTAAGTAAACAACTAAGCTAGAACGGAAACTACTGCAGTTAATAAAAGAGCACAATATATGAGATTACTACAAAAGGTAGAACAATATGAAATGGAAATGCACCCGATCGAGATTCACCTCGGCTAAAGACGATTAAGAAAGTGCGATAAAAATCTAAACTTAATAGGATAAGGGTCCTTGACCGTGGAGGTTCCTAAAGCTTGAACACGCTTCTCTCGAAGTCGTGCCCAACTGAGTTTAGGAAGGTCCGACCGACTCTCGTCTAAATCGGAGGCCTAAAACTCGCTTTACGCGGTGAACCCCACTATTGGATTTTACTCCAATCCGGGAGATTTGGACGTCTGCCTCTCTCGAGGGGTGCGTACAACTCCCTTTACTCTTGAATGCTCACTTCATTCTTTCGGCCTCTCGGCTAGCCCAGAATGAAAGCAAAGGCGGAGAGTATATATCGAAAATATACCTCCGACCCGTGATAAATCAAGGGTAATTCAAGGCCCTAACCTAAAAAGAAAAGATTAATTAAAACATCATAACATAATCGCTCTAACCTCGGATCATCAAGATCGAGTACAAGGAGGATTAGTTAATCATAATGGAGTGGAGGGAGGGGGGAGATGAGTAGAAAAACATAAGAAGAACACAAGCTAAAGGAAGAACAATTTTATTAATGAAAAGGGCAAGTTACACTAATGAAAATGAAATTACAAGTGCATGAAAATTAAACCCTATTCTAGCCCTACATTAAGCACTAAGCAAGAAGAAAATTACATTAAAAGCTAGCACAAACTAAGATTAAACTAGGGTTAACCAAAAAGTACAAAGAGAGGGGGAGAGAGAGAGAGAGAAAGCATGAAAAAAAGATCAAGAAACAAAGGGGCAGCACCTCCCCCACTCAACCAAAGCTTGCTGAAATGGGGGGGAGGGGGGCTCAATTTATAGATTTTTTCTCGGGTTGGTCACGCCCTCCGACACGCCCTAGGGGGGGCGTGTCAGGGGGCGTGACAGGTACGGATTTGACCTCGGGCTCTGGATTCTGGCGGGAGGGATGATTGCTTCGGTACGTCGGTGGTCACGCCCTAGGTCACGCCCGTGACAGGGGGGCGTGACAGGCATGTCATGTCCAAATCATTGGTCGGAAATCCGTCAGTCGCCGAAAAAAGGAGGGTGTCACGCCCATGTCACGGGCGTGACATGGGGCGTGACAGTACTATTTGCGTGCTGAGACGGAACGACATTTAATGCGGCGGCAGGCTTTGCGGCAGAGGGCGACACGCCCATGTCACGCCCGGTGACACGCCCAGGGAGGGCGTGACAGGGGGGCGTGACAGCGGTTTTGTCCGTTATCTGTCCCTTCCAGCAGGTGTCCTCGGGATCGGGTGACACGCCCAAGGTCACGCCCAAGGAGGGCGTGACAGGGGGGCGTGACAGGCCATTTTGGCGATTTTTCTGAAAACCTGCAAAAAGACAGGAAAAAGTTAGTGGCAATAAAATTTACATAAAAAGGATAAAAATAAACTAATAATAGACATAATTTGTACAATATAAAATATAAAATACGATAATAGTTTAGGCTACAAAACGTATTATCACGCCCCTCCTACATGGGCGTGTCATCTGGGGGTGTAACCCAACTATCGCGCTAGTCACTTCAACACTTTAATTTTCAGCCAGCCAAAGTCAACAAACATTATACGCCCCAGGTACACGCGCGACCCAGGCGTGTAAGGTAGGCGTGACCCAGCAAAAAAATTTCTATAAATTGAGTGTTGCGCTAAGGATTCAGGATCCAGAACTGGTGAGGAAAGGGAGCTGCTGTTACTTGATTTTCTTAGCATTTTCAGGACTTTATGCTTTTGTTTTTCTTTAGAGTATTTCAATTTAATGTTTTCATGCTTTAATGTTCTTATGATATTTTTTAGTGTACTTGTAATCTCATTGGAAACTCTATTTTTAATGTCTTTATTCCCTTTGTAACTGTTATTCAAGAAGAAATAAAATAGTTTGTTATTCCTTCTCCCTCTCTCTCGTTCTTGTTATGCATATTTTTAATATGATTTTCTTTCTCTACACCATGAGTAACTAAATCCTTATAGTACTCGATCTTGATGATCCGAGGATGAGTTTATCAGTTATGATGTTGCAGCTTTCTCCTTCTTTTTAGAGCTTAGGCCTTCGATTTACTCAACTTGTTTTGAATTGAACTATATTAGTTATATATAGTCTCCGTTTAGGTTTTACCTCTTAGTTAGCCGAGAGGCTTATAGTTTTAAGTGAACACTAAAGAGTAAAGAGAGTTGCATGCTCCCCTTGAGAGAGGATGACGTAAATCTCCCGGATTGGAGTGAAATCTAATAGCGAGGTTCACTACTTAAAGCGAGTTTTAGGTATTTTAATACGGACGAGTGCTCGGTCTTATTTTCCTAATCTTAGTTGGGTAGTCTTCGAGAGAAGCGTGTTCAATCTTTCGGAACCCCCACAGTCAAGACCTTTACCTTATTAAGTTTTAGTTTGTTATCATATCTTTGATTAACTTAAGACGAGGTGATTCATTACCGAGTACTATCCCTTAACCTTCGTTCAACCTATTTCTTTTTAATCATTAGTAGTAGTCTTTCTTAATAGTTGTAAGTAACTTCCTTTTAACAATTTAGTAATCAAACCCTAAATCCTTTGATAAGATAATAGCAATTCATGTGAGTATAATTACTCGACGGTTCCCGGATCTAAATACGACACTTGTATCTCCTTGCTACAATTCGATAGATATACTTGCCTTCATTAGATTTCTAGTTCGGAATTATTTTCGAAACGGATTTGTAGAAACAATATTTATGGCACCGTTGCTGGGGACAACTTTACGTTGATTTTGAAATCACGAATCTATTACTTTTATTACCACTTTTTCCCCTCCCTCCCCTTTATAAAATTTTATATTTTTTTAAAAAAAATTAAAGCTATTAATAGTGTAAGACCCCCTTTTTTTTTCAACCACCGGGGTCTTAGTCCAGAACTGCCGCTTTGCGGTGACACCGACTCACGGGAAGGTCGCCACTACAAAACGCCAATTCTGCCGGCCCTTTTCGATCGCAGAATAGTAGCATAATAAAGTAAGAGCAAGTCCACAATAATCACATGTATATAAATAAATCTCCACGATGGGAGAGTCCATAATAATAATAAAAATCAGAGTACAAAAAGGAGGGCTTGTGCCCAGTACATATAATCCTCACTACAAGTCACTCGCGGAAGCAAAACTAAAACTAAGCGTCATCGTAACTGTCACTGAACCGAGAGCATCCAAGATGGACTGGCCCAACTCCACCGACTCTGTACTCTGCTGGCACTGCATCTCTGGGTGCTTCTTCCTTTTCGACCTGTCGTCGCCGCCTCGCGATCTACGTCTGCGTCTACGTCTTCGGCCTCCTGGCTGCTGAGCTGGTGGGGTCCCACCCATCAAGGGGCATTTGACCGGTGTATGTCCCGGCTGGTGACAATGGTAACACGGTCATGGGGCCAACTCTGTCAGGAACTGCAATACTCGTGACCCTTCCATATGGTACACCTAGAATGTTGTGGTTCGAAAACTGTTAGTCATAAAGACTAAGCCCTATCATCCCCTACCCCTTACCCCATGGCTCCTAGGTACCGAGCGGAGAGGAAGAAAGGGAAGGACATGAAGGTGGAGATTAAATCAAATAAATAGGTGATAGCGGACCTATGCTAGCAATTCTATAGTAAACAAGATAAAAACAGAAAGTAGGAAACGTAAACTTAACTTATGCGTGGAAGCGCATAAGCCGAGGGATCTTTTGCAGGGCTCCCATCGTATAGAGTGTCCCATGCCACTTATACGTTGGGGTGTCGGTTGTCAAACAGCAAGGAATGGCAAGTAAGTGAAAGTACAAGTAATATAATCATTGATTTATAGGGATTACCCCTATAGACCAAGGGGTCGTTTTGCAAGGCCTATCGTATAAAACGTCCCATACCATTTTATACGTTAGGTGGCATGTTTATGCTATATCACACAATTATGCTATGAAATGCACAAGCAAGTGCAACACACCCACACGACTCTATGTGCATAGACCTTTAGTTCCCCCTATTCGGGCGGCTAGCTTCACCCCCAGGAACCTCCTGTAACACCCCTATCCGTCGCATAGCATATAGCAGTAGGTCCGGCCGGGGCCCGACGCCATATACTACGGACAGTCCGGAAGGTTACGAATATGGACAACCATTCCAACCAATTTAACAACAACGTCCTACACAACGCATTCTAACGGAAGCATTTTAAAGTTAAACAAAGAACCCATAAAGCATGAATGTCCACTAGTAATAAAATACCACAAAGGAATGACGAACATGAAAATACACAAAAGAGTTCACGGCCTTAAGGCCTTACAAAAGTGTTCGCTTAACAAGATAGCGTCTTTCATACATCGGCGCGCAGGCCGGCCATACATGAATATGAAAAAGCTAATAACTAAGCCTTCGAGGGCTGGCACTGCAACTTGGGCTTTAGCCCGCTATTTGCCGCTTGGCTCCGCAGCAGCACCTGTAGAAAGCAATCCACCCAAGAGGTGGCAATACAAAAGGGCAACGGTCAGCAAAGCTGACCAAATTATAACGACCCCGTCCCGTTTCTCGGGACGGCGGTGCTCCTTCCCTGCATATAAAACTACCATAGCAATTCTATAAAGTATTCTAGTCGCCACAAGTGTCGGCACGCACGGCCGCACACTCCGTGCTCTCAGGGCACTAACTGGTGAACCCGGTCCGGACCCAGTCCGACACCGCGATTCCACCACCATCCCTCGGATGGCTACTCTCGTGAGCATCTAGCCCTTTCAGCCGAAGCCTAGGCCCGTTTCCAGCCTCCCGGGAAGTCCCATGTACTTTAGGTCGCTTCTACCGAGACCACTTGGAATGGGTAGAGTTCCACCCGCCCGTTGCTCACTTCACCACGACCATTTAGCCATCGGTGCGGGCCAAGTTTCTCCTCATTCCCACAATCGATCAAAACACGCACATAACCCCGTTATGTACCGATTTGCCCTCCAAGGCAACATCGTGGCGGCAATGCGATTCCGCCCAAGCTTTCCGGGTGCGCCTCGAGGTTAACCCCTAAGGATCCCTGTATGCAATCTACCGCGTAGAAATTTCGGAAAACTAAAATCATCGGCGCAGAGTCTTCTCCGGCCATGCAATGCAAACATCACCGATCCGGGTTAAACCCGAATAGGCTTCACACACAATGCCTACGCCCGTACTCCGATTCTGGGCTCTAACAACGGGGACTTTACATATCTACCCGAAGGGATTCCGCGCCTCAATGCTCACTCGCGAGAGGGGGATTTCCCCATGCATAGAAAGAAGGGTGACTACATATGCCCTATGAAGAGGATCGTTACCCTCGTAGATTTCCGCGTGCCCGCCATGAAGATGTAGACGGATGGAAAGCTTCGCCTCACCCTTGCCTTCGAGGATCCGGACTCGGATCGCGAGTCGGTGCTCCGGTGCTCCGCCAACGGCCAGAACTTTGCTCCTCCTTCTCTTGGCTCTCACCTCTCTCTAAGAGTTTAGAAATAGAAAGGTAGGGTTGAAATGAGGGAATTCAGCCCCAAACTCAACCCTAATACCCCCTTGGTTAACCCACAGCCGTTAGATCCAACATAAAAGATCCGGACGGCCCAGATTCAACCCAAAATATCAGTTACGCCGATCGACACGGGTCCTGACACGGCCGTGTGCCACGGGCCGTGTTACCTGGAGCTTCAGGGTCGATCGTCGGGCTTCATGAACACGGCTTCGAACACGGCCGTGTTCGAGGCCGTGTGCCCCACACACGGCTTGAGACATGGCCGTGTGTCTCAGGCCGTGTCCTTCTCTGACTCGAGACTGCACAAAACCACAATAGACCACTGAACACGGGTAGGCACACGGCCGTGTGCCTGGCCGTGTGCCCCTGTTCAGACCTCCAAAAGTGCTGCTTGATCGCCCCGCGATCATCTCCGAGGTTGGGGTCTTACAACTCCCTCCCCCTTAAGAGAATTTCATCCCGAAATTAAGAACAGAGACTACACAAAAAAAAAATAAACATAACGAGTACCTGAGGGGAACAACTCGGGGTACTCCTCGCGCATTGTCTGCTCTCGCTCCCAAGAGAGCTCCTCGCGTCCGCAGTTATCCCAACGCACCTTCACCATTCTGATTTCCTTGTTCCGAAGCCGCTTGACTTCGAAATCCTCAATAGATATGGGCTTGACTTTCGTTGTCAAGCCTTCCTCAACCAGTACTTGGTCGGCCGCTAACACCTGCGAAGGCTCTTGCACTGCCTTCCGCAAAACCGAGATGTGGAATACATCATGCAAAGCACTTAACTCTGCTGATAACCTCAACCTATAAGCTGCTTCTCCGATCCGCTCCAGAATCTCAAATGGCCCAAGGTATCTCGGACTCAACTTTTTCAAGCGTCGAATCCGTGAGACACCCTTGAATGGCTTGATCTTCAAGTACACCCAATCGCCAACACTGAATTCCACGTTCCTATGCTTGGCATTATAATACTTGGCTTGCCTATACTGGGCAATCCGCAACCGCTCCCGTATAGTATGCACTAAAGAAGTGGCATCTTCAATGTCTTGACGCTGATAAAGCTTGGACTCACCCGTTTCTAACCACGACAACGGCGTGCGACATTTTCTTCCGTAAAGAGCTTCGAACGGCGCCATCTGAATGCTTGCTTGATAACTATTGTTATAAGCAAATTCGACCAAGTATAGGTGGTCCTCCCACCTCTTTCCGAAGTCCAACGTACACATGCGGAGCATGTCTTCCAAGGTTCTGTTGACTCTCTCGGTCTGGCCATCCGTCTGCGGATGAAACGCCGTGCTAAACTTCAGTTTGGAGCCCAACATTTGATGCACTAGCCTCCAGTCATTGGACGTGAAACGCCCATCGCGATCACTCACAATACTGCGGGGCACCCCGTGCAAGCGCACAATGCTATCCACATAGAGCTTTGCCAACTTCTCTACTGGATAATCCTTCATCATTGGTAAGAAATGCGACACTTTCTTTAATCTGTCAACGATCACCCAAATGGCGTCGTTTCCCTTCTGCGATCTTGGCAATCCATGCACAAAATCCATGGATATGTCATCGAATTTCCACTCCGGTATAGGCAAGGACTTCAGAAATCCGCCCGGCTTTTGGCACTCCGCCTTCACCAAGGCGCACGCTTGACATTTGGCCACATACAACGCCACATCTTTCTTAAGTCCCGGCCACCAAAACATCTTTTTAAGATCACGATACATCTTCGTGCTCCCTGGGTGGATTGAGTACTTGGTATGATGAGCCTCGTACATCAACTCCGCCCGGAGGTTGCCCCCACTTGGGACGCACAAACGATGATCCTTCCTTAATAACCCATCTTCTACCGAGAACTGGGAATTTGACCCATCCAGAGCGGCCTCCAAAAGCTCCTTCATGGAGTCATCCAACTCCAATGCCTGCCGAACCCGGTCAGCCAGGTCATACTGCACCTCTGTCCAGTTTAACATTGCCTTGGCGCTCGACTGCTTGTCAACGCAACAGATCTCAAGCTTCTCCAACTCCCGTATTAGCCGCTCATCATGCACCGACAACCAGTTGGCTTGGGTGGGAGCCCTGCAGCTCAGCGCATCCGCAACTGCGTTGCCCTTCCCGGGTACATAATGTATCTTGAAAGTGTAGTCCCCCAGGAACTCCATCCACCTCCTCTGCCTCATATTGAGATCCTTTTGATCCAACAAGTATTTTAGGCTCTTGTGATCGGTGTATATGTCGACCCTTACTCCGTATAGGTAGTGCCTCCACAACTTGAGTGCAAATATCACGGCCGCCAACTCCAAGTCGTGCACCGGATAATTTCTTTCATGTACCTTTAGCTGACGCGATCCATACGCTATCACGCTACCATGCTGCAACAACACGCAGCCCAAACCACTACCCGAAGCGTCGCTATACACCTCAAAGCCCTCGGTTCCACTCGGCGAACTGAGCACTGGCGCCGTGGTCAACCGTCTCTTCAGCTCCTCGAAAGCCTGCATGCACTCCTGCGTCCACAAAAATCTCTGATCCTTCCTGGTCAACTTTGTGAGAGGTAACGCTATCCGCGAGAAGTTCTCTACGAAGCGCCTGTAATAGCCGGAAGCCCAAGGAAACTACGGACTTCCGCTACCGAAGACAACACAGGCCACTCCCGTATCGCAACTATCTTTGCCGGATCCACCGCTATACCTTCTCCACTAACAATATGACCAAGGAATGCTACTGAGGGTAGCCAGAACTCGCACTTGGAAAACTTCGCATAAAGCTCATTCCTCCTCAGGGTCTCCAACACCAGGTGCAAGTGCTTAAAGTGATCTTCCTCACACTGCGAGTACACTAGAATGTCATCGATGAAGACAATCACAAAGCGATCCAGGTAATCTCTGAACGTCCGGTTCATCAGATCCATAAATACCGATGGCGCATTCGTCAGTCCAAACGGCATGACCGTGAACTCGAAATGCCCGTACCTCGTACTGAACGCCGTCTTTGGGATATCACATTCCCTGATCCTCAGCTGATAGTACCCCGACTTGAAGTCCAACTTGGAGTATACAGACGATCCGACTAACTGATCAAAGAGATCATCAATCCTTGGGATCGGGTACTTGTTCTTCTCCGTCAACTTGTTCAATTCTCTGTAGTCGATGCACAGCCGCATACTACCGTCCTTCTTTTTAACGAAGAGGACCGGTGCGCTCCAAGGCGACGAACTTGGACGCACATAACCTTGCTCCATCAGCTCCTCCAGCTGAACCTTCAACTCCGCCATCTCCTTTGGCGCCAACCTATAAGGAGCACGTGACACGGGTTTGGCACCCGGCACGAGCTCGATCGTAAAATCAATCTCTCGCTGCGGTGGGGCTCCAGGAAGGCTATCTGGGAACACATCTGGGTACTCGAATACCACGGGGATCTCATCCAAAGTGGACTTCGGCTTTGCGGCCTCCACTAATGCAAAGAACAGCTCTGCACCAGCACGAACCGCCTTCACCACCTGAAGAGCAGACATCAGTGTCTTGCTCAACCCCTTAAGCCCCTCGAAAGTAGTCTCCCGCCCTACACCCAGCTTGACCTCCTTACGGTCGCAATCGATCCAAGCCTCCTGCTCTGACAGCCAATCCATTCCAAAGATAACATCGAACTCTACTAACGGCAATAATGACGCTAGCAAGTCGAACTCTTGGCTCCCTATGTGAACCTTCACGACGCACACTCTGTCCGCACGCATCGAGCACCCATTCGGTAGCAACACATCTAACTTGTCCTTCGCCATCGAAGAAGGGACTCTGATGCGCGATATAAACTGTTCGGACAAGAAAGAATGCGAAGCACCAGTGTCGAACAGTGCCCGTGCCGGACTATCGCTAATCACCACAAAGCCTAAGCAAAAGACATTAGCTTAACAAGCAATAGGTAATAGTATTCTCAAGTCAACTTGCATAAATTAACTCATACCTGTCACCACATCCGCTTGCTTGATGGCCTCCTGCTGGCCCAAGCTGTAGACTCTAGGCTGAGTCGGAGCATAGTGGGACGCAGTCGACTCCACCGCTTTGCCCTTTTCCTCGTAGGTAGCTCCTTGTTTCCTTTCGGACTTTGAGCGTCCACTCCAGCAGTCACGGGCAAAGTGCCCCGGCTTTCCACACGTGAAACAAGCGCCCGGGGTTCGATTGGTAGTTGCCCCCGAGGCACCTGCAGAAGGAGCTGGACCCGACGTGTAACGCCCCCGAATTTTCGACGATTTATTTAAATCCTTGTTCGACGTTACGTTGACGTTTTCCGTCTCGAGCCGTTGTTAGAGTACCTCGTTAGGTGTTCTTAGAGGTTTAGCCTGTTTGCGGGTTTCCCCAGCTAGCCGGTGTCTGTTTTGGAGACCCGGTTGAGCCTTTCAGGGAATCCTCGTGTTTTGGCTTCGGGCGAGATTAGCTCGAGTTTTTGATCGTCAGAAGTCGTTTTCGACTTCGCCGTTGTTTCGTAGCCCGTGTATTTAGCTACAGTGCGAGTTTGGTCGAAATCCGAGAACGTTAATTTCCGCGTCGTTTCTACGGTCGCTAGTTAGCGAGTCGTCACTTTAGGTGAGCGTATATGTATATTTGCGCGTTTGTAGCATAGGGGCGATTCGGGTGTGCCGATGCCTAATCGTACGTGCACGTGCGTGCAAGGTTTTATAATTATGTACGTGCGTGTGCGTGGGCGTGCGTGAGAGATTGAAGTTCGTATGAGATGGTGATTACTCTTATACGAGGGTGTATACTATTAGGCGTATAGTTATGTATCAGTGTATGTAAGTGTTAGTATATATATATATATACGTAATAATATGTGTATAGGAAATGTAGTTCATTATTAGTATAATAATTTGATTTAGTTAGTATATATATGTATTAATTTGGATAGTATGGTTATTAGATCCAATGTAATTAATGAGTAGTTATGTAGGATTTAATATCATGGGCTAGTTAAGTTAGAGTTAATTCATTAGGTTATAGAGTTTATAATTTATAAAGTTTATAATGTATAAAGTTTGTAATTAGATTTACATTATATACGTTAGCATAAGTTAGTGAGTTAGTATTAGTTATATATTATTTAACTTAAAGCTTTAGATTAGGTATTTAACCTCATTCCCTCCCAGCCCGTGTAAAAAAAAAACGCCTGTGCAACTCCCGAAGCCAAGCGGAAGTGAGGAGGCGAACCCTAGCCGGCCTTTCCGCCGCCCGCCGCCGGCAGCCCCGGCCCCCTCCTTCCGATCCGAGCCCGGATCCGCGTTCCCCTCGCCGAGGCCTGCGACCCTAGGTAATCTATTTGATGTTTCACCGTTGATTTTTTTATGGCTCGATTCCGATTTCATTTTGGGATTTTTGGAATTTCTTGTTCTCCTTTTCACGTTTAGATGCAATCTTAGGTGGCTTTGGTGTTTGTTGGAGCTTTTCGTGCTCTTGGGCGTCCGCCATAGCGCCGTTGTGCCGGCGAATTTTTTCGGTGATACGTGCGAGGCAAGTGTTTCTCCCTTTTTTTGCCGTTTGGCCTCTTGTGCTCTCAATTCCTTTGTAATTACTTTTATTTCATGCTTATCCGTCATGATATCGAAACCCCTAATCCTAATCCCCGACCGGTAACCGCGTTAATAATTAGATTTTGTGACCCTCCCGCTAGTGGATTCCCGTTTTAGGACGGCGTCGCGGTAGGTGATTAGCGTAGGTTTGGATTAGCGTAGAGTTGAGTTTATGTTAGGCCTAGGTGTAGGTCTAGGGTTTGGGATTTTTCCTAGTTTGCCTATTTGAGGTGTTAGGTGTAATTGTGCACGCACGGCCTATGGCCGTGCGTCTTTTAAGTCGTGCGACCCGATGTCGGTGCTCGTACGATAGGCTTAGGATCGAGTGAGTGTACTCACTCGCAGCGGCGTTGCGTAACCGCAATGATGAGTCCCTTAGCGTTGATTTCTCCCCGAGTGTTTGCTCGTGAATCGAAAGTCCCTTGTCGGCTGTTACCTTTCGAAGGCCGAATCGTGGGTTGTGGTCAGTAGTGGTGGTGGATGGCTCTTTTATGGGTTGTGTGGTGTGAGGTAGCCTTGACCGCACTCTTTACCTTGACCCGAGTAGTTTTCTGGGCAAGTGAGTGATGGGTCTTTTGTGCCTTCACGTGTCAACCCTTGAGCAATTTGTTGACTTGGAATTAGTGGTTGGGCGATTTGGAACGTTTTCAACCTGATTCCAAGTTTCTTGTTTTTGCTACTGCCGCCTCTCACAATTTAGGATGTTAGGCGTTTCTTCCGTAGGTGTTGCAGCATTTTTTTGGCATCATGGCCATGTTGACTCTGCAGGTTTTTAGGCAGAGTAGTTGCTGTTTACCCGCACTTGGTGCAGGTTTGCTTTTCGCCCTTCCTTGGGCATTGTTGTTTTTACTCTAGTTTGTACTCTCTTTACTTTACCTTACCTGCTTTTACCTTACTCCTTTTTAGCACTTGCATTCCTTTTTCCTTGCTCTGAGGTGTTCTATTTTCTTCTGAACGCCTCAGGTTCTGGGCAGTAGCCAGTAGGTGGCTGTTGCTGTGGTGCTGTTGGAGGTCCTTCTGTTGCCTGTTGAGACTCTCTTGAGTCATTGTGAGGTAGTTTTACTGCACTTTCTACAGACATACATACTTGCCAGTGGGTTCGTGTCAGCTGTTGGCGCCCCTGGTAGTTTTACCTTTTGCACTAGATATGTTTACTTTTACTGCTACCCTGTCTTTGGGGACCTAGTTTACTTGCTCTGGGAAGATTTTATGCTAGGTTGCTAGTTACTTTAAAAAGCTAAAAACAAAACTATACTATGTATATAAACATGATCGGCATGATTTCCAAAAGAGAACACGCAACGTACTTTCTTAATTACGTATATCAAATGATTTTTCTATATATGTATAAATTAAAGTTAGAGTGTTGGTTTAGCGTAAGTGTCCCTTGGGATCACTTATGCGCTCACTTAGGGTGTCAACATAAATGATGTATTTTCCGCTACGTACATAAAAAATCAGTTTTCAAACCGTGGACTCTTTGGTCCACTGAGCCGAGGGATACGGCCAATAAATTAATCAAGTTTTTTTATAATCAATTAAGTCATGATTTGAAAGGATTTGGAGTGTTGCCTGAACGTCGGCAGTTATCCCCTGCTCGACGTGGCATCACAGCTCGTAGTTTTCTCTTGCTCTGATTTATTAAATAGTGAGAAAAATGCGGGTTGTGACAGTTGGTATCAGAGGGAGGTTGCTTGACAATTGGTCGGGCAACCTTCCTTTGTTTGTGTTAGATGTTTAGAGTCATATCATACACACACCGACATGTCATCGGCACGTTTTGGCTGAAGCACGAACACTGCACTACACGCATAAGCATAACATGAAGTATACGGGGCATATTATGTATTTTACGATACATAATATGTGGTTGTATATGGATCCACCATAGGGGCAACATGCGAGGGTTATGTATTATGGGGTGCATAACCTCACCGCATGGATGCGACTAGCACGTTTTCTTTTTTAGTTGCATGAGAATGTTATGTATTATGGGATGCATAACATTTTCATGTGTACTCCGCCATGGCATGCACTAGGGCCTTTTTAGAATGCATAGCATAACCATGCATAGCATAACATCGCATAAGCACAACGCGCCAAGCTAAAGACGTGCAGGATGACATGTGTACACACATAATTTTTGAGTCAAAAATAATATAATTCATGCATTCCCGATCTAGGCACAAGAGTTAGTGTGATGGTGGTGAACCATCTTAGGCTAAGCATATCATTCCTTAATAAAATCTCAGAGCAAGTATAGCAGTAGAAGATCATATTTATGTATGTATTGTCTGTACTCTTTTTGTCTAATCCTAGGAGTTTAGCTAAGTTCTAATTGTTTGATCTGTTTTAATTTTCTTTTTATATAGCATGCCGCCGAAGCGTAGAGTGACGAGGTCGACTCCCCAGTCTGAGGGTGAGTCCTCCGGTGCTCAAAGTGATGCGTTGGTGGAAAGCCTGAGGCAGAGTAACGAGGCCTTATCAAGGCAGGTGGTGGAGTTGCAGGCCCAGATGCAGTCCTTTTTATCCGGAGCGGCGGGTCAGACTCCGGGAGTTCAGGACCCCGCCGTGGGTACAGCTGTTCTAGCCCCTCCTGCCCCTCCTGCTCCTCTCGTGCCTCCAGTGGTGGTGCCCCCCGGGATGGCTTTCATCTCCCAGTTTCAGCGGCTGCGACCTCCTACCTACGATGGTAAGGCGGACTATATGGTACTGGATGACTGGATGATCACCATGGAGGAGATGTTTCATTACTCCGGGGTGACTGAGGACCAGAAGGTGATGTTAGCCGCCTATCAGCTGAAGGGGCTAGCGAAGAGCTGGTGGATGCGAGAGAAGGAAGGCATGGTGGGAGGATGTACTTGGGCATCCTTCAAAGAGATCCTGATGAGGAAGTTTCTACCGTCAGTAGAGCGAGACAGGCTGATGAATGACTTTATTCATCTGAAGCAGAGGCAGCTCTCCGTCAGCGATTACGAGATTGAGTTTAGCAAACTCAGTCGCTTTGGTCCTAGCTTGGTGAGCTCCGAGGAGGACATGGTGAAGCGGTTTCTTGGTGGCCTGAGGTGCGACGTTCAGCAGCTAGCGGTCGCCCACGGAGCGGTGACTTATGCAGGGGCAGTTGAGGCCGCTTTGAAGGTAGAGGCTATCGAGAACGCGAAGCAGCGTGGACAGCAGGCGAGAAACGAGAAGAGGAGGTCAGTTGAGGAAAAGGGTCCCCAGGTTCTTGGTGCTGCTTCTGAGAAGAAGAGCAAGGTAGTGTGCAGTTTCTGTGGCCATCCGGGTCACCCAGCTGAGAGGTACTTCAAGAGGGCAAGGGTCCAGAAGAAGGAGCATGTGCATGCTATCCAGGGTGCTCCTAGGAGGGATGTTCCTTGTCCTGTCTGCAAGCGACCCGGTCACGATGCTGCTCAGTGCTGGTCCAAGGATCGTGTTTGCTACCAGTGTGGCCAGAAGGGCCATATTAAGTCGAGGTGCCCTCAGGTTCAGTCCGCTCTTCATGCTGTTCCGCTTCAGGCTTTACCTCCGCCTCAGCCGGTGGACAAGGGTAAAGGGAAGCTGAATGTGGTATCTTCAGCGGAGGCTGAGACTTCGACGCAGGTCATTTCAGGTAAACCCCCCTCGCTTGACTTTCTCTTTTGTAGCAGTTTTAGTGTTGCTATTGTTTTGTTAATTGCTTGTGCGTTTAATATTTTGTTTGTGTATAGGGAAATTTAAGGTAAGGAACCGCTGGGCCCGCGTTCTGTTTGACTCAGGTGCTACCCACTCCTTTGTGGCTAGGGCCTTTGTCGAGCGGTGCCAGTGGGTTCTTGATCGTGTTGGTGGTGCCTTTAGCATCAAGTTCCCCTCGGGTGAATCCGTGATATCAGATCAGGGCATTCTGGACTGCCCTATTTTGTTGGGGGATTATCTGGCCAAGGCTGATCTGAAAGTGTTGGACTTAGAGGATTTCGACGTCATCCTGGGTATGGACTGGTTGTCCCGATATGATGCAGTGATTCAGTGCAGGGGAAAGCGCTTGGATTTCAGAAAGGACAGCGGTCAGCCCGGGAGTGTTTTCGGTGATTCGCGTCGGGACTCTCCGGCGATTGTTGCGGTATGTGCTCAGAGGGTTTTTCCTGCTGGTTGTTTTGCTTGTTTAGTCTCAGTGTTGGGGACTGTTAGCAGTGTGCCGCTGTTGGATGAGATTCCGGTTGCGCGAGAGTTTCCTGACGTGTTTCCTAGCGATCTTCCCGGTCTTCCTCCAGACAGGGATGTGGAGTTCGTGATTGATTTGGAGCCTGGTACGCGTCCGATTGCCAAGGCGCCGTATCGGATGGCCCCGCGAGAGCTGGAGGAGCTTCGTACTCAGCTTGATGAGTTATTGGAGAAGGGCTTCATAAGGCAAAGCTCGTCGCCCTGGGGTGCTCCGGTTCTCTTTGTGAAGAAGAAGGATGGTTCGATGCGCCTTTGTATCGACTATAGAGAGTTGAACAAAGTCACCATCAAGAACAGGTATCCACTGCCCAGAATCGACGACTTATTCGATCAGTTGCGTGGGAGTGCAGTATTCTCCAAGATAGACCTCCGTTCGGGTTACCATCAGCTTAGGATCCGAGAGTCGGATGTTCCACGGACGGCTTTCCGATCGAGGCATGGTCATTTCGAGTTCCTGGTCATGTCTTTTGGGCTGACCAATGCGCCTTCAGCATTTATGGACATGATGAACCGGGTGTTCAAGGACTTTCTGGACAAGTTTGTCGTTGTGTTCATTGACGACGTTCTGATTTATTCTCGGAATGCGGCGGAGCATGATCAGCATTTGCGGTTGGTGTTATCCGCCTTGAGGGATCATCAGTTGTATGCCAAGCTGAGCAAATGCGAGTTCTGGTTGCCTCAGGTTTCCTTCCTGGGTCATGTGGTGAACAAAGATGGTATTTCAGTGGACCCGGAGAAGATCTCGGCAGTGATGGATTGGCATAGGCCGAGCACACCCAAGGAGATCAGGAGTTTCTTGGGGTTGGCCGGCTATTATAGAAGATTCGTCGAGGGCTTTTCTACCTTGGCAGCGCCCTTGACAAAGCTGACGCAGAAGCATGCGGCGTTCGTTTGGAGTGATAAGTGCGAGGAGGCCTTTCTGGAGCTGAAGAGCCGGTTATGTTCTGCCCCTGTGTTGACCTTACCGGCGGAGGGACAGGACTATGACGTTTATGTGGATGCCTCGCACGTTGGACTCGGTGGCGTGTTGATGCAGGAGGGGAAGGTGATCGCATACGGGTCTCGTCAGTTGAAGATTCATGAGCGAAACTATCCTACGCACGACCTCGAGTTCGCAGCGGTGATTTTCGCCTTGAAGCTGTGGAGACACTTACTTTATGGGGCCCAGTGCAGGATCTTTACCGATCATAAGAGCCTGAAGTACGTGTTCACACAGAAGGAGCTGAACTTGCGCCAGCGGCGGTGGCTTGAGTATGTTGCTGATTATGATGTTGAGATTCAGTACCATCCGGGCAAGGCCAATGTGGTGGCCGACGCCTTGAGCCGGAAGACGGGGAAAGTCTTCAATCTCACCGCGGATCGGTTAGTGGAGGAGTTTCTATTGATGGATATCACCGCAGGACGCTGTGAGTTGCAGAGCAGTTTGGTAGTGGCAGAGCCATCATGGATTTCTCTCACCAGATTGCACCAGAGAGAGGATCCGGATTTGTTGCACTTGTACCTCAGAGCTGAGAGGGGAGAGTTGCCAGATTTCTCCATCGATGAGGCGGGTACTCTGAAGTACCGCGGCAGGTTTTGCATCCCCGCAGTTGGAGACATCAGAGTTATGGTATGCAAAGAGGCTCACGGATCCAGTGTTTCCTACCACCCGGGATCCACGAAGATGTACCATGATCTGAAGCAGATCGCCTGGTGGTATGGGATGAAGGGTGATATAGCTCGTTTTGTCTCGGAGTGCTACACTTGCAGGCGGGTGAAGGCTGACCATGGGAGGCCTGGTGGCAGGCTGGCACCTTTGGAGATCCCGACTTGGAAGTGGGAAAGCATCTCGATGGATTTCATTACAGGCTTACCGAGATCTCCGAGGGGGTTTGATTCTGTTTGGGTGATCGTGGACCGATTGACGAAGTGTGCGCACTTCGTACCTTATAAGATCGATTACTCGATGAAGAAGATTGCTGAGTTGTATTTGGATGAGGTCGTCAGATTGCACGGTGTTCCAGTTAGCATCGTTTCAGATCGAGACTCTCGGTTTACATCACGTTTCTGGAGGAGTTTGCAGGAGGGTTTGGGCACTGATTTGAGGTATTCCACAGCTTACCATCCGCAGACCAACGGGCAGACCGAGCGTGTGAATCAGATTGTGGAGGATATGATCCGGTGCTTTATTCTTGATCATGGAGGTGCGTGGGACGAGCGTTTACGGCTCATGGAATTTGCCTACAACAACAGCTACCAAGAGAGTCTACAGATGGCTCCCTTCGAGGCGTTGTATGGGAGGCGCTGCAGAACCCCTTTGTTTTGGGCCGAGGCCGGTGAGAGGCCTTTGTTGGGTCCTGATGCACTCGAAGAAATGGAGGTCTCCGTGACGCTCATACGGGAGAAGCTTCGGGTGGCTCAGGAGAGATATGAGAAGAACGCCAATCGGCGTAGGTCCGATTTGGAGTTTTCAGTGGATGATTTGGTCTTCTTGAAGGTGTCTCCGATGGTAGGAGTGAAGAGGTTTGGCAAGAATCGGAAGTTGGATCCGAGATTTGTGGGCCCGTTCAGGATTTTGGAGCGTATTGGTGTGGCTGCTTATAGGCTGGATCTGCCAGCTAGCTTCCCGGGGGTTCATAATGTCTTTCATGTGAGCCAGTTGCGGAAGTGCGTGCAGAGCAGTGGGCAAGTCTTGGACGCTGTGCCCCAGTTGGAGCCCAATCTCTCGTACGTCGAGGTGCCGGTCCGCATTTTGGAAGCTCAAGCTCGAGTGTTGCGGACGAAGTCTATTCCGATGGTGAAGGTTCTTTGGAAGAATCAGGATTTGGAGAGCGCAACTTGGGAGCTAGAGTCGGCTATGAGGGAGGCTCACCCTCATTTGTTCCCCTGATTGTCTGGTACGTTCTCTTTCTAGTAGTTGGTTTCTTTCCTTCTGTTGTAGAAGTAGTGTTCGCAAAGTTTCGGGTCGAAACTTTTTGTTAGGGGGAGTGACTGTAACGCCCCCGAATTTTCGACGATTTATTTAAATCCTTGTTCGGCGTTACGTTGACGTTTTCCGTCTCGAGCCGTTGTTAGAGTACCTCGTTAGGTGTTCTTAGAGGTTTAGCCTGTTTGCGGGTTTCCCCAGCTAGCCGGTGTCTGTTTTGGAGACCCGGTTGAGCCTTTCAGGGAATCCTCGTGTTTTGGCTTCGGGCGAGATTAGCTCGAGTTTTTGATCGTCGGAAGTCGTTTTCGACTTCGCCGTTGTTTCGTAGCCCGTGTATTTAGCTACAGTGCGAGTTTGGTCGAAATCCGAGAACGTTAATTTCCGCGTCGTTTCTACGGTTGCTAGTTAGCGAGTCGTCACTTTAGGTGAGCGTATATGTATATTTGCGCGTTTGTAGCATAGGGGCGATTCGGGTGTGCCGATGCCTAATCGTACGTGCACGTGCGTGCAAGGTTTTATAATTATGTACGTGCGTGTGCGTGGGCGTGCGTGAGAGATTGAAGTTCGTATGAGATGGTGATTACTCTTATACGAGGGTGTATACTATTAGGCGTATAGTTATGTATCAGTGTATGTAAGTGTTAGTATATATATATATATACGTAATAATATGTGTATAAGAAATGTAGTTCATTATTAGTATAATAATTTGATTTAGTTAGTATATATATGTATTAATTTGGATAGTATGGTTATTAGATCCAATGTAATTAATGAGTAGTTATGTAGGATTTAATATCATGGGCTAGTTAAGTTAGAGTTAATTCATTAGGTTATAGAGTTTATAATTTATAAAGTTTATAATGTATAAAGTTTGTAATTAGATTTACATTATATACGTTAGCATAAGTTAGTGAGTTAGTATTAGTTATATATTATTTAACTTAAAGCTTTAGATTAGGTATTTAACCTCATTCCCTCCCAGCCCGTGTAAAAAAAAAACGCCTGTGCAACTCCCGAAGCCAAGCGGAAGTGAGGAGGCGAACCCTAGCCGGCCTTTCCGCCGCCCGCCGCCGGCAGCCCCGGCCCCCTCCTTCCGATCCGAGCCCGGATCCGCGTTCCCCTCGCCGAGGCCTGCGACCCTAGGTAATCTATTTGATGTTTCACCGTTGATTTTTTCATGGCTCGATTCCGATTTCATTTTGGGATTTTTGGAATTTCTTGTTCTCCTTTTCACGTTTAGATGCAATCTTAGGTGGCTTTGGTGTTTGTTGGAGCTTTTCGTGCTCTTGGGCGTCCGCCATAGCGCCGTTGTGCCGGCGAATTTTTTCGGTGATACGTGCGAGGCAAGTGTTTCTCCCTTTTTTTGCCGTTTGGCCTCTTGTGCTCTCAATTCCTTTGTAATTACTTTTATTTCATGCTTATCCGTCATGATATCGAAACCCCTAATCCTAATCCCCGACCGGTAACCGCGTTAATAATTAGATTTTGTGACCCTCCCGCTAGTGGATTCCCGTTTTAGGACGGCGTCGCGGTAGGTGATTAGCGTAGGTTTGGATTAGCGTAGAGTTGAGTTTATGTTAGGCCTAGGTGTAGGTCTAGGGTTTGGGATTTTTCCTAGTTTGCCTATTTGAGGTGTTAGGTGTAATTGTGCACGCACGGCCTATGGCCGTGCGTCTTTTAAGTCGTGCGACCCGATGTCGGTGCTCGTACGCTAGGCTTAGGATCGAGTGAGTGTACTCACTCGCAGCGGCGTTGCGTAACCGCAATGATGAGTCCCTTAGCGTTGATTTCTCCCCGAGTGTTTGCTCGTGAATCGAAAGTCCTTTGTCGGCTGTTACCTTTCGAAGGCCGAATCGTGGGTTGTGGTCAGTAGTGGTGGTGGATGGCTCTTTTATGGGTTGTGTGGTGTGAGGTAGCCTTGACCGCACTCTTTACCTTGACCCGAGTAGTTTTCTGGGCAAGTGAGTGATGGGTCTTTTGTGCCTTCACGTGTCAACCCTTGAGCAATTTGTTGACTTGGAATTAGTGGTTGGGCGATTTGGAACGTTTTCAACCTGATTCCAAGTTTCTTGTTTTTGCTACTGCCGCCTCTCACAATTTAGGATGTTAGGCGTTTCTTCCGTAGGTGTTGCAGCATTTTTTTGGCATCATGGCCATGTTGACTCTGCAGGTTTTTAGGCAGAGTAGTTGCTGTTTACCCGCACTTGGTGCAGGTTTGCTTTTCGCCCTTCCTTGGGCATTGTTGTTTTTACTCTAGTTTGTACTCTCTTTACTTTACCTTACCTGCTTTTACCTTACTCCTTTTTAGCACTTGCATTCCTTTTTCCTTGCTCTGAGGTGTTCTATTTTCTTCTGAACGCCTCAGGTTCTGGGCAGTAGCCAGTAGGTGGCTGTTGCTGTGGTGCTGTTGGAGGTCCTTCTGTTGCCTGTTGAGACTCTCTTGAGTCATTGTGAGGTAGTTTTACTGCACTTTCTACAGACATACATACTTGCCAGTGGGTTCGTGTCAGCTGTTGGCGCCCCTGGTAGTTTTACCTTTTGCACTAGATATGTTTACTTTTACTGCTACCCTGTCTTTGGGGACCTAGTTTACTTGCTCTGGGAAGATTTTATGCTAGGTTGCTAGTTACTTTAAAAAGCTAAAAACAAAACTATACTATGTATATAAACATGATCGGCATGATTTCCAAAAGAGAACACGCAACGTACTTTCTTAATTACGTATATCAAATGATTTTTCTATATATGTATAAATTAAAGTTAGAGTGTTGGTTTAGCGTAAGTGTCCCTTGGGATCACTTATGCGCTCACTTAGGGTGTCAACATAAATGATGTATTTTCCGCTACGTACATAAAAAATCAGTTTTCAAACCGTGGACTCTTTGGTCCACTGAGCCGAGGGATACGGCCAATAAATTAATCAAGTTTTTTTATAATCAATTAAGTCATGATTTGAAAGGATTTGGAGTGTTGCCTGAACGTCGGCAGTTATCCCCTGCTCGACGTGGCATCACAGCTCGTAGTTTTCTCTTGCTCTGATTTATTAAATAGTGAGAAAAATGCGGGTTGTGACACGACGTCCTAGACTTCTTGGAGAATCTGCGGTAGCCCGACTTCGACGTAGTCGGCTCCTTGAACTCTGATCTCTTGCCACCAGATTCCCTCTCCTTCTTCGCTTGCACGTTTCTCATATCCTTCTCCAAGGACCGGGCCGAACTGACCAGGGTCATGAAACCCTGCGCCTTGGGCCCCGACAGTAGCAACCTCAAATCATCCCTTAGCCCTTCATAAAAGCGGCTCGTCTTGCGCTCCTCGTCTGCGAAGGTAGCGCCGGCATATCTCCCCAACCGAGTAAACTCGTGGAGGTATTCATCAATGGTGCTATCACCCTGCACCAACTTCTGGAATTCGCTCTCTAGCGCGATCCTCTGCGCCGAGGGGAGGTATCGAGCCATAAATAGTCTCGCAAACTCCTCCATCGAGACTTCGGCCAATGGCCTTCCCCTCAACTGATGCAGCTCTAGGCCCTCCCACCACAGTCTTGCGTCCCCATCCAAAAGGAACGTCGCTATAGTGGTCTTCTGCCACTCTTCAGTTTCCGTCGCAGTCATCACCCTGTTGACCCTTGAGAGCCAATCCTCTGCTTGGGTCGGGGTTTCTGCCCCCGTGAACACCGGTGGATGAAAGCCCATGACATGCTTCAGTTGTCTTTCAGTTGCTCTCCGCGGCAACTCTGGCTCCAACACAACTTGCTCAACCCTCCTTTGCTCTGCCGTCTGAAGCGGTACTTGCTCCACAGCAGGAGCAGGCTGCTGCACCTGCCTTGCAGGCTGCGCATTAATCATTGCCATGACCGCTTCCGCCACCAACCTAATGGTCTCGGCAGACAAAGGTGTTGCAGGCGTATCGCTTGGCGCACTGCTCGCCTCAGAACCTGGCCGTTCAGACGGCCCAGCGCCACTTCTGGTCACCTATATTCGTGCAAAAACACCGATAAGCGACCAAACACTACTGCAAACAGCAATTAAAGGAACACGCAGGTTCCTCAACAAGTGTATTTTCATTCCTAAGTGGACATTCATGGGTTCTTTTTCATGTTATAACGATGACGCACGTGACCATGCTCACCACCCCTTAAAAGAATTCGTCCGCGAATTCCAATAAGTTAGACCGAAACCGGTAGTCTGATACCAATTTGTAACACCCCTATCCGTCGCATAGCATATAGCAGTAGGTCCGGCCGGGGCCCGACGCCATATACTACGGACAGACCGGAAGGTTACGAATATGGACAACCATTCCAACCAATTTAACAACAACGTCCTACACAACGCATTCTAACAGAAGCATTTTAAAGTTAAACAAAGAACCCATAAAGGCATGAATGTCCACTAGTAATAAAATACCACAAAGGAATGACGAACATGAAAATACACAAAAGAGTTCACGGCCTTAAGGCCTTACAAAAGTGTTCGCTTAACAAGATAGCGTCTTTCATACATCGGCGCGCAGGCCGGCCATACATGAATATGAAAAAGCTAATAACTAAGCCTTCGAGGGCTGGCGCTGCAACTTGGGCTTTAGCCCGCTATTTGCCGCTTGGCTCCGCAGCAGCACCTGTAGAAAGCAATCCACCCAAGAGGTGGCAATACAAAAGGGCAACGGTCAGCAAAGCTGACCAAATTATAACGACCCCGTCCCGTTTCTCGGGACGACGGTGCTCCTTCCCTGCATATAAAACTACCATAGCAATTCTATAAAGTATTCTAGTCGCCACAAGTGTCGGCACGCACGGCCGCACACTCCGTGCTCTCAGGGCACTAACCGGTGAACCCGGTCTGGACCCAGTCCGACACCGCGATTCCACCACCATCCCTCGGATGGCAACTCTCGTGAGCATCTAGCCCTTTCAGTCGAAGCCTAGGCCCGTTTCCAGCCTCCCGGGAAGTCCCATGTACTTTAGGTCGCTTCTACCGAGACCACTTGGAATGGGTAGAGTTCCACCCGCCCGTTGCTCACTTCACCACGGCCATTTAGCCATCGGTGCGGGCCAAGTTTCTCCTCATTCCCACAATCGATCAAAACACACACATAACCCCGTTATGTACCGATTTGCCCTCCAAGGCAACATTGTGGCGGCAATGCGATTCCGCCCAAGCTTTCCGGGTGCGCCTCGAGGTTAACCCCCAAGGATCCCTGTATGCAATCTACCGCGTAGAAATTTCGGAAAACTAAAATCATCGGCGCGGAGTCTTCTCCGGCCATGCAATGCAAACATCACCGATCCGGGTTAAACCCGAATAGGCTTCACACACAATGCCTACGCCCGTACTCCGATTCCGGGCTCTAACAACGGGGACTTTACATATCTACCCGAAGGGATTCCGCGCCTCAACGCTCACTCGCGAGAGGGGGATTTCCCCATGCATAGAAAGAAGGGCGACTACACATGCCCTATGAAGAGGATCGTTACCCTCGTAGATTTCCGCGTGCCCGCCATGAAGATGTAGACGGATGGAAAGCTTCGCCTCGCCCTTGCCTTCGAGGATCCGGACTCGGATCGCGAGTCGGTGCTCCGGTGCTCTGCCGGCGGCCGGAACTTTGCTCCTCCTCCTCTTGGCTCTCACCTCTCTCTAAGAGTTTAGAAAGAGAAAGGTAGGGTTGAAATGAGGGAATTCAGCCCCAAACTCAACCCTAATACCCCCTTGGTTAACCCACAGCCGTTAGATCCAACATAAAAGATCCGGACGGCCCGGATTCAACCCAAAATATCAGTTACGCTGATCGACACGGGTCCTGACACGGCCGTGTGCCACGGGCCGTGTTACCTGGAGCTTCGGGGTCGATCGTCGGGCTTCATGAACACGGCTTCGAACACGGCCGTGTTCGAGGCCGTGTGCCCCACACACGGCTTGAGACACGGCCGTGTGTCTCAGGCCGTGTCCTTCTCTGACTCGAGACTGCACAAAACCACAATAGACCACTGAACACGGGTAGGCACACGGCCGTGTGCCTGGCCGTGTGCCCCTGTTCAGACCTCCAAAAGTGCTGCTTGATCGCCCCGCGATCATCTCCGAGGTTGGGGTCTTACACCTCCGTTGTGGCAAACGGAGACAGTGAGTCGGGCCCCTCACTCCTAGGCGGGTAACCACACTACCAGGCCTAGCCCTTCCGTATGCCCCTAGAAGAACACAACCTAGAGTATCCGCGTACTTGTGCTGGCTGTACACACCAGGCTTTTCGCCGAGTCAACGTACCGCTGTCGGTGTGATCGATCGCCTAGTACCGATGACCCACCACTCATATGCACATGCAACCATGTCAATTATATTTGTACAAGTTCTCATATTACCGAGCCTCCAGCTCTCTAGGCTACTAAGTCTATACCAAGTCCCCGAGCATCCCGCTCCCTGGACTTCCAAATTACCAACCAAACCATAGTCATTACTTGTAGGCCCCTAGACTATGGACCTTCTCTACCCATTCCAAGCCAATTCTTCTTCCTAAGTGTACAAGTGCAGGTGTGAGGTACAACTATTATTAGGGTTACTCTTGATCATTTTATTCCTAAGATTTAAGGTTAACCTTGGACTTCCCGAGGGTTACCCGGTGAAGGGCTCGCAGCGGTACTAGGAGCTATGATGGGGTGAATCCCAAAACTCCCTTTCCAAGGCACTTATTATACTTGATTGGTTCCCTTAACCCATTCCCTTCTCGTATTACAGTGGGCTATTCCTAGGGTGGCTTTGACTCTTCCTCTTCTCGGGGAGGACGGTCTTCCGTCGAACCCGAACGCTACCTATCGCTAGTCAATCTCACACCCTACCCATCCTGACTTCCAATAATGAACTTGATTTAACTCACCCTATCCAAACCAGCAAACTATCAAAATTCCATCTCCAAGTTCATCACCCACTCTAGCTCAGCTTCTGCAGTTTTACTACGCAAACCGTCCTAATCTTTATGAGGTATGCAAGGGGTGGTACTCCAAACTGTCTTCCAAATCCCATATAATATTTACTGGAGGTCTACCACGACCTAATTAGTCTAAATCCAGAAAATAATAATTTTCCTATTTCATTTGGCATTTAATTTATTTATTCTAAGATCCCAAATGCCCTTGTATGAACATGAAGTGCACTAATAGTCAATAATAAATCATCATAAAATCAGTAAAAATCATATCCAACATTTAAATAGCAATTCCAAGTTTTGAGAAATTCCAGAGATGTTTATGCCTATATTTCCTAATTTACCATTTTTGGCCACTTTTACTATATCATGAAGAAAGTACTATAAATATTTATCCAAAAATTCCAAGAAAATTATATAAGCTATATAGTGACCTAAAACCATCATAAACCAAGTACCATAATTTTTCTCCATCATTTGAACTCTGAATCTATTTTAAAGTAAGATACTAATTTTCTTAACTTAATGAAGGAGGTACTGTTTTTATCCATCTACAATTCCAAAGAAAATTACCAGGTGACTATCATAATTTGAAACACTCACTGATCAAATTTCATAATTTTCCAATCAATAATTGGGCACTATTTGTATTTTTAACTGTATATCACATTTAGCACCTTAAAGAATAAAGTACCCAAAATAATCAGATAAAATTTCCAAGAAAATTACATAAGGAGTATCATGCTATAATATGCACAAATCCAAGATTTCATAATATTCCAGCAAACAGAAATTCCATACTCATCACAATAAATATCCAGGGTACCATTATAGTTGTAAATGAAATACTATATAAACTAATCCAAAAATCTCAACAAAATTATATTATATCTACTTGGACCATAAAATCACTCTACCCAAATTTTTGCTTGATTTGTAGTTCAGTTAACAGCTTAATAATTCAAATTAAGGTTGGTGACCTAAACTAGGGTTAGGGTTTTAGGTGGGCTAAAGGTCTCCAAATACCCTAATAATTTTACCAGAGAACTTTAATGTCCCTATGGTCCTCTCCACCAAATTTCAAGTCAGACCAAGGTCATTTGACCCCATGACCTTCACAACCCTACAAATCCCGTTAAGGGACCTACCCTAGGGTTCTAGGGCTACCCTACACCAAACCACTCCAAACTCCCTTGGAGGGTGTGTCATGCCCTAAAAAGTTAGCGACCAAAATATCAGCCTCTGTTGAGGTGATATGGCCACTCAAATACCCAGGGGTGTTTGATCTTAAATTATCCTATAAGGATCAACCTAGGGTTGGACACAAACCTAACTAAAACATCTCCAAATGAGATGAAATTTTTACCAGAGCCTTATGATAAACCCAGGGATCACTCACCAAAATTTGGGAGGGTTTGGAAGTCTTTTAGCCGTCTAATTAAATTGAGCTAGGATTATTGAATTTTTCTAAAAACTATAAAAAACATTTCCCAAAAATCTTAATTTTTGGATAGAATCTAGATATAGATAAGATTAGGCCATAACCAAAATCTCAAGTCATTTTGATGACTGGATCGGGGTGGGGAATTTTTCTAAGGTCAAGACAGCCCTATGGACAGACCTCACTAAAAAGGGTGCTGTAGTCTAACCAAGACTCCAAATCGAGTGAAATCAATTTTGAAGTAAAGTAGACTTCAAGGGCTACATTTTCTATGTTGACCATTTTCCTGTAGAAGCCTCTAGTTATTTTTATCAAATTATTTAATGTGACAGATATTTTTATTCAGAAATTGTTTTTAAAAAAAAATAGAATTTAATTCTCATGGCACTGTTCATCTTTTTCAACAGCCCGAAACCAGAAGCTTGAAAGCTTAGTTTCCTGTAGCTTTTTCCAAAGCTATTTCCCGGCCATCCAGCCATCTCTCTGGCCGGCCACCACCACCACCACCTCTGTTGAGGTGAGGGCTACCGTCGGGCGGCGGCACGGCCGCCGGAGAGGCGTTTTCCGGCGAACCCGCCACCATGCAAATTTCGGAAAAGCATGGAAACGCTCACCCGATCCGGCTCTTTTGAGCCCGATATCTCTCCTAATGATTTCTAAGATCTATCCATAGAAGAAAGTGTATAGGAGGACCTTATTCATGGTTTGACGGCGAGATGGACGTTGGACTGTCATGGCGCGGTGGTGGCGTCGTCGGAATTCTTCTACAGCACAGTAGGAGACTCGAAACTTCAGGTAAGGGCTGGGAAACTTCATCCTTGAGCCTAAGGGGCCTTTTTAAAGGGAAGAGAGGAGGGAGGGGAAAGGTTAAAACGTCCATGGCCATTAATATTTCTTCTTAATAACGTTTCGGTTATGATGCTGGTAATTGAATTGCTGGAAACGAAGAGATGTTTGCCAGGTGGCGATTTCCTATTTGACTAGCATTTCCTTATTTATTTAAATTTATCAAAGTAGGAAACGGCCCATAAATACTCCTGGTGTAACTCCCCATAATCCGAATTGATTACAACGTCAGTTACCGAAATTTCCAGTCTGGCTGACGTTTCGGCCTTGGTCACGGGCGTGACACATAGGTCACGGGCGTGACAGGCCCGGATAGCCAATTCTGGGATTGACGATCGTCGAACTCAGATCAACGATCGTCGAAGGGTTGTCACGGGCGTGACACCTAGGTCACGGGCGTGACAGCCCCGGGTGGTCGATTCTGGGTCGACGACCGTCGAACTGAAATCGACGATCGTCGATCGTGGTCGCGCCCTATGTCACGGGCGTGACATTGTGAGTCACGGGCGTGACAGGCCTGTGTGGCCAATTATGGGTCGACGACCGTCGAACTGAAATCGACGATCGTCGATCGTGGTCACGCCCTATGTCACGGGCGTGACATTGTGAGTCACGGGCGTGACAGGCCTGTGTGGCCAATTATGGGTCGACGACCGTCGAACTGAAATCGACGATCGTCGATCGTGGTCACGCCCTATGTCATGGGCGTGACATTGTGAGTCACGGGCGTGACAGGCCCGTGTGGCTAATTATGGGTCGACGACCGTTGAACTGAAATCGACGATCGTCGATCGTGGTCACGCCCATTGTCACGGGCGTGACATTGTGAGTCACGGGCGTGACCTGCCTGGGTGACTAATTCGGGGTCGACGCCCGTCGAACTGAAATCGACGATCGTCGAACGTGGTCATGCCCTATGTCACGGTCGTGACGGGTCGGTCACGGGCGTGACCAATCCTGTGACCCGAAATCCCGGTCGATTATTTCAATTTTTTGGGCTTCCTAGGGTTCTGTCACGACCACCCGACTCCTAGGTGTCTAGCCGGAAATGGGATGTTATAAATCCCAATAAACAAAACAAAGATTTCATCCCCGAAATCCAAGTTAAGTCTACGGGGCTCCAATCGAGAGGGGAAGCTTGTAACATCCCATGAGAGTTGAAAGATCTACATCTCTGCATTACGTTTGCAGTGTGCAGTTTTGATTCTAAGAACCATTCGTCCAATTGTCAAGGTATATACCCCCAATAAACAAAGGGTTAGCCCTTATTCTTGAAATTTCGGTCTTATTGGTTTAAAATAGGAACGCAGATTGATTGTCCAGAGGAGTTGTGAGGTATACCCGACCGAAAAGTTCCGGATACCTTTGTCGCATCGAGTCCTGTGGCTCCCCTGTATGCTCCTCCTGTCCATGCTTGTTCTACAGAACCTTGACTAACGGAACCTTCTTCCGACGCAAAGTCCGTACTCCTCTGCCATCGATCCGAATCGGCTCCAAGTGAACTGACTAGTTGGAAGCTACCGGTCCATCTATGGTCAAAATCTGCTGCTCCGGGCGCAGTAAAGACCTCCTAAGTGAAGAAACGTAGAATACGTCATGCAGAGCTGCCAGCTCTGGTGGCAACTCCAGCCTGTAAGCTAGGGCCCGATCCGCTCTAGGATCCCGTAAGGGCCCATATACCTAGGGCTGAACTTCTTCCTCCGACCACGCACCTGTGAAACTCCATGCATGGGCCGGATCTTCAAAAACACTCGGTCTCCCCACCTGAACTCCACCTGACGATGTCGGGCGTCATAATACCTAGCATGTCTGCTCCGTACTTCTAACATTCTGTCTCTGATTAGTCTCAGCTGAGCCTCGACGTCTTCGACAAAATACGATCCCAATGCCTTCGGATCTTCGTCCTGAATCCAGGGAAACACAAGCCAATACTAATTTGCCCAATAAACAAAGGTTTAGCCCCCAATAAACAAAAGATCAGCCCCTACCTATCTTGGGCTAAGTATCCTGGATATCACCCTGTTACATCTGTCCTAGCTGGGTGCACAATTTCTAGGGCATCAATCTTCGACTTGGGGTTTCACCCTGAAACTCGTTAGTATACTCCATACCTTAAACTCTCTAAGTCATATTTACGACAACTTTATCCGGGTCAAAATGTTCCCAATCCCACATGGGTATCTTCCGAACTTGCATTCCTATCCGACCCTCAGTGTTTGTCTCGGTGGTTACCTCTAGGTAATTTTGTTACTGGTGTTGAGGGTTAAGACTACTTGTATTTTACCATTCTGCTAATGTATTATTGGTCTCAATTCTCAAAGTAGTCTACCGCTTCGAATAATCGTTGATTGGGATAGTAGGGACACCTGAGTTTTCATCTTAGGTAGTCATTCTCGTGCTAAGCTCCCCTTTATTCTCTTTGGGTATCTCCTTACCTTAACCAAATTCATACCCAAGGTCTATTTTGAACTAGGGCACACTATAAATTGTCAAGGTTAGTCACAAGTCCTAGTTGGTTGAGTCTACGTCGTAGACTAGAGAATTATGTGAAATGTTCTCTGCCGCCGGAGGTGTTCCCTGCTGGGGGCAGGGTAGGCCACAGGCTACAGAGAAGGATTCCAATTAACGATGAAGTGGACTTTCACATGTGATTTCCCTTATGGGCACACCACTGCTTCCGCTGCTTAGTTTATCCCCAAACTAAACTCGAGCGGGGGTGACCCAGGGTTAGTGGACTGCTACTTTTCCGATCGAGGTTTAGCTATGATACCACTTATAAGACCCCCCTTTTTTTTTCAACCACCGGGGTCTTAGCCCAGAACTACCGCTTTGCGGTGACACCGACTCACGGGAAGGTCGCCACTACAAAACGCCAATTCTGCCGGCCCTTTTCGATCGCAGAATAGTAGCATAATAAAGTAAGAGCAAGTCCACAATAATCACATGTATATAAATAAATCTCCACAATGGGAGAGTCCACAATAATAATAAAAATCAGAGTACAAAAAGGAGGGCTTGTGCCCAGTACATGTAATCCTCACTACAAGTCACTCGCGGAAGCAAAACTAAAACTAAGCGTCACCGTAACTGTCACTGAACCGAGAGCACCCAAGCTGGACTGGCCCAACTCCACCGACTCTGTACTCTGCTGGTACTGCATCTCTGGGTGCTTCTTCATTTTCGACCTGTCGTCGCCGCCTCGCGATCTACATCTGCATCTACGTCTTCGGCCTCCTGGCTGCTGAGCTGGTGGGGTCCCACCCATCAAGGGGCATTTGACCCGTGTATGTCCCGGCTGGTGACAATGGTAACACGGTCGTGGGGCCAACTCTGTCAGGAACTGCAATACTCGTGACCCTTCCATATGGTACACCTAGAATGTTGTGGTTCGAAAACCGTTAGTCATAAAGACTAAGCCCTATCATCCCCTACCCCTTCCCCCATGGCTCCTAGGTACCGAGCGGAGAGGAAGAAAGGGAAGGACATGAAGGTGGAGATTAAATCAAATAAACAGGTGACAGCGGACCTATGCTAGCAATTCTATAGTAAACAAGATAGAAACAGAAAGTAGGAAACGTAACCTTAACTTATGCGTGGAAGCGCATAAGCCGAGGGATCTTTTGCAGGGCTCCCATCGTATAGAGTGTCCCATGCCACTTATACGTTGGGGTGTCGGTTGTCAAACAGTAAGGAATGACAAGTAAGTGAAAGTACAAGTAATATAACCATTAATTTATAGGGATTACCCCTATAGACCAATGGGTCGTTTTGCAAGGCCTATCGTATAAAACGTCCCATACCATTTTATACGTTAGGTGGCATGTTTATGCTATGTCACACAATTATGCTATGAAATGCACAAGCAAGTGCAACACACCCACACGACTCTATGCGCACAGACCTTTAGTTCCCCCTGTTCGGGCGGCTAGCTTCACCCCCAGGAACCTCCGTTGTGGCAAACGGAGACAGTGAGTCGGGCCCCTCACTCCTAGGCGGGTAACCACACTACCAGGCCTAGCCCTTCCGTACGCCCCTAGAAGAACACAACCTAGAGTATCCGCGTACTTGTGCTGGCTGTACACACCAGGCTTTTCGCCGAGTCAACGTACCGCTGTCGGTGTGATCGATCGCCTAGTACCGATGACCCACCACTTATATGCACATGCAACCATGTCAATTATATTTGTACAAGTTCTCATATTACCGAGCCTCCCGCTCTCTAGTCTACTAAGTCTATACCAAGTCCCCGAGCATCTCGCTCCCTGGACTTCCAAATTACCAACCAAACCATATTCATTACTTGTAGGCCCCTAGACTATGGACCTTCTCTACCCATTCCAAGCCAATTCTTCTTCCTAAGTGTACAAGTGCAGGTGTGAGGTGCAACTATTATTAGGGTTACTCTTGATCATTTTATTCCTAAGATTTAAGGTTAACCTTGGACTTCCCGAGGGTTACCCGGTGAAGGGCTCGCAGCGGTACTAGGAGCTATGTTGGGGTGAATCCCAAAACTCCCTTTCCAAGGCACTTATTATACTTGATTGGTTCCCTTAACCCATTCCCTTCTCGTATTACAGTGGGCTATTCCTAGGGTCGCTTTGACTCTTCCTCTTCTCGGGGAGGACGGTCTTCCGTCGAACCCGAACGCTACCTATCGCTAGTCAATCTCACACCCTACCCATCCTGACTTCCAATAATGAACTTGATTTAACTCACCCTATCCAAACCAGCAAACTATCAAAATTCCATCTCCAAGTTCATCACCCACTCTAGCTCAGCTTCTGCAGTTTTACTACGCAAACCGTCCTAATCTTTATGAGGTATGCAAGGGGTGGTACTCCCAACTGTCTTCCAAATCCCATATAATATTTACTGGAGGTCTAACCACGACCTAATTAGTCTAAATCCAGAAAATAATAATTTTCCTATTTCATTTGGCATTTAATTTATTTATTCTAAGATCCCAAATGCCCTTGTATGAACATGAAGTGCACTAATGAGTCAATAATAAATCATCATAAAATCAGTAAAAATCATATCCAACATTTAAACAACAATTCCAAGTTTTGAGAAATTCCAGATATGTTTATGCCTATATTTCCTAATTTACCATTTTCGGTCACTTTTACTATATCATGAAGAAAGTACTGTAAATATTTATCCAAAAATTCCAAGAAAATTATATAAGCTATATAGTGACCTAAAACCATCATAAACCAAGTACCATAATTTTTCTCCATCATTTGAACTCTGAATCTATTTTAAAGTAAGATACTAATTTTCTTAACTTAATGAAGGAGGTACTGTTTTTATCCATCTAAAATTCTAGAGAAAATTACCAGGTGACTATCATAATTTGAAACACTCACTGATCAAATTTCATAATTTTCGAATCAATAATTGGGCACTATTTGTATTTTTGACTGTATATCACATTTAGCACCTTAAAGAATAAAGTACCCAAAATAATCAGATAAAATTTCCAAGAAAATTACATAAGGAGTATCATGCTATAATATGCACTAATCCAAGATTTCATAATATTCCAGCAAACAGAAATTCCATACTCATCACAATAAATATCCAGGGTACCATTATAGTTGTAAATGAAATACTGTATAAACTAATCCAAAAATCTCAACAAAATTATATTATATCTAATTGGACCATAAAATCACTCTACCCAAATTTTTGCTTGATTTGTAGTTCAGTTAACAGCTTAATAATTCAAATTAATGTTGGTGACCTAAACTAGGGTTAGGGTTTTAGGTGGGCTAAAGGTCTCCAAATACCCTAATAATTTTACCAGAGAACTTTAATGCCCCTATGGTCCTCTCCACCAAATTTCAAGTCAGACCAAGGTCATTTGACCCCATGACCTTCACAACCCTACAAATCTCGTTAAGGGACCTACCCTAGGGTTCTAGGGCTACCCTACACCAAACCACTCCAAACTCCCTTGGAGGGTGTGTCATGCCCTAAAAAGTTAGCGACCAAAATATCAGCCTCTGTTGAGGTGATATGGCCACTCAAATACCCAGGGGTGTTTGATCTTAAATTATCCTATAAGGATCAACCTAGGGTTGGACACAAACCTAACTAAAACATCTCCAAATGAGATGAAATTTTTACCAGAGCCTTATGATAAACCCAGGGACCACTCACAAGAATTTGGGAGGGTTTGGAAGTCTTTTATCCATCTAATTAAATTGAGCTAGGATTATTGAATTTTTCTAAAAACTATAGAAAAACATTTCCCAAAAATCTTAATTTTTGGATAGCATCTAGATATAGATAAGATTAGGCTATACCCAAAATCTCAAGTCATTTTGATGACTGGATCGGGGTGGGGAATTTTTCTAAGGTCAAGACAGCCCTATGCACAGACCTCACCAAAAAGGGTGCTGTGGTCTAACCAGGACACCAAATCGAGTGAAATCAATTTTGAAGTAAAGTAGACTTCAAGGGCTACATTTTCTATGTTGACCATTTTCCTGTAGTAGCCTCTAGTTATTTTTCTCAAATTATTTAATGTGACAGATATTTTTATTCAGAAATTGTTTTTAAAAAAAAATAGAATTTAATTCTCATGGCACTGTTCATCTTCTTCAACAGCCCGAAACCAGAAGCTTGAAAGCTTAGTTTCCTGTAGATTTTTCCAAAGCTATTTCCCTGCCATCCAGCCATCTCCCTGGCCGGCCACCACCACCACCACCTCTGTTGAGGTGAGGGCTACCGTCAGGCGGCGGCACGGCCGCCGGAGAGGCGGTTTCCGGCGAACCCGCCACCATGCAAATTTCGGAAAAGCATGGAAACGCTCAGCCGATCCGGCTCTTTTGAGCCCGATATCTCTCCTAATGATTTCTAAGATCTATCTATAGAAGAAAGAGTAGAGGAGGACCTTATTCATGGTTTGACGACGAGATGGACGTTGGACTGTCATGGCGCGGTGGTGGCGTCGTCGGAATTCTTCTACAGCACAGTAGGAGACTCGAAACTTCAGGTAAGGGCTGGGAAACTTCATCCTTGAGCATAAGGGGCCTTTTTAAAGGGAAGAGAGGAGGGAGGGGAAAGGTTGAAACGTTCATGGCCATTAATATTTCTTCTTAATAACGTTTCGGTTATGATGCTGGTAATTGAATTGCTGGAAACGAAGAGATGTTTGCCAGGTGGCGATTTCCTATTTGACTAGCATTTCCTTATTTATTTAAATAATCAAAGTAGGAAACGGCCCATAAATACTCCTGGTGTAACTCCCCATAATCCGAATTGATTACAACGTCAGTTACCGAAATTTCCAGTCTGGATGACGTTTTGGCCTTGGTCACGGGCATGACACATAGGTCACGGGCGTGACAGGCCCGGATAGCCAATTCTGGGATCGACGATCGTCGAACTCAGATCAACGAACGTCGAAGGGTTGTCACGGGCGTGACACATGGGTCACGGGCGTGACAGCCCCGGGTGGTCGATTCTGGGTCGACGACCGTCGATCTGAAATCGACGATCGTCGATCGTGGTCACGCCCTATGTCACAGGCGTGACATTGTGAGTCACGGGCGTGACAGACCCGTGTGGCCAATTATGGGTCGACGACCGTCGAACTGAAATCGTCGATCGTCGATCGTGGTCACGCCCTATGTCACGGGCGTGACATTGTGAGTCACGGGCGTGACAGGACCGTGTGGCCAATTATGGGTCGACGACCGTCGAACTGAAATCAACGATCGTCGATCGTGGTCACGCCCTATGTCACGGGCATGACATTGTGAGTCACGGGCGTGACAGGCCCGTGTGGCCAATTATGGGTCGATGACCGTCGAACTGAAATCGACGATCGTCGATCGTGGTCACGCCCTATGTCACGGGCGTGACATTGTGAGTCACGGGTGTGACAGGCCCGTGTGCCCAATTATGGGTCGACGACCGTCGAACTAAAATCGACGATCGTCGATCGTGGTCACGCCCTATGTCACGGGCGTGACATTGTGAGTCACGGGCGTGACCTGCCTGGGTGACTAATTCGGGGTCGACGCCCGTCGAACTGAAATCGACGATCGTCGAACGTGGTCATGCCCTATGTCACGGGCGTGACGGGTCGATCACGGGCGTGACCAATCCCGTGACCCGAAATCCCGGTCGATTATTTCAATTTTTTGGGCTTCCTAGGGTTTTGTCACGACCACCCGACTCCTAGGGGTCTAGCCGGAAATGGGATGTTACAAATAGAAACCCACATCACCTTTCTCCACGCCACCTAACTCTCTCGAAAAATGCAATGTTGGTTTGAATACCACTATCTTTTCTAGTACCGGTGCGAACCCGGCATTGGTTAGTACATGGGAAGTTCGTGAGTTAAACCGTAAAAAAAATCTATTTCCAAAAAAAGTAAGCTCTCTTTTTCTAGTTTTTCTATCTCTTTCTCTTTCTCTTCTCCTTCTAGTTTATGACACACGCGAATCCGCCGGAAATTTTGGATTCCGACCAAGAAGATGAGCACACTCTTCGTAGAAGATCGCGATTTTAAGGCCCTACTCTCAAAGAACTGATTGAGGATTTAGAGTCTATATCTACTCTTAATATGGAAGTTCCCAACAAGAGGAAGCCCTGAACATGCCTATGCCCTATTATGCAAGGCCGCATATGGAGCGTACCGAGATTAGTATAGTGCGCCCTATCGTAGCTAACAAAAATTTTGAACTAAATCCTAGCATAATTCAAATGGTACAACAACATGTATAGTTCAAGAGATTTCAAGATGAAGATCCGAACGCACGAATTGCTAGCTTTCTTGAAATCTATGACACCTTCAAAATAAATCGTGTTATGGATAATATTATTGGGCTAAGAATCATCATGTTTTCTTTCAGAACCAAGGCTAAGCAGTGGTTGATGGCTCTTCCTAGAGATTCTATCACCACTTGGCCCAATTGACTGAGAAATTTTTGACGAAGTATTTTCCGCCAGCAAAAACTGTAAAACTTAGAAATGAAATTTCTTCCTTCTGTCAAATTGAATCTGAATCATTGTATGATACCTGGGAAAGGTTTAAGGAATTTTTAAGACATTTCCCCCAACACGTGTTGCCTGTATGGTTACAAGTGCAGGCGTATTATAATGGGCTAAATCAAAGTACGAAGCAAATGATAAATGCAGCTTCCAGTGGTACTTTAAGCCACAAAACTCTGGAAGCTGCACTTGAGCATTTCGAGGATATGGCCATTAACACCTATCAGTGGAATGTGCCAAGATCCCACGCAAAAAAAACTATAGGTATGTTTGAAATAGATAACATCTCCCAGTTGGCACTGTTAGTGGAAATACTTAGCAAAAACATAAATGAGATGACTACTGCCTCCGCCCCTCAGGTTTGGGAAATTACAAATGCTGCATTTGAACAAATTGATTATGTTAGTAATATGCCTAGAAGTTCTTTTAATAATTTTTCTGCTGCTTTTAATTTTCTTGCACCGGGTTTTGCTTTTTCGAACAATTATAACCCCGCTTTGCGTAACCATTCTAATTTCTCGTGGAATAATCCGACAAACGCTATTCGCATGCCTAAGCAACATGATTTTATACCACCTCCACCACTTCAAAATTTTCAAAAACCTCCATCTTTGGAGGAAATACTTTTGAAATACATAAATACAAATGATGCCACCATTAGAAACCTCACAGGATCTGTCAAAAATTTAGAGAACCAAGTAGGGAAGCTCGCAAAAATTATATCCAAGCGACCTCCAAGGTCTCTTCCTACTAATACTGAGCCCAACTCGAGAGAGCAAGCAAAAGTTATAAATATTTGGAGTGGGAATCAAGTTTCTTGTATAGTTTATGAAGAACTTGAGGTAGTTTCTACCCCTATTTTGAATATTCCACCCGCACAAAATGATTTTATCACTCCACCACCCGTATTTAAAAATGATCCTACTCCACCATACCCTTCTCAACTTAACAAACAATGAATATATGATAAAAATAATCGCTTCTTGGAAGTGTCTAAGCAGATTCACATAAATTTGCCCTTCCATGAAGCGTTATCTTAAATGCCCAAGTACGCTATGTACTTTAAGGATCTTCTAACTAATAAGAAAAAGTTGGAAAATTTATTGCACATCACTTTAAATGTCGAGTGCTCCGCCGTCTTAATAAATGGCTTATCAAAAAAGATCAACAATCCTGGTAGTTTTTCTATCCCAATTGTCTTTGTGACCTATTTATCAAGCATATGCTAGATGACTTAGGAGCGAGAATCAACTTGATGCCATTTTCTTTATTCAAGAAGTTAGGATTGGGTAGCCTTAACCCCACACATGTGAGTATTCAGCTTGCTAATAGATCTATTAAGTATTTGTTAGGAATTGTGGAGGATGTTCTAGTAAAAGTCGACAAATTCATCTTCCCAGTGGATTTTTTCATTTTGGACATTGAAGAGGATGTCGAGGTTCCCCTAATCCTTGGTCGCCCCTTCCTTGCCACATCCCATGCTATCATTGATGTAAGCAATGGAAAGCTCTTCCTGTAAGTCGGGGACGACGAGGTTACTTTCTCCATCACCCCGTCTATGAAAAACACCTTAGAAAATGATGACTCTTGTTACTACCTCGACTTGGCATGTCTGCTTAGGAAATTTAGAAAAAGTTATAGAACGATGTTAAGAGACTAATCTCTCCCTGAATTGGGAAAAATGCCATTTTATGGTGCGGGAGGGGTTTGTATTATGACATAAGATTTCTTCACGAGGAATTGAAGTTTATATAGCTAATATTGAAGTAATTCAAAAACTACCACCACCAAAAAAATGTAAAAGCCATACAGAGTTTCTTAGGTCATACTAGTTTCTACCGTAGGTTCATAAAAGATTTTTCCAAAATCACCAAACCTCTTACTCATCTGTTAGAGAAAGACACCCCATTTATCTTCGATAATGTTTGCTTAAATGCTTTTGAATTGATTAAGAAAAAATTAATTAATGTACCGATTTTGATAGCTCCGATCTGGGACCTTCCCATCGAGATCATATGTGATGCGAGTAGCTTTGCGATGGGAGCTGGGTTTGGACAACGCATATCAAAGAACTTCCACCCCATTTACTACACGAGTAAAACACTCACATCCACACAATAAAATTACATTAGGACGGAAAAGGAGCTTTTAGCTGTTATTTTTGCCTTTAATAAATTCCGCCCTTATATAACTCTTTCGAAAATTATAATTTTTATAGACCACTCGACCCTCAAGTATTTTCTTTCTAAATCGGATGCCAAGTCACGAATAATTCACTGGATCATACTCCTCCAAGTGTTTGACTTGGATATCCGAGATAAGAGGGGGCTGAGAATTTGGCCGCAGACCATCTCTCGCATTTAGATAACCCGTATATTGAAAATTTTGACGAAAAATCTTTTAATGATTATTTTCCCGATGAGAAGCTATTTTTAATAAACACATCCCCTTCTCCTTGTTTGCAAACTTCTCCAACTATTTAGTGGATTGTGTCCTCCCGAAACATTTCTCCTCTCGTCAAAAGAAGAAATTATTTTCTGATCTGAAGAAATATTTTTGGGAAGACTCGCATCTCTTTCGAGTCTGTGCAGACCAAGTTGTAAGGATATGTGTCTCTTTTGATGAGGGACAAAGTATTTTGATACACTTACATGAAGGACCAACTGGTAGGCACTATCAAGCCAATCGAACCGCTTACAAAGTGCTTAGCACAGGCTTTTATTGGCCTAACCACATTAAAGATGCCCAATCTTTTGTAAGCCGGTGCGATAACTGCCAAAGGTCGAACAACATCTCTAATAAAATTGAAATGCCACAAAAATACTTCCTCGAGTGCGAAGTCTTCGGCCTTGGGGAATTGATTTTTCAGGCCCTCTTCCTTCTAGCTTTGCGAATAAGTTCATTGTGGTTGAAGTAGATTAAGTTTCTCGTTCGGATGATCCCATGCTCTTCCTACCAATGAATCCCAAGTTGTTATTATTTTCCTAAAAAAATTATTTTCTCGATTCGGTACTACTAGGGCCATCGTTTGTGATGGGGGCTCACATTTCTGTAACGCTCAGGTCGCTAAAAGACTATCAAAATATGGCGTTACACATAAGCTTTCAACAACATATCACCCTAAAACTAACAGCCAAGTCGAGGTAGTTTGGGAAATTAAATGCATTTAAGAAAAGACAGTTTCTACTTCACGTAAGGATTTGTCAGTTAAATTTGACGATGCACTATGGGCTTACCGATCAGCATACAAAATTGCCATCGGTTGTACGCCGTATCAGCTAGTTTATGGAAAATCCTGTTATTTACCCGTAGAACTTGAACATCGCGCTTTTTGGGCCTTAAAGTTTTTAAATTTTGATCCCCACTCCACTACAGATCTTCGAAAATTCCAACTTAATGAACTCGATGAGTGGCGCTCCAATGCATATGAAAATAACAAATTAAATAAGGGGCGAACGAAGCACTTTCACGATAAAAGTTTGAGGCACCCAAAAAATTTCAAGCCAGGCAACAAAGTTTTGATTTATAGTTCGCATATGAGTTTATTTTTGGGTAAACTGAAATCTCGAAGGACTGGTCCTTTTTCTATTAAATTTTATTCTCTTTTGGCACTATTTTAATTTCACACATAGATAAGGGTGATTTCATAGTTAACGGGCAGCTTCTGAAACTCTATTTTTCTGGTGATGATATTAATGTAGACAATGTTAATATTATTTTACATGGACTGTAATAATAGTTTAAGACTTCTTATTGTTGGACAATATTCTTTTTTGTCGAGCTCAAAAGACATTAAACAAAGGGCACTCTTGGGAGGCAACCCAAGATTTTTTTTCTTTATTTTTCACTTATTGCCCCGGGAGGCTCCGACAAGCTGAGGTTCTGCGATCGCCGGCTCCAATGATGGCTGATTCCACAAGAAGTTCAGGATGATATTTCAAGAAGTTCTAAAGTGCAAGTATGGGGAGCGGCATCACCCAGCCATTCGCAACTCGCAAATCCGGGGAAGTACTTGTTTTAATTTATTTAATTTCAGTTTTCTTTATTAGCTTCTCTCCCTCCTTCTCCTCCTTCTCCATTGAGGAGAATGTTTAACTTTAAGTATGGGAGAGTGTTTCCTTAGTTAGTTTACTTTAGAAACATAAAAAAAAGTATATATATAAAATCTTTTGAAAAATCCAAAATTAAATTGAGTTAATTTTTGCCAAATCAATTAGTACCCCACCACTTTGCATTTTATTATTTTTATGCTCATGTCTACTGGCTTAGTTAGAATAAATTAAATTAATTTTCTGTTTAAATATATTTAGCGAGTAGTATGTTGACACATGCAGTGTTTCTATTTTGGTTAGTATGTTATTTTTGAAAAATTTCTTGAATCTTTTTCACTTTTCCCTACCTTTTTTTTCTTTTATTTTTATAAAACCTATCATCCTTTATTTTTCCTTATTAATTTTTTAAAACGTTAATTAGTATTAAGTGTAGTAGACATAAACCAGTCTAGACACTTATTATCATTATTTTCATGAAAGCAAATTCTCTATTTTCTATTTTGTGATTATCTTTTTTTGAAATTTCAAAGCTTTACTTTGAGTAGATTTAGGAAGCATGAAAATGATCTAGGCATTTCTTTTGGAAATGTTTGAGCCTTTGCACTGCGCCTAACAATAATCGTTCCTTGCCATTTTATGTCTTTTCCTTTCCTTTTTGTAGCCCCACGTTTTATTCTACCACGGCCAAATAGCTTACCTATATGCACTCTTTAAATTTGTTTTGAACTATAATTGGCAATGTGTATATTTTTTTTAAAACAATTTGGAATATCCATGTATTATTTTTTTTTGCTACAAAAGTGCAAATGTTTAAGTATGAAAAATTAAAAAAATGAAAAATGAAGAAAAAATATTTTATGAAAAAAAAGAAAAAAAGTGAAAAGTATTTATTTTGGCTAGCATTATTTTGGCAAAACTCAGTTCTTTTTATTTTAAGTGTGAAAATACCTCTCGTGTTTATGTTTTGAATATCTCACCCTTAAAAACCTTAGCCTAACTATACGCCTAATTAAATCCCTAGTGATTCATGTTTCATACGTTTACTTTTTAGTATAGTAGAGAGAAACTAGATTGAGTAAGTGTTTTTTGATAGAAATATTGATCTTTGTCTTAATTGACTATGATTTTAATTTGTCTCCTAGACTTTATTAGTGATTCAATGCACTTTTTACTCGTTACTTTATTATGTTTTAATTTGGTAAAAAAATTGGGATGATTTTTTTTAATTTTTAGTGAAATTTATAAATTCTGTGCTAAGTTAAAGTAAGAATTTTCCGTTCTTTTTCAAAATTCCTCTACCTCTAAATTCCTGTCTTACTTGTTTATAACAATTTTAAACTTTTCAATTAATCCTCTTTATTTTCAATAACTCATAGTCTTTGCTTGAGGATAAGCAAGATAATAAGTATGGGGGAATTTGATGAAGCATAATTTAGCTTAGTTAATTAGGAAAAAAATGTATATTCTCGTATAAATATTGTCTTTTGTATTTTTTGGTTCTTTTTAGTTTCTTTTCTTAATTATTATTCTAACTTAGTTTATTTTATATTTTTTTAGGTTTTTTGGTTTTCTCCTGTTACACGCCCCCAGGTCACGCCCTCTAAGGACGTGTGCTTAGGGTGTCTAACCCAAGTGGAATGAAGCTACGGTCTGAAGTCAAATTCAAGGAAAATTAAGCTTACATGCCTTTGGTCACGCCCGTGTACCACCACCACATGCGCGTCTCTGAGGCGTGCCATGCCAAGTCCCAAAAAATCACCACAGCGTGACTTTTCCCCACTCCACCATCACGCTGCATCTTACACGCCCCTCCTACATGGGCATGTCATCTAGGCATGTAACCTGTTGGAACCCTTGTTTTGATTTATGCTAGGTTCACTCTTAGGATGTTTATACCCTCTTGTATAGCCAGGGACTCTGTCTTAAGTCTTAGTTAGATCCCCTTTAGATAAGGTTTGGGCAGACCAACATTGTAGTAGACTCAGACTCAGATTCAGAAAATGTTCTGAACTATCTATATCAGTTCAACTATAGTCGAACTCAACTCGACGATCGTCGATCTCCCATCGACGATCTAAGAGTCTCCTACTCTGAACTGAGCTCAACGATCTACGAGCTCAGGACGACGTTCTCTTATTTCTCTGTAGTAATCGAAGCTCGACGATAGCCGTTCTCTGGTCGACGATCTCTTATCTCTGGTCAACGATCTCTGAACCTAGCCATACGATTTTATGCTGCCTTCTTCTATCAGTGTTCTCAGATAAGTTTGAAGTTTTATTTTGGTTATGATAAATTTATTTTAAGGCAAGATATATTTTGATAATAAGTGCTAATACTCCTAAGGCTGATAGCCGTATTTCTTGAAGCATTTATTATGGTATTCACAGAATATTGTATAGAGACAGTTATGGATTGTATTTATGACAGCCAGCCATTCTTGCCATTTGGGCTCCTCAATTCTTGCAGTAATTTATGCCTTGCCTTGGGAATTCAAATTCTAGCCATTTTTCTTCATACTGACAGAACATATATCTCAATATAACAAAAGAAGAAGATAGGCAGGAATCAGTTAGTAATCAAAAAGAAAAGAATCTTCCTTTGCTCTCAGTGGATATTGCATGCTTTGCTAAAAAGAAGAAGAAGAAGAACTTTTTCTGAACAACATTTCTCTCTAGTCTTCTTCTCTCTTCAGTCTTCTAAGATTCACAGAGAGTCACAAAATCAACAACTGTTATCAGATTCAAAAAGGCTTTACAACTTTTTCTCTTTGAAGACCTACACCCAGGGCCAATCTTCATCTTCCTTGATCCATACAATATCTCAGGGGGATCTTGGACATTCTTCTCAATCCACATAATCTTCTCACTTGTCTTTGAAAGAGAAGATTCTCATAAAACTTTTCTTCTACCTCAATATATACAGGGTTATCTCTCCCTTCAAAGGTTAACTCTTTGGTGATAGGGCACCTGATCAAAAACCTATTGGATTTTGAGCTCCTGATCAAAAGCTCAAAGGGTCTCTAGATCTACCTACAGCAGATCTTGTGGTGATAGGGCACCTGATCAAAAACCTAAGTGGATTCCTACCTGGGTGGTAGAAGAGTGGATGTACCCAGATTTGGAGAACCACTATAAATTTTCTTGTGTCGTCTGTGTTGCTCTTTGATTTCTTTGTGTGTTGTGTTGCTGTGGTAGTCTAGCTTATTTCTTTTCTCTAGTTACTTTTATTAGTATTTTAATTCCATAATAAATCTAAACAATTTTTTTAATACTCTATTCGCCCCCCCTCTAGAGTAAAACATATCTATCCCTCACTTTCAATTGGTATCAGAGGGTGTGTTTTTTCGAAGGTTGTACAGGCTAACACCTGAACCTAAGATCTCAGATAGATACATCTTTACTCTATTTCTCTTTGTTATACCATGGCATAGTACAAGGACTTTGCAAGCACCAGACCTCCAGTTTACAACTTGGAAAAGTTTGGAATCTGGAAGGCAAGAATAGGACTTTATATGAATTCAATTGATGAAGATATTTATGCTTCTATCTTAACAGGAGTAACTTCACCACCAGCTGCCATCCCAAGCACTTCTACAAACATGACTGCAGTACCTCCTCCAGACTACAATGATGCATACAAGAATGAAAAAATTGTTGATGCAAAAGCCATGAATATACCGGCACAAACAATGTCTGATGATATATTTCAGAAGGTAGCTGAATGTGAATCAGCTAAGGCCATCTGGGATTCCTTAAACCAGATGGTTGAAGGATCAGCATATGAGAGGAAGGACAGGAGAGCTCATCTCATCTGCCTGTATGAGAATTTTAAAAAGGAAGAAACTGAGCAAGTTTCTGAGATGTATAACAGACTCAGTATTATTGTTAATGAACTGAAAACCCTTGACAAGGACATCTCAGTCACAGAAATAAATGACAAGATTCTCATGTGCTTCCCCAGCTCATGGGACTCTTGAATCTGGCCTATCAGAGAGACCAGAAGAACACATGAGATGACCACTGAATCAGTCTTAGGAAAGCTGAAATCCTATGAACAGCTGCTGAATATAAGAGAAGCTGAGCAACAAAAGACTGCTACACCAACAAGGAATGAGCAGAATATTGCTTTTAAAGCTACAGAAGAATTAGAAACTTCTCCATCAAATGAAGAATTGACGAGTCTCTTTGCAAGAAGATTCTTCAAGATGGGGAGAAAAGAATTCAGAAGGAAATCATCAAGGAATGATGATAAACAAAGGTATGATAAAACCCCTTCTAAAGAAATTATTTGTTTTGGTTGCAGAAAAGCTGGACACATTCTTCTAGAGTGTACAGAAAACATGCACAAGGAAAAGAGGAAGGAGAAAGACTCCAAGAAGCACTCCAGCAAACCATCCTCCTACAAACACAACAAGAAGGAGAGAGGATTTGTTGCAGAAACCTGGAGTGACACTAAAGAATCATCTTCCTCCATTTCTAGTGAAGATGAAGAAGAAGCAAAGGCCAAAGAAATTTTCTTAATGGCCATCAATGCTTCTGGGAATGTCTCAAAAGAAGAAGAATCTGAAGAATGTTCATATTGTGATCAGGTATTGGAAGATTTTGACTTTAACTCTGAAGATTTTAAATCAAACTTTAAATCTATGTGTAGTGATCTGATTAGATCAAAGAAGGAAATCAAACTTCTACGAGGTAGGAAATTTAACTATGATAGTTTAGTATCAGAAAACAACAAATTGAAAAATGAAATAGGCATGTATAGTGAACAAAGCATTTTTCTGAAAATGGAATTAAGTAAGGCAAAACAACTAGAGGAATCATTAAATGGAAGAAGTAAACAGCTAGAAGAAATTACCAGCACACTCAATGTAAGGCTTAATAAAAGTAAGTTAGGATTAGGTGCATCATCTAGTGAACCACCAGTTATTCAGAAAAATCATCTGCACAACCTATAAAGTTTATTTCAGATAAAGGTAAGAAAAATATAGAGCAAATTAAAAAGGTTAATAGGGTTCTAAAACAAGTTGAGAAAAATAAAGAAAAACAAACAACTAAGTCTCAACAAAAATCGTCGAACCAAGATCGACGATCTCAGCATTATGCGTCGAACGCCGAACGACGATCTCAGAACCCAGAGCTTGAGTTCAAACACTCTGCAAATGGAGATCGACGATATCACTATGTATCATCCACCAGAGATCGACGATCGTGGAACCCATATAATAGCTACTATTACTCTGAGAACTAAGATCGACGATATCAATGTTGGTCGTCGAACGCAGATCGACGATCTCAACCTAAATCGTCGAACTCAGAACAGAGTTATCAAAACTTCAATTTCAATAGAAATAGAAATTTAAATAAGAACTCCAACTCTAAATCATTTCATCCCTTAACTAACTGGACAATACCATCTAGGAGATTTCATCCCTTAGGCTACAAATGTCAACCTGAATACTCTTATATTTCAAGTTTTAAGTATGAAAAGAAGCCAGGACCCAAGGTTATCTAGGTCAAAAATATATAATCTGTCATTTTGCAGGTGAAGACCTATCCTACCATACAGGATAGATGGTATCTGGATTATGGGTACTCCAAGCACATGACAGGAAACAAGGCCAACCTAAATAACTACAAGGCAAATCTGGGTCGAAAAGTTGTATTTGGTGACTCAAGTTTTTGTCAGACAGAAGGCTATGGAGAATTCACACTTGGAGATGTCACATTCAGGAAAGTGGTATGTAAGTGGTCTGAAACATAACTTGATATCCATAGGTCAGCCATGTGATGCAGGTTATGAGGTATGTTTTACTGAATCAAAACGCAACATTTCTTTAAATAACATCATAGTGTTGTCTGGATATAGGTTAAGCAATATTTACTTAGTTGATTTTAATTCTGCTTATTCAGAAATTTGTTTATTTAATCAGGTTAGCAATAATAACACATTATGGCATAAAAGGCGAGGGCATGTAAATCTTAGAAACATTGCTAGGTTATCTAGGGACAACCTTGTTAGAGGATTGCCCTCTTGCCCCTACAAGAAGGAAAGCCTTTACAAGGCTTGTCAAGAAGACAAGCAAACTAGAAATAGCTTTAAATCAGTTAATGAGAGTGATTCACCTAGGATTTTGTATTTGCTTCATTTGGACCTTTTTGGACCAATTGTTGTACAAAACCTGTGAGGGAAGTTCTATACTTTAGTTGTTGTAGATGACTTCTCTAGGTTCTCTTAGGTTTTCTTCTTGAGAAACAAGTCTGATAATTTCAAGGTTCTTACAGACTTTCTAAAATGCATAAAGATTGAGTACTCTACTCAAGTTGCATTGATCAGAAGTGATCATGGCAGTGAGTTTGAATCTCTTCCTATGCAAGAATTTTGTGAGAAGGAAGGTATCAGGCACTACTTCTCTGCTCCCAAAACTTCTCAACAAAATGGGGTAGTTGAAAGGAAAAATAGAACACTCATTGAACCTGCAGGTACATTGCTTGTTGATGCTCACATGCCTCTATCCTATTGGGCAGAAGCTGTAAGCACAAAAAATTATGTCCTGAATAGAAGTTTGATACACAAACTGAAGGGCAAGACTCCCTATGAATTACTCAAAGGGAAGAAACCTAAAATAGATTACTTTAGAATTTTTGGCTTTATTTGTTTTATTCATAATAACAACAAAGATTATCTTAGAAAGTTTAAAGCCAAAGCTACAATGGGAATTTTTCTAGGATATTCCCAAGTTAGCAAGGCATATAGGGTCTTCAATAAATCATCTTTGAAAATTGAAGAATCTGTTCATATTACTTCTGATGAAGCTAATATGTTTTATAAGGAGAAGGAAGCTTCTACCAATAATTATTTGCAGGTACAAAATCTATGTGAGAAATTGGATGGATTAAATCTCACCCAAAAGGTGATATCTCATCCCTCACCACAGATTGATGAAGATAGTGAAGAAGAATCTCTGGAAATTGCTGAAGGCTCTCCAACAGCAATTTTAATTCCACAAGAGGAATTAGTTCATGATGCTGCTGTTGTTGAACAAACTCCACCTCCTGACTATGTTACACTTTGAGATCATCCCATATCTCAAGTGATAGGAGACATGTATGTGGGTGTGCAGACAAGGCATCAACTCAATAAAGATGTGATGTAAGCCTGTTTCTTATCTCATATTGAGCCCTCATCCATTAAAGATGCAGTGCAAGATCCACACTGGATTATTGCAATGCAAGAGGAGCTAAATCAGTTTGAAAGATGCAAAGTTTGGAATGTTGTTTCTAGACCCAAAGGAAAGCTAGTTATTGGAACTAAATAGTTCTTCAGAAATAAATTGGATGCCCAAGGCATAATTGTCAAAAAGGCACAAGGCTAAAAGCAAGAAGAAGGTATTGACTATGATCAGACCTTTGCACCTGTTGCAAGGCTTGAAGCTATCAGAATTTTCTTGGCCGATGTAAGACCCCATTTTTTTTCCTTTTCAAAAACCGGGGTCTTATGCTCAGAACCGCCGCTTTGCGGTGACGCCTTCGCTCTCGGGAAGTTGTCACTACAAAGCGCCGATTCTGCCGGCCATTTTTGATCACATTTATAGTAGCAAGTATTAAAGATATGCAGTCCACAGAAGTAGTAAAAGGGGCAAATCACATATAATATAAATAAAGCTCCACGAAGGGAGTGTCCACAGAAACATCAGAGTGCAGCATAATGTAAAACTAGAAATAAGGGCATAAGCCCTGTACATAAGAGTCCTCACTACAAGTCACTCAGCGGATGCAAAACTAAAAGAAGCTACTCTAAGGGTCGGGACTCACGGTCCCTGCAGTCTGGACTCCAGTGCTAGACTGCCCCATCTCCAGTCGTACTGGACTCCTGGGCTGTTCCCCCATGCTGGGCTCCGCGATCCCCTAAAATGATGAGGTTCGAAAACCATTAATCATAAAGACTAAGCCCTATCATCCCCTACCCCTTCCCCCATGGCCCTTAGGCACTGAGCGAAGAGGAAGAAAGGGGAGGACATATTTGTGGAGAATAAAAGTAAACAGGTGACAGTGGACTTAATCTAGCAAGTTGTATTCGGTGAGCAGTTAATATGAATGTTATAATAGGTCTAGCAGTAAGAAAAGCAAATATACGAATTTAAACCTTCACTTATGCGAGAACACATAAGCAAAAGGGATCTTTTGCAAGGCTCCCATCGTATAAGTGTCCCATACCACTTATACCTTGGGGTGTCGGTTATCAAACAGCAATGGTTGTTATTATATATATCAAATAAACCTTAATTTATAAACTTGCCCACACAAGCTTATAGACTAAGGGGTCGTTTTGCAGGTCCCAAACTATAAGCATCCCATACCACTTAGTTTTTTGGATGTCTAAAGTTGTAATGAATGATTATGATGGCAATACATATGGTGGGTTATTATGTCATGCAGTGCAACACACACACCCGACTTTGTGCACAAACCTTATAGTTCCCTCTTTCGGAGCCGTTACCTCTCAGGATACCTCCGTAGTGGCAGACGGAAGCAGTGGGTCGGGCCTACCCCACCTCAAAACCAGTTATGGACACCGGTCTGACCTATCGTACGCCCTCAACGCCTGGTGCACGAGGTGGAACACCGCGTACTCTTGTCGGGTATGGACCGCCGGACTTAACCTTGGCAATGTGCTAACCACCTTGCCGAGACAACGATATTGGTGCCGGTGCAACGAACTCCCCAATATCGCTGACCCACCACCTTAGTTATCCTAACTTTATGCACATGCAACAATTATAGAGTGAGTAACCAAACAACACAAACAGTCAAAAGAACTCCCGGTCAAGCCGTCCGTAACAACCTAAAACCCGAGCATAAGCTCCCCGGACAAACCCGTCCGTGTCAACTATCAACCGAGCCAAAGCTCCCTTGACTAAAAACCCGTCCAGCTCGATTCCCAATCCCATCCCTTTGAACACCTCGGGATGACTCATCATTTCAATCTCCTAGCCTTCTAGTGCGTGCCGTGTAAGTCCCTACTTAACTAATTTCTCTTTCTTTTAGTTTGCAGTTTACGTTAGCCCAGGACTGCCTCCGAATTATGCCCCGTGAAGGGTTCTCAATAGGCACTAGGAACTATGATGGTATGACAAGACCAAAGTTCCCTTTCGCAAGGCACTTGCTTTAATTGGTTTCTCACCTTACCTTTTTCCCTTTAAGAGTTACATTAAACTAAACCTAGGGTAGCTTGACTCTTCACCCTCTCCACATGGAAAGACGGTCTTCCTCCATACCCGCGTAACACCTAATCTTCCAACTACCATCAGTGCTAAACCAAACTCTAGGGACTCACCTAGGCTACACGAAAATAAAGATTACACGTAATTTACTTTTTCATCCAAATGCCACCATTTATTTATCAGGGGTCTATCCTAACAAGATTTGCCTAAATCCAAAATATTGGAATTTTCCTAATAAATTCGATAACTTATTTATTTATTCTTAAGGGTCTAATATCATCATTTTGAACATGAGGTATAACATTCTAGTTGATTCCAGCTATCACAAAATTAAGGTAAATAATAGTAGGCCTACATATCATGTTTCCAAAGTTTGATAGTTTTACAATGATTTTCAAGGGCCTAAACTTATTTAATCATTATTTCAGTTATTTCAAGCTTAATGAATAAACTACCTTAATTTGTCCTCCAAATAATTCAAATAAAATACAGGGTGCTGGTTTTATTATGAAAATAACTTTGACAGAATCCCATAATTTTCTTGCTGGTAATGAAATCATAATAAATCAAATACTAAATTACAATCTAACATGCTTTGTGAATGAAGTGCTATAACAGTAACTCTAAAAATTCCTAAATAATTCCCAGTGATTTAAAAGGGCCTAGAAACCTTAAGTTCCAATTATCATAATTTTCTAGCAATTGTACAAGCCCTAATTTATTTTTATGCTCAAAAGCCCATATTAAAACATTGTGAATGAACCTCTAAAATTTCTCAACATAAAATTCTATAAAAATTCAGGGATCAATGTTCTACTAGATAAGATCTAAATCCAGAATTTTAACTGATTATAATTAATTTAAACTTCCAAATAATTGAAACAACAAATCGGGCTAATAATCATTTAACACATGAAGTATAATATTTATTAATCATAAAATTCCAGGAAAATTACCATAAGTCTAAAACATCCTAAAACTCCCTCCTCCCAAGTTTCATAATTTTTGGATTAGATATAGTACTTAAAATAACTAAAATACATTTTTATCCTAATCCAAAATCTCAACTTTCGAGGTACCTAATTACCTCCAATTCCTTCACTATTTCAACCAGAGGGTTTTCATCATATCATCCCACTCTCCTCCAAATTTCAAGGGCATACAAGAGCTTTTGCTCCTATGTCCTTCACAAACCTCAAACTCCCACCCACTGGATTTGAGCCAATCTCTTAGGGTAAAATCCACCCTAATCCACACCATGTTACCCAAGAGGGTAGACATAGACTCAACAAATTAGTGACCACAACATCAGCCTCTTTTGAGGAGATTTGTCCACTCCATTTCCAATCGTACTTTTCCCCAAAGTATCCCTCACCAAGACCTATCTAGGACTTGATACTTCCCTATTCAAAACTCGACCAATTGAGTTGAAATTTTTTACAGATCTTAACATTGATGCCAGGAACCACCACCCAAAATTTGGGGGAGTTTGGACTTAATTTCATCTCCTAATTAATTTTATAATATTTATTAAAATTTTACAAAAAACTTTAGGCAAATGTTCTCCAAAAATTCTCATTTTTGGACAGCCTCTCGATATACATATTATAGATCTCCAGTCCAAATTTCAAGTCATTTGGACATGTTATGAACCGTGGGCAACCATTTCAATTTCTGGTTAGCCTAGGTCTTGATCCCACCAAAATGAGTGTTGTGGTCAAACCTGTTGGAACCAGCAAAGCCGATTCCACCTAAAGCTCGGAACTACTGAGGCAACTCGTGCTTACTCCCTTGGGATCACTCTCGAGGCGAAGAACTAGACCGGAGGCTTCGGTGAGGAGGTCCCACCTCTTACCCAGAAGAGGCTAGAACTAGACCCCTTCCCCTCCCTAGCCAATACTGAGCTAGGTGCCTTAGAAAAGATAAGAGGAGTCAAGAATGCTTCCTTTCTAAGGCACCTTACCGGTCTATTTATAGGCCTTCGAACTGGGACTGCAAATAACTAAGCTAATGCCTCCTAAAATTACCGGAATGCCCTCAGCTAGGTCTGCCAACAGCCGAACTCCGCTGTCCTAAAAGGCTAATTGCAGACCACCCAGGGTGAAAGAGTAAAAATACCCCTGGGACCCAAAAGGTGGGCCAAGCCCTACCTAAAATGGTTCTGAACCAAGATGGCCCATCTCTCTGGGCACCTCTTGCTAGGGTCCTCTCGCCAGGGCCCGCTCGCCTGGCTGGGACCTCTCGCCTGAGCCCTCTCGCTCGCCTTCAGCCTCTCGATTGAGCCCTCTCGCCAGGACCCTTTCTCTCTCCCGGGCCCTCTCGCCAGGACCCTTCCTCTCGCCTGGGCCCTCTCGCCAGGACCCTTTCACTCGCCTGGGCCCTCTCGCCAGGCTGCGAGCCCGATGTTTTACACTATCCCCGCTCTTTTCGAGGTTGGCACAAGCTCGGAAAGATAGTTCAACCGAGGCCGACGATGATGCAGTTAATTTATTGAGGGAAACTTTTGGTGGGCCCCCTGTGTAAGATCCTGTTCCTCAGATCCGAGGCAAACCGGATCTTATGCCCAGAACCGCCGCCTTACGGTGACACTAACGCACGAGTTAGTCGTCACCGCAAGACGCCGATTCTGCCGGCTAGTACGATCATAACCTGTTCGGCCAATATGAGAATAATTACATAATAAATCAGAGTAAAAGCAGAAGCAAGTCCACAGCCACATCACATATACATATCAAATGAAATAAAAGCCAGTCCATAATGAGTACAGAAGTGAAAGTAAATAGGGCTCATGCCCAGTACATCATGATCACTCTCACTCTCACATACAGCAGCGGAATCTATCATCTCAAATCATCGCACCTGAACATGTGCTCCAGTAGTAGTAGCCGGTACCTGCTCCTCAAGTCCGGCCTCCTCGACGTGCTGGTCCACCTCCTCGAGCTCCTAAAATAGTAAGGTCAACGACCATTAGTCAAAAAGACTAAGTCGTATCCTCAGCACCTCCTCCTGCAACTCCTGGGCACCGTGCGGGAGGACGAAGCGGAGGACAACAAGGGGTGGCAAAAGAGAGCAGGTGACAGGAATTTGACAGGGTATATAATCAAGAAAATAATGAAATGTAACCTCCACTTATGCGGGTACGCATAAGCAAGGGATCTTTTGGAAGGCTCCCATTGTATAGAATGTCCCATACCATTTATACAATGGGGTGTCAGAGTCACAAGCATATATATAAAGTAAAAATAACCTTAACCTATAAACATGCCCACTCAGGCTTATAGGTTAAGGGTTCGTATAGCAGGTCCAAATGTATAAGCGTCCCATACCACTTATACATTAGGTGACTTAAGTGGTTATGAAGGTTAATGTTATGCTTCTATATGGTGGGTATGATATGAACATGCAGTGCAACACACACACACGACTCCGTGATCACAGACCTTTAGTTCCCACTTTTCGAGAGCTAGCATCACTCTCAGGTACCACCGTTGTGGCTACGGCAGCAGCGAGCGGGCGTCTCCGCCTTCTAGGCGGGTATACACACTACCAGGCCTAGACCTCTCTTGTGCGCCTCTGTACACCGTCAGTGCACTCTAGAGTCTCTGCGTACAACTTTGCTGACTACCTGTCAGTCTTGTTGGCTGGGTGCGCGTTATTAGGAAAAGCCTCCCAGACTCCAGTATAAACATCCTACTGGTCCTTCTAACCCTCGCACCCGCACCGCCTGGTCCACCGTACTGCCGTCGTGTGACGACTGGCCAGTACCGCATGGCCCGCCACTAGTATATGCACATGCAAGTATAGTATATTGAGCCTCCAGCTCGAAGGTCTAACCAGTCCAAAACTCTCCAACCCGTCACGGGTGAGAGTATGCTACAAAACCTCCAACCCTGCCTGGTGAGTATATATATAAAACCAATTTCATCCTCCAACTCTGCACGGGCAAGCAAGTAGTCAAAGACTCCAAGTCCCTCCAACCCGGCACGAGTGAGCACATGTCCAGTTCACCTAACCTAATAGACTACTCTTGTCTACAGTTTATCATACTTAAAATCTTAAGGTTAATCCCAGGACTGCCCAAGGTATTCCCGGTGAAGGGCTCTCAGGGGCACTAGGAGCTACGATGGGCTGAATCCCAGAGCTCCCTTTCTCAAGAATATTTAGTTTAGTTGTTGCCTACCCCGAACCCCTTTTTCTCTCTCCTATTACATAGAGTGACCCAGTGATTTAAGGTATGGGTTAAGGAGTGGCGATCTTCCGTCAACCCTTTCAAGATAAGTCTTATGTCGCTCTGTTACTCTCGTCTCTAGAATGCATCTGCCACCCAGGGTTATACTTCCGAACTTAGACCCTAACTCAGTTGTTGATTCATCCCCTGGCGGCCTATAGTCCAACCTTCTTTACTAAGCGCACCCCATGACCTATTGCCACCCTGAAATCGAACTTCTAAACTCTTGATCCAGCTGACCCCAAGTATTTATCCTAGGGTGGTATGGACTAATAAAATGAGTGTGTTGATTTTTATAATTTTCCTAGGTCATTAAGGCCTTTAATTAAATCTTTTAAAATTATTCCCTAGGTCATTTTGCACATGAAGTATCATCAATTAAAATCTTCTGACCTAGGGGAATTTTCCTGAGTTGCATATGAGTAAAGTATTACTGTCTACAAGATTTCATAATTTTCCTTTTAATATGTCTATTTATCCCATAATTAATAAAATTTCTACATAAATGCCATTTTCCAAATGAAGTAGGAGAGATACTTAAATAAAAATTCCAGGAAAATTACTGAGCAATTGTAACATTAATTCATGACTTATGGCAGAGTTTCATTAACTTCTATAGTGTAATAGCCTATAAATTTCCATTCTTAATTATTTACCAAAATGCCATTTTCCTACCTTAATAATTATCAGTGTGTACAAAAATTCTGAAATAAATATGCAACACTAATATTGCTATTATACATCTATAGAAATATTTTTTTACAATTTCCCCACATGTAATTCTACCAATTCATAAATAGATACAAAAGGGGTAAAATAGTAATTTCAAGGTTTTTGTTCCAATAATCTCCAAACAGAGGTCTAAAATTTTCCTAAGTCAAATAAGACACCATACTTTGACTTGGCTGAATCTGAAAGTTTTCTATAGCCAAATTCTATTTTTCCCATTTATTTTCCCAAAAAGGCCTATATTTTGAAAAATCCCATTAAGTGGTATTTTTAATTCCAAAAATCCCAAAAATAATTCTAGGGGTGAAACATGCCCTAAAGTATCACTGGAATTTATTGCATGATTTTTGGGTGCCTCAGCTAGGCTAATTCACAAAATACAAATTATTGCTAAATGCACACCAAGGCCTAAATTAGCCTACACTTACAAGTGAGTTAAGTCAACATGCCTTGTTCCAATTTCAGGGAAATTTCTACCTCTGGTCTATATGGTCCCTATGGATGAGCCACCAAAATTTGGGGCCAATTGGAGTTAGCTAACTCCAAGAATCACCTAGTTAAGCCCTAGGGGTATTTTGGTAATTTCCTCATATTTTATTTTCCAATCAAGTCCATTTTTGGGCAGGGCCTAAATGTGCCCTAATTACACCTCTGACCAAAATCTCAGGTCAAGGGGACCTCTGGTTTGGCTTGGGCAGCCATTTAAAATTCTGCCAAATTGTTATTTGCAACCCAAGCCAAAGCCTAATTTTACAAATTTGCAAGTGAGATTCCTCATCATGCAGTGAATCAATTTAGCCCAAATTTTAACCATGAGTCTAATATACCCATGAGAGGGTGCCACCAAAATTTGGGGCCATTTGGAGTTGGAGAACTCCAAAAATCACATTTATTTACTTTTGGGTATTTTTGTAAAAACTATAGCAAAATGTTCCCCAAAAATTCTGATTTTTGGGGAGGACCTAGATTTGGCTAAATAAGCCACATGCCCAAAATCTCAGTCCATTTGGACTTAGGGTTTGAGCAGGACATCAATTTTAGTTTCTGTCCTAGTTTAAGGGCAGTCCTAGCAAAATGGACCTACAGGGCAGAATACTCAACCAAATTTAATGAGTAACATGTAAAATTAAAGGTAACAGAAACACCTATAATTGTTATGTTGAACATAATTTATGATAAGGGCCAGAGGTTCCATAAAAATCCACATGCAAAAATCTGCTTTTATGAGGCAGAATTGACACTATTCATACACCTAAATAATAACAGATTTATAACTTAAAATGAATAATCAAGCCTGCACGATTCTTAAAGCCAATCGGACGGCACCTGTGCTTCTTCTTCATGCAACGTGCATGGCCAAAACCGACGCAGGCCATCCTTGCGGGGCCATTTCCGGCCATCGCCGGCGGCGGGGCCTCCGGCCAAGTCCTTCCTTGGCCTCACGGTGGTCGGGGCTAGAGCTGGCCGGTGACTGGGCGGCGGAGAGCGGCGGACGGCGGCGGTGCCACCAACCCGAGAAACCCTAAATCCGCCATTTTTTTAGCTTTTCCAAGCTGGTAGAGGCCTACAGTCGAGCTCTTTTGAGCTTGACTACTAACCTAGAAGATCTAGGAATGCTAGTACAGTAGGAGGGGAGGGGATACGGACCTTTAATGGCGGCTGTGGGTGAGGGTGGCGGCGGCTCTCCATAGCATGGATTTTCTGGCGATCTCCTCGGTTTGCCATGGCTGCAGTGGTCTCCGGCTCTCTCTCTCTGTCTCAGGGATAGGAGTGAATGGAAATGAGAGGGGGAAGTGGTTTGGGGGCTGAGTTAAGAGGGGGGGGGGCGATTTCACCAAAGCTTAGGCGATTTCACCAATGTTGGGGGTCGGGTTAGTGGGTTTGGCCGGCTAGGTGGCTTGGGAGTGGGCCCCACTGGTCCATGAGGGTTGACTAGACCTTAGTGGGTCGGGTTGCCAAGTCTAGGGCCGAGTTGGGTGAGTGAAGAGAGGGAGTTGACTTCCATAAATGGGTTAGGTCATATTGGGCTTGGGTTGGGTTTGGGCTTGGCCGAAGGCTGTATGGTGGGGGTCCCACACCTCCTGATACCCATGCATGGTCAGCCAACCCATCATGGGTTGGTGGAATGAGCCCAAGTGGTCCAAACCCATTTCTTAGCATCTTCTCTCTCCTACTCCTCCTCTTTTCTCTCTCCTAAGTGTTCTCCCAAAATCACTTTTGCAAGAACCTATTTTTCTCTCCCCTAGGGTTTGTAGGGTCACTTTAGGCCCACATGATGAATTTGGGTTGATTTGGGTGGACCCAACCCAGTGAATTGGGCTAGGACACCATTTTCACTATTTGGGTCCAAGGTGTTGACTTGACCCATCATGGTGAACTGGTTGACCCCATGGCCTACCATGGGGTCCACTTAGATTGTATTTAGGGTTAGGGCATCATGAGGGGATCATGGTGTGGCTAGGGTTCCTGTTTAGGCTAGTTTGACCTAGTTTGACTTTGGCCCCATGGTGGGCCCCACATGGCTACAACCCACTACCTAGGGTCAATCTAGCTTCTAACCCTAACACCCACCCCATGCCTAACCCAATCTAAGTTAAGGGGTCTAGAAGTAACATTGGGATGTTACACTCTGACCAGCATATAAATATAGAAAATTCCTCCTAAGGGGGTGTTTCCTCCCTTTCCACCCCTCTTGGCATCTGTCTACATGTCTCTCAGTCAAGGTTTTCGGGATCGTATCGCGGCCGTGCGCCGACGGAACAAGGCGACGGCGGCGGGTCTGAACAGGATCCCCGCACGTGATTCCCCTTCGCTACTGCCCTCCACCTCTCTCCCAAAAAAGGCAAAGGTTCTGGAGCCGCCCCTCTCGGCGAGAGAACCTTCTTCCCCTTTTCCGCGGGGGTATATACCTCCAACTCTAGCTAGTCTCAAAGGAAAAGAGGTGAGTTTTCCAATCAGCTATGATCTCCTTGTTCCACACGCTTTTTACTTGCTACCTTTTCCCAGAAAATCTCGGTGCCTCCTCATCGTCCTGAGACCATTCGTATCAACATATCAGAGCTTCCTTCCCGGCCTCGCTCTCCCCAAGTCTCCACTCCCCCCTCCACCCCCGTGACGGGGAGGGATGATCCTTCTACCGCGTCGGGCTCCACCCGCCGCCTCGGTAAGAGGCCCTACTCCTGACACATGCTCTCTTCTTCTCGACGCCTGCTTTTTTCTGGCCACTTTACCTCTTTGGCTCTTCCGTAGGTGCGAATGGAACCCCTGTCGAGAACTTGTTGGCTGCCGACTTGCCGGTCGACGATTACTCCAAGCAGCTGGCCCCCTCGCCTCCTCCTCCTATAGATGAGATCGAGGACTATCTGGGCGACCCCACGGACCCTATAGAGATGAAGCGCAAGGTGGCCGAGATGCTGCGGAAGCACGCGCGCATCATTCAAGCGCTAGAAAAAGGGAAGCAAGCCGCAGACCACCGGATCGACTGGCTAGAGGTGGAATGCGCTCGCCTGTCTTCGGAGATAGACGCCGACATTGAGGTGGACCAGATGAATCCTCAGGCAATCTTGGATGACGTCGACCAACAGCTCCGTCTCGCCCGCAGCGGTGTCGAGGCGGCTCGCGCCTTCCACCTCCCCAGTCGTCCTCCCTGCGTGAGAAGCCGCGGTGGAGGACGATGGAGGTGGGATAAGATTTGACGAGAGCTCCGCCTTCTTTCATCTCGCCTCTCGCCTATCGCTCTTTTCGTTCGACTTGTCTGTAATAAGATGCTTGCCTATATACCGCTTAGTTGTGCGCTTTTCGAACGTGCCACCTGTCTTCATGCGGGATTAGATTTAGTAATTTGGTGATTTTGCCTATTTAAATGGTGCGACAGCACTAATATCTTCTTTTATGCTAATTCTTAACCTTTATTAATTTTTAACCATCACTTTTATTTCCCCGCGTCCACCGTTTCATCGCCTTCTTGGGCTGATGATCCACTTAGGGTTCCGCCACCCGAGGCTTGAAGGGAGAAGGGTCGGCCGACGCTTGCTTTTTTACTCATGAGGGCTATAAATACCCCCGCTGCATAGGCTGGGAACATGTTTTCTTAGACTTCCGCTCGCGGCTCCCCATCCTTCCGCAGCTTACCTCGCGCTCCAGCCCCCTCATCCTTCCCCTCCACTGTCCCTCGTGCCTTCCTGCCAGTTCTCTACTCGCCGACTTTCCCTTCGTCTCGCACTCCATGGGAAAAGGGAGGTCAGAGGGTGGTGAAGGCCGCAGCCGCTGTGGGAAAAGGTTCTCTGACCACGATTTTCCTCCCGGTCGTCTCTCCGCCGATGACTACGAGGCCTTTCGAAGCGACTTTTTGTCGGAGGGCTACGAATCGCACCCTCCCAAGGTTGGCGAGAGCGTGAATACGTTTTACCCGGGCGAGCTCGCCTTCCCCGTCTCGCATTTCGAGGCGGGGCTCCGTCTTCCCCTCTGGCCCGAGGTGAAGCAAGTCCTTAAGTACTTCGGAGTCGTGCCTGCTCAGTTAAACCCCAACGCGATCTCAGTTATCGTCGCATTTGCGTGCTACATGTGGCGAGAAAAAATAGAATTCAGTCTCACTGTCTTCCGGAAGATGTTCGTCTACCACGCCAATCAAGACGGGGTCTCCTTCTTCACCGGGCTAAACCTGAAGGTGTGCGAGACACCCAATAAAAATCACCACTGGCTGACTCGCTTCGTATTCGTCCGTGGAAATCAGGGTGGCGTCCCTCTCGCGCCTGCCTCGCCCGCAGAAACCTTCTACACTTCTCTGCAGGTTGGCGGTACGGACAGGCTCCTTTGCGAGTACCTCGCTGGGAAAAACTTTGAGGTTAGGTTCTTGAGGCGAGGGCTCGCCTCACTGCTTCCCGTGCTCCCTGGAGAAGGTATGCCCGACCCCCTCGTCTTTTTCTTGCCTTCAGGGCCTTCCTCTCGCTGAACCTTTTCCCTGACTGTCTCGCTTCTCCCAGGAGAGAGGAACGTGCTGGTGCACCCCCCTACAGGAGTAATATCAAACCGTCTAAAGACATAGCTCTCGCTACTATGGCAGCCGAGGCGGCCAAAGATTCGTTGGCTCCTTCTCCTCGAAAGAGAGCGGTTGAGGACTCGGCTCCCTCTCGCCTCACCCCTTCAAAGAAACTAAAGATGAAGCTGAAGAAGGTAGTCTCCTTCCCTTCTGAGAAGGGCAAGGTCCCTGCGGACACAGCGGAGACGCCGGGGTCCCTGAGCCCCATATCCCTGGGATCCGAATCTCCCCACTCACCTCCCTTGAACTCTTCGCACAGGGCCATCTCGCTCCCTAAAGACACGGCCCCTCTCGCACTTCCCGCGAGCTCTTCTCACCAAACTCCCCGGTCCCCTTCTCGCGGGGAGGCTCCTCTCCGGTATCCTGCTCCATCCGCCCACCTAAACTTCAACGCGGGCCCGTCTATCCCCGACGGCGCCAATGAGCCTTCGCTCATCTGGGATAAGGAGGCACATCGGGTATCCCTCTCCACCCTCCTCCCCTCATGGAGAGAGCAATGGGAGCCGTCTGCCCATGCCTTCTCCTTAGGCTTCGGCCTCTATGGGGGGTTCGCCCCTGACGCACTCGACGCGGCCTCCACGCGAGATCTCATCTTCAGGGCGGCCCACTCGCAACTGCGTACCTTCGAGCTTTCTCATCGACTCTCGCGCCGCCTGATTTACAACACTCGAAGCTGGAAGGAGATAAACACCCAACTCATTCCCGAGCGCGAGAAGTCTGGGGATCTCACCAAGCGACTGGAGGTGGCCGAGAACCTTCTCGCCAAGGCCAGTGGCGGAGTGGTGAGTTGATACTGGGCCGACCTTCTCAAGCAATCTCCCGCTAGATCTAACGGTTCGTCCTTTTTGCAGGATGCCGAGATGGCTGAAAGACTGCGCTCGCGGGTTGAGGAGCTGGAGGCGGAGGTGAAGGAGTTGAAAGCGGAGAAGACCCAGCTCAAAGAGGCCTCTACCTCTCGCTTGCAGGCCACTCCTCCTCCCACACATTATACGCATGACGAGGTTGAGGACTTTTGCCGGGATGCCAACATACGGACCGCCGAGCTAATCCTAAAGATGATGCGAGAGATGGGCGTAGTAAAAGATGATTGCGAGGACATCACCGCTCGGGACCTCGTGCCCGAGATTTATTGCGAGGACGAGTCTTCGGCGGGCTAGAAGGACTAGGGCTCCTTGAGCACGACCGCCTTTTCCTCTCCTTTCTTGTTACGACTATAATGCCTCCTTATTTGGGAATGTCCTTGTTAGAAGAAGCCAAGCCGGGCCCACAATGGGTTGACCGGACACACCTGGCCGACTGCAGTCTAGCAACATCCCCAACCAAATCACCTGGGTTCCACCTCGGTTTAATCCCAGGTAGGTTGTTAGGCCCGGGGCTCGAACCCGGGACCTCTTTATCAAACCCTTATTCAGGGACCGGATACCTAACTGCGCTGCAGCACAGTTGGGTATCTGGTCCCTGAATAAGGGTTTGATAAAGAGGTCCCGGGTTCGAGCCCCGGGCCTAACAACCTACCTGGGATTAAACCGAGGTGGAACCCAGGTGATTTGGTTGGGGATGTTGCTAGACTGCAGTCAGCCAGGTGTGTCCGGTCAACCCATTGTGGGCCCGGCTTGGCTTCTTCTAACAAAAGATGGCCATCTTTTGTTAGAAACCGGGCCGGGGTAGACAACAGCACCCACCGGTCCACGGCCGACTGCAGTCGAATGGCTAGGCATCCCCAACCAAATCTCCCGGGGTCCCACATTTTGGGTAAAGGCCGGGTAGGTTGTTCAGGCCCGGGGCTTGATCCCGGGACCTGCTAGTTAAGAGGCGCCTTAGCCAACCTCCAACACCCAACTACACGGCCTTTACCCAAAATGTGGGACCCCGGGAGATTTGGTTGGGGATGCCTAGCCATTCGACTGCAGTCGGCCGTGGACCGGTGGGTGCTGTTGTCTACCCCGACCCGGTTTCTAACAAAAGATGGCCATCTTTTGTTAGAAGAAGCCAAGCCGGGCCCACAATGGGTTGACCGGACACACCTGGCTGACTGCAGTCTGGCAACATCCCCAACCAAATCACCTGGGTTCCACCTCGGTTTAATCCCAGGTAGGTTGTTAGGCCCGGGGCTCGAACCCGGGACCTCTTTATCAAACCCTTATTCAGGGACCAGATACCCAACTGCGCTGCAGCGCAGTTGGGTATCTGGTCCCTGAATAAGGGTTTGATAAAGAGGTCCCGGGTTCGAGCCCCGGGCCTAACAACCTACCTGGGATTAAACCGAGGTGGAACCCAGGTGATTTGGTTGGGGATGTTGCTAGACTGCAGTCGGCCAGGTGTGTCCGGTCAACCCATTGTGGGCCCGGCTTGGCTTCTTCTAACAGTCCTGTATTAAGACACGGATATGGTTCACTCGTTTATATATATATATTTTTGCTAGCGCCTGAAGCTAGCCTCTTTCTTTTCTTCCTCTTTTTTCTCTCCTTTTTTTTCTTTGCTTGGACAGCTCGCAAGATCTTTGAGATCCTTGGCAGCGAGAGGGGGTTGTTTTTTCCCTCGCCGACTGTTATCAGCCAACCTGGCCCAGGGGGCGAGCGGGCGAGTCTCTGCCTCTCTCATGGGTGTGGGGACACCTTCTCCTTCCTCTCGCGCAGCCTATCGGCTCCTCTCGGCGCGAGTGGACCCGGGGGGTCAATTACCCCCCCCCCCTTTTTGTTAGTAGCCAGGGTTAAGTGTTTTCCTGATTATTTAGCTTCTATTTCACGACCTCAATTACCTCTCTAGAAAACACCCAACTCAAATTATAGCCATAAGGCATGTATGCTCTCCAACTACAGCTTCTATGCCCCTATCCAGTATTGAGATGAAAACAAGTCCTTGCTCACGAAGACTGCAGCACGGTAGAGTAAGAAGGTAAGTGGGGATGGGGAGGAGATAACCGCTCCACAGAAGTGGCATGATCCCCTTTTTATTGGTTTCCACCTACCGATGGGCCTACAACCCTGCCAGCTTGATGGGAGCCTGGTCAGCGGGTCTGCTCGGGGTCTCCTCTCCTCTTTCTCCTCCAACCACCGAGTGAGCCTACAGCCCCGCCAGCTTGATGGGAGCCTGGTCAGCGGATCTGCTCCTCTTTCTCCTCCAACCACCGAGTGAGCCTATAGCCCTGCCAGCTTGATGGGAGCCTGGTCAGCGGGTCTGCTCGGGGTCTCCTCTCCTCTTTCTCCTCCAACCACCGAGTGAGCCTACAGCCCTGCCAGCTTGATGGGAGCCTGGTCAGCGGGTCTGCTCGGGGTCTCCTCTCCTCTTTCTCCTCCAACCACCGAGTGAGCCTATAGCCCTGCCAGCTTGATGGGAGCCTGGTCAGCGGGTCTGCTCGGGGTCTCCTCTCCTCTTTCTCCTCCTACCACCGAGTGAGCCTACAGCCCTGCCAGCTTGATGGGAGCCTGGTCAGCGGGTCTGGTCGGGGTCTCTTCTCCTCTTTCTCCTCCAACCACCGAGTGAGCCTACAGCCCTGCCAGCTTGATGGGAGCTGGTCAGCGGGTTTCTTCTCGGGGTCTCCTCTCCTCTTTCTCCTCCAACCACCGAGTGAGCCTACAGCCCTGCCAGCTTGATGGGAGCCTGGTCAGCGGGTCTTCTCGGGGTCTCCTCTCCTCTTTCTCCTCCAACCACCGAGTGAGCTGAGCCAGCCCTACAGCCTTGCCAGCTTGATGGGCCTGGTCAGCGGGTCTGCTCGGGGTCTCCTCTCCTCCTTTCTCCTCCAACCACCGAGTGAGCCTACAGCCCTGCCAGTTGATGAGCTGCAGCGGTCTGCTCGGGGTCTCCTCTCCTCTTTCCTCCCTCTCCACCCACCCGAGTGAGCCTACAGCCCTGCCAGCTTGATGGGAGCCCTGTGTCTCGCGTCTGGCTTCGGGGTCTCCTCTCCTCTTCCTCCTCCAACCACCGAGTGAGCCTACAGCCCTGCCAGCTTGATGGGAGCCTGGTCAGCGGGTCTGCTCGGGGTCTCCTCTCCTCTTTCTCCTCCAACCACCGAGTTGAGCCTATAACCCTGCCTCTCTGCCCAGCTTGATGGGAGGCTGGTCAGCGGGTCTGCTCGGGGTCTCCTCTCCTCTTTCTCCTCCAACCACCGAGTGAGCCTACAGCCCTGCCAGCTTGATGGGAGCCTGGTCAGCGGGTCTGCTCGGGGTCTCCTCTCCTCTTTCTCCTCCAACCACCGAGTGAGCCTACAGCCCTGCCAGCTTGATGGGAGCCTGGTCAGCGGGTCTGCTCGGGGTCTCCTCTCCTCTTTCTCCTCCAACTCTCACAAGCCGAGTGAGCCTACAGGCCTGCCAGCTTTTGATGGAGTCCTGGTCATCAGGCGGGTCCTGCTCGGGGTCTCCTCTCCTCTTCTCTCCAACCACCGTGAGGCTACAGCCCTGCCAGCTTGATGGGAGCCTGGTCAGCGGGTCTGCTCGGGGTCTCCTCTCCTCTTTCTCCTCCAACCACCGAGTGAGCCTATAACCCTGCCAGCTTGATGGGATCCTGGTCAGCGGGTCTGCTCGGGGTCTCCTCTCCTCTTTCTCCTCCAACCACCGAGTGAGCCTACAGCCTTGCCAGCTGTCTGATGGGGCCCTGCCAGCTTGATGGGAGCCTGGTCAGCGGGTCTGCTCGGGGTCTCCTCTCCTCTTTCTCCTCCAACCACCGAGTGAGCCTACAGCCCTGCCAGCTTGATGGGATCCTGGTCAGCGGGTCTGCTCGGGGTCTCCTCTCCTCTTTCTCCTCCAACCACCGAGTGAGCCTACAGCCTTGCCAGCTTGGATGGGAAGCCTAGGTCAGCGGGTCTGCTCGGGGTCTCCTCTCCTCTTTCTCCTCCAACCACCGAGTGAGCCTACAGCCCCTACCAGCTTGATGGGCTGCTGGTCAGCGGGTCTGCTCGGGGTCTCCTCTCCTCTTCCTCCTCCAACCACCGAGTGCTCGGGCCTACAGCCCTACAGCCAGCTTGATGGGAGCCTAGTCAGCGGGTCTGCTCGGGGTCTCCTCTCCTCTTTCTCCTCCAACCACCGAGTGAGCCTACAGCCCTGCCAGCTTGATGGGAGCCTGGTCAGCGGATCTACTCGGGGTCTCCTCTCCTCTTTCTCCTCCAACCACTGAGTGAGCCTACAGCCCTGCCAGCTTGATGGGAGCCTGGTCAGCGGATCTGCTCGGGGTCTCCTCTCCTCTTCCTCCTCCAACCACCGAGTGAGCCTACAGCCCTGCCAGCTTGATGGGAGCCTGGTCAGCGGGTCTGCTCGGGGTCTCCTCTCCTCTTTCTCCTCCAACCACCGCTCTCATCCTCTGAAGGAGGGCATCCTGAGGTGTAGTGTTAGCGTATTTAAAAGAGGGAGGATTATTAAAGATATGCTTAAGTAAATTCAAAGGACTTTTATTACTATGGATAAAAACGTTTCAGATCATCGCCATTGCGGGCGCAGTCCAGGGGCATCCCGTCCACATCCTGGAGGTGATACCCCCCTGACTTTAAGACTTCTTTCACTATGAAAGGACCTTCCCAATTGGGGTTGAGCTTCCCCACCGAGGCTCCCCTTCCTACAGCATCTACCTTCTTGAGGACCAAATCCCCTTTTTGAAACTGCTTGATTCGGATGTGCTTATCGAAGTACCGGGACATCCGGCGCTTGACCTCCTCCTGCCGGACTGTTGCTAGCTCTCTGAGCTCTTCTACGAGGTCGAGAGAAAGCCTCTGCTCCTCTCCATTAGCGAACTGCCACCTTTCCTCTCCTTCTCTGGCTGCTGTGACCCTGGGCGATTCAACTTCAAATTCCACAGGTATGACGGCCTCGGAGCCATAAGAGAGCTTGAAGGGCGTTTCTCCTGTGGCCGTATTAGGTGTAGTTCGCAGAGCCCACAGGACAGAGGGGAGCTGTTCCACCCAGCTCCCCCTCAAGTTCTCTACTTTCTTCTTCAGAAGGTTCACTATAATCTTGTTTGCTGCCTCGACCTGCCCGTTGCTTCGTGGATGATGGACCGAGGTGAATCGAAGGTCTATGCCGAGCTGTGCACAAAAATCCACAAACTCCCTGCTAGCAAATTGCGGCCCGTTATCGGTGACTATGGCTAAAGGAAGTCCGTGCCGGCAAATAATCTCCCCCCATACGAAATTCCTTACCACTTGTGAGGTTACCTTTGCCAGGGCCTTGACTTCCAACCACTTTGAGAAGTAATCCACCATGACTAGTAGGAACGTCCTCTGACCACTGGCTTGAGGAAACGGTCCTACCAGATCCAACCCCCATATGGCGAAGGGCCAAGGAGAGGTGATCGTTCGCAGCCTTTGCGCTGGAAGGAGCTGCAAGGGAGCAAACTCTTGGCACTTTCTACACCTTTTCGCGAGCTCTTCTGCATCTCTTCGTAGGGTAGGCCAAAAATAACCTTGCCTTAGCACTCTCCCTTCCAAGGTTCGACTTCCCGAGTGGCTCCCGCACTCTCCCGAATGGACCTCTTCCAGCACCCTTGGTGCTTCCTTCTCGGATACGCATCGGGCTAACAGTCCAGACAACGTCTTTCGATAAAGTACTCCTTCCTTCAACAAATAGTATGCAGACTTGTATCGGATTCATTTCTTCTCGAGATCTCCCTCGGGTAGTCGTCCCGACGCCAGGAAAGTCACAAAGGGATCCATCCAAGACCTCTCCTGGTCGATCTCCATCACCTCCCCCTCTTCTATGGAGGGCCTAAAGAGCTCGGTCATGGTCCCTCCAGCGTGAGGGCCATGCTTCGCGAGCAGGTCTTCCCGAGCATTCTCCTCTTGAGGAACATGTTGAATGGAGAAGCTATGGAACTGTCCAACTATGCCTTTTATCTTCACTAGGTACAACTGGAGAGTCGGCTCCCTCACCTCGAATTCTCCGCTGATATGTCGCGCCACCACCAAGGAGTCCGTGAAGACCCTGATATCCTGTATACCCAACTCCCTGGCCAACCGAAGTCCGGCGATGATGGCCTCATACTCCGCCTGATTATTGGTGAGGGTGAAGTGTATTTTCAAAGCTTGCTCAATCCTAGTCCCCTCAGGACTCACCAGGATGACCCCTCCCCCGAAAGAATTCCTACCAGAAGCTCCGTCTACCAGCATCTTCCATGCTGCTACGGGAGGTACCTCCATTTCTTCGGCCTCCAGTACGTAGTCCGCCAAGAAATCCGCCACCACTTGTGCTTTAATAGCTTCTCGAGGAACGTAGGAGAGGTCGAATTCACTGAGCTCTATCGACCACTTGGCCAACCTCCCCGAGTGTTCGACCCCTTCGAGGATAGGGCAAAGGGGGTGATCCATCACAACCTGGATGGCATGGGCTTGGAAATAGGGTCTGAGCTTCCGGGCCGACACAATGAGAGCGAAGGCCAACTTTTCAAGGATGGGATACTTCAGCTCTGTCTTCTTGAGGACTCTGCTTACATAATAGATTGGGAACTGCCTCTTCCCTTCTTCGCGGACGAGGACTGAGCTGACCGCCCCCGTCCCTACCCCGAGGTAGAGGAACAAGTTCTCCCCTTCCCTCGGCCCCTGAAGTAGCGGCGTCTGAGTGAGTTGCTGCTTTAGAGCCGCGAAGGCTTTCTCACACTCAATGGTCCATTCGAACTCCTTCCCTCCCCTTAGGGTTCGAAAGAAAGAAGAGCATCGCTCTCCCGCTCTGGAGAGGAACCTGCTCAAACCGGCTAGTTTACCAGTGAGACGTTGGACTTCTTTGACATTCCTAGGAGATCCCAGCTCCAGTATCGCCCTCACCTTGTCAGGGTTGGGCTCCACCCCTTCAGGGGTGAGGAGATGTCCTAAAAACTTCCCTCGGCTGGCCCCGAACACACATTTCAGAGGGTTAAGCCTCATCTTATACTTTCTAACGATTGCAAAAGTCTCCTGTAGGTCTAGGACATGAGACCCAAGGTCCCGACTCTTTACCATCAAGTCGTCCACATAGACCTCGAGGTTCCGCCCCTTCTGCTCCCGGAAGATCCGGTCCATCATCCTTTGGTAGGTTGCTCCCGCGTTTTTTAGCCCAAAGGGCATCATGTTATAGCTGAAGCAACCATCCTCCGTGACGAAGGTGACATCCTTGACGTCCGGAGGGTGCATGCGTATCTGATGGTACCCTGAAAAAGCATCTAAAAAACTCATTAGTGAGAAACCGACGGCTGAGTCAACCAGCGCGTCGATCCGAGGCAGGGGGTAACAATCCTTAGGACAAGCTTTATTTAAGAGAGAGAAATCGATACACATCCTCCACTTGCTCTCCCCCTTTTTCACCATTACAACATTGCTCACCCATCCCGGATACCTGTTAGCCGATATGAATCCCGCCCGGAGCAGCTTCTCTACCTCTTCTCTGATGGGCCCGGCCATCTTGGAGGCGATGGCTCTCTTCTTCTGTTGAATGGGGCGAACCCCGAGGTCGAGGTTGAGACTATGGCACGCCACATCCGCGTCGACCCCCGGCATGTCTACTGCGCTCCAGGCAAAGACATCAATGTTCTCTTCTACACACTTCCGAATTTCTTCCTGGTCCTGCGGAGTGAGCTCGCCGCTGATCTTTATCTTCTCTTTTCTCCCATCTTTGGTGAGGACCTCGACCTCTAGAACTTCTACCGCCGCCCTCAACCTCGAGGGTTCTTCCTCCTCCTGCTCTCTCAGCTCTTCCTCCAGATCCTTCGACCCGCACCCAACTCCTGAGACTTCCACAGCAGCCACCCTCTCCTGGGCCTTTCCTCCTTCTCCCTTTTCCAACCCCACTCCTTCATCCATCTCCTCCTCTGCTACCAGACTTCCTTCCACTCCTGCTCCTGCTCTTCCCAACTCCTCTCCTCCAGCCACCTGCTCCCCAGCCATCACTGGCTCCACCGCAATGCCCCTCTCCACTACTATCTCCAACTCCTCTCCTTCAGCCATCTCTTCTTCCGCTACCAGATCTTCCTCCACTCCTGCTCCCACTCATCCCAGCTCCTCTCTCTCCATCCTTGCTCCCAGCTCCTCCGCATCCTCCATCCACGAGATGGTGTTGACCGCCGTTACATAGCACTCCCGAGCCGCTTTCGGGTCCCCTCTCACCCTGATCTGGGTTCCTCCCAAATTGAGCTTCAGGCACTGATGAAAATAGGACGGAACGCATCTAAAGGCACTGATAAGATGGCGCCCAAAGATCGCTTTGTAACTGCTGGGAGCGTCCACTATCACGAAGCGACAATTCCTGGACACCCCCCCCCCAAGGTCACCTGAAGTCCTACTTTTCCCTCAACCTCCTTCCTTTCTCCTGAAAAACCAAACAACGGCCCATCCGCCGCCAACACCCTTCGAGACTCCACCCCCATCTCGTTGAAAGCCTTCTTGAAGATTACATTAACGGAACTCCCGTTGTCCACTAGAATGCGGGATACCGTGAAGTTCTCGATGGAAGTCCTGATCACCAGCGCGTCACAGAAAGGGTCCTCGTGGTCAGGTACGTCCCTTCTGGAAAACGTGATCTTCTCATCCGGGGGCGGGGTTTGCGACGTCGAGGCAACGCTCCGACGATACATAGCGTGAAGACTGGCTTTGCGGGTGGCCTCGATCCCCACCCCCCCATGAATCACTCCAATCCCCCCTCGATCTCCTGTATCTGACCGGTCCACACACCGATCTTCCTCCCCAGCTCCCGGCACCTCTACTATCCGCACTGCCGGTTGTCGGTCTTCTCCTCCTTTTCCTCTCTTCAACTCCAAGAACTCGGGACATGTTGTCGTCGCGTGACCCTCCTCCTCGTGGAAGTCACAATAGGGCAAGACTCCCTCCCCACGTCTCTCTTCTGGGGGATTCCTCCTCCTCCCTGCTCCCGCTCTCCCACGGTCTCTTCCTCTTCCTCTCCCTCTACCTATGGACATAGCTTGCTGAGGTGGGGGTGGGAGCGGTCTCGGACCATGCCCCCATCCTAGTGGGTGAAAACTTCCTGGTCCTTGATAAAAGTTTCTTCCCCCCTGCAGAGGACCTCTCCCAGGTCCCTGAACCGGGCCTCCTGGTTGTCTCCCCCCCGGCTCCGGGTGCACGGGCCCTCTTAGTTCCTCTCTCCTCCTTCCTTCTGACTGCCTTCCCCCTCCTGGCTCCCTCTGCTCCACTTCCATCAATCTTGCCAACTTCCTTGCGAATGCCGGGTTTGCCGCCTCCATGGCTATTTCTTTCGCGGCCTTCTCCATCAACCCTTCGAAGGACAACGACGCCTTCCTGGTGAGGCTCATCTTGAAGAAGCCTTCCCTTAGCCCCACGGTGAAAGCCATTTGGAGGGCGAAGCCGGGCACCTCCTGAATGTCCAACATCTCCTCCTGGAAGCGGTCTACGTACTGAGCCGAAGACTTGTCTGCCCTCTGCTTGATCAGGAAGATGGACTCCGGGTTCCTCTTCCTCTTTTTGGAGGTTGAGAACCGCAGCTGGAAACTTCTGCTCAGGTCCTCGAAGCAATAAATAGAACCACTTGGGAGTTGGTGGAACCAATCCCTAGCCTTATCCTTCAAAGTGATGGCGAAGAGGCGGCACTTGAAGGCGTCTGTCATGGGTCTGATGGAAACTGCGTCTTCAAACCACTGCAAGTGTTGGAGGGGGTCATCCTTCCCCACGTAGTAGTTCATTTCTGGCTCGCGGAACCCTTCTGGAACGGATGCCGAGAGGACCAACTCGCAAAAAGGAGATCCTCTCGCCAGTGACTTCGCCTGGTCCACTCGCGCCATGAGGGTCCACCGGCGTGGCACTTGCAGGACTAGGGAAGAGCTCCCTTCCTTCCACATCTCGTCGACTTCCTTCCGCCATTACCTCTTTTCCTGGCCGCCTCCCAGGTGCATCTTCACCTATCCTCGCCGAGTCGGCCCCTCCCCTGGGCGCGAGATCTGGCACATGAGGAGAGGGGGTCTCGCACTCGCCTCTTTGTGCAAGTTGTTTGAGGAGATCCATGATCCCTCCAATGGACGACATGAACTCTGTCCTCCCAACATACTCCTCCTGACTGGGGGACCTCTCGCCTCCTCCTCCCGCATCTCCCGCCAAGAGATAACCCCTCGTTCTTCCGCACAGGCTGCAGCTCCGCGCTCACCGCACCAAAAATGTTGGAACCAGCAAAGCCGATTCCACCTAAAGCTCGGAACTACTGAGGTAGCTCGTGCTTACTCCCTTGGGATCACTCTCGAGGAGAAGAACTAGACCGGAGGCTTCAGTGAGGAGGTCCCACCTCTTACCCGGAAGAGGCTAGAACTAGACCCCTTCCCCTCCCTAGCCAATACTGAGCTAGGTGCCTTAAAAAAGATAAGAGGAGTCAAGAATGCTTCCTTTCTAAGGCACCTTACCGGTCAATTTATAGGCCTTCGTACTGGGACTGGAAATAACTAAGCTAATCCCTCCTAAAATTACCGGAATGCCCTCAGCTAGGTCTGCCAACAGCCGAACTCCGCTGTCCTAAAAGGCTAATTGCAGACCACCCAGGGTGAAAGAGTAAAAATACCACTGGGACCCAAAAGGTGGGCCAGGCCCTACCTGAAATGGTTCTGAACCAAGATGGCCCATCTCTCCGGGCACCTCTTGCTAGGGTCCTCTCGCCAGGGCCCGCTCGCCTGGCTGGGACCTCTCGCCTGAGCCCTCTCGCTCGCCTTCAGCCTCTCGATTGAGCCCTCTTGCCAGGACCCTTTCTCTCGCCCGGGCCCTCTCGCCAGGACCCTTCCTCTCGCCTGGGCCCTCTCGCCAGGACCCTTTCTCTCGCCCGGGCCCTCTCGCCAGGCTGCGAGCCCGAGGTTGTACAAAACCACTCACCCAAATTGAATAAAATCAATTTTAAATTAAATTAGACCCAGAGAGCTACAACTTTTGTGACTGGTCATTTTTCCTAATTCAGCCTCTAAGGTCCTCAATTTTTAACTTTAAAATAGGTGAGTTTTCATGTTCATTAATTATAAAATTCCTAAATAAATTATTTAATATAACATCACTATTCGTCTTCTTCTCAAAACCGAACCAGTGAACAGAAAGTTTATTTTCCTGTAGTTTTCCGAATTCAATTTCCCGGCCATCCGGTCACCTCCCTGGCCAGCCACCACCACCACCACCTCCGTTGAGGCGACAGCTATCGATCGGCGGTGATTTGGCCGCCGGAGATGGCGGTTTCCGGCGAACTCGCCGCCATTAATTTACGGAAATACGATGAAACTCCCATCCGATCTAATCCTTTTGGACTCGATATCTCTCCTAAAGAATTTCTAATATCTATCCATGAAAGAAGAAGTAGAGGAGGACCTTATTCGCGGTTTGGAGACGAGTTGATCGGCGGTTTGTCATAGCGCGGCGTTGGCGTCGTTCGATTTCTCCTACGGCAACTCCAACTCCAAAGTATGAGATAAAATGGGTAAACTTTTGCTCTCTTACAGCAGGGAGGCTTTTATAGATTTCAAGGGGAGGAAGATGAAGAGGAGAAAGAGAAATGGCAAGAGATCAATGGCCATTTAATTGGTATTTAAAACCGATTTTCGGTTACAGGAAGTCAAGAGGTGGAAATGAATAGGCAAATCCTAGGTGGCAGCCTCCTATAGGACCTCTTTATTATTTTTACTCCATCTTTATGATAAAATTCGACCATTAAGAGGGGGGTTTCTTCTTCTTCATGCCATTAATCTTCACTTCAATATTTTCTCTCTCCTCCCACCATTAATTCTCTAAATTTCTCTCTCCTCCTAACAAAATGAAACTCCTAAAAAAAATGTCACACCTTACACTCTATTGGCAGCCCTCTACGGTTTATAACTCCTCATGAGAATCATGAAGGGGGTGGTTCACCTTCCACCTTAAATGGCTCTCTTTCTCACTTTCTCTCTCCTCCATTATTCTTCAAAATAAAGCTTTTGATACCTCTCTCCTAGTCACCCATTTGACTAGTCAACCCTAGGTTATTGGCAGCCCTAATACATCCTATTAATCATGCAAATAGGGTTAGCCTAGAGGAGTGAGTGGTTTGAGCATGGGTTAGCCCAAATAGGCTAGGTTGACTTGACTTGGGTCAAAGGTTGACTTGGTCATTTTGGCCACTAGGGTTGACCCAAGTGGGTCCTTAGTGACTCATTGGGCCCACATGATGTTTAAGGGGGGGGGGGGGGGCTTAGAGCCATATTAATCCTGCTAAGCCACCCAAATCCAGGGTTTTAGGAAATTACTAAATGTAGACCAAAATGGCTCACACTAATTTCTTGGATCATTTTGGTCCTTTTGGCTCTCTAAGGACTTCCCATGACCTCAGGCATGCTCAAAGTCACTCTTAGGGGGGTCAAATTTGAAAATGGGATGTTACAAATCCCAATAAACAAAACAAAAATTTCGTGCCCGAAATTAAGGTTAAGTCTACAAGAGTTTTCTACCGACACAAGCTAAGCTTGTAACATCCCATAAGGGTTGAAGTGCCTAAAATGTCAACAATTAGGGGCTAGTCCCCAATAAACAAAAAGTTTAGCCTATATCTTTTTAAATAATTCTACTAGCACGAGAAAATAAGGAAAAACACTAATACACCGGAGGAGTTGCGAGGTATACCTGACTAAAAAGCTCCGGATATTTCTCCTGCATCAGGTCCTAAGGCTCCCAGGTATGCTCCTCTCGTCCGTGGTTCCTCCACAAGACCTTGACTAGAGGGATCTTCTTGCGGTGCAAGACTCGTATCCCCTGGTCATTGATCCGTATTGGTTCCAAATGCACCGACCGATCCGAGGCTACCGGCCCATCAGTGGCCGTAATCTGTAACTCCAGGCGTAGTAGAGCCCTCCTGAGTGAAGATACGTAAAAATGTCGTGCAAGCCGGCCAACTCCGGTGGCAGCTCCAGCCGGTAAGCTAGAGGACCGATCCGCTCTAGGATCCTGAACGGTCCCATGAATCTCGGGCTGAGCTTCTTCCGATGACCCCGCACCCGTAAAACTCCATGCATCGGCCGGATCTTCAAGAACACCCGGTCCCCGATCTGAAACTCCACCTGGCGATGCCGAGCGTCATAATACTTCGCTTGCCTGCTCTGCGCCTCTAACATCCGGTCCCGGATCAGTCTCACCTGAGCCTCAGTGTCTTCCACAAACTCTGAGTCTAGAATCTTTGGATCCACGTCCTGCAGCCAAGATAACGGTGTCCTACATCTTCTCCCATACAAGGCCTCGTAAGGAGCAATCTGTATGCTGGATTGGTAGCTGTTGTTATACGAGAACTCCACCAATGGCAGCACCTTCTCCCAGGGCTCTCCGCGGTTTACAATACATAGTCTCAGGAGGTCTTCCAGCGTCCGATTGGTACACTCCGTCTGCCCGTCAGTCTGGGGGTGGAAAGCCGTACTGAACGTCAGTCGGGAGCCAAGGTAAGCCTGCACCGATCTCCACTCTCTGGATGTAAACCGACAATCTCGATCTGATACGATCATCCTAGGCACGCCGTGATAACGAATATATTGCTCCTCGAACCTCCGAACCAACACTCCAACAGAGTCATCCTTCCTGATCGGGATGAACCTAGCCACCTTAGTCAGACGGTCCACGATCACCCAGATCGAATCGTTTCCCGTCCGTGATCGAGGTAGGCCAAGGATGAAGTCCATCGCGATGTCCTCAAATTTCCACTCCGGCACCGGGAGTGGCTGCAATAAACCAGCGGGATGTCTACACTCTGCCTTCACTAACTGGCACGTCTCGCAGTGGCTCACGAAGTAGATGATGTCCTTCTTCATGCCTGGCCAGTATAGGTTCTTCTTCAAATCTACCGTCATCTTTGTGATCCCGGGATGTATAGAAAATCTGCTATGATGAGCCTCGGCCATGATATCCTCCCGAATCTGGCCACCATCTGGTATGTAAGTCCGACCTCTGAAACATATCAGTCCATCTCGCATCGAGTAGTCCCAAGCTGAGCCTGCCTCCAAGGCCCGGAAAATCGGCTCTAGCTTGGCATCACACCTCTGCCAATCTCTGACTCTGTCATGAATATCATAGGTGGTGCTCGTAGCGGCGAGGTACTCCTTGTACAGCTCAGGGTCATCAGGTGATACTAGAGTGATGTGCATTTCTTCGAAACTTCGTAGTAGCTCCATGGACATAAGCTGAGGTCCTGCTCCAGCTGTGGAAGCTCTCCGGCTCAGTGCATCGGCCACCACGTTTGCCTTACCTGGATGGTAGTGCTTCTCATACTGATAGTCCGCTAGAAATTCCACCCATCTGCGTTGCCGGATGTTCAGCTCCTTTTGCGTATCCATATACTTCAGATTTTTGTGATCTGAAAATATGTCGCAGTGAACTCCATAGAGGTAGTGCCGCCAGACCTTTAATGCAAAAATGACCGCTCCCATCTCCAGATCGTGAACTGGGTAGTTCTGTTCATGTTTCTTTAACTGGCGGGAGGCATAAGCGATCACATGTCCCTTCTGCATCAAAACTGCTCCTATGCCCTGGTAGGAGGCATCTGCATAAACCTGAAATCCTTCTCTCCCCAATGGGAGGGCAAGAATCGGGGCCGAAGTGAGTCGATTTTTCAGCTCCTGGAACGCCGTCTCGCACTGCGCTGTCCAGACAAATGGTATTTCCTTCCTTGTCAGAGAGGTAAGTGGGAGGGCAAGCCTAGAAAAACCATCTACGAACTTCCGGTAATAGCCGGCAAGTCCTAGGAAGCTCCGTACGTCTGTAGCTGTCTTCAACTTTGGCCAATCTCGGACTGCCTGAATCTTGGCTGGATCCACTGCCAACCCTGCTCCGCTAATAACGTGTCCCAAAAAGGCCACCTCCTTCAGCCAGAACTGACACTTGCTGAACTTGGCATACAACTGATGCTCCCGTAGCCTCTCTAAAGTCAGCGTCAGATGCCTCGCGTGCTCCTCCTCGGTCCTCGAGTAAATGAGGATGTCATCGATGAAAACGATGACAAACACATCTAGATATGACTCGAAGACCCGGTTCATGAGAGTCATGAACGCTGATGGCACATTCGTGAGCCCGAAGGGCATCACGGTAAATTCGTAGAGTCCATACCTGCTACTAAAAGCAGTCTTCTGAATATCCTCTTCTTTGATCCGCAGCTGATAATAGCCCGATCTCAAGTCCAACTTCGAGAAGAAGTAGGCTCCCTCCAGGTGGTCAAACAGCTCATCAATCCTTGGCAGAGGATAGGTATTCCTGACTGTTAGCCGGTTCAACGCTCGGTAATCGATACACAACCTGAGTGTTCCGTCTTTCTTCTTGACGAACAACACTGGGGCTCCCCATGGCGAAGAGCTCGGCCGAACAAACCCGGCTTCCACTAATTCCTGCAACTGACTCCGGAACTCCGTCAACTCCCTTGGGGCCATGCGGTAGGGAGCTCTGGATGCCGGCTTAGCCCCTGGCACAAGCAATATATGGAAGTCGTGCTCTCTATGCGGGGGTAGCCCTGGTAGCTTTTCTGGGAAGACGTCTGCAAAATCTTGCACTACGGGAACGTCAGATAAAGATCCCTTGACTTCCGTCATCTCGAAAAGAATCTGATAGATCTCGACACCCTGCATGTGGGCCTTGACCGTCTGAATAGATGATAAGAAAATATGGGACGCAGATCTAATACCTTCCATCATGATGAAAGAATCCCTATATCTAAGGGTAATCTTCTTGGCCAAGCAGTCAATCTGGGCATGGTTCCAATGGAGCCATGACATTCCCAGAATCAGATCATAGTCCGGCAGTGGCATGATCGTTGCTGGCGCTTCGAAAGGTTTCCCGCCTATCTATGCCTCCATATTGCAATGAGATGAGGTGAACAACTCCGACCCGTCAGGTAGCCGTATCTTCATCATCGACCTCGTGAATTTCTCCATGCCATCCAACCCTTGGATAAAGGTCTCCGACACAAACGAGTGCGAGGCACCCGTGTCAAAGAGGGTGTGTGCGGGTTTGCCGCAAATGAAGACAATGCCTGAGATTGTGACTTAACTTAGAGTTCTGTTCTTGGTTTTTACTACCTAATGCTACAGACAATAGTTTTCTAGGAAAGGATGGAAAAAGAATTGAAACAAGCAAACAAAACCTTGTCGTACCTGTGATCACTTGCTCAGGATGCCGGGGTTGGGCCAGGTCCAGTGCATATACCTGCTCCCTTTTCTGCCTACGGTCTCCGCACTGGTATCCTTGTCCTTGACCGCATCCTCGGCCTCCATAGTGCTGAGCAGGTGGGGCAATCTGCGGCACTAGAGGGGGCCCCCTTCTCATAGGGCAGTTCCTCTTGATATGTCCCACCTGGCGGCAATGAAAACACTCTGGTGGAGGGTAAGCCCTCCCTCCTAGTCTCTACACATCCTGTATCTGTGGTCTTGGTATCTCCCGCATCTGGAGAGGCTGGGGAGCCAGAGCCACCTGCTCCCTCGGCTCCTGTCTCACCTCCTGACGAGGCTGATCCTCCATCCTGCCCATATCTGTAGCACGGCCTCGTCGCTGCTCATTTCTTGCTCCACATTTCTGATCCTCCGTTGGCCGTTTCTAGCCTCAGGTAGCGTGCCAGTCTGCCTCGATCCTCTTGGCCATCTCTAGAATCCGAGGAATAGGCCCATCGGACACGAACCGTAGGGCCTCCCTCAAATCCTACTTCAAACCCTTGTAAAATCTCTAGGTGTACCCGGCTTCGTCCAGCTTATAAGAGTCTGCATATCGAGCCAGATGATCAAACTCCCGATGGTATTCCACCACCGACCTAGTGCCCTGCTTCAGCTGTAAGAACCGGTCTTCAAGCTCATCCCTGGCCGACTGTGGAACAAAATGTTCCAACAGCGCGACCCTGAATTCTCCCCAAGTGACCTCCGCAACCTCCCTGTCGGTATAAGTCTTGTCCAGGAGCGTCTTCCACCACCTCTTGGCATGGGACTCTAGGCATGAGACCACCAATGCCACCCTCTCCTCCACCGGGCATCGTATCCCTGACAGCATCTCATGCATGATGTCCAACCACTCCTCTGTCCGGACTGCCGTCTCTGTCCCTAAGTAGGACGGGGGAGAGAGTCCTCGGATGATACTCAGCCAGTTAGCTCCCGGAATCAGCTGTGGAGCTGGAGCCTGTTGAACCCTGAAGGCTTCTAGGATGGCAGTCAAAGTCTGCCCCATATCCGTCTGTAGGAAAGGAGCGGGAACTGGTGGAGGTGGTGCAGCATCCAGAGTCTGCAGAACCTCACCCTGTGGAGTAGGTTGTGGTGGAGGCTGCGAATAAGAAATTTTCACTATGGGAAGTCGGTTCATAAGAACTAAAAGTGGACAATTATATGTGATTCCCCATATGGGCACACCACTGCTTCCGCTGCATAGTTTGTCCGCAAACTAATCTCGCGCGGGGGTGACCCAGGGATTTGTGGACTGCTACTAATCCGATCGATGTTTGCTCTGATACCACTTGTAGGACCCCATTTTTTTTTCTTTTCAAAAACCGGGGTCTTATGCCCAGAACCGCCGCATTGTGGTGACGCCTTCGCTCTCGGGAAGTTGTCACTACAAAGCGCCGATTCTGCCGGCCTTTTTCGATCACATTTATAGTAGCAAGTATTAAAGATATGCAGTCCATAGAAGTAGTAAAAGGGGCAAATCACATATAATATAAATAAAGCTCCACGAAGGGAGTGTCCACAGAAACATCAGAGTGCAGCATTGAAAGGTCTAAGTTGTTAGCCTAAATCACCTAGAGGGGGGTGAATAGGTGAAATGCGTGTCAAATGCGGAATTAAAAACTAACACAGCAAATATCAAGCAATCACAGAAGACAAGAGATTTATAGTGGTTCCCCAATCTTGGGTACGTCCACTTTCCTCACCGATCTAGCAAATTACTAGACTCGGCTACTCCACTATCTCGGATTGAAAACAATCCTACACCTCGGAACCACGTTCCTACAAATCTCGATCCCAAAAAGGATCTACAAAAACTCGGAAGACAAAACTTCCTACAAGTCTCGGAGAAAAATCTCCTACAATGAAATTTGGTTTGAGAATAAAAATCAAAACAACAATCTCAGATCTGGATCTTTGACGGTCTTCTTCTTCAGGAACTTCGGCTTGATCAGAAAAAGGTTGAAGATGACCTGAGAGAGATCCACGAGTCTGAAAACTAGAACCACCTCGATCGAGAAGAGAGATCTGAAATATTTGAGGCTCGGTGAGATCGAGTGATTCACTTTTTGTCTGGATCGCTGGAGAGAAAGTCGTTGAAGACGAAGATCGGCGATCCAAAGTTTCTCCCGTGAACAACAATGGCGGCGGCGTGAGAGTTAGGGTTCACGGAATTTTCTCTTTCCTTAAAAGTATATCTCTGTAATCTCTTTATCATAAGTCAATTCTGAAAAGACTATTTATAGGTGAATTCCAACGGTCATAATCTTAATTAAGAATGACACGTGGACCAATCAGAAAAGACGGATTCAAAATACTTAAGACGAAATAGAACTTAGAAGAATTTTGAAATAGAGAACAGCTATACTCGAGTGAGAGAAGGAATACTCGAGTATGGGAACTTAGATACTCGAGTGACACGAGAGAAATTTACTTAGAGAGAAAATCATAGATTACTCGAGTATCAGAAGAGGTATACTCGAGTATCGGAAAAGTTATACTCGAGTATCAGAAAACATATACTCGAGTAACAGAAGGATATACTCGAGTATCAGGGGATTACTCGAGTGTCAGTAACACGTACTCGAGTATCAGGGAATTTACTCGAGTATCAGAAACACATACTCGAGTATCAGGGAATTTACTCGAGTATCAGAAACACATACTCGAGTATCAGGGAATTTACTCGAGTATCAGAAACACATACTCGAGTATCAGGGAATTTACTCGAGTATCAGAAACACATACTCGAGTATCAGGGAATTTACTCGAGTATCAGAAACACATACTCGAGTATCAGGGAATTTACTCGAGTATCAGAAACACATACTCGAGTATCAGGGAATTTACTCGAGTATCAGAAACACATACTCGAGTATCAGGGAATTTACTCGAGTATCAGTACTTGAATTTGCAGAGAAGAGAAGAAATGGATCTACTCGAGTATCAAACATGATTTACTCGAGTATCAAGTTACTTACTCGAGTATGAAAAGAACTTACTCGAGTGACTAACTTAACTACTCGAGTATAGATATATTTACACGAGTATTCAGACCCCACTCGAGTAATTCAAACTGATTACTCGAGTATCTCATTAACTACTCGAGTATGGGATATAGACTACTCGAGTATTAAGTCCTTACTCGAGTAAGTCTAACTGACTACTCGAGTATTTCTAACTACTCGAGTATGTCTTACTAACTACTCGAGTATTAAGTCTGATACTCGAGTATCATAAGGGGTTACTCGAGTATTAGGGACTTAGAAAAATTCTCTGAGGAAATTTGCTCCAATGCTTCTGTCCATCAATCCAAGTGCATGAAGGAAGTGTATCCCAATAGAGAGGCTATACATGGGCCAACACTTTGGATCACACAATGAGGGATTACATTGTATGGTCCTGTGTTTGGTGACCCATTATAGACTGACATTGGTCTACACTTGGCATTAAGGACCTGCACACATACAACTTAAACACAGCATCAAATACACCTTAATTCATCTTAGTTCAAGGTCTGACCTCCTACAAATCTGAGGCATTGTGGAGACAAGCCCCAACAATCTCCCCCTATTTGTAGATGTCAGCACTCTCTATACTAAGGTGAATTACTTAGGAGTAAAAGAACAAAAAGCATATCAAGGAGAATAAACCTAATTAAAACAGGATAGACAAAATATGGCCATAATCAGAATTAAATATATATATATGAGGAAATGTTTTTAAAGCACATAAACAAAATAGTCCAATTCCACTTTCTCAGATCCACTCATGATGGAGCATCCTTGTGCATCCTTTCCCTTTTGAGCTGTTGCCTCTCCAGGTAGCTGTAAGGCTTTGGGAAATAAGTCCTGGGCCTGGGAGGAGCAGCAGGGTTGTTGTGTCCCCAGTTTCTGTCATGGAGTCTGATTTTAATCTGTGAAGCTTCATAGGCTTTCCACTCTGAGTAGCTGTAATGATTGTCTCTGTTTTCCCCATGATCTGTCACTAATTCAGGGTATCAAGAATAAGGCATTTGGAGGTTGGACTCCAAACCTCTGAGTGAACAATTGCTGGATCTCTTCTGGGTTCAGAATGACTTGCAGAAGCACCTTCACCATACTTTCTTTTCCTCTTAGATGGACCTTGAGAACTGGAAACAAAATCATCTTGCCATATGTCAGAGTAGTTAAGAGGAGGCTCAGTCACATCCCCATCAGGTCTAGGAGAGAAGGCTGGCACACCACTTTCTGGAATGGTAGCTTGGACAGGGGCATCTGCAGAGGGTTGCTCTTCAAGAGGATTTAGGTGCTGAGGAATGATGGCTGGGTTGAGCTGAGCATTGGGGAAGTTCATGTTATGCAGCCACACAGCAGTGTCATAGGTATAAAACTTTACAGATTGAAGTTGAGAGAGAATGTCTGCTTTCATTTCCTTTACAATTCCATCCACTGTAGTTTGAGCCTGTTTAGAGAGAGTTTCAACTTGTTCTTTTAAAACTATTTGAGCTTGCTCATGTAGTTTGTCCACTTGTTCTTTTACAACTTTCTCCCCCTTGCTGATATCTATGTTTAGCTTTGCAATGGCTTCATCTTTGAAGGTGCCCACTTCATTACATACTGTCACAACATTCATTTCAGCTCTCTCATCTAGCTTGATCTGATTGTGAGCTACTGTCTCTGCCTGGTTTCTTAGCTCACCTATGCTTGTAATGGTGTGGTCTATGGCTTTGCCTCCAAGTTGGAACAACCTTTTTAGTTCATCAGTATTTGCTTGAATCTCAGCAAAGCCTCTGCTCATCTCTGTTTCAAGAGTAGAGACCTTGGAGGTTACTGATTGCAGAGAGGCATCAAAGTAATCTCTCTGTTCTTTGAGCATAAGCTCAATCTTGCTTATTATATCTGAAGAGGAGGGAGCTGAGGTTGGTTCAGGAGCTGAAGCAGCAGGAGCAAGAGCAGAAGTAGAAGCAGAAGCAGTCCAAGGAGGGATTTCTGAGATCACCACTGAGCTGACTGCTCTCTTGAATGGAACTGTTTCAACATCTTCTTCTGAGGGTAGGAGAGAGGGCATGGAGAAATCCAAATTCTTCAGAGGTGCCTCCACAGGATCTGGAGACATCTCATCATCAGACAGGAGAACATGAGCTGATTTGCTAGGCTCACTCTCAGGAGATCTGGCAGGAGATTGGACTGGAGACTTAGCAGGAGAAGGAGCTGGGGTTCTTGCAGGAGATGGAGCTGGGGTTCTAGCAGGAGACTGAACTGGAGTATGGACTTCAGACTGAACTGGAGACTTTGCAGCTGATCCATTCTGGAAGAGTGGGGCATCTGAGCTGAGCTCATCAATGAATTTGTTGATATCTTCAACTGTAGACAGAAGGTCTGCTGAGTCTGGAATCTCTGAGTCTGGGTTTGCTGATTGAATATCTGCTGGAGGAGGAGAGATTGGAGGAGTAGGAATTCTTACTTCTTCTTGTACTGGAATTACTGATTCTGAAGAAACCTGATTCTGAGGAAGAGAAGAGGCAGGCTCCCCCTCAACTATTGCACTAGTGGTAGCAGTAGTTTGATGTAGAGAAGGAGATGGAATCCTATCTTCAGGGAAACTGCTGTCTTGGTGTTGCTCTGAGGTGGCATCAGCCTTGGAGGCTTGGGCAGGGTTCATGATCTTGAGGTCATACCTCTGAATGGATGATATTGAGACTTTTTTCATGTGGTGAAGAGGAGTCCCTTTAGAGAAGTCAAACTCTGTAGGATTTATCTCATGGAGGAGGAGGGAGATAATCCTGGCAAAGCTGGGATGTTTGACGCTTTCTTTGATCTTATCCAGTATCATCATTCCAAATTGAAACTTCTTCCTGCAGACAATAGCTTGCATAACATCAAAAAGATTTTGTGATACATCTCGAATGGAGTAAGTCTTGCACCAGAGGATTTTGGCAATGATGTCAACTAGAAACTTCCCTTCTGAATTGAACAGAGAGCGGTTCAGGGTTTCACCTCCACCTTCTGGATCTCGACCACAGAATAAGGAGGTGCGGTCGGCATCTGCCTTGTCTAAATCATCTTCTTCGTCGACCACGGGCATCCGTAGCAGAGTGGCGACAGAGGTTTTATCTAACCGAACATCAACTCCCCTTACCTTTGATTTCAGAACTGTACCATTGTGTCTAATCTTCATGTTTTTGTAGAACTCTTCAACATCAGGAAGCAAAAGGCGGCATGGTTCTTGAAGAACGAAGGTCAATCCGGCCGTGTCCAGGAGAATCAGAAGGTTCTTGAAATCATCGGAGATATCTTCAATGCCATCAGTCACTAATTCCGAGCCGATTCCAAACTTGGAGGAGGGAGGAGCCATCAGCGATTCTGCAATGAGGAAGACGGAAATCTGCGGCGACGGAAGACGAAGAACAGGGTTTCGGGAATACGAACAGCCGGCGGCTACTCGAGTGAATGAGAAGTGGAAAGGACTTTGTCGTTTTGAATATATATATATAAATAATCCTAATTAGGTTTAAAACGAATTAAGTATATAAAGACATACCTGAAGAGGCGGCAAATTGCTAATTGCGAGTAGAAATTTTGAAAATCCAAAAAAAATTCCGAGTACTCGAGTAGAGGAGGACGGCATACACGAGTATGAGGTGGTATACTCGAGTAGGTCATGATATACACGAGTATGGAGAATGCATACTCGAGTAGGTAATCAGTATACACGAGTATTAGTCCGTTACGAATTTTAATACTCGAGTGAGGAAGTTCATACACGAGTAACTGTTGGATTACTCGAGTATATGAAACTTGATACTCGAGTATTAGCTGTTTACTCGTGTAAGTGTGACTTGTTACTCGAGTCTCGAATACTTGAAGGAATTTCCTTGGTAGATGTCTTGTGCCACTGAAACTGTACCTCTGAGCAGCCAATATTACTGATATCTTCCTAATTTGAGAGTACATCACTGGTCTTCTTTGTTGAGCAGTCCAAGCTCTGTTTTGAAGAACGAGAACTTGGACTCGTCCAGCGGCTTTGTAAAAATATCTGCAACTTGCCTGTCTGTGGAGACATATTGTAGATCTATATCTCCATTTTCCACATGCTCCCGGATGAAATGATAGCGAAGCTCTATATGCTTGGTCCGGCTGTGGGAGACTGGATTGTTGGCTATTGCTATAGCGCTGGAAGAGTCACAGAACAGGGGAATGTTCTGGAACTTCATGTTGTAGTCTTCAAACTGATTCTTGATCCATAAGAGCTGTGCACAACAGCTGCCTGCAGAGATGTACTCTGATTCAGCCGTTGAGATGGCTACACAGTTTTGCTTCTTACTGCTCCAGGAAATGAGTCTCCTTCCGAGAAATTGGCAAGTCCCGGAGGTACTTTTCCTGTCATCTTTGCTACCTGCAAAATCTGCATCTGAAAATCCAATTAGTTCACTATCATTACTTCTTGGGTACCATAAGCCAAGATTTGGTGTACCTTTGAGGTATCTCAAGATCCGCTTTGCAGCGATGTAGTGAGATTCCTTAGAGTTCACCTGAAATCTAGCACATACACATGTCGAGAACATTATATCTGGCCTACTTGCAGTAAGGTAGAGCAAGGACCCAATTATGCTTCTGTACTTGGTTTCATCAAAAGGTTTCCCTTTCTCGTCCTTGTCCAGAGACATAGCTGAGGCCATTGGAGTCCTCATAGAGGTTGCATTCTCCATTCCGAATTTCTTAAGCAGCTCTTTGGTGAACTTGGTCTGAGAGATGAAAATTCCATCCACAGATTGTTTCACTTGTAGCCCTAAGAAATACTTCAGCTCTCCCATACTGCTCATTTCAAACTTCCCTTGCATAAGTTTAGAAAACTTCTTGCAGAGGTTGTTATCTGTAGAGCCAAAAATGATGTCGTCGACATAGATTTGCACTAGCAAAATCTTGCCTTTTATTTCCCTAAGAAATAATGTCTTGTCTATCTTTCCTCTTGTGAACTTGTTCTCAAGAAGAAAGGTAGACAGCGTCTCATACCAAGCCCGAGGGGCTTGCTTGAGACCATATAGTGCTTTTTGTAATAAATACACATAGTTAGGAAGGGTTGGATCAACAAAACCTGGGGGTTGCTCTACGTACACTTCTTCCTTAATGTTACCATTTAGGAAGGCGGACTTCACGTCCATTTGATAGACGGTAAAGCCCTTAAGTGCAGCGTAGGCAAGAAATAACCTGATTGCCTCCAGTCTTGCTACTGGAGCATAAGTTTGGTCGAAGTCGATCCCTTCCTCTTGACGATATCCCTTGGCGACAAGTCTGGCTTTATTCTTTATAATTGTTCCGTCTTCATCCATCTTGTTCCGGTAGACCCATTTTGTCCCGATGACGTTCTTATGCTTGGGTCTAGGAACAAGTGTCCAGACTTTGCATCTTTTGAACTGATTTAATTCTTCTTCCATGGCTAGAATCCAGGATGCGTCGGAGTTGGCTTCCTCAAATTTCTTTGGTTCAACCTGTGAGAGAAAGCTTAAGTGTAAATTCTCGTTAGTTGTACCTCGACGAGTTCTGACACCATCCCGAGGATCTCCTATGATTTGGTCAACAGGATGATCCTTCAAGTGTCTGAACTCTAAAGTCCTTGCATCTGGGATCTCTTCAGCCACTGGAGTTGTATCTTCAGCTGGGATGTCTTCTTCATCTTGATCATTTCCCTCTCCAAAGGTGGTTGTAGAGGGGATCTTGATGAACGTCTCATCTTTATCGTCAATAGGTTCATCCAAGCTGAGTTCTTTCAACTTTGTACCTGCATCTACCATAGGCACACTAGACGAGTTGCTTTGCAACAGACTCGTCTCATCAAATACAAGATGTATCGACTCTTCCACCACCAGAGTTTTTCTATTGAATACTCTATAAGCCTTGCTATGGCTACTATATCCTACGAAAATACCTTCAAAGCTTTTCTCGCTAAACTTGGTAGAATGATACTTGCCATTGTTAAGTACGAAGCACTTACAGCCAAAGATTCTAAAGTATGAAATGGTTGGTTGCCTGCCTTTTAGAAGTTCGTAAGGAGTCTTATCATGGTTCTTGTTGATGAGTGCTCGATTTTGCACGTGACAAGCGGTGTTGACGGCTTCAGCCCAGAGAAACTCCGGAAGTGAGGCATCACTCAACATGGTCCGACAAGCCTCTATGAGTGTTCTGTTCCTTCTCTCAGCTACTCCATTTTGCTGTGGAGTGCGAGGAGAGGAAAACTCATGAAAGATGCCTTGACTTTCACAAAATTCTGTCATGGCTCCAGACTTGAATTCCGTTCCATTGTCACTTCTGATTTTGACTACGGAACGGTTGTATTCATTCTGGATTTGCCTGACAAAATTAGTGAAAATACCGAAGGTATCTGACTTGTGTTTCAGAAAGAACACCCACGCAAAGCGCGAGTAATCATCCACAATAACCAACGTATATTCCTTACCTCCCAAACTTCTAACTTGCAGTGGACCAAACAAGTCCATATGAAGAAGCTGTAAACTTCTATTGGAATCCTTGCCTATTATGCTTTTAAACGAACTTCTTGTTTGCTTGCCTTTGATACAAGCGTGACAAGGACTGTCCGTAACGCACTTGACCTTGGGTGCATCACGCACTAAGTTTTGAGAGAATAATTTATTAATAGTTTTGAAATTAATATGTGCTAGTCTCTTGTGCCATTGGTCAGCAAGAGATGCACTACTTTTTGCCAAAAGACACACTGGTGTCGAAGAGTCTATACAAATAAAATTCAAACAGAAAATATTTCTGCTTCGAGTGCCTGATAAAATAGTTTCCATATTGTTAACCGACTTTATCAAACACTTGTCAGCATGAAATTCAACTACGTATCCTTTGTCGCATAGTTGGCTTATGCTGATGAGATTGTGTTCCAATCCTTCAACATAGGCTACATTTGAAAAGGATACGCTACCGTTAGAGATCATACCATAGCCTTTGATTGTTCCTCGATCTGAACCTCCAAAGATGACCTTTGGTCCGTTACAGACTGAGGTGTAATTTTGTAGTAGGCTCCTCGTCCCGGTCATATGCCGAGAACATCCACTGTCCAAGTACCAGATTGGCATTTTGGTGGCCTTTGGACATACCTGCAATTACAATCATTTAGCCTTAGGAACCCAAACAAGTTTGGGTCCTTGGTCTCGAGTTAGAATACTCCCCCTACGAGTATTAGCCTTATGAGTGGTCACTCTCACGTTGCTAACCTTAGGGGTTGCAGCATTTTCAGGATTGAACCAACAATCACTGGCAAAATGACCAATTCTGCCACAGCACCAACAGTTGAACCTGTTGTATCTTTGCCTTGTGTAGTCCTGCTTGACTTTCTGGAATGACGGTCTGGCAGGAGCTTTACTCTTGGAGGAGGAGACTTCATGATGATGGCAGTTACATGAGGTCTTCTCCTTCATAGGCTTTTCTACAATGGGTTTTACTTTTGGTGTCTTTTTGAAATTATGACCATGAGCATAAGGTCCATAGCTTTGAAGCTGAATCTCCTCATAAGGTGCCTTGAAGACACTCTCGCCAAAGTTACGAGGACGAGTCCAACCTTTGTATCTTGACTTAGGCTTCTCAGGGATCGGCCTAGAAAAGTGTCCGTAGGTGGACTCATAATCGAGTTCGTTCGTGGGAAAGATAACTTTCTTGAACACAACAGGTTCCAAGGGAGCTTTCCCTTTTTCCTCAGCTAGAGCCTTCCAGGCAGCCTTATTCTTCCTCTTGGCCTTGTTTCTCCTAGAGGATTTACTAGAAGATCCAATGTGGCCTAAACCAGCACCCTTGGCCTTAGTAGAGAATTCAGCAACGATTGGAAGAACTGTCTTAGGCTTAGAGAAACTCTCAACAAGCTTCTTTTCAGCCTCGAGTTGTTTTTCCAGTTCTTTGATGATTTCCTCTTTAAGGTCGAGGTGCTTCAGAGCTTTATTGTATTCCTCCATAGCTTCATTTAGGTTCTCTTGAAGAGAGTTAGTCCTATTGACTTCTTCTCTCAAGTTGCTCTCACTAGCCTGTAGAGAATTGATCTCTTTGGCTTGACTTTTCACCATTCTACGACATTTCTCGTAAGCGGTGAGTAATTCCTTATACTGTCCCATGAGTTCAGATTCATCTTCAGAGGAATATCCCTCTTGCTCATTGTCATTTTCAGAATCAGAGAGAGGAGTGTGAGATTTTACCTCCCCAGTAAACTGGGGGACTTGTTCATCATCCGAATGAGCCATGAGCCCAAAGTAAGCTTCCTCTTCTTCACTCGACTCAGATGAGTCAGAGTCGCTGAGAGTTTTGCTCTTCCTTGCTACTAGGCTTCTCTCTGTCCTCTTCTTGGGGTGTGAGGATTTCTTTTCCTCTCTTCTTCCACCATCTTTCTTTTTGTGAGGGCAATCGGCGATGACGTGACCTGGCTTATTGCAACAATAACAAATGATGTCAGTAGAAATCTGTTTGTTCGGTTTAGGATTATACCTGTCATGGCTACTTGAGCCTTTCTTCCGATGATCACTGTCATGTCGTGATCTTCTATATGAGGCATCCTTGCCTCTCCATTGCTTCTTCTTGTTCAAAAATTTCTTGAACTGCCTTGAGAGTAGGGAGAACTCTCCATCAGATAGTTCTGAGCCAGATGAGCTAGGCTCAGATGATTCTTCTTCATCAGCCTCAGGAACTGGGGCAGGAGAGCTAGCCTTTATCTTCCTTGAGCTATCTGCCTTTAGAGCGACAGATTTCTCCTTGGATGCAGACCTGCTTGTCTCTTCTTCAGCTTTTCTTGAGTTGATTTGCAGCTCGTAAGACATAAGCTTTCCGAACAGATTCTGCGGGTCCGTCTCAGCTAACCTTCCAAACTCCCGAATGGCACATACCTTATTATCCCATTCCTTGGTTAGGGATCTTAAGAATTTGTCATTGAGTTCCCCGTTGGTGAAGACACGGCCATACACTCTTAGGCCATTTACTATCTTGAAGAAGTTCTCAAAGGTGTCAGCTATGGCTTCCTTATGACCCTGCCTGAAGGCTTCATATTTCTGGTTCAGTAGGGATCTACGATCATCCCTCACTTCTTCTGTACCTTCCATTAGAGTCACTAGGGATTGCCACATCTCCTTGGCAGACTGGCAATGAATTAGATTCTGCAGCATTGAGTCGTCGACTGCACTTGCTATAATATTTTTAGCCTTCTTGTCCAGAGAGACAAGTGCAATCTCATCCTTGTCTAGATCCATCAACTTCTTGGGAACTTGCTTGTTGGGATCTATGGTGGAAGTAGTCATAGGAATGTGGGGACCTTCTTCAACAATCATGAAGATCCGGGGATCTACTGCTTCCATGAAGAACTTTACTCTTTCCTTCCACATAGGAAAGTTGTTCTTGGTGCAGATAGGGAGTTTAGCAAAATCCTTGGTCTTACTCATGCTTGATGCTTTTCAGAAAACAACTTAGAAGGATAAGATCAAGGTGTTAACCTTTTAACGATCAACCTCCCTCTGATACCAATTGAAAGGTCTAAGTTGTTAGCCTAAATCACCTAGAGGGGGGTGAATAGGTGAAATGCGTGTCAAATGCGGAATTAAAAACTAACACAGCAAATATCAAGCAATCACAGAAGACAAGAGATTTATAGTGGTTCCCCAATCTTGGGTACGTCCACTTTCCTCACCGATCTAGCAAATTACTAGACTCGGCTACTCCACTATCTCGGATTGAAAACAATCCTACACCTTGGAACCACGTTCCTACAAATCTCGATCCCAAAAAGGATCTACAAAAACTCGGAAGACAAAACTTCCTACAAGTCTCGGAGAAAAATCTCCTACAATGAAATTTGGTTTGAGAATAAAAATCAAAACAACAATCTCAGATCTGGATCTTTGACGGTCTTCTTCTTCAGGAACTTCGGCTTGATCAGAAAAAGGTTGAAGATGACCTGAGAGAGATCCACGAGTCTGAAAACTAGAACCACCTCGATCGAGAAGAGAGATCTGAAATATTTGAGGCTCGGCGAGATCGAGTGATTCACTTTTTGTCTGGATCGCTGGAGAGAAAGTCGTTGAAGACGAAGATCGGCGATCCAAAGTTTCTCCCGTGAACAACAATGGCGGCGGTGTGAGAGTTAGGGTTCACGGAATTTTCTCTTTCCTTAAAAGTATATCTCTGTAATCTCTTTATCATAAGTCAATTCTGAAAAGACTATTTATAGGTGAATTCCAACGGTCATAATCTTAATTAAGAATGACACGTGGACCAATCAGAAAAGAAGGATTCAAAATACTTAAGACGAAATAGAACTTAGAAGAATTTTGAAATAGAGAACAGCTATACTCGAGTGAGAGAAGGAATACTCGAGTATGGGAACTTAGATACTCGAGTGACACGAGAGAAATTTACTTAGAGAGAAAATCATAGATTACTCGAGTATCAGAAGAGGTATACTCGAGTATCGGAAAAGTTATACTCGAGTATCAGAAAACATATACTCGAGTAACAGAAGGATATACTCGAGTATCAGGGGATTACTCGAGTGTCAGTAACACGTACTCGAGTATCAGGGAATTTACTCGAGTATCAGAAACACATACTCGTGTATCAGGGAATTTACTCGAGTATCAGAAACACATGCTCGAGTATCAGGGAATTTACTCGAGTATCAGAAACACATACTCGAGTATCAGGGAATTTACTCGAGTATCAGAAACACATACTCGAGTATCAGGGAATTTACTCGAGTATCAGAAACACATACTCGAGTATCAGGGAATTTACTCGAGTATCAGAAACACATACTCGAGTATCAGGGAATTTACTCGAGTATCAGAAACACATACTCGAGTATCAGGGAATTTACTCGAGTATCAGTACTTGAATTTGCAGAGAAGAGAAGAAATGGATCTACTCGAGTATCAAACATGATTTACTCGAGTATCAAGTTACTTACTCGAGTATGAAAAGAACTTACTCGAGTGACTAACTTAACTACTCGAGTATAGATATATTTACACGAGTATTCAGACCCCACTCGAGTAATTCAAACTGATTACTCGAGTATCTCATTAACTACTCGAGTATGGGATACAGACTACTCGAGTATTAAGTCCTTACTCGAGTAAGTCTAACTGACTACTCGAGTATTTCTAACTACTCGAGTATGTCTTACTAACTACTCGAGTATTAAGTCTGATACTCGAGTATCATAAGGGGTTACTCGAGTATTAGGGACTTAGAAAAATTCTCTGAGGAAATTTGCTCCAATGCTTCTGTCCATCAATCCAAGTGCATGAAGGATGTGTATCCCAATAGAGAGGCTATACATGGGCCAACACTTTGGATCACACAATGAGGGATTACATTGTATGGTCCTGTGTTTGGTGACCCATTATAGACTGACATTGGTCTACACTTGGCATTAAGGACCTGCACACATACAACTTAAACACAGCATCAAATACACCTTAATTCATCTTAGTTCAAGGTCTGACCTCCTACAAATCTGAGGCATTGTGGAGACAAGCCCCAACAAGCATAATGTAAAACTAGAAATAAGGGCATAAGCCCTATACATCAGAGTCCTCACTACAAGTCACTCAGCGGATGCAAAACTAAAAGAAGCTACTCTAAGGGTCGGGACTCACGGTCCCTGCAGTCTGGAATCCAGTGCTAGACTGCCCCATCTCCAGTCGTACCGACCTCCTGGGCTGTTCCCCCATGCTGGGCTCCGCGATCCCCTAAAATGATGTGGTTCGAAAACCATTAGTCATAAAGACTAAGCCCAATCATCCCCTACCCCTTCCCCCATGGCCCTTAGGCACCGAGCGAAGAGGAAGAAAGGGGAGGACATATTTGTGGAGAATAAAAGTAAACAGGTGACAGTGGACTTAATCTAGCAAGTTTTATTCGGTGAGCAGTTAATATGAATGTTATAATAGGTCTAGCAGTAGAAAAGCAAATATACGAATTTAAACCTTCACTTATGCGAGAACACATAAGCAAAAGGGATCTTTTGCAAGGCTCCCATCGTATAAGTGTCCCATACCACTTAGACCTTGGGGTGTCGGTTATCAAACAACAATGGTTGTTATTATATATATCAAATAAACCTTAATTTATAAACTTGCCCACAAAAGCTTATAGACTAAGGGGTCGTTTTGCAGGTCCCAAACTATAAGCGTCCCATACCACTTAGTTTTTGGGAAGTCCAAAGTTGTAATGAATGATTATGATGGCAATACATATGGTGGGTTATTATGTCATGCAGTGCAACACACACACCCGACTTTGTGCACAAACCTTATAGTTCCCTCTTTCGGAGCCGTTACCTCTCAGGATACCTCCGTAGTGGCAGATGGAAGCGGTGGGTCGGGCCTACCCCACCTCAAAACTAGTTATGCACACCGGTCTGACCTATCGTATGCCCTCAACGCCTGGTGCACGAGGCGGAACACCGCGTACTCTTGCCGGGTATGGACCGCCGGACTTAACCTTGGCAATGTGCTAACCACCTTGCCGAGACAATGATATTGGTGCCGGTGCAACGAACTCCCCAATATCACTGACCCACCACCTTAGTTATCCTAACTTTATGCACATGCAACAATTATAGAGTGAGTAACCAAACAACACAAACAGTCAAAAGAACTCCCGGTCAAGCCGCCCGTAACTACCTAAAACCCGAGCATAAGCTCCCCGGACAAACCCGTCCATGTCAACTATCAATCGAGCCAAAGCTCCCTGGACTAAAAACCCGTCCAGCTCGATTCCCAATCCCATCCCTTTGAACACCTCGGGATGACTCATCATTTCAATCTCCTAGCCTTCTAGTGCGTGCCGTGTAAGTCCCTACTTAACTAATTTCTCTTTCTTTTAGTTTGCAGTTTACGTTAGCCCAGGACTGCCTCCGAATTATGCCCCATGAAGGGTTCTCAATAGGCACTAGGAACTACGATGGTATGACAAGACAAAAGTTCCCTTTCGCAAGGCACTTACTTTAATTAGTTTCTCACCTTACCTTTTTCCCTTTAAGAGTTACATTAAACTAAACCTAGGGTAGCTTGACTCTTCACCCTCTCCACACGGAAAGACGGTCTTCCGCCATACCCGCGTAACACCTAATCTTCCAACTACCATCAGTGCTAAACAAAACCTCCTAGGGACTCACCTAGGCTATACGATAATCAAGATTACACGTAATTTACTTTTTCATCCAAATGCCACCATTTATTTATCGGGGGTCTATCCTAACAAGATTTGCCTAAATCCAAAATATTGGAATTTTCCTAATAAATCTGATAACTTATTTATTTATTCTTAAGGGTCTAATATCATCATTTTGAACATGAGGTATAACATTTTAGTTGATTCCAGCTATCAAAAAATTAAGGTAAATAATAGTAGGCCTAAATATCATGTTTCCAAAGTTTGATAGTTTTACAATGATTTTCAAGGGCCTAAACTTATTTAAACATTATTTCAGTTATTTCAAGCTTAATGAATAAACTACCTTAATTTGTCCTTTAAATAATTCAAATAAAATACAGGGAGCTGGTTTTATTATGAAAATAACTTTGACAGAATCCCATAATTTTCTTGCTGGTAATTAAATCATAATAAATCAAATACTAAATTACAATGTAACATGCTTTGTGAATGAAGTGCTTTTACAGTAACTCTAAAAATTCCCAAATAATTCCCAGTGATATAAAAGGGCCTAAAAACCTTAAGTTCCAATTATCATAATTTTCCAGCAATTGTACAAGCCCTAATTTATTTTTATGCTCAAAAGCCTATATTAAAACATTGTGAATGAACCTCTAAAATTTCTCAACATAAAATTCTATAAAAATTCAGGGATCAATGTTCTACTAGTCAAGATCTAAATCCAGAATTTTAACTGATTATAATTAATTTAAAACTTCCAAATAATTGAAAAAACAAATCGGGCTAATAATCATTTAACACATGAAGTATAATATTTATTAATCATAAAATTCCAGGAAAATTACCATAAGTCTAAAACATCCTAAAACTCCCTCCTCCTGAGTTTCATAATTTTTGGATTAGATATAGTGCTTAAAATAACTAAATTACATTTTTATCCTAATCCAAAATCTCAACTTTCGAGGTACTTAATTACCTCCAATTCCTTCACTATTTTAACCAGAGGGTTTTCATCATATCAACCCACTGTCCTCCAAATTTCAAGGGCATACAAGAGCTTTTGCTCCTATATCCTTCACAAACCTCAAACTCCCACCCACTGGATTTGAGCCAATCTCTTAGGGTAAAATCCACCCTAATCCACACCATGTTACCCAAGAGGGTAGAAATAGACTCAAAAAATCAGTGGCCACAACATCAGCCTCTTTTGAGGAGATTTGTCCACTCCATTTCCAATCGTACTTTTCCCCAAAGTATCCCTCACCAAGACCTATCTAGGACTTGATACTTCCCTATTCAAAACTCGACCAATTGAGTTGAAATTTTGTACAGATCTTAACATTGATGCCAGGGACCACCACCCAAAATTTGGGGGAGTTTGGACTTAATTTGATCTCCTAATTAATTTTATAATGTTTATTAAAATTTTACAAAAAACTTTAGGCAAAAGTTCTCCAAAAATTCTCATTTTTGGACAGCCTCTCGATATTTATATTATAGATCTCCAGTCCAAATTTCAAGTCATTTGGACATGTTATTAACCGTGGGCAACTATTTCAATTTCTGGTTAGCCTAGGTCTTGATCCCACCAAAATGAGTGCTGTGGTCAAACCACTCACCCAAATTGAATAAAATCAATTTTAAATTAAATTAGGCCCAGAGGGCTACAACTTTTGTGACTGGTCATTTTTCCTAATTCGGCCTCTAAGGTCCTCAATTTTTAACTTTAAAATAGGTGAGTTTTCATGTTCATTAATTATAAAACTCCTAAATAAATTATTTAATATTTTAACATCACTATTCGTCTTCTACTCAAAACCGAACCAGTGAACAGAAAGTTTATTTTCCTGTAGTTTTCCGAATTCAATTTCCCAGCCATCCGATCACCTCCCTGGCCAGCCACAACCACCACCACCTCCGTTGAGGCGACGGCTATCGATCGGCGGTGATTTGGCCGCCGGTGATGGCGGTTTCCGGCGAACTCGCCGCCATTAATTTACGGAAATACTATGAAACTCCCATCCAATCTAATCCTTTTGGACTCGATATCTCTCCTAAAGAATTTCTAAGATCTATCCATGAAAGAAGAAGTAGAGGAGGACCTTATTCGCGGTTTGGAGACGAGTTGATCGGCGGTTCGTCATGGTACGGCGTTGGCGTCGTTCGATTTCTCCTACGGCAACTCCAACTCCAAAGTATGAGATAAAATGGGTAAACTTTTGCTCTCTTACAGCAGGGAGGCTTTTATAGATTTCAAGGGGAGGAAGATGAAGAGGAGAAAGAGAAATGGCAAGAGATCAATGGCCATTTAATTGGTATTTAAAACCGATTTTCGGTTACAGGAAGTCAAGAGGTGGAAATGAATAGGCAAATCCTAGGTGGCAGCCTCCTATAGGACCTCTTTATTATTTTTACTCCATCTTTATGATAAAATTCGGCCATTAAGAGGGGGGTTTCTTCTTCTTCATGCCATTAATCTTCACTTCAATATTTTCTCTCTCCTCCCACCATCAATTCACTAAATTTCTCTCTCCTCCTAACAAAATGAAACTCCTAAAAAAAATGTCACACCTTACACTCTATTGGCAGCCCTCTACGATTTATAACTCCTCATGAGAATCATGAAGGGGGTGGTTCACCTTCCACCTTAAGTGGCTCTCTTTCTCACTTTCTCTCTCCTCCATTATTCTTCAAAATAAAGCTTTTGATTCCTCTCTCCTAGTCACCCATTTGACTAGTCAACCCTAGGTTATTGGCAGCCCTAATACATCTTATTAATCATGCAAATAGGGTTAGCCTAGAGGAGTGAGTGGTTTGAGCATGGGTTAGCCCAAATAGGCTAGGTTGACTTGACTTGGGTCAAAGGTTGACTTGGTCATTTTGGCCACTAGGGTTGACCCAAGTGGGTCCTTAGTGACTCATTGGGCCCACATGATGTTTAAGTGGGGGAGGGGCTTAGAGCCATATTAATCATACTAAGCCACCCAAATCCAGGGTTTTAGGAAATTACTAAATGCAGACCAAAATGGCTCACACTAATTTCTTGGATAATTTTGGTCCTTTTGGCTCTCTAAGGACTTGCCATGACCTCAGGCATGCTCAAAGTCACTCCTAGGGGGGTCAAATTTGAAAATGGGATGTTACAGCCTATACTGCTCAAAAGAAATTCAAGGAATATCAAATGGATGTCAAAAGTGATTTTCTCAATGGGGAACTTAAGGAAGAAGTGTATGTGGAACAACCACCAGTTTTTATCTCTTCAACTCATCCCTCTCATGTTTTCAAATTGCATAAGGCTCTCTATGGTCTAAAGCAAGCTCTAAGAGCTTGGTATGAAACCCTATCTAGCTTTCTTTTAGAGAATAAATTTTCTAGAGGCTCTGTAGATAGGACTTTATTTATTAGACATCATCATGATAGGATTCTGTTAGTTCAAGTATATGTTGATGATATTATATTTGGATCTACTGATTCTAAACTTTGCAAAAGGTTTTCTAAACTTTTGCACTCCAAGTTTGAAATGAGTAGCATGGGTGAACTTTCTTACTTTCTTGGTCTTCAAGTAAAGCAAGCTCCTGATGGAATCTTCATTTCCCAGTCCAAATATGCTAAGGAATTAGTAAAAAGGTTTGGGATGCCTGATGCCTCAGCTATGAAGACACCCATGGCTTCTTATGCAGTAATTGATTCTGATGAAAAGGGTAAACCTGTTGATCAGAAAAATTTTATGGCCATTGTTGGGTCTCTATTATATCTTACTGCTAGTAGACCTGATATAATGTTTGCAACATGTCTTTGTGCTAGATTTCAAGTCAATCCTAAAGAATCTCATTTAATTCTCCTCAAAAGAATATTAAGATACTAAAAGGGTTGTCCTAATCTAGGACTTTGGTATCCCACAGAGTCAGAATTTGAATTAACTGGATATTCTAATGCTGACTATGCTGGATACAAAGTTGACAGAAAAAGCACTTCAGGAACTTGTCAGTTACTGGGTGATAGATTAGTATCATGGTTTTATAAGAAATAATTTTCTGTGTCTACATCAACTACAGAGGTTGAATATATAGTTGCTGGTAGTTGCTGTTCACAAATCTTGTGGATTCAAAATCAGCTACTGGATTATGGGTACTCTCTCAAAGATTCCACCATCTTTTGTGACAGTACCAGTGCCATATCTATTGCACAAAATCCAATCCTGCATTCTAGGACCAAGCATATAGAAATAAGGCATCATTTTCTTAGAGATTGTGTTGACAAAAACAAGATAAACCTCAAGTTTATCTCCACTGATTTTCAAAGAGGAGATATTTTTACCAAACCTCTGGATGTGCAAAAACACCTATTCTTTTTGAATCAGCTTGGAATGATAAATGGCATGGATTAAACTTGACTTTTGTCTTTGTGAAGATGTGGTCAATGAACGTCGAACGGAGATCGATGATCGTCGAACTCATCTTGAGCTCAATCGTCAACCTGAGATTGACGACAGCTTTGTGTGAAGACAAAAATCGTCGAACAGAGATTGACGACTTTTCTTCAGTAAAATCAATCGTCGACCTAAGCTCGACTATCGATTTTTTTTTCGACTGAGATCAAAGACCAATTATATCATTTGTTTTTAAATTAAATCTTTGACCTAAGATCGACGTTTTTGCTTTTATCGTCGGCCAAAGATCGTCTCTTCATATCCAAAAACCTTTATATAGGTTTCTTCTCGATCTCTATCTCGGGATTTCATATTTCTCCTCTGCTCTTGATCTTTGATCTCTCGAGTTTATAGGTTTCCCATGGCAATCTCTACAGCAGTTCTCGCAACGATGAAGTTTGACACAGGATTTGATGTCGACTTTGAATCTTTCAGTCATTGCGATCTTATGTTTCATGAAATGCTACCGCTTTGCGATGATCAGGGTTTGAAGAAACTTATGACTAAAAGGATAAAGCTATCTGTTTCTGAGATAAAGTAATGGGTTTACACCTCCTCTATCAATGACTCTTCGATGATTGGTTTCATCTAAGGACAGCAGGTGACTCTAAATCCTGCAATTCTTACAGATATTTTTGAATTAAAGTATGGAACGGATGATCTGGATCAGGACAGTTCAGAGTATAGCAGGATTCTCTTGGAGATGGGTAATGCCGAGGGCATTCCATCTAAGTTATTAAAGAAAAACTTATCTTTAGGTTTTAAGTTTCTTGTGGATGTTGTGGGAAAGGTTTTGTTGGGCAAACATTCGGCCCATGATAACATCAACAGGCAACAGTTCGCTATCATGTCTGCTCTAGTTAATAGGAAGGCCGTTGATTGGGCAAGTTTGTTCTTCGATTTGATTAAGAGGAAGAACATTAAAAAGGAAGTCTGCTTAGGGAGGATTATAGGAATCTTTCTTCAAAAGAAAGCCCCAGAGCTATTGGTGTCTTCAACCATAGCTATTAATGCCAGCAAGAGGCTGGATTGCTATTTGTTCGGGAAGTGGGAGAGGTCGATTCAGAAACCCTCCAGGGCTGGAACCTCCACTCATACATCTGAGGACACAAGGACTGTCATAGTCACTCCTCAACCTAGTGAAGAAGTTCCCTCTCTTCCTCCTCCTCCTCCAACTTCCCAAATAATCCCAAATATCTCCTCTCAACCTACCTCAGTTATTCCAACTACTCATTCATCTCAAGTTATTATCTCTTCCCCTACTCGGTAACTTCTTCCCATTCCTCCTACTGAACCATACTCCCTTCACTCCTTGTCCATTCCAAATTTTAACCTGCTATCACCACACTAAACCCCTTCTCGTCAAGCTGACCCACCCATCAAAACTGAAGTATCTCCTCACAATTCCCCCATACATTCCTCTAGAAAATCCCCTCTTAAGGATGACATCATGACAGATTTCACTCCTCCTCCCTCTCATATTTATGTTTCCACTCAGACTTTAACTAAGTTTCCTCAAGTTGATCCAACCTTTCTCTCTCATCTTCTGGACCTCCTCACTCCTACCCTCAAATCCTTGATAGCAGAAGCACTCTCACCCCTTGCTCAATCTATCTCATCTCTTTCTGCCTCCCTATCTGCTTCTCTCTACTTCCTCTGCTCCTTCTTCATCTAGGGGTCTGGCTCCAGGTTTCACTGAAACAAGATAGGGGGAGATGTCCTATGATGATGCTGCAGGATAAGATTCAGCAGACCTTTAGGTTCAGAGTCCTCCAGTAATTCAGTAAGAAGTAGTGTAGGAAGAAGAATTGTTTAAAAAATTCTTTACAGACATAATTCTATATTAAGACTTACTTATGTCACATGAAGACACCAATGTGTCAATTCCTGAGATATCCAGTGGTTATTGCTTTATTTATCCCTCCATCAATTTACAATCTCTTTTACATTCTTTCTCTTTGTTTAGAGCTATTTGGAATTCAGTTGAGACAATTTCTTTCAAGGCAAGGGTCTGTTATACCAGACCCATGTGTCCTTCAGTTGTGAAACATCTTCTATAGATTCAATCAGTTCCAGCTTATTCAAATATTCAATCAGTTACAGAATGTATAGATATATCATCCCCTATGGATGTTGAGTTTTTGCATGTATCAGAAGAGAAGAATGAGATTGATGCTTTATCAGTTGCTGATGAATTACTTGATTTAGTGGTCTCAGAAAATCTAGCCTTAGCCCTAGAAAAAAGCTTAATAAATCTTTGTGAGCCTATTAGTCCTTATCCATCTCTGGATGATTTCATTGTTATTGATATTCTGGAAGAAGCCAAAGAAAAGGCTGCTAAGAAGTCAGATGATAAGCAAATGAAAAAATAGATGATTTATAAGACAATCCTCAGGTTTTATTTGATGATGATGATGATTCATATGATAGTAATTCTAATAAAAAGAAAGCTTCAAAGAAAAGAAAAGCTTCTCCCCAGGATGCTCCTAAACCAAGAAATACAAATGACACCCCATACTACATTTCTAAAGGGATTACTCCATATCCTGGCTTGGAGAGCTGGATGTGGTTATCCAAGAATGAGCAGAAAGCCAGCAAGAAGAGCAGGAGATATTCTCCACCTCCTCAGAAATTCAAAAGCGGCCCTCCTACTCCTCCTGCTGCTGCTGCTGGAGCTTCAAGTGCTATCTCTCAAGCATCTGGTGCATCTTCCCAGCCTTCCTCTTACTCAAGATAATATCAAAGGCATGACAGATCCTCCAGGACTCAGTTTCAAGAAAGTTGTCAGCAGCACAGAAGTCAGAGCTCTTCAGAATAAGTGAAAGAAGTCATTTATCAGAATCCCTCTTCTCCTTCTCACTAACAAGTTGCTTCAAAGATTCAAAAGACAGCTTCTTATCAAGTCAGAAAATCTGATGTATCCTTCAAACCTAAAATAAAATATAGTGAGGCTTCCCCTCCTAGATCTCTCTACTCCCAAAGTGATGATCAGCTCAGCTGCTTTCAAGCTCAATCCACTCAGTTCAAAGCAGTCACTGTATTGCCTCCTCAAGAAGATCAGTCACCTGTTGAACAGGAACTTGATCCAAACTTTAGGATGGCTAGGTTTCAAGAACTGGTTGGTCTTTCTCAGATCAGAAAAGCTATAGAAGAAGGAAAATATCCATCTTCATTCTCAACTATCTCATCTTTTAGAGAAAAAGAGCTAGATAAGCTTTAAGTGAGCAAGAAAGTCTTCAACCCAGCTGAATATATGACATTGCATCCTGAAGAAATTGTACCCAGGACCAGCACTCAGACATCTCTTGGTGGGAAAGACTTGATGACATCCAAGAAGAATGTACCAGACCCTAGCAGGAAGATAATATTCTCAAAACCTTCAACTGGTTCTTCGTATGATAAACCATAGTTTATGTTATTTGTTAAATGATTTACTGATTATGTACAATGCACTGCTATAACATATTTGCTGATGTTATTTCATCCCTTCAGAAATTTATGGTCTTTGTATTTTATTTCTTTTAAGTTTTGTTTTTGAGTGACCTCACACAAATAGGGGGAGATTGTTGGAACCCTTGTTTTGATTTGTGCTAGGTTCACTCTTAGGATGTTTAGATTCTCTTGTATATTCAGGGTCTTTGTATTAAGTCTTAGTTAGATCCCCTTTAGATCAGGTTTGGGCAGACCAGCATTGCAGTAGACTCAGACTCAGATTCAGAAAATATTGTGAACTATCTATATCAGTTCGACTATAGTCAAACTCAGCTCGACGATCGTCGATCTCCCATCGACGATCTCAGAGTCTCCTACTCTGAACTGAGCTCGACCATCTATGAGCTCAGGTCGACGATCTCTTGTTTCTCTACAGTAATCGAAGCTCCACGATAACCGTTCTCTTGTCGATGATCTCTTATCTCTGGTCGACGATCTCTGAACCGAGCCCTACGATTTTATGATGCCTTCTTCTATCAGTGTTCTCAGATCAGTCAGAAGTTTTATTTTTGTTATGATAAATTTATTTTAAGGCAAGATATATTCATAAATGTTGATACTCCCAAGGCTGATAGCCGTATTTCTTGAAGCATTTATTATGGTATTCACAGAATATTGTATAGAGATAGTTATGGATTATATTTATGACTGCCAGCCATTCTAGCCGTTTGAGCTCCTCAATTCTTGTAGTAATTTATGTCTTGCCTTGGGAATTCAAATTCTAACCGTTTTTCTTCATACTGACAGAACATATATCTCAATATAACAAAAAGAAGAAGATAGATAGGAATCAGTTAGTAATCAAAAAGAAAAGAATCTTCATTTGCTCTCAGTGGATACTGCATGCTTTGCTAAAAAGAAGAAGAAGAAAAACTTTTTATGAACAACATTTCTCTCCAGTCTTCTTCTCTCTTCAGTCTTAAAAGATTCACAGAGAGTCACAAAATCAACAACTGTTATCAGATTCAAAAAGGCTTTACAACTTTTTCTCTTTGAAGACCTACACCCAGGGCCAAGCTTCATCTTCCTAGATCCATACAATATCTCAGGGGGGAGCTTGGACATTCTTCTCAATCAACATAATCTTCTCACTGGTCTGAGAAAGAGAAGATTCTCATAAACCTTTTCTCTACCTCCATCTGTACAGGGTTATCTCTCCCTTCAAAAGTGAACTCTTTGGTGATAGGGCACCTGATCAAAAACCTATTGGATTTTGAGCTCCTGATCAAAAGCTCAAAGGATCTCTAGATCTACCTGCAGCAGATCTTGTGGTGATAGGGCACCTAATCTTACCTAAGTGGATTCCTACCTGGGTGGTAGAAGAGTGGATGTACCCAGATTTGGGGAACCACTATAAATTTTCTTATGTCGTCTGTGTTGCTCTGTGATTTCTTTGTGTGCTGTATTGCTGTGGTAGTCTAGCTTATTTCTTTTCTCTAATTACTTTTATTAGTATTTTAATTCTGCAATAAATCTAAACAATTTTTTTTAATACTCTATTCACCCGCCCCCCCCCCCCTCTACAGTAAAACCTATCTATCCCTCACTTTCATAACCTAACTGTCGCGCAAGTCATTTCCAAACTTTAATTTCAGCCGCCAAAGTCAACTTGTATTACATGCCTCAGGTACGCGCCCGAACCGGGCGTGTAAGGTAGGCATGTCCCAGCCAGAAAAATTTCTATAAATTGAGTGTTGCCCAAAGGCTTTAGGATCCAGATCTTGTAAGGAAAGGGAGTTGTTATTACTTGATTTTCATGGCATTTTCAGGACTTTATTCTTTTGTTTTTCTTTAGAGTATTTCATTTTGAATTTTTCATGTTTTAATGTTCTTACGATCTTTTTTATTACACTTGTAATCTTCTGGTAAACTCTATTTATAATGTCTTTATTCTCTCTTTATAACTATTGTTCAAGTAGAAATAAAATAGTTTGCTATAACCTCTGCCTCTCTCTCCTTCTTGTTATTTATATTTTTAATATGATTTTGTTTATCTACACCATGAGTAACTAAATCCTCATAGTTCTCGATCTTGATGATCTGAGGATAAGGTTATCAGTTATGATGATGTAGATTTATTCTTCTTTTTAGTGCTTAGGCCTTCGATTTACTCTTGACTTATTTCGAATGGAACTATATTATCGATATATAGTGTCCATTTAGCATTTAGGTTTTCCCTCTTAGCTAGCGGAGAGGCTCATAGTTTGAAGTGAACACTCAAGTGTAAAGAGAGTTGCATGCTCCCCTCGATAGAGGATGATGCAAATTTCCCAGATTGGAGTGAAATACAATATCGAGGTTCACTACTTAAAGCGAGTTTTAGGTATTCAAATACAGACGAGAGCCCGATCTGATTTTCTTAATCTCAGTTGGTCACGTCTTCGAGAGAAGCGTGTTTAAGATTTGGGAACCCCCACGGTCAATACCTTTACCTTATTATGTTTTAGTTTGTTATCGTATCTTTGATTAACTTAAGCTGAGGTGATTCATGATCGAGTACTATATCTTAACCTCCCCTTTCTTTTTAATCATGAGTAGTAGTCTTTCTTAATAGTTGCAAGCAATTTACTTTTTCCAATTTAGTAATCAAACCCTAAATCATTCGATAATATAATAGCAATTCGTGTGAGTATAAGTACTTGACAGTTCCCGGATCTAAATATGACACTTGTGTCCCCTTGCTATAATTCGATAGGTATACTTGCCTTCATTGGATTGATAGTTCGGAATAATTTTCGAAACGGATTTGTAGACACCATATAGGCGCCGAAGCACTTCACGAACAGAGTCAGTATCAATTGTTGCTATAGTAAGGGAGGTGTCTTGCTGGCTCTCAGTTCTCCCACTACTTTGCAGCTCTTCTCTCTTAGTATGCACTTCCCCAACAAACTTCCCCTTCTCTTCGACCTTCTCTTTAGGTAGATCACCGACGGGCTGCTGAGCCCAGGGGAATTGACCTTCTCCATCAAAGTTCAAACTCAGCATTATGGTCCTGAAAAGGGATGGGAAGACGTCCCTTTCCAATGGATTATTTATAGAAAATGCAAGGGATCGTTCACTGCTAGCACACTAGAAGTCTTATCCACAATCTTCATGGAACTCTCGGACTCTTGGGATTTTCCATTGCTGGAGGGTTCTCTGGTAATGCAGACAGGAGTAACAGATCTCTTCACAAACTTTATTGTCTTAGCCCTTAGTTTGAACTTCTCCTCTCGAGAAGATACATTAGAGAAAAGCTTGACGATTCTAGACATGCCGGTCTGGAAAATGTTAACTGCAAGTGGTGAATAATGACTCGTGGCGCTGAATGTTTTGATATAACTGGAGCTTTACGGGATATTTATAGCTCAAGCAGCAATAAAGGCAGTTGTTAAGAGAACATTTTCAAAACTTCACGAAATTTAAAAAATGTGCGGGGATTATGTTGAACCTAGAATCCTCAACCTCTTCTCAACTCAGGGCCCAGGTCACCGCAGTCTTAATCGTCAAGTCACGTAGGCATCAAGCTCGATCTCAAGTCTTTTCCATCCTCACAAGTTGCTTCCTCGCTTAGCTGACTTTGTAGATTGCCTTCTTTAATGGTGGACAAAGATTCCAGTACGCCCATGTTAGTAGGTTCTCAAACATCTTTTCGGACAAGAGCCCCACGGCGTAAAGCCCAGTCCGCCCTATTTAAGCGGACTGGCGGCTTGCTCTTTTTCTTTTCCTTTGTTTCCCATCACCATTGCCCGGTTCTCTTATATCCCGAGCAGGCGGTTATTTTAGCCTTGCCCGTTTCGGCAGCCCCCCTAGCCTATAAATTGGGGGGAGTGGCACACCGAAAGCACACTGACTCGAATCCAGGAGCCCCCTTATTAAAGGCTGCAGAATCGATTCTCTGGCTTTGTTGACTACTGCTTGAGCAGGTCTCTTACCACCTTTTTATTTCTTTCTCTGCAATCGCATCACATTTAAATAAATGGTAAGCTCGTCGTAGGAGTGGAATTTTCCGCGAAGGGTGAACTCTGGTGTTATTGCTGCTAGTGTTCTCTCTTTCTCTCTCTTAGCAAAATTCTCTAACCGCTAGTAACTATCAACTCGTAGTCCCTTAACCCGTCCCTTAGTACTTGGTTGTGGAGGTGCACTTTTTGTACCAACAGTGGCCAGGTGGCTGAACCTTCTCTATCTTTATAGTATGCATCAATGATTCCCTCTGCATTTTTGTGACATTATGGCTCATTATTTTATTTAATAGGTCGCGTATGTCGTGCTCAAGTCTATAGGCAGTTCGCACTTCGTGACCAAGATTTTTAAGTGCCTTGGGGTTTGGGATACTTGGCCTCTGATGATAATAAACACCCATTGGATCCCGATAAACCTAACATTGATGACGATATTCAAGATCATTTGGAAGTTGTAGGACGATGAGATTTATTACTACTAATTTGTGGGAGTGATGTTGGTGGCCAAACTAGGTCTGATTCGATAGATGTAGTCTCTTACTCAGTGACTTTGACCCCCTTTACTACTGAGCACATTTGCTTAGCGCCTATTAGTAATATTTCTCTTCCTCCACATTATGCTATGCACATGAGCTTTGAGAAGTAGTTCCCAGATTTCTATGACTGCTACATTCAGTTGGAGTGTTCTGTATTATTGAAACCAAAAACTCGGTCTCTGTGGAGTTAACCCTTGTGGAAGGGGTGATCACATACTTACTTCTCTCTCGCGAGCCAAACGACTAAAGAAAAAAGAATGGGGGACAGACCCAATGGCTAGGCGTGGAGGTCCCACCACACACCCGGAAGATCTTAGAGCGCTTCCCCTTCCTAGAAAAATGTCGAGCTAAGGGTACCTCAAAAAGCGCAAGAAGACCGGGGCACAAGTAAGCATGTCTTCTAAGGTACCCCGTGTAACACCCCAAAAGTTTCAGGAATTAGTCGACAAGGGCTCGACAAAAATTTTCGAGCTGAGCTCGATGAAGGTCGTCGAGCTGAGCTCGACGAAGGTCGTCGAGCTGAGCTCGACGAAGGTCGTCGAGCTGAGCTCGACGAAGGTCGTCGAGCTGAGCTCGACGAAGGTCGTCGAGCTGAGCTCGACGAAGGTCGTCGAGCTGAGCTCGACGAAGGTCGTCGAGCTGAGCTCGATGAAGAGCTCGACGAAGGTAGTCGAGCGGAGCTCGATGAAGAGCTTGATGAAGGTCATCGATCTGAGCTCGATGAAGATCGGCGAACTAAGCTCGACGAAGAGCATCGAGCGGAGCTCGGCGAATTTGGAGCAATTCGTGTCAGGTGGATGTTGTGCGGCCACTAAGCGGTGATTGACTTGTTCAACTTCAACCCGAGCCGTTGCTTAGTTTTGATGATTTTATCGTGTGGCTGGCATATACTCTGAGGCCTCTTATGCAGACGGATAGGAAGGAGGAAATCATTATTTTCTTTTCCTTTCTCTCTCTTCCCGAGTTCTGGAGCGAAGAACTCTCGGTCGGTGGTAGGGTTTGACTGGAGTTATTGAGTTGCTGGATAAGATATCGGGAACAGAATCAAGAGACAAAGCTATATTCGCGAAGGGGAAAGTGATGCGATCATTTCCATCAGCATAGAAAAGCTGTGTCATGGCTCCAAAGAGAACGTTAAGGGTAACAATCTTCCTCCTTGGACATGTGAAGTCCTTATTTTGGCATGTACATGGATTTCCACCACCAAAAGGTGTAATGTTGAGGGATTTCCGACGGGTTTATTCTTGAAATCCCCAAAAAGTCTTGCATATAGATCCGAAAATGTGTAGTATGGAATAGGCATGCTGTGTGAAGCCCATCTAGATAGGTTGGTCTGGATTGGTGATGTTTTATTTTGTGCACCAGAGAAGACTCCGCGTATCAATGAGTACTTTATGGAGTCGATGGGTTGTGCCTGTGAAGTGAGTAACTGGAAGTACTAAAATGAAGTTCTAGGAAAAATACCCTCAAAGTTTGTGTTCTATATGCTGGCACTGCAGGATACTGCAGAGTTTGGGTTGAGTTTGGGCGCAGAAAGAGAGTTTTTGTTGACCCCGCCCTGCGATTGTGACGAACGCTAGCATTGACTCCCGCTTTTATTATGAAGCCAGCCCTTTGGGGATGTTGTGGCTAGTGTGAGCTATGCGCACTTAAAGGCTGGTTAGCCAAACGAACAAGGGGATGCAGACCCACGTCAGTCTAGACATTGAACTGGCGATTTGAGCAACAGGAAAGGGCTGAACTGTATCCGCATTATGGTTGTCTAACTTGAGTGCCTAAGTTGATGGCTTCATTAGGATCACATAACGAGAGTCTTGGGATGTTTGCCATAAAGCCAAAAGTCTCCGGCCGTGGGCCGTGGAGCATGAATGCTCAATGTTTACCGTTGGGTTTTTGACCCTTGAATGGTGGTGGGACCCTGGTTTTCCGGTACCCTAATAATGTGCCCTGAGTGCATGGAGCGTTGAACCGTGTGGTCGACGTTTGTGATATATTGATGGTGTGTGAGTGCACAACTGTTGATATATCTTCTTGTGAAATGCTATGCCTGCAGGGAAGTAATACCATTGCCCCGGGAAATGAGTAGGATCGTTATAAATTGGTCAGCTGAATGTTGACCATTTCCTTATTTGCCACCGTTATGATGGACTGTCCTTGTATAGGTTCTTGAGAGCCGAGTGGAAAATAATGGGTTGATTCCCTTGCTGCTACTGCTATGTTGGCCCTCGAAGGCCAATTAAAGAAATGTTTTACTATTTTCATGTGTGGCCGGCTTGCGTGTCGATGTATGTAATCCACACTTGTGAATAAAACCTGTAAAGCCATAAGACCAATCTTTTTGTGTGTTTTGTATACATTCCTTTGAGATATATAAATGTGTTGGTTTATATATATAGTGGACATTCAAGGATGATGAGTTCATTCTTAACCCCCTAAGGCTTCTGATAGAATTCTCGGAGTTAGGATTCGTGTACTAGTTTTTGATATTAACCTGTAACCTCGACGCCTGTTTGTGGCATATAGTGTGGGGCCCCGACCGGACTTCTATTATATGTCATTTAACGGATTGAGTCGTTATAATTTGGTATCAGCTTGTCTTGGTCTTCCTCTTTCGAATTCGTGGTCGAATTCTTTTGTGGGGTTGCGAGCACGTGTAAGTGCAACCCTCTTTAACCATATATGAAATCAAGAATGTCCACTAAGAAATGCAAATACACCTATTTTTGGAACCTACGCGTTCCTATAATGTTTTTGTTGCTTGTGCAAAGTCGTTAAAGTGTGTATTGTCCACCTATATGTTACTCAAAGTGGTGTTGGGCAGTCTGAGCCCAAGCATTCTGATGAGAGTGCGACACCAACTGAGGTGCCTATATCTCATCCTTCTGTGGAGATAGTACGTTTAGTTGTTGAGGCGTTGTTTGCAATGATTCATGCACAGCCTACTAGGCAGGCGCAGCCTGCAATATTGCCAAAACAGGTTGGTGTTAGGCCAGACCCTATTGAGGCTATTGTTGATCCTCGAGCAGTTGAACAAAAGTTGAAACAGTTTATGAGCTTCAATCCTCCTACGTTTATGGGTGTGGGATCCCCAACGCAGGCAGAGGATTTGTTATCACGCGTCAAGGGAATATTGATGACGATAAGGACGGAGGAAGAAAAGAAAGTCACCTTAGCCACCTTCTTACTACAAGGAGAGACTCGGTTATGGTGGGACGAGATAGAGTTGCACCATTTAGCGGGCAGAAAACTAAAAGAAGTCTCGATAGAGGAGTTTTTGATTCTGTTCTTAGCAAAGTACTTGCCATCAGCTTAGCGGATAGCCATGGAAAATGAATTCCAGCGTCTAACTCAGTGAGAAAGTAGTTTTGACACCTACTTAAATGAGTTTACCAGGTTGGGACGCTATGCGGGGTATATCTTCGCTGATGAACAACATAGAACCAATCGGTTCTACAAAGGGCTGTGGGACGAGTTAAGATTCCTTCTCTCGAGTTCGGTGAACCAAGGGTTTCAGGTGTTGGTGGATACGGCGTGTGTATTGGAGAAGGATATGAAGCGGGTACAAGGCGAGAGGTACTTGGCAATGTCAAAATCCGAGTTCAAAGCGCCGCGTCCTGAAAAATCGAACTATCGAAGGAAATGGTGTAAGAGATCCCAGTCTTCAATACAGGATCCTTCTACAGTTACGTCGGCAGCAACTTCGAGGTATAGTCTCGTACCTGTTATATATGTGGTAGGGTGGGGCATCTATCCTGTGACTATCGGGTTGGTCCTCCAAAGGTTGAAAAGAAGATAGGAGCGTCATATGCGGAGAAGGGAAAGGCAGTGGTGGAGTCCTTTACATCCCATGAACAACCCCGAGTTTATAATATTGGACAACAGGAGGCCATAAAGCAAAGTGACATCGTCACATATACGAGTTAAGATACTTTGCTTTTGCTTTTGATACTTCATACCTTTTATATAGATTTTGTATGATATGTTTGTCTTAGGCTTTGTCCTGATTTGGGACAGTCCGGCGAGAGCACTATTTGATACGGGTGCTTCACATTCTTTTCTATCTGCAGAATTCGTGTCACGGATCGGCATGTCGATTCGTATGACGACAGATAGTGTGAAGTTGTTATTACTGAACGGATGTGTGATGCATGTGGATAAGACTTACTATGTAGAGATTCGTATAGGAAGTCAGGATTCCGTATTGGACACATCTGTGCTGCCGATATCGGAATTTGATGTGATCTTTGGTATGGACTAGCTCTCGGAGCAGCATGCCTTTATTGATTGCAATTCAAAGGAGATCATACTGGGACAGAATACCGAGCTTGAGACTAAATTCGTTGGTATGCGAGGAGCGAGCAGGATCTTGATGTCCACTCTCATAGTCGTCAATACTGTTCTGAAGGGCACAGAGTTATTCTTCACGCTTATTCAGGCTGTTGAGCCAAAGGCTACTGTAAGTGACATTTCTATAGTATCAGTGTTTGTTGATGATTTTCCTAAAGATCTTCCTGGGTTACAACCCCAACGGGAGATCGACTTCTCTATTGAGTTGGTGCCAGGTGCAAAACCTGTGGCCCGCTCGCCATATCGTGTAGCACCAAAGGAAATGGCGGAACTGAAAGTTCAACTACAAGAGTTGCTGGAACAGGGATATATACGCACAAATATGTCACCTTGGAGCGCACTTTTTCTCTTTGTGAAAAAGAAGGATTGTAGTCTGCGGTTGTGTATCGACTATCGCGAATTAAATAAGCTAACGGAGAAAAACAAGTATCTAATCCCACGGATAGATGACTTGTTTGATCAACTAGCTGGATCAATAGTATATTCAAAGATTGATTTGAAATATTGTTATTATAAGTTGAGGATTCGGAAAGGTGACATTCCAAAGATAGCGTTTGGAACATGCTACGGTCATTATGATTTCACTGTAATGCTGTTTGGGCTATGTAATTCTCAGTCGATTTTCATGGATCTAATGCACCGAATGTTCCGAGAGTACTTGGACTTGTTTGTGATCATCTTTATTGACGACATATTAGTGTATTCTCAGTCTGAAGAAGACCATGCGAACCATTCATAGATAGTGTTGCACACCCTGAGGCAAAACAAGCTCTACGCCAAGTTCTCAAAGGGTGAGTTTTGGCTGTCATCAATGGCTTTTCTTGGCCATGTGGTGAGTGGAGAGGGCATTGCGGTGGATCCGTCAAAGATAAGAGCCATATGGGAGTGGCCGGTGTTGTCTTCGGTGGCCGAAGTAAGGAGTTTACTTGAATTGGCAGGCTACAATAGACGTTTCGTAGAAAACTTCTCACAAATTGCTTTGCCTCTTACCACATTAACGAGGAAGGATCAAAAGTTTTTCTGGATGTCGGAGTGCGCGTGAGCTTTTGAAGAGATGAAGAGTCGCTTGACCACGGATCAAATATTGACGTCGCCATGTAGTTCAGACGACTTTAAAATCTATAGTGATGCGTTAGGGATCGACTTAGGTTGCGTTCTTCTTTAGTTTGGAAAAGTGATAGCTTTTAGATCACGCCAGTTGAAAGTGCATGAGCAGAACTATCCTGTCCATGACTTGGATTTGGCGGCGGTGATTTTTGCACTGAAACTGTGGCGTCATTATTTGTATGGCGTGAAGGTGGATGTATTCATGGACAATAAAATCCTAAAGTATTTATTGGATCAGAAGGATCTCAATATGCGACAATGAAGGTGGATGAAATTCCTCGGGGACTATACCATTGATATTTATTACACTCCCAGGAAGGGAAATGTTGTTGCAGATGTCTTGAGTCGTAGGATTGCGACAAGCACAATTTGGTTGCAGAGGCATGATGAGCGTCTAATCCAGGAGTTGGAAGCATTAGAGATTTTTTGTGTTGACAAGAATTACACAGTAAATGCATGCTTAAACTAGACGGTGGTACAGTATTACCTTGTGGACAAGGTTCGGCGAGCAACCGAACTTGATGAAAGTTTGCAACACTATTCAGTGGATGGTTCAAATGGCCAATTCTCCTAGGTTGATGGCCTTTTGAGGAAAGATGGTCATTTGTGTGTCCAAGGTATGTGTAAGTTAAGAGAAGAATTGATGTATAAGGCTCACTTTACGAAATACTCAATTCACCCAGAGAGCACAAAGATGTACAAAGACATGAAAAAGCTATTCTGGTGGTCGGGTTTAAAGAAAGACATCGCACACTATGTAGCTAAATGTCAGACCTATGCCTTAGTGAAAGATGAATTCCAGAAGCCTGGAGGTTTCCTGAAGTCACTACCGATTCTGGAATGGAAGTTTGATGATATTTCAATGGATTTCGTGCACGGTTTGCCGAGATCTCAATGCAGTAACGATTCGATTTGGATGATCGTAGCCAGTTGACTAAAGTGGCTCACTTCATTCCGAATTAGAGGGATGATTCAGTAGAAGTCTTGACTAAGCTTTATGTTGAGCAAATCGTACGATTGCACGGTGTTCCCTATAGCATCGTAAGTGATCAAGACGGGCACTTCACTTCGATTGATTGGAGGCTAATACATCAGTTGTTTGGGACAAAGTTAACATTCAGTACGAACTTTCATCCACAAACAGATGGCCAAACCTAGAGGAACAATAGAACGATGGAGGACATGCTCCAAATGTGCGCCTTGGATTTTGGGAAGATGTGGGAAGACCATCTCTATATGGTGGAGTTCGCCTACAATAATATCTATCAAGCTAGCATAAATATGGCACCGTTTGAAGCTTTGTATGGTAGGAAATGTCATACACCATTAGATTGGGCAAAAACAGGCAAATCTAAATTATATAAGTGTAAGGAAGTCGAAGAGGCTAATTTGACGATACGATCTATCCGGCAGAGGCTACTGATAGCCCAAGATAGGCAAGCAAAGTAATATAATGCCAAACATCCAAACGTGGAATTCGCGGTGGGCGATTGGGTATATTTAAAAATCAAGCCATTCAAGGGCGTGTCCAGGATTCGGCGCTTGAAAAAGTTAAGTCTGAGGTATCTTGGTCCGTTCGAAGTAGTGGAACGAGTTGGAGAAGTTGCCTATCAGCTAGCTCTTTCGGAAAATTTGAGTGGATTGCATAATATGTTCTACATATCCGTTACTCGGAAAGCCGTGAAAGATCTAGCTCAAGTAATTGTGAATGATCGCGTACCGGTCGAGTCTGGGCTAACAACGAAGGTTAGGCCCATTCGAATTGAGTATAAAGTGAATAAGCAGCTCCAGAACAAGACAATCGGGATGGTCAAGGTTCGGTGGGACAACTATGGCCGTGAGAAGCTAACATGGGAGTGGGAGCAAACCATGCGTGCTGAATTTCCCGAATTGTTTGTATAAAATGTTATAACTTTTCTTTATTGAAGAAAATGTATGTTTTAACAACTTTGTTGCTGTATTCTAGTGTTGTATGCAAATTTTCGGACCAAATGTTTTTGTAAGGAATGGAGGATTATCACAACCCAAAAGTTTCAGGAATTAGTCGACCTGGGCTCGACTAAGATCGTCAAGCGGAGCTCAACGAAGTCATCGAGCTGAGCTCGACGAAGAGCGTCGAGCGGAGATCGACGAAGGTTGTCGAGCTGAGCTTGACTAAGGTCGTCGAGCTGAGCTCGACGAAGGTCGTCGAGCTGAGCTCGACGAAGGTCGTCGAGCTGAGCTCGACGATGGTCGTCGAGCTGAGCTCGACGAAGGTCGTCGAGCTGAGCTCGACGAAGGTCGTCGAGCTGAGCTCGACGATGTTCTCGATGAAGGTTGTCGAGCTGAGGTCGATGAAGATCATCAAACTGAGCTCGACAAAGAGATTCGAGCGGAGCTCGACGATTTTTAGCAATTCTTGTAAGGTGGATGTTGTGCGGCCACTGAGCGGTGATTGCCTTGTTCAATTTCAACCCGAGCCGTTGCTTGATTTTGATGATTTTATCGTGTGGCTGGGTGATGAGTCCTATTTATATACTTATTTTCGGACTCATCTGGGCTAGTTTTCTTTCATAAGCACTTCACTTTTAGTTCGTTATCGTATATATTTCTTCTAATCTTTATTTCCATAGGAAGTGCACTTATAGGGTCGTGGTTATCTATTTATTTTACTTTTATTGATTGTACTTCTTATTGTGATTGCCTTGAATGTCTACACATATCAGTAGTTAGTTTTTCCTACAGGTACATGGGTTGTATTGGTGCTCTGGGTTGGTTTGGGCCACTGATCGTGCATTTTTGCATGCGCACGCTCAGTGGATTCCTTAGCGAATAACCACTGGTCGTGCGACACTGATCGTGTGCATTGATTCCATTTTTCCAAGTTCAGTCCGGGGCAATCGCACGACCATTGGACATAGTGCGCACGACCTCTGGTCGTGCGCCACTGCTCTTGCGTGTTTATCTTATTTTTCTGGAGTTCTGCCATTGCTAATCACACAATCATGGGATCCAGTGTGCACGACCACTAGTCGTGCTCCACTGATCGTGTGCATTATATTTTATGCAATCTATAAATTCGTAGGTTCTGCCCTAATTCAGGATTCTAGACTTTTCTTCGTCGTTTTCATCTCCGAGGAGGGTTTCGCCGATCTCCTTCTTCCTCCACCGTAGGGAGGGTCTCCGGGAGAGCTTTCAACGCCAAATTCAAGCCGAAGCTTTCTCTCGGCCTCATCCTTCATCCTTTAGCTTTAAGAAGGGTTTGACTTAGCTTTCACCATCAAGCTCAGAGGAGTTTGTGTCATCCTCTGAAAGTGAGGGTAAGATATATCTCAACTCTAGAGGGGGGGTGAATAGAGTATTTTAAAATAATTTTTCACAGTTGAAATAAACAGCACATATAAAATTCAATTTATGATATAGTGTAGAGTGCTAGTAAGAGGTTAAAAACCAAGAAGTAAAGAACACAGCACACAGCAGACAAATCACACAAACAAACCAGAAGATACAAGGAAATATAGTGGTTCCCCAAAAACCTGGGTACATCCACTCTTCTACCACCCTTGGTAGGAATCCACTCAGGATGAGTTGATCAGGTGTCCTGACACCAATGAGCTTTTGATAAGGTGCCCAAAAACCAAAACTAGATTTTTTTGATAAGGTGTCTTGCCACCACTGAGTTTTGACAAGGCTCTCAGAACCAGACAGAACTTTTGAAGGGAGTTCTAGAACCCTTTTACAGCAGGAAAAGAAAAATAAGAGTGAAGGGTGTCTTCTCTGTTCTCAATCAAATGAGAGAAGCACAAGTGGATTGATGATATCAAAGCTCCCCCTGAGATGTAGAAAGGTTCAGGAAAAGAAGCTTTGCTCTAGGGTGATAGGTCTTCAGAACTTTGATCTCCAGCAAAGGATGGTTTCAGCAAGAAGGCTGAGAAATGAGGTGTCTGGAGTTCTGAGATGAGATTGTGAACACTTTTCAGTCAGCAAGAAGATTTTTGAAGTCACAGTTCTTCTGTTGTTCTTCTGCTATCAGTATTCTCTATTCTGTGTGTTCACTTTCTTTCTTGTCAATCTGTATATCTTATTTTCTCTTGTGTAGACTGTATATCTTAAAAACACAGAAGAGAGGAATTGAAATTTTCTGAAGTTTTTTCTTGTCCAAATTAGCCGTTGGGAGTCATAAATGTCTTCCAAAAAGAGTCTTGTCTTCTAGAGGAAAGTACAGCAAACATTCTCTGAATAATTCCTTGAAACTTGCTCCAGAATAAAGACAAACGGCTGGGAGATCTTCTGACATAAATGCTGATAATATTCAAAAACATTCCAAAGAACAGCAGCATTTGAATTCCTGGAAGCGTCGATCTCTTCAAAAAAAACGTTGATCTGAGCTCTACGATCGTCGAACTGAGCTCAGAGATGAAATGAGACAAGCAGACAGAAAATGTCGATCTGAGCTCGAAGATCGTCGAACCGAGCTCACCGACCTGAGAAATAACTTGAAGGAGGGATCGTCGAACTGAGCTAGAAGATAGTCGAGGGGAGTTCGACGACTAAGCAGAAGCTAGCCAAAAGCAGATAGTCGATCTGAGCTCGAAGATCGTCGACCGGAGTTCGACGATTTATTGAAGTTGAGCTCAGAGAGCGTCGAACGGAGTTCGACGATTCGTCGACCTGAGCTCGACGAAAATTGCCTTAGACTTAGCTCTTCAACCTTGATCTTGGAATGGTCCTGGGGGCAGCTCCAAACCTAAGTTCTAAGCCCTAGACTCATTCTAATGTTGACCTTCTCAACTATACAACTAGGTCAACTGGGATTCCTAAGACAAGCATAGTGATCCTTACCCAAATTAGTAATAGGGTGTTCCAACAATCTCCCCCTATTTGGGTTAGGATTACTATTTACAGACAATCATAGGGAATAAAAAGCATACAACAATACAGAAGCTAATACAAAATTGCAGAGAAGATATATAGCAGCAAAGCACAGATAAATAGCAGCAGATATCCAAAGGTGGATGAAATGTTTAGCTTACACAGTTCACTTCCTTTCAGTTCCCTTTTTAAATAAAATTTCTCTATTAGGATTCTGACTTTCTTTCTTTGACCTTCTGTCATCCTCTGCACCTAGAGAAGTTTGAGATTTGGGCCTTGGAACAACAGCCTCTGGGTGCAGCTTCATATAGTCTTCTGGATTGAAGAATTTCCTTGATGCATATCTCTCTAGCTCTTTCTTTCTCTGCTCTGATAAAGTAGTTATATTTGAAGTATCCTTGCCTTGTTGTCTGACCTTTTTTATTTGATCAAGGGCAGCCAATTCTTTCATTTTGGCTGTCCAGGACACAGGGTTGTTCTCAGGATCTTCAAAAGGAATAGGAGGTTCATATCTGTTGATGATTTCAGAATCAGTAGAAGGAGTCCTGGAGACAATTGTGTCTTTCAGCTTGTAAGGGAAAGGACCTGAAGAAGGGTCAGAGTGACCTTGCCCTTCCCTTGGATGAAGTCTATGCCCTCTCTGGCTTCCTCTAAATTGATCTCTTCTGGATTGATATCCCCTTTGATGCTGTCCCCTTTGATATGATCTTTGATAATACTGGGAAGAACTGTGTCTGGAAACTGGAGCTTGAGGGGCTGAGCCTGAGCCAGAATCTGGAGGAGGAGGAGGAGGAGGCTGATATTGAGAAGATCCTTTTTCATGTTTATCTAGCTTCCTCTTCTTCTTCATAGCTTTCAGTTGATTCTTGGAGTATTGCATCCAAGGCTCAGAGATGGGGCAGTCATGCAGGATGTAGTATGGAATATCATTGGAGTCTTTGGCTTTGGCAGGAGGGACTGACATCATTGCTTTACTTCTAGCTTTTCTCTTCTTGGCAATAGTGCTAGCAGAATCATCAGAATCAGTCCTGTACTTATCACTCTCAGAACTTTGAGGTTGATCATACAGATCATCAATTCTTCTGATAAGCTCTTCTTGAGCTTTAAGTGTTGCAGAAACAGCAGGAGCAGGAGGAGAGAGAGCAGCAGCAGAGCAGACAGGAATCAGGAGCAGACACTAGAGCAGGAGCAGCAGGAGTGGGATCTACTAAGTATAAGGCAAGCTCTTCATCAGCAGTCTCAACAGCAATTTCATCAGCATCAGTTGCTGGAATCATCTCTATGTCAGTAGTAGCAGCAGCAGCAATTTCAACAGAAAGAGGCATAGTGGCCTTAGTAGCAGCATCAGAGATATCCACAGCCTTCCAGGACTTGATGTAGGAATCAATATGGCTGGGATCACAGATAGATACAGGCACAATGGCCTTAGACAAATCTTCAGCAGGAGTTGCAGGCAGACAGCTGAAATGGACTGTATCAAATATAGATAGCAGCCTCTGCAGATTCAGTGCCAAAGCACATCCAAGAGCTGGAGCTGGAGCAGACATATGATCAGCAGCTGGTGCATCCACTTCTTCATAAGGCATCTCCCCCTGCCTTGGTTCAGATAGAGGTGAATCAAGGCACCCAGAAGAAGGGATAGCCTGGGAGGAGGAAAGGGAGGCAAGCTTGGTAGATAGCTCCTGGACTTGCTTCAGGAGTGGAGCCAGGGAAGACTCCAGTAGAGATGTCAGCTTGGGAGCTAGCAACTCATACAGCCTGTCTGCCAAACTAGGAAGATCCACATGCTCAAGTGGGGCTTGAGCAGAGGTAGGAGCAAAGTTGGATGGAGGGATGGTGGCTGAAACTGAAAATGTGGAGGAAGGTGGAGAGGGAATGGTTGGTTCAGAAGATGGAATTATGGAGATAGAGGAGGTTGAGGTGGAGATAGGGGAAGTAAGAGAGGGTGTGAAGGAGGGTTGAGAGAGAATGTCATGGAGCATTTGTTGAAAGGAGGAAGTTGAGGGTGGCTCAGGAGGAGTAGAGGGTGAATCATCCATGAAGGAATCATCTATAAGTGAGAAGGATGGTAGGGTGAAGGTTGAATAGGAAAAGAGAGGATGGAATTCCTCTGAGGTGGATAGAGGAGGGGATGACATAGGTGAGGAAATGGTAATTGGGGATGAGATGATTATGGTGGTGACTGGTGGTGAGGAGGTGACGGCTTGGGTGGATATGGCTGGAGGAGGGGAAGAAGCAGGCAGCTCTTCTACTGGAGGAGTGACTGAAATAGTCCTTGTGCCTGAATGAAGTGGTGCAACAGCCCTGGAGGGGTTTATGATCTGCCTGTCCCATTTACTGAAGAGGGCACAGGAAAGCCTCTTGGATGCATTGATGAACATGGCAGAGGAGGTTAAATGGTCAGGGCACCTGTTGTGCAGATAGACCCCTAAGATTCTCCCATAACTAACTGCATTCTTATTGATCTTCTTCTTAATCAGAGTGAAGAAGATGGAGCCCCAGTCAAGGTGTTTCTTATCTAATAAAGCTCCCATCAGGCAGAACTGATATCTGGATATGGTGTCATGAGCTGAGTGCTTGGCCAACAGCACCTTCCCAACTACATCAGCCAGGAATTGAAATTCAATAGCCAGATTTTTCTTCAATAGCTTATGAGGGTTGACTGCATTGTGAACCATCCTATCCAGCATGGAGTCATACTCCTCTCCAGACAGTTCAATGGAGTCTTCTCCAGTACTGAGTTGAAAAACTTCTGTTAAAAGAGCCGGGGATAGAAGTACCTGAGTCCCCTTAATGGTGCCGACAACAGAATTCTCAGTCTCGTCTGTTGCGGTATAATACCACTCTTTAATTTCTTCTGCGGCGATCTTCATCCTTGTAGTCATTATTGGAGTCAGCTGTTGTTCTCTGAATAATTTTAGGATGTCCTTGAAGCGCTGGTCGCTTCCATCGAAGGAGTTTATGTCGATGTCAAAGCCTATGTCGAACTTCATCTTAGCAATAGCAGCACTTGATTCAGCCATATTCACCTGCAACAGAAAACCAAAAACGACCAAGCGTAGAGAATTTGGAGGGAAAAGAAAGAAAGTTGCAGAGTATGAAAGCGCAAAAGGAGAACGACGGCTGAAAGAAAGATTTTATATTAGGGTTCGACGGCGAAAAGGAAGATCGTTGAGCTCAGCTCGACGAAACGTCGAGCTTAGCTCGACGATTTGGGCTACAGAGGGAATCTGAAGAGTCTTCAAAATCGGCGATCTTCGTTCGACGATGTTGAAAAACGTCGAGCTCAGCTCGACGGCCTCTGATCAGAAAGAGAGAAAGCCTAGTTCTAGCGAAGGGCTCTGAACTCAGATCGACGACTGCAAAAGCGTCGATCTCTGGTCGACGATTTTTGGAAAATCGTCGATCTCTGTTCGACGATTTTGGGGAAAACGTCGAGCGCAGTTCAGAGTCTAAACTCATTCTACAGACACAAAAAGAAGGATTTTTGGCCTAGTCTTGGTCTGTTTTAGCTTTTCAAAATCTTATAATTTAATTAAGGCTTCCTCCATCTAACATGCCTAACTGATTTAGGAAGAAACTGTGTTTCTTTTCATCCAAAGGTTTGGTGAAAATATCTCCCCTTTGCAAATCAGTAGGAATATATTGAAGTTCAATTTTATTTTTCTCTACATTATCTCTTAGAAAATGATGCCTAATTTCTATGTGTTTTGTCCTACTATGGAGGACTGGATTTTGTGCTATAGAGATAGCACTAGTATTATCACAGAAAATTTTAGACTTCTCTAAGTTGTAGCCATAGTCTAAGAGCTGATTCTGTATCCACAATATTTGTGAACAGCAACTGCCTGCAGCCATATACTCAGCTTCAGCAGTTGAGGTTGACACAGATGTTTGCTTCTTACAAAACCAGGAGACAAGTCTGTCACCAAGGAACTGACATGTTCCACTGGTGCTTTTCCTGTCTATTCTGCATCCAGCATAATCAGCATCTGAAAATCCAGTTAAATCAAATGTTGAATCTTTTGGATACTAGAGACCTAGATTTTGACAACTTTTTACATACCTAAGAATTCTCTTAACTAAGATTAAATGTGACTCTCTAGGGCTAACTTGGAATCTAGCACAAATACATGCAGCAAACATTATATCAGGCCTACTAGCTGTAAGGTACAATAAAGAGCCAATTATTTCTCTATATGTTGTCTGATCAACAGGTTTCCCATGTTCATCAACATCTATTATAGCATTTGAGGGCATGGGTGTTTTCATACATGATGCATCAGACATACCAAATTTCTTAACCAATTCTTTTGCATACTTGGTTTGAGAAATAAATATGCCTTCAGCATGTTGCTTGACTTGCAGTCCTAAGAAGAAGGATAGCTCCCCCATGCTACTCATTTCAAATTTAGAATGCATAAGCTTAGAAAACTTTTTGCACAATTTTGAATCAGTAGAACCAAAAATAATGTCATCTACATAAATTTGCACTAGTAGGGTATGGGACTTATGGGTTCTAATAAAAAGAGTTTGGTCTACTCTCCCCCTAACAAAATCATTTTCCAGAAGAAAGCATGCTAGGGTCTCATACCATGCTCTAGGAGCTTGCTTGATACCATATAATGCTTTATGCAATTTGTAAACATAATCAGGGTGAGTTAGAGAGATAAAACCTGGAGGTTGTCTAACATAGACTTCCTCTTTGATGTCCCCATTGAGAAATGCACTCTTTACATCCATTTGATAAACTTTGAAACCTTTGTGAGCAGCATAGGCTAGGAATATTCTGATGGCTTCCAACCTTGCAACTGGTGCAAATGTCTGATCATAGTCTATTCCTTCTTGTTGAGAGTACCCTTGAGCAACTAGCCTTGCCTTGTTTCTGACTATAACTCCTCGATCATCCAGCTTGTTCCTAAATACCCACTTTGTTCCAACAATGGGATGATCCTTTGGCTTAGGCGCTAGTTCCCAAACTTTGTTCCTTTCAAATTGATGCAACTCCTCTTGCATTGCAATGATCCAGTGTGGATCTTGCTCTGCATCTTGTATGGATTGAGGCTCAATTTGAGATAGGAAGCAAGTGTGCATCAGGTTCTGGTTGACCTGATTTCTAGTTTGCACACCAGCTGAAATTTCTCCAATTACTTGGGTGATTGGATGATCTCTTGATGTTACTAAGTCAACAGGGAGTGTTGATTGTTCACCAGCCTGTGTTGTTGTCTCCTCTAGTGGAGCAGCAACTGGCTCTTCAGGATGATTTTCTTCAAGATGTTGAACTTCTTCTTCATCATCACTGCTCTCATTCTTTTCAGCAACTTGCAATTTGTTCAAGTCTTCAGCTAGAGAATGTACCTGCAAAGGTTTTATGGTAGAAGCATTTTTCTCCTTGAAAGACATGTTAGCTTCATCAAAAATAATATGAACAGATTCTTCAATTTTACAGGAAGATTTATTATAAACCCTATAGGCCTTGCTGATCATGGAGTATCCCAGAAACACTCCTTCATCAGCTTTAGCTTGGAATTTTGCTAGATATTTCTTGTCATTATTATGAATAAAACAAGTGCAACCAAAAACTTTAAAATAGCCTATTTTAGGTTTCTTCCCTTTGAGCAATTCATAGGGAGTGTTGCCCTTCAGCTTGTGTATCAGGCTTCTATTCAACACATAGTTGGAGGTGTTCACTGCCTCAGCCCAAAAGGATAGAGGTAGGTGAGCATCTGCCAATAATGTAGTTGCAGATTCAATGAGTGTTCTATTTTTCCTTTCAGCTACCCCATTTTGTTGAGGAGTTCTAGGAGCTGAGAAAGTGTGCCTGATCCCTTCACTTTGACAGAACTCTTGCATGAGAAGAGAATCAAACTCTGTCCCATGTTCACTTCTAATCAGGGCAATGTGAGTGTTGAACTCAATCTGAATGCATTTGAGAAAATCTGTCAAACACTTGAAGTTATCAGACTTCTTCCTCAGAAAGAATACCCAAGTGAATCTTGAGAAGTCATCTACAATCACTAAAGTATAGGATTTCCCTCCTAGGCTTTGTACAGATATGGGTCCAAAAAGATCCATGTGCAATAGGTACAAGATCCTAGGTGAATCACTCTTATTAATTGATTTAAAACTACTTTTAGTTTGCTTGCCTAATTGACAAGCCTTGCAAGGTCCTTCCTTCTTGTAGGGACCAGAAGGTAGTCCTCTAACAAGGTTGTCTTTAGATAGCTTAGCAATGGTTCTAAGGTTAATATGCCCTAGTCTCTTATGCCATAAAATATTAGATTTTGAAATGGAATTGAACAGGCAAATATCTACTATAGGTGAAAGAAAATCCACTAAGTAAATGTTACCTCTTCTGTTACCTGTCAACACAGTTGTGTTGTCCTCTGACTTGACCTTGCATATGGCTTTGTTGAATGTCACTTGATATCCTTCATCACACAGTTGACTGATACTTATCAAGTTGTGCTTGAGTCCTTCAACATATGCCACCTTCTTGAAAGTGACTGAGCCAATTTGGACTACACTATATCCTTTTGTAGTTCCAAAGCTTGAGTCTCCAAAAATTACTTTGGGTCCAAGCTTGGCTTTGAAGGAAGTGAAGTTGTCCTTGTCCCCTGTCATGTGCTTTGAGCACCCACTATCCAGATACCATTGATGGTTTGATGCTGGATAGGTCTTCACCTGCACAAAAACAGCTTATTTGTTTTTGACCCAGTTAACCTTGGGCCTAGGTTGATATCCCTTGAATTCTGAAATAAAGGACATCCCAGGATGATCCTTATAACCTTCAGGATGGTATCTCCTAGGAGGTACTATCCATTCAGTATAGGGATTAAAGACTTGGGATGTGGGACTTCTAGGATTGAATCTAGATGTGCCATTGAAGGAATGTTCACAGTCCTGATTTTTGTTCGACGATCGTCGAACTGAGGTCGACGATCTTGGGTCAGATCGTCGATCTCTGTTCGAAGATCGATTATGCTGAAGTTCAGAGTTTGGATATCGTCGAGCTGAGGTCGACGATCTGTAGTTAGATCGTCGAGCTCTGTTCGACGATCGTCGAGCTCTGCTCGACGCCATCTGTTGGACTGAATTTTTCTCTGATAGATCTGCATTCTTCCTGGGTACCTCTATTACTCCCTTTCCTTTGTCAGAGACAAACTTGATTGGAGTTGTCAAAATTATAGGTTGGCTGGATGAGGCACCCAAGCCCAGTGTGCTATTAAATCAAGAGTTCACTATGCTTGTGATGTCCATCAGTCTGATACTTCTCCCATTTAGGGATTCTTCAAACTTTTTGGCCTTTGATAGTTCACTTTTCAGTGAGGCTATCTCCTCCCTACAGCATTCTAACTCCTCAGAGAGTTTGAGGTTCTTTGAGTTTAGGACACTATGCTCAGATAATTGATTCCTGAGAGAGATTATCTCCTTCTCAGATTTTAATAGATCTAGACACAGTGTCTTAAATTCATCTTTGAAGTCCTCAGAATTAAAATCAAAAGAGTTGATTACCTGATCTTCATCTGGTTGAGTTTCTGAGTCTGATTCTGATTCTTCATCAGAGTTTTGTTGTGAGGCATTGACAGCCATCATGCAAAATTCTTTTTCATCTGCATCATCCTCATCATCACTGGAACTGGATGAGGCATCAGATTCTTCTTCAGTCTCACTCCATGTCTCAGCAACAAAGCCCTTCCTTGTATGTTTGTTCTTGCTGGAGGAGGCTTTGTCTGAGCTATTCTTCTTGTAATCCTTTTCTTTTCTTCTTTCTCTTCTTTCCATCTTGTCCTTATTCTTGTTTTCTGGACAGTCAGGCACAATGTGGCCTGGTTTCCTGCAACAAAAGCATATAATTTCTTTATTGTTGTTTGATTTATCATACCTTGGTTTATCATGACCCTTGTATGGTCTCTTTCTGAAGTCTTTTCTGGCCATCTTGTAGAATCTTTTGGCCAGTAGACTTATGAGCTCATCATTTCCTGTAGCTTTATCTTCAGGCTCCTCTTCTACAGCTTTGAGGGCTATGGTCTTTTCTTTCCTTGTGGATGGAGAGGTAGCCTTTTGTTCTTCTTCTCTATTTTTAATGAGCACCTCATAGGATTTGAGCTTGCCCAGGAGAGCTTCAGTAGTAATCTCATTTAAACTTCTGGCATCCTTGATTGGCCAGATTCTTGAATCCCAAGTGCTGGGGAAGCACATCAGGATTTTGTCATTCAGCTCAGTCAGTGAGATTTCTTTGTCTAGGGTTTTTAGCCCATTGACAATTAGACTTAGTCTATTGTACATGTCAGCCACTGATTCAGCTTCTCCCTTTTTGAAGTTCTCATATTGGTTTATCAGATGAGATCTTCTATCTTTCCTTTCATCAGCAGATCCTGAGACAATTTCAGAGAGTTTGTCCCAGATTTCTTTGGCTGAGTGGCATTCAGCTACCTTCTGAAAAATTTCATCAGACATTGTTTGGGCTAAGATGTTCATAGCCTTAGCATCTGCAGTCTTCCACTTCTTTATATCTGCATCTATTCCAGAAGGAGGTGGAACAACACTTGTACTTGAGCTTGCTGGTGGAGTTGGACAAACTGTCAAGACAGAATTGAAAATGTCTTCATCAATAGAACTCATGTATAATCTAATCCTTGCCTTCCAGAGTGCAAACTTAGAAAGGTTGCAAACTGGTGGTCTGGTGCTTGCATAATCTTTGTTCTGTGCCATGTCTTTAAATAAAAAGCTAGATGTATAGAAAATAATCCTCTTAAGAGATTGATCTTATCAAGGATCTTTTGGTTCAGGTGTTAGCCTGTATGAGCAACCAACCTCGCTCTGATACCAATTGAAAGTGAGGGTAAGATCTATCTCAACTCTAGAGGGGGGGGTGATTAGAGTATTTTAAAATAATTTTTCACAGTTGAAATAAACAGCACATATAAAATTCAATTTATGATATAGTGTAGAGTGCTAGTAAGAGGTTAAAAACCAAGAAGTAAAGAACACAGCACACAGCAGACAAATCACACAAACAAACCAGAAGACACAAGGAAATATAGTGGTTCCCCAAAAACCTGGGTACATCCACTCTTCTACCACCCTTGGTAGGAATCCACTCAGGATGAGTTGATCAGGTGTCCTGACACCAATGAGCTTTTGATAAGGTGCCCAAAAACCAAAACTAGATTTTTTTGATAAGGTGTCTTGCCACCACTGAGTTTTGACAAGGCTCTCAGAACCAGACAGAACTTTTGAAGGGAGTTCTAGAACCCTTTTACAGCAGGAAAAGAAAAATAAGAGTGAAGGGTGTCTTCTCTGTTCTCAATCAAATGAGAGAAGCACAAGTGGATTGATGATGTCAAAGCTCCCCCTGAGATGTAGAAAGGTTCAGGAAAAGAAGCTTTGCTCTAGGGTGATAGGTCTTCAGAACTTTGATCTCCAGCAAAGGATTGTTTTAGCAAGAAGGCTGAGAAATGAGGTGTCTGGAGTTCTGAGATGAGATTGTGAACACTTTTCAGTCAGTAAGAAGATTTTTGAAGTCACAGTTCTTCTGTTGTTCTTTTGCTATCAGTATTCTCTATTCTGTGTGTTCACTTTCTTTCTTGTCAATCTATATATCTTATTTTCTCTTGTGTAGACTGTATATCTTAAAAACACAGAAGAGAGGAATTGAAATTTTCTAAAGTTTTTTCTTGTCCAAATTAGCCGTTGGGAGTCATAAATGTCTTCCAAAAAGAGTCTTGTCTTCTAGAGGAAAGTCCAGCAAACATTCTCTGAATAATTCCTTGAAACTTGCTCCAGAATAAAGACAAACGGCTGGGAGATCTTCTGACATAAATGCTGATAATATTCAAAAACATTCCAAAGAACAGCAGCATTTGAATTCCTGAAAGCGTCGATCTCTTCAAAAAAAACGTCGATCTGAGCTCTACGATCGTCGAACTGAGCTCAGAGATGAAATGAGACAAGCAGACAGAAAACGTCGATCTAAGCTTGAAGATCGTCGAACCGAGCTCACCGACCTGAGAAATAACTTGAAGGAGGGATCGTCGAACTGAGCTAGAAGATAGTCGAGGGGAGTTCGACGACTAAGCAGAAGCTAGCCAAAAGCAGATAGTCGATCTGAGCTCGAAGATCGTCCACCGGAGTTCGACGATTTATTGAAGTTGAGCTCAGAGAGCATCGAACGGAGTTCGACGATTCGTCGACCTGAGCTCGACGAAAATTGCCTTAGACTTAGCTCTTCAACCTTGATCTTGGAATGGTCCTGGGGGCAGCTCCAAACCTAAGTTCTAAGCCCTAGACTCATTCTAATGTTGACCTTCTCAACTATACAACTAGGTCAACTGGGATTCCTAAGACAAGCATAGTGATCCTTACCCAAATTAGTAATAGGGTGTTCCAACATCCTCCACCGGATCGTGACACGAAGAAGACAGGTCCATTGGGTGTTAATGACAGCCTCCTATTCCCCGTACGCAGTTGAGGACCAAGCTAGGATGCGGATTGACAACCCGACGATTCCTTCGGTGAATCCTCAGCAAGACTTCAGATCCGGTCGATTTCACACTCTCTTCTTCTTTTGTTGTTAATAGTGTAGTTTGATCTCGCTATATTTGATGAAGTGTGCTTAATTTGATATACGTTTGTGTACAATCATGTCTATGTGATTTTATATTCACATTATTTGCTTGAGGTGCACCATTATCCATCCTCCACCACACAGTGCCACACTAGCAATTTCTAGTGGCATGCGTAGCGAAGAGGTGCTCACGTCCATCATTCCGCCATTGTCACAACCTCATCCGCAAGACTACTGGTCCATCCGCCTAGCGATTCGGTGCATAGCGGCCCGCATAGTTTTCCATCCGCCTGGCGAAGCATTGCAAAGCGGTATTGCATAGGAGTATTTTATTAGTGTTTTACTTTCTTTTTACGCAAACAATCAAAACCCCCTTCTTAAACACCGACCTAAGGACTTAAATCTCAAGTCCTCCTCAAAATTAACTCCACCTTACTTTTTTCCTTGAGAGATCGATACTTGAGATAATTCGCCCATTTTATATTACTTGTGCGACTAGTACACTTCCCGTAAACCACATCAATTTTTTGGCGGCGTTGCCGGGGAACACAGTCGTGAGAGTTTTTGGAGAGGGAGATAGGAGATAGAAGCCCTTTTCCATTTGTTCATTCCATGTATCTTCTTTGCTTTAGTTTTAGAATTTGTTGCTTATTTTTCTTTGTTCCTTTTCTAGTTTTAATTTTTCAGCAGCAGACATTCCTTTTCTTTTACTTGCTAGTGTGTAATTTAGAACATTTCTATTGCTGAATTCTTTCTTGTTGCACCATGTTTTATTTTATGAATATATAATGCAGATGGTGTGGAGATTATAGGCATGGTAGTGATGAGTGCCCCACTGAAGATAGTGGGCATAATTCTCATGATTTAGTGTATGGAGCACCGTCCTCTTATGGTACTTCATACACCATACCTAAGTCTTATGGTCACTTCTCTTCTACGCCTTCTCCTTTTTCTTATTTCTCTTCGATCCCACCAAGACTGAGGAGTAATGGAAAATGGTGTTTGTGTTGTCATAGTACAGAGCACGTGTTTAAAGATTGCGTAGAATTTCAGTACCAGTTGGAGGAGGATGATGAACTGGGTATCCGATTCGTTCCATCCACCTCTCAAATTGCTACCCCTTCGGATTCTGATGATATATTTGTAGTACCACCTTGTCTATGGGGGACTGCTACAGATATACGAATCAGACTTTCTGCTGATCGATATGACGACATTGTGGTGTTGTCTCTCCCTATGCATTCTTCCCCTATTTTGGATTCACCCCCGGAGGAACCCACACATATTTTGTATGATGTTGTAGTTCCACTGCTTCTTTGCAAGAATTATCTATCCAAATTTTTAGTGAGTCGGTTGATGATGTTATGTTGGATAGTGATTCAGAGCCTGAGGTTGCGCCATTATGGGACGAGGACGTTATTCTCTCCAATAGAGAGTGTGACACCATGGAACATGTTGATGCACCGAGGTGGGATGATGAGGAGATCCTTTCAGATGAAGAAGTTTTCACTTCCTTGTTGTATGAGGAGGTCCAAACCACCACCGAGGATCTCGAGCTCTCGGATTCCCCTTGTTATGACTCATATGACTACGACAATGATCCATGCTTGGATCCAATTGGGAGTGAGACCGGGACCACTCCCCCTATTTTTAATTATTTTAGTTTTTCATCTCCTTTATTTCTTGATCCCCTCTCTGTATCAGAGCCTGTGCGGGTTGAGTCTTCGCTGGTACTTCTGGAGGAATTGAAGCTTTCAGCTCGAGTCATGGATGATAACATCCTCTTTCGCGAGGAGTTTGATTCCTACACTATTATGGAAGCTCCATTAATTGCTTTCTCCTCTTGCCGTCTCCCTGTATACGATACCTTGCTGGGAAAGAATTTTTTTTGTGGTGACATGAGTGAGGACCAGTGCTCCTCCTCTTCTTACTTGCTATTTCCTCTGCATGTGAGGAGCAGGTATGATTATTTGGGCAGAGGGGTAACTGTTTTATCGCCGCATCAGTACCTGTTACCGAAATGGATAATGGAAATGTTACCAATGCACTTTTCTTTTCATAGGCCCATTAGCTAGAAATGTATAAAATTTAATAAGTCGTGTTGGGAGGACAATAACCCTAGTAGTTATCTTACATTTCCTTCATTTTTATTTTTCATGTCTATCTTAGTTTTAGTATTTCTTTGTATTTTTTCTATTTTTCTTTTGTTTTTGCGGAGCTCACCCCTGCATGTATTTATGGAAAATTCGTATTGGCGGGGTTGTGTTTCTTCGTTTGGTGGACCTGCTTCTGTTTTTTCATGCGTCTTCTGGTATGCTCACAAGATGAGCATTGGATAACCTATTCCCTTGTCTCTATCTGATTTTAATTTCAATATCATATGCTGTGTAGCTTAGTTTATGTCTGGGGGAGAGCTAGTATTAGTTACATTTTGCAGGCGCACATTTCATTTTCATACTAGAAGATTTTATTGTTTTATTTTGATTAATTCATTGCATCGCCAACCACTTCACCCAAATGAGCGCGTGCTTAGCTGTTAGCGTGTTGCGAGTTAAACTCGTTTCTTTTGTATGATTTGGGAAAATTATTGTGCTAGCATAGGATTGTGAGACGGAGTAAAATGTTTACTCCTGCAGTGCTCCTAGTCGAGTGCTCTCGACTCGTGTAGAAATTTGAGTAGATTTAATTTTTCTTTATGCTTATAGTTTTTTATTTTTTTAATTGCGTAAATACTATTTATTCTATACAAAAACTTGTGAATCTGGTATGATTCTGACGGTAGCTTAGGGATTTTTGTAGACGATCGTTAGATTCGTATTGCTCGAGTCAGGAGGATGGATAGTCTTTCTCATTGGCTAGAACTTGCACTAAGCTATTATTAAAGCATTGGAATAGGTTAGTTCAATTGCATGAGCGTGATGTTGAAAAATGTTTAAGTTGTCTACCAAAATCACCTAGAGGAGGGTGAATAGGCGAGTACAACGTCTTTTTGTGTAATAAAATTTTTAGCAACTATGCACAGAAAAATAACCAAGCAATCACAGACGACGCCAAGAATTATAGTGGTTCCCCAACCTTGGGTACGTCCACTTTCCTCTCACTAATCTAACAATGCAATAGACTCAACTACTCCACTAATCTCGGATTGAAAGCAATCTTACTACTCGCAACAACGTTCTTACAACTCGATCCACAAAAACGGATCTACACTCGGAAGATAAAAACTTCCTACAACAAATCGGAGAACAAAGCTCCTACACTCGGAGAATAATCTCCTACAAGAATAGATTTGAAATAAGAAATACAAACAGTAAAATATTTCAGATCTAGAAATTTCTGCCTTGGTCATCTTTCTTGAACTTTGCGGCTCTGTCAGAATATGTTGAAGACGACTCGGGTAGATCCTTGATATGAAATTTTTGGACTCACAAAATCAAGAAAAGGATGTGTAGATTGTAGAAGATCTTGATTTGCAAGTCGACTGTTCTGAATCGTTCTTGATTGAAAGCCCTTGGCGATGAACACGATGAACGGCGGCTTCCGAATTAAGAAAGAGAATTAGGGATTCAGAATTTCTTCTTACGCGTGCTTAGGGTTGGTCGGAATGACAATACCTTTTATATGATATCCCTAACAGACATAATTACAATTAATGATGGCCACGTGGACCAATGATTAAGGAAATCATTTTGAAAAATGCGTCCTGATACTTAGAAATTTTTCAGAGAAAAACACTACATTACTCGAGTGAAGAAAGGATTACTCGAGTATTACTTTAGGTTCTCAAAAGGACATCTGAAAGCTTCTCGAGAAGAAGTATTTGAGGAAACTTCAGGAAAGAATTCATCATTACTCGAGCGAAATGAGGATTACTCGAGTACTAAAAATGTTACTCAAGAAATGGAAGTAATTTTCTCGAGTAGAGGTCTTTGAAAAAATTCTGAGAAGAAATATGTCTACTCGAGTACTAGGGCTTTACTTCTCGAGAAGTGGATAGACTTCTCGAGTAAAGGTTCTTCACTTCTCGAGTAAGATAGACACTTCTCGAGTACTTGACTTATGTCACTTGAGACAAAGTGCTTAGCTACTCGAGTGATAAACTTAACTACTCGATTATAGGACTTAGAAAATTCTGAGATAGGAATTCTGTTAATTCTGGAATAAGAAAGGATCTACTCGAGTAATGGAACCAACTTCTCGAGAACTATATTCAATCTTCTCGAGAACTATTTCCCTTACTCGAAATCCAGACTTAACTTACTCGAGTACTATCAAAGAATCTACTCGAGTACTTAAGTTCTTCTCGAGTAAAATACTTATAAAAATTTTGTTTCCTAAAAAGTTTTCTTTCTTCAATGAAATCAGCAACATGTCTTTCTCCAATAAGTATAGTGCATGAAAATGAAGTGTATCCCAATAGAGAGGCTACATATGAGTCAAAACCATGGATCACATAATGAGGGATTACATTGTGTGGTCCTGTGTTTGGTGACCCACTATAGACTGACATTGGTCTACACTTGACAATTAAGTCCTACAAACACTCAATTAAAAGGAGCATCAAATACAAACTTAATTCATCTTAGTTCAACGGTGACTTCATACAAATCTAGGTAATTGTTGATGGAAAACCCAAAAATCTCCCCCTATTTATAGAAGTCAGAACCCTCTACACTAAGGTGAATTATATCAAGAGAAAAACAAATAAGGAAACTAATAGCATGATAAATAAAATAAAAAACTATTATGAGTAAAGTCAGATCAGCAAAATTAAGAGTTCATATAAATAGAAATTTGTCCAAGAGAAATTTAATTCCACAATTTCAAAAGAATGAACTTCCAAAATATCTTCAGCTTCTACTGATCCTGTTGAGGTTGTTGTCTTTCAAATTTCTCCTGTTGTCTTTTTAGGTAGCTAAATAGCTTGGAGAAGTATTTTCGAGGCCTAGGAGGAGCCTTGGGATTATTTCTTCCATAAATTCTGTCATTTATTCTTCTTTTAGTAAGAGACCTCTCATATAATCCTCATTCATCGGAGCTGTAGTGAAGATTTGTGGATTCATTAAAATCAAGGACCAGCTTGAGAGTGTCAAGAATAAGGGATTTGGAGGTTGGACTCCATACTTTAGTAAACTTTCGAGTTCTCATCTTTGCATCTTCAAGATTTGGAGTTGATCTGCTAGCTGAGGTTCCATCCCCATATTTCCTTCTTTTGGCTTTCTAATACTCTGGAGGTTTAGAAGGCATACCAGTGTTATCTGATTCCCAAACTTTTTCATTGACATCAGGAGGAGGTCCTTCAAAGTAGTCTTGAGGAGGTCCTTCAAAATGTCTTGGAGGTGGTCCTTCAAAGTGTTCTGTAGGAGGAGTGTTAACATCCAGATGTGCAGGAGGAGGAGTAGTAGGATCCATGGGCATCTCAGGAAATAGGTTATTGTGCATCCATACTATTGTGTCAAATGTATGAAGATTTGTACTCTTGACTTCCTTAAGGACAGATGTCTGGATCTATTTCACTTGATTTTCCAACTAACTTTTCAAGGATGCACTTTGTTTTTCCAATAGTTCTTTCACCTTATCCTCCCCCATTGTGAATTCTAGGGTGAGGGTGCTTATCACATCTTCCTTAAAGGTTCCAACCTCTTCACAACTTTAAAGTTTCTCTTTTCTGTATTCTTTTCAAGCTGAATCTGATTATTTACAAGGGTGATTGATTGTTCCATAACATTACCAAGGCTTGTTATGGTATGATCTAAATCTTTTCCTCCAATTTGGAAGAGCCTTTTTAGTTCATCAGTGTTGTTCTGGATTTCAGCAAATCCACAGCTCATATCTTTTTCTAAGGCAGTCACCTTATCAGTTACAATTTTCAGAGATTCATCAAATCATTGTCTCTGTGCAGTAAGCATAGATTCAATTTTATTTAGAATATGGCCTTCAAGGAAGATCTCTGTAGGTTGAGCAGATGGAGGTGGCAGAGCAGGGGCTTTTTATGGAAGGATCTCTTCAATCACAACTATCAAGGTAGATGGAAGTTTCTTGTGGACAGTGTTCTCCTAATTTTCAGCATCTCAGGGCAACAGGGAGGGAATAGTTAAGTTAAGACTTTGGAGTCTTGGTTCAGCATCTTCTGGAGGAGTGTCATCTTCTGAATCATTGATAGAAATAACTTCTTCATCATATAGATGTTCAGGGGATTTATCTTATTCAGTCTCAGGAGACTTGTCTTGATGAGGAGAAGGAGACTTTGTTGGTGACTTAGCTGGCTGTTCAGGGGACTTTGAGGATGAGGGGTGATCTTCAGGAATAGAGTATAGAGGCTCTTTGGATGTGAGCTCCGCTATCATTCTCGTGATATCTTCATTAGTGGATAGAAGCTGTCCTTGAAGCTGATCATCTGTCAAGGTTTCTGAATCTAGAATATCTTCAGCAACAGTCAAATTAGGAATTTTTGTATGCAATAGTTAGGTAGAGGCAGCAGCTGATATGGATGGAATGTTTTCTTGGACTTGATGACTGGCAGTAGGTGAAGAGATTTGAGGAGTGGCTGAAGGAGCTAGAGCTTTCTGAGCTGGAATAGATGGGGCAGGCTCCCCCTCAATAACTGAGTCAGTTATCTGATGAGAGGAAGGAGATGGGGTCCTCTCCCCATCTTCAATTTCCTTATCAGCCATTTGAGCTTGGACTAGATTTTTCAGTTTCAATTCCCATCTTTGAATGGAAGAGGCATATAATTTCTTCATGTGATGGAGTGTTGTTCCTTTAGAGAAGTCAAAAACTACTGGATTCAACTCATGCAGGATAAGAGAGAAAATCCTAGCATAGTTGGGATCCTTGATGCTTTCTATGATCTTATAAAGAATCATCATGCCAAACTGAAACTTCTTCCTGGGAATAATTGATGTCATCATGTAAAGGAGGTCGCTAGAGATGAAGCTAATCGAAGTTGTTTTGCATAGCAGAACTTTGCCCAGAATGTCCACTAGAAGCTTTCCCTCTGCATTGAGGTTTGGTCAATGAATGTTGTTGATAACCACAGAAATTCCACAAAAACTGTATGCCCTGTCATAATCTTCAGAAGTTATGTCATCTTCCTCTTCAACTAAGGATATCCGAAGAAGGGTAGAGACATTTGACTTGGTAAGCTTGATCTTAATCCCCTTAACCTTGGACTTAATAACTTTACCATTCCTTTTCACTTTGGCATTTCGAAAGAATTCTTCTACCTCAGGAAAGAGAATTTTGTAGGGTTGCTAAAGATCGAAGGTTAATCCGGCAGTGTCAGGAGAAGAAGAAGATTTTGTAAATCTCTGAAATCTCTGCAATCCAAGCAACAACAAGCTCACTCCCAATCCCAATCTTTGAAGACGGAGCCATTGATGAGAAGGAAATGATTCTGGATGGCCGGCAATTAGAAAATCTGGCTTGCGGCATACGGTGGAGACGGAGATGACGAAGCGGTTTTCTCGAGTGGAAGTGTTTTGAAATCAGGAATATGATTTTCTTTAACCTAAGTCTATTTATACTAACACTTAACTTTGATGAAAAAATAATATTAATAATATTTAAAATACCTAGAAAGAGGCGGTGAAGATGCTGGATTCCAATAAGAAAAATTTGAACTTGAAGTCTAGATGAACACTCAATTTCTCGAGAGAACCAATTGTTCTCGAGAAGAAGATTAGCCGCACTCGAGAAGAAGTAGCCTTTTTATCGAGTAGGAATTTTTGTTCTCGAGAAGTGACTTCATTGTTCTCGAGAAGTAATATTAGCACTCGAGAAGTGAGTCTTCTGTTCTCGAGTTTAAGTGTTGTACTCGAGAAATGCAGTCCATTTTCTGAATTTTTTTTGGATTTTGAAGTTAAGCCTGATCTTGAACTTGCTTGAGACCTCTTTCTTCATTCTTATGCATCCTTGTTTAGCATGCCAAGTTCTATTTTGAAAAACAAGAACTTGTCCTCGCCCAACGGCTTTGTTAAAATATCTGCAATCTGCTTGTTAGTTGGGACATATTGTAGATTTATGTCCCCATGCTCCACATGCTCCCGGATGAAGTGGTATTGCCGATCAATGTTCTTTGTCCGGCTATGAGAGACTGGGTTGTTTGCTATTACATTCGCACTGGAGTCGCAAAACAAAGGAATGTCTTTGACTTTCAAGTTGTAATCTTCAAGTTGGTGTTTTATCCAAAGCAATTGTGTACAACAACGGCTGGCAGGAATGTATTCTTACTCGACCGTTGAAATTGCGACACAATTATATTTTTTGCTGCTCCAAGAAATGTGTCTTCTTCCAAGGAATTGTCAAGTCCCGAAAGTTCTCTTTCTATCATCTTTAATTCCTGCAAAGTCTACATCTAAGAAACCAATTAGTTCGTTGTCATTACTTCTTGGGTATCATAAGCCAAGATTTGGTGTACCTTTAAGATGTCTCAAAATCTTCTTTGCAGTAGCGTAGTGAGATTCCTTAGAGTTCACTTGAAATCTAGCACATACACATGTTGAAAACATTATGTCCGGTCTACTAGCAGTAAGATAGAGCAAGGATCCAATTATGCTTCTGTACTTAGTTTCATCAAAAGGTTCCCCTTTCTTATCCTTTGAAAGTTAGCCTCTGATACCAATTGAAAGTTAGCCTCTGATACTAATTGAAAGTGAGGGGATTGATCTTAACTTTATTCTAAACAAGAGTTAATGTAAAAATTCACAGCACAAAGATAAAGAAACAAAGCAAGCAACACAGACAACACAAGGATTTTATAGTGGTTCCCCAACCTGGGTACATCCACTCTTCTACCACCCTAGTAGGAATCCACTCAGGTTTTTGATCAGGTGACTGCCACCAATGAGCTTTTGATATGGTGCCCAAAAATTAACCCAAGTCTTTGGAAGGAGACTTGCAACCAGAATGATTTTGAAGGGAATTAAAACCCTGTACAAAGGTGGGGATGAGAGAGTGATGATGTTCTTCTCTATTCATGGATCTGAGGGAAGACTAGTGGATTTGATGATGTCAAAGCTCCCCCTGAGATGTAGATGGTTCAGGAGTGGAAGCTTTGCTTCAGGGTGTAGGCTTTTAGATTGATGATGATCTCCAGCAAACTTTCTAGACTGATATAGAGTTGTGTCTCTTGAAAGCCTGGAGCTGATGATGTAGAACACTGTGACTTGATATTGTTCTCTAGATGAAGATCTCTATTCACCCTGTATTATCCATGTACTCCTTTGATTTTTGTAAAGCTGTATTATTATATTTCCTGGAGCCGTATTCAAATGTTTGAATTAATTCTATCTTGAAACAGTTGAGGGATTCCCGAGAGAGAGAAAGATGCCTGGGGAATTAATCCCATTAACTGCTGTTGTTGAACGACTATATGCAATAAATCTGCAAGATATTAAATGCCTAAATTTAATTCTGCCAGCTATTCAAATCTATCTTGAATACACAATAGATTTCGTCGACCTCAGTGCTATTCGTCGACCTCAGCTCAGAGATCGTCGACTTGAATAATCTTTGCGTCGAGCTGAGATTCTGTCTAGATATCAACGATCATCGACCGGAGCTTGGAGATCATCGAGCTCTACTCAGAGAGAGAACTTTGAGTTTCGTCGACTTGAGTTTGACTATCGTCGAGCTGTGTATGACTATCGTTGAACTGATTTTCTGCTCTTGACAAAACTGATTTCTGCAACATTTCTCTGGAGTTCTTTTTAAGGCATACCTAGAAATAATCCTATGACCCTGACTATATATTTTGGGTCAATCTAAAAGCATCCTAATAGTATTCCTTGCCCAAATCCAAACTAGTGTTCCAACAATCTCCCCCTATTTGGGTGAGGATACTATTTACATAAAATAAAAACAAAGCAAATTTTAAAATTTGCCCTTTGAGAAATAAAATATACAACAATAAAGTTTTTGAAATAAAAATATGAAAAACTTCTGATAGGCTCTGCAGCTGTTCTGTTGCTTTTTTATAACAGAGCTTATTTCAGATATGTTGCTCCAGCTGTATTCAACAAATTCCTTGAAATCATTCCCCTGATTTCTGACTAACTGAGACTGCTGCTGCTGTATCCTTTAAAGAAGTCTCCCCATATACAACTACCCTGTACTGAACGGTCTTTTCCTTAAATAAGGGGTTAAGAGTTCTTGTAACGCCCACGATTTTTCGGCAATTATTTAAATTCTCGTTTGGCATTATGTTGGCGCATTTCCGGCTCATGGCATTGTTAGGGTACCTCGTTAGGTGTTCTTAGTGGTTTTAGCCTGTTTGCAGGTTTCCCCAGCTAGCCGACGTTTGTTTTGGAGGCCTGACTGAGCCTTTTAGGGAATCCTTGTGCTTTGGCTTCAGGTGAGATTAGCCCGAGTGTTTGATCGTCGGAGGTCGTTTCCGACTTCGCCGTTGTTTTCGTAGACCGAGTGTTTATCTACGGTGCGAGTTAGGTCGAAACCCGAGAACGTTAATTTTGGCGTCGTTTCGACAGTCGCTAGTTTGCGAGTCGTCACTTTATGTGAGCGCATATGTATAGTTGCACATTTTTAGCATAGCACGTGATCTAGGCATGCCGATGCGTAAATGTACATGTACGTGCGAGCGGAGCGTTATTTGGAATTTACATGTGCGTGTTTACATGTATATGTGTGTAGGGATACATAAGCGTATTAGCGTGTATATGTATGTGTAAGATATGTAGGCGTTAGTGTATACTTTAGTTAGTATATACGTGTATTAGTATGTGTATATGAAATTAGTTAATTAGGCTGGTTAAATTTAGTTAATTAGGTGTAGTTATAATATTTAGGCTTAATTTATTAGCAATAATTATATTTAGGTTAAGTGTTATCATTAGTTATTAAGTTAGCATTTGGTTATATTGGTCATTAGTTATACATTAGATTTCTTTAGGTTTGCTGTATTAGAGAAAGAACCGAGCCTTGTTGAAAAAAAATGAGCGGAAGAAAAAGGAAAGGGGTGGTGCCTTGCTGCTGCTCCGACCGGCCGATCCTCGCCCAGATTCGCTCGAAAATGCGATTGAAGGCCGGATCCGAGTTCCCCTAGTCGCGATCTTCGTTCCGAGGTAGACCTCACGGGATTCCACCATGATTTTTTTTTTGCACCGATCGGTAGCTAGGTTTCAGTCTTTATTGGATGTTAATGTAGTGTTCTTCCCGATTTTTATGTCCAGAATTTTTGTGGTGAAAACACTCACTTAAGGTTGTGGTTTTTGGGAACGAGGTGCTGCCTGATTCTTTTTGGTGGCCGGAGGTTTGGAAGAAGTTGCTGGCCGAAGTTCTTCTAAAATCAAGGCAAGTGTGCCCTTCGCCCTTGCCAAAATAATTCTTGTCATGTCTTTTATTTGCTTGATTTCGGAGCGATCTTTTTTTTTGACTTAGTTATGCAAAATCTGTACAAGTCCACACTTTTCTCTTTTATTTTGCTGTTAAACACCAAAGTTCCCTATTGTTTTAGCCTTGTTCTTGTTAAGTATGGTATGGGCGTGTGATGTTTCCAGAGAATGATTACTTGGAGGAGTGTGGCTCTAGGTGATAATGCCAAGTGCACTTTTATTGCCATTTTGCTGTTTAAGCACCGAGTGCTCCATTATTATAGCTTTGTTCATTTCAATATTTATATTATAGCGTGCTATTTTCCTTGGGTGTAATCCATTACCAGCTCGATTTATTTTCAAATCACTTGCGCATAATTAGTATCAAACCACACAAGTAGATAAATTGGAAGTTTAGTTCATTTATATATATAACTCATATGTGTGTGTTTAGTATATATTTAGTATCAAACCACTTAAATATATTTTTGATCAAACCACTTGATACAAACTGATATTGTAGTACTTTAAGTATTTGAGGTTAAGATATTTTCACATTTTAAAGGTGTGTTTAGTTAACCAGCGCCGTCAGCTGCTAGGCAGCTAAGCTTCCTAGGTGGGTTGCTCTAGATGTTTTGGGGTTCAGTGTGATTTCTTGGTGGTTCTTGAAACCACCAGTAAGGGTTTTCCCGAGTCACTTGGTGCTGGAGTAGGATGTGATTTAGGGGAGAGTTGGACAGATGTCGCCACCCCTGTTTTCTTCTTGTCTTACTAAGACAATATGGTTGTTTGGCTGAGTGGACTTATTCCACCACCACAGCACCATGATGATATTTAGGCCTGAAAGACTTGGTTTGACATGTGGTCACCAGTCTAGACCCTTGCTACTGATTTTGTCCATCTCCAGTACTAGGTGACTCTTTCCGCTCTAGCTCTATGTTAGGGTTTTATTATTGTGCTAAACATTTTTTTTGCAGAGATCCTTGAAGCTCAGCTTCATTCGTGCTCTTTGTGCACTCCCTTTCTATTCACCTTGGTTGAGTATCAGTTTAACTATTTTACTCAACTTCTTCTTCTTCCCGTACCTATTTTACTTCACTTTCACTTACTTCTGACCTGATTTAAATTCCTGTATAAATCTATTGTACCCTTGTTTTTTCCTTTTGATAGTTGTTTTGCTGAGGTGTTCGTTTTTCTGAGTACCTCAGGTACAGGTATTTAGCCGACTGTGCGGCTAGTTTGCTCTTGGAGATTTTCTAGTGTTTCAGCTGCTACTGTGGTTCTTTGTTCCTCTTGCTTGGTAGGTTGTTTTCTTTAGACTTGTAGTATAGACATACCAACTCACCAGTGGGTTAGTGTCAGATGTTGACGCCCACTAGTGGTTTCTCTTTTAGATACTTTGCACTTGCTTACACTGTTAGTTTTACTGCTTTGGATATATTAAACTTGCTCTTGGGATGATTTATGTTAGGATGCTAGTTACTTTTAAACCCTAAAAACACTATTAAGTATATGTAACTCATGATATGCATGTTTTACAAAACTCATACACTACTTTCAAGGCAACGTAAAAAGATCATTTTTCTTATATATATATATAAATTAAATCTAGGGTCTTGCATAGTATAAGATGTCCCATGGGGACACTTATGCGATCTCTCTTAGGATGCATAAATGTGAATAAAGTATTTTTCCGCTACGTATAAATATAATTTTGAAGTGTGGACAAGATGATCCACGGAGCCGAGGGATACGGCCTTAAAAATATAACTAAATTTCTAATAATTTAACTTATGAACTTGCATAAAATTAAGTAGATAGTGTTCCGCCTGAGCGTCAGTAGTTATCCCCTGCTCGACGTGGCTTCACGACGCGTGTTTTTCTCAGACTCTGATAATTCTTTAATTTGGAGAAAATGCGGGTTGTGATAGTTAGTATCAGAGGGAGGTTGTTTGACAAATTGTCGGGCAACCTTTCCCTGTAAGTATTAGATGTTTAGAGTCATATCATACACACACCGACATGTCATCAACACGTCTTGGCTGAAGCACGAACACTACACTCATAGCATAACATGAAGTATACGGGGCATATTATGTAGAATGAGATGCATAATATGTGTTCGTATATGGATCCACCATAGGAGGCAACATGTTAGGGTTATGTATTTATGGGGTGCATAACCTCAGCACATGGATGCGACTAGCACGTTTTCTTTTTCATTGCATGAAAATGTTATGTATTATGGGATGCATCACATTTTCATGCGTATGCCGCTCATAATATGCATTAGAGCCTTTTTAGAATGCATATCACAAGCATGCATAGCATAACATTGCATAAGCACAACGTGCCAAGCTAAAGTCTTTAATGATGACATGTGTACACACATAATTTTTGAGTCAAAAAGAATATAAATTCATGCATTCCCGATCTAGGCACAAGAGTTAGTGTGATGATGGTAAACCATCTCAGGTTAAGCATGACATTATCTTATTTTTATAAAAAAAATAATAATGAAACCCCAGAGCAAGTTGGCAGTGAAAGCAAGTGCTTATGTAGGTTTGTCTGTACATGTTTGTTTTGTCCTAGTGGTTGAACTAGGTTCTGATGATTGTTCGTATATTCCTTTTAGTATGGCGCCTAAGTGTAGAGTGACGAGGTCGACTCCCCAATCTGAGGGCGAGTCATCTGGTGCTCAAAGAGGTGTAGTTGTGGAGAGTCTGAGGCAGAGTAATGAGGCTCTATCGAGGAAGATGGTGGACGTTAAGTCTCAGATCCAGTCCTTGATATCTGTGGTGGCAGGACTAGCCCCGAGAGCGTAGGATCCTGCTGCGGGTATAGCTGTTCCACCACCTCCTGCACCCCTAGCTCCTTTGGTGCCTCTAGTGGTGGTGCCCCCGGAGATGGATTTCATCACTCAGTTCCAGCGACTGTGACCCCCTACCTATGATGGTAAGGCGGACTTCATGGTATTGGATTACTGGTTGATTTCCATAGAGGAAATGTTTAATTATTCTGGAGTGTCTAAGGATCAGAAAGTGATACTGGCCGCCTATCAGCTGAAGGGGTTAGCGAAGAGCTGGTGGATGAGGTAGAAGGAGGGAATGGTAGGAGGAAGCACTTTGGCTTCCTTCAAGGAGATCTTAATGCGAAAGTTTCTACCGTCAGTGGAGCAAGACAGGCTGATGAACGACTTCCTACATCTGAAGCAGAGGCAGCTCACGGTCAGCGAGTATGAGATTGAGTTTAGCAAACTCAGTTGCTTTGCCCCTAGTTTGGTGAGCTCAGAGGAGGATAGAGCGAAGCGTTTCCTCGGTGGCCTAAGGAGCGATGTTCAGCAGTTAGCGGTGGCTCATGGAGCGGTGAGTTATGCTGGGGCAGTCGAGGTTGCTTTGAAGGTAGAGGCCATCGAAAGCGCGAAGCAAAGAGGAAAGCAGGCGAGGAATGAGAAGAGGAAAGCTATTGAAGCAAAGAGCCCCCAAGTGCCCGGTACTCCTTCGAGGAAGAGGAGCAAAGAGGTCTGTAGCTTTTGTGGCCGGCCGGGCCATCCAGCTTAGAGATTTTTCAAGAGGGAGGTGGCGTAGAAGGAGCATGTGCATGCTATTCAGGGTGCTCCCAGGCAGAATATTGTGTGTACTCTGTGCAATAAAAAGGGGCATGATGTTGCCCGTTGCTGGTTGAAGGACAAGGTTTGCTATCAGTGCGGACAAAAGGGTCATACCAAGGCCAGATGCCCGCACCTCAAGTCTGTGCTCCGACCAGTTCCCCTTCAGTCTTTGCCACCCCCTCAATCCATGGATAAGGGCAAAGGGAAGCTGAATGTGATATCATCAGTGGGGGCTCAAACTTCGACGCAAGTCATTTCAGGTAAACCTTCTCGTTAGTCTTTTTACTTCTATTGCAGTTTAGTTTGGCTATTGTTTTTTTTAAAATGATTGTGCAACTTTCTCTTTTTATATCTATATAGGGAGTTTTAAGGTAAAGAACCGCTGGGCGCGCGTTCTCTTTGACTCAGGTGCTACCCACTCCTTTGTGGATAGGGCCTATGAAGAGCGGTGCCAGTGGGTTCTTGATCGGGTAGGTGATGACTTTTGCGTCAAATTCCCCTCGGATGATTTAGTGATATCGGATCAGGGCATTCTGGATTGTCCTATTATGTTGGGGGATTTCCTGGCCAAGGCAGATCCGAAGGTTATAGACTTGGAAGATTTCGACGTCATCCTGGGTATGGATTGGTTGTCCAGATACGATGCGGTGATCCAGTACAGGGGTAAGTGCTTGGATTTTAGGAAGGACAACGGTCAGCCTGGGAGTATTTTCAGTGATTCGCGCCAGGGCTCTCCGGCGATTTCTTCGGTATGTGTTCTGAGGTTATTTCGTTCTGATTGTTTTGTTTGCTTAGTCTCGGTACTGGGGACTATTAGCAGTGTGCCGCTATTAGATGAGATTCGTGTTGCTTGGGAGTTTCCCGATGTGTTTCCTAGCGATCTTCCCGGTCTTCCTCCAGACAGAGATGTTGAGTTTGTGATTGATTTGGAGCCCGGTACACATCCGATTGCCAAGGCGCCGTATCGGATGGCCCCGCGAGAGCTGGAGGAGCTGCGTACCCAGCTGGATGAGTTGTTGGAGAAGGGTTTCATAAGGCAGAGCTCGTCGCCCTGTGGTGCTCCTGTTCTCTTTGTGAAGAAGAAAGATGGTTCGATGCGCCTTTGCATCGACTATCGAGAGTTGAACAAAGTCACCATCAAGAACAGGTATCCTCTACCTAGAATTGACGACTTATTCGATTAGTTGTGTGGTAGCTCGGTGTTCTCCAAGATTGACCTTCGATCAGGATATTATCAGCTCAGGATCCGGGAGTCGGACATTCCGCGGACGGCTTTCCGATCGAGGCATGGACATTTCGAATTCCTGGTTATGTCTTTTGGGTTGACCAACGCGCCATCAACATTCATGGACATGATGAACCGGGTGTTCAAAGATTTTCTGGACAAGTTTGTGGTCGTATTCATAAACGATGTTCTTATTTATTCTCGGAATGCTGCAGAGCATGATCAGCACTTGCAGTTGGTGTTATCTGCCTTGAGAGATCATCAGTTGTACGCCAAGCTGAGTAAATGTGAATTCTTGTTGCCTCAAGTTTCCTTCCTGGGTCATGTGGTGAACAAGGATGGCATTTCAGTGGACCCGAAGAAGATTTCTACAGTGATGGATTGGCATAGGCCGAGCACATCCAAGGAGATTAGGAGCTTCTTGGGGTTGGCCGGCTATTATAGAAGGTTTGTTGAGGGCTTTTCTACCTTGGAAGTGCCCTTGACTAAGCTGAAACAGAAGCATGCGACGTTCATTTGGAGCGAGAAATGCGAGGATACTTTCCTGGAGCTGAAAAGCAGGTTGTGTTCTACACCTGTGTTGACGTTGCCTTTGGAGGGCCAGGACTATGATGTATATGTGGATGCCTCACATGTTGGGCACAGAGGCGTGTTGATTCAAGAGGGGAAGGTGATTGTGTATGGGTTGCGGCAGTTGAAGACTCATGAGCAAAATTACCCTACGCATGACCTTGAGTTTGCGGCGGTGATTTTTGCGTTGAAGCTGTGGAGGCATCTACTCTATGGGGCTCAGTGCAAGATTTTCACAGATCATAAGAGCCTGAAGTATGTGTTTACACAGAAGGAGATGAATCTGCGTCAGCGGCGGTGGCTAGAGTTTGTGGCCGATTACGACGTGGAGATCCAGTACCATCCAGGCAAGGCCAATGTGGTGGCCGACGCCCAGAGCCGCAAGTCAGGGAAGATCTTCAACCTCACGACAGACCGTTTAGTGGAAGAGTTCTTGTTGATGGACATCTCTGTGGGATGCTGCGATTTGCAAAGCAGTTTGGCAGTGGCAGAGCTGTCTTGGATTTCACTCACAAGGTTGCACCAGAAGGATGATCCGGAATTGTTACACCTGTACCTCAGGGCTGAGAGTGGGGAGTTGCTGGATTTTTCTATTGACGAATCAGGTACTTTGAAGTACAGCGGCAGGTTTTGCATACCCGGGGTGGGGGACATCAGGGTTATGATATGCAAAGAGGCTCATGGATCACGTGTTGCCTACCACCTAGGATCTATAAAGATGTATCGTGATTTGAAGCAGATCGCCTGGTGGTACGGTATGAAGGGGGATATAGCTCGGTATGTTTCTGAATGTTACACTTGCAAGCGGGTGAAGGCCGACCATGGAAGTCCTGGTGGCAAGTTGACTCCTTTGGAGATCTCGACTTGGAAGTGGGAAAGTATCTCGATGGACTTTATTACGGGCTAACCGAGATCTCCGCGAGGTTTTGACTATGTTTGGGTGATAGTGGACACACTGACGAAGTGTGCCCACTTCGTGCCATATAAGATTGATTATCCGATGAGTAAGATAGCGGAGCTGTATTTGAGCGAAGTCATCCGATTACATGGGTTCCAGTTAGCATCATATCCGACCGAGATTCTAGGTTTACTTCCCGTTTCTGGAAGAGCATGCAGGAGGGTTTGGGCACGGACTTGAGATATTCTACCGCATACCACCCGCAGACGAACCGGCAGACAGAGCGCATCAACCAGATTGTGGAAGATATGATCCACTGTTATATTCTAGACCACGGGGGAGCATGGGATGAGCGCTTGAGGCTGATGGAGTTCGCATATAATAACAGTTATCAGGAGAGCCTGCAGATGGCTCCTTTTGAAGCCTTATATGGGAGGCGCTGCAGAACACCGTTGTTTTGGGCTGAGGCTGGTGAGAGGCCTTTGTTGGGTCCTGTTACGCTCGAGGAAATGGAGGTTGCCGTGAAGCTTATTCGGGAGAAGCTTCGGGTGGCTCAGGAGAGGTATGAGAAGAACGCCAACCGGCGTAGGTCCGATTTGGAATTTTCGGTGGAGGATATGGTATTCTTGAAGGTGTCCCCAATGGTTTGAGTGAAGAGGTTCGACAAGAACCCTAAGCTAGATCCGAGGTATATCGGCCCATTCAGGATTGTGGAGCGTATTGGTGTGACAACGTACAGGTTGGATTTGTCAGTGACCTTTCCAGGTGTGCACAATGTGTTTCATGTAAGCCCGCTACGGATGTGTGTGCGGAGCAGTGGGCAAGTCTTGGATGTTGTGCCCCAGTTGGAGCCTAACCTCTCATATTTTTAGGTGCCGGTCCGCATCTTGGATACTCAGGATCGGGTAATGCGGACAAATCTATTCCGATGGTGAAGGTTCTATGGAAGAATCTATTATATGGTGAAGGTTCTATGTTGTTAAGTATTTGGTACTATTTCATAACCCTTCCGACTGTCCGTGGTATGTGGCATCGAGTTCTAGCTAGACCTTCTATTATATGCCATACGACGGATGGGGGTGTTACACCCCGTATTAGGTATGTACACTATCCTGCCTCGCCTAACTACCATAAAGGGTACGATTTGGCTACTTCACTAAACTTAGATTTTGTCAAATCTTACACCTCGGAGTTGCAGCTCTTACACCTTGGAGACAAAGCTCCTACCACTCGGAGAACAAACTCTCCTACAACTTGATCCGCAAACCAGATCTACCCACTCGATCCACAACCGGATCTACTCTCTCGATCCACAAACGGATCTATAAAGCTTGGAGAAATATCTTCTGCACTATTCAAAAAGAAATTACAGTACAACACACAATTCCAATTTTGATCCGACGTACTTTGAATGTTGGAAGTTGAATCTTGGAGAACTCGGAAAAACTTGAAATCTTTGGATCTTGAAACTTTGATCTTGAATCTTCAACCAATGAGGACTGGAGTTAATCAGAACTTGAACTAGAGAGCGATCCAGTCAAAGAAGTCGTTGTCGATGAAGATTTCTCGTTGTTATGGCCGATCGGAAGAAAATCGTGAAAACTAGAGCGTGCAGCCGACAATTGCTATTTCGGGAAAGAGTGAAAATTGATTCGAGAGTCTAGTTTTTCAAGATCCGTTATCATTTTGAAATTACTCTAGGTATTTATATAGGGATTCGAAATGAAATGGCTATAAAAGATTTCCAAAAATTAAACCTAAAAAGCACTGTACATGGCCAACCGAACCCGTGACAGTAGGAAGAAATTTTCGGAAAAATGACCTAAGTCAAATTCATCGAGTATCATCGAGTATCATAATGATAGTCGTCAAATACATTTTGATATACGACAAAAACGACTTAGACAAAAAATAGCAGACCGGCTGGTCACTCAACTCCCGCGTGATGAGTCATACTCGACGAATTCGTCGAGTATCACCTGGCATACTCGACGAATTCGTCAAGTATAGGTGAACTGACTCGACGCACTCAATGACGTTGCACTCAACGCTTTCTCCTCACTCAATGCCATGAGGTACATTCATCGAATATCATCGAGTTAACTCAACGCTTTGATATTCGACAAATTAGACTTGAAAAAATCTAGAGAAGTAGTGTCGACTGGACTCGACAAATTCAGCGAGTATCACTTAGTATATTCGACAAATCCAGCGAGTATCGTTAGATACATTCGACGAATTCGGTGAGTATGCACAATGATACTCGACGAATTTTATTTAACAAATTTTTCACAAAACTAATGAATTTACCCTAAGTATATACGATGAATTCGACGTGTATTAGTAAGTATACTCGACGAATTCGTCGTGTATCAATGATTATACTCGACAAATTTGACATGTATGCTTAACCATTCTCTCCGATTTTACTTAGGTAAAATTCTCATTTTTCTTGAATCTGACCCTTGACCATCCTTGAGCCTTCACTTGTACTTGGGATTGTAAACCTGCAATTACATAACTAAAGAAGAATATCAAATATAACCTCAATTCATCTTAGCTTGACTGGACCCTTCTTCAAATAAGGGTTATTGTGGATACAATACCCAACAATCTCCCCCTTTTGGAAGAAGCCAAAATCCTACAAGATAAGGTGAATTGCTTATAAAAAGAAATAAAGTTAAGACATGGCAAGATAAATAAGTTGACATGCATTCTAGATCAATATATAAACCATCACATATATATATCAAATAAATATATTTTAGAATAGGGAGGGCATCTCACAATACACATTAATCAGTAAAGAAAATAAGGCATCAGCCCTTCCTGTTCTTTCTCTTTTACAACTGTCTATCAAAATATTCAATGAGCTTCGGATAGTACTTTAGTGGAGGAGGAGGCATATGATCAACATTCTTGTATTTCTGGAAATGAATCCTCCTCCCGGTGCAGGCCTCTTTATATTTGTTCAATTCTTCTAGACTATAATGATCCTGAAGCTTCTCTGCTCCGAGCTCGTAGAGGGTAAAGGTGTCCAAGATAATTCCCTTTGAAGTAGGGCTCCAAACTTCGTCCATCTCACGGTTAGGTCCTCAATTTGATCTTTCTCTTGTAAATTCTCTCCCTGCACCTGATCACCAGTTCTAGGTGAGGGTCTTGGATAATTCTCAGCTATTGTATCATCCTGTTTTTCAGAGCATGAACTTTCGTGTTCTTCAGATTCACTAGAAGAATATTTTCCACAACTACAACCTTCTTCTTTTTATCTTTCTTCTTATCAACTACAAGTGTTTCTTTGGATAGGACTCTATCCCACCTAGCTAATATTCTCATTTCCATTCTCCTCATGTGATTGATCTTGGATCCAAGCTTGTGGTTGAGGCTGTCTAGAATGGCATGAACTAAGTATAGACTTAGAATTCTGCCCATATTGGGCTTCTGGATATTGTTAGTAATTTAGTAAAGGACCACTCTACTCTAGTTAGTCTTGATTTTGAAATTACTCATGTCATATACTCAAACATCTGAGCAGATATCATGTCATGTGCCCCTGTCTTGCATGAGTTTTCCTATGATGAGGTGCTGACGAAGTCACTCGCTTACGAGAGCTCGCACGTTCAATTTTGTGAAAGCCTAGGTATCTTTCATGAGTTTTCCTCTCCTCGTACTCCTCAATAGAAAGGAGTTGTTGAGAGAAGGAATAGAACACACATAGAGGCTTGCAGAACCATGTTGAGTGATGCCTCACTACCAGAATATTTCTGAGCTGAAGTCTTCAACATTGCATGCTACGTGAAAAATCGAGCACTCAGAAACAAGAACCATAATAAGACACCTTACGAACAACTAAAGGGAAGGAAACTGACTATTTCATATTTTAATATCTTTGGTAGTAAATGCTTCGTACTTAACAATTGTAAGTATCACACCACTAAATTTAGTGAAAAGAGATTTGAAGGTATTTTCATAGGTTATAGTAGCGAAAGTAAGGCATATAGGATCTTTAATAAGAAAACCCTGGTTGTAGAAGAATCTATCAATGTTGTTTTTGATGAGACGAGCATACTGCAAGGCAGTTCCTTTAACGTGTCTATTGAAGATGCAGGTTCAAGAATAAAGGGATTAAACTTGGATGAGCCTATTGAAGAAAAAGATCAAAAGTTCATCACGATCACAACTCCAACCCCAATTGGAGAGGATGATCACCATGATGAAGATATCATTCAAGTTGATGAAGTCACTCCAGTGATAGAGGAAGCTCTAGATGCAAGACCCTAGAGCTCAGACACTTGAAGGATAACCCAATTTATCAAATCATTGGAGATCCCGGGACGGTGTCAGAACTCATAGAGGTAAAACTAATGAAAATTTATATTTAAGTTTCCTCTCGCATGTTGAACCAAAGAAGTTTGAGGAAGCAAACTTAGACGCATCTTGTATAATGGCAATGGAAGAAAAATTCAATCAATTCAAGCGTTGCCCATGCCCAAGGACCACAGGAACTTCGGCCTAGGTGAGAAGGTGATGGATGAAGACGGCGAAGCCTTTGCTGTTTTAGGATCAGGAAGCCAATAGGAGTTCTATCTCCAGCATGTTCCCCTCCTGTAAAGAGTGCGAGACGGTCTCAGGCCATGCCTATGCTCTCGCATTTAGCCTGTACGGGTGGGACAGCGCCGCTTACGATGATGAGGTGCTGACGAAGTCACTCGCTTACGAGAGCTCGCACGTTCAATTTTGCACCCTCGAACTTGCCCATATGTTGGCCCGCCGCAGCATCTGCCTCTCGCAGCAGCTAGCGGATGTGAGCAAGGCATGATCCAAGCTGAACAAGGAAGTTATGACCTGGATGCGGGTTCTAGCCACCACCAAAAAGGATCTCACCTTGTGAGAGGAGGGAGTGGTAAGCCTTCTCTTTTCCGCTTTGGCTAGCGTACATTGCTACTTTCTTAACTTTTATCGTGTCGCAGGATGTCACGACTGTTACTGTGAAGGACACGCGTATTGCCAAGCTTGAGGAGGAGAATCACAGAAAAAGGGCTCAAAAATAGCAATGGGTCAACTCGATGATCCCTCCTCCCCTGGGTGAAAGGAAGGATGCTTTGTTGAACTCACCACATGATATCAATCTAATGATGCAGGAAAATGCGATCACGGTGATGAGGCATTCACTCCAGGTTATGAAGCGGGCTCGGTTCTTGAATAGTGATGGCGAGAAGGTGACAACCGAGATTCAAATCGTGGAGCTCTTCCTTCCCTTTCCAGATCCTGAAGACAGCGCTGCAGGCACCGGCGGGAGCTGGAGATCGGCGTCATCGCTCTGAAGCCCTTTATATTTCTCTTGTAATTTTCCTTTCTTTTGGGCTCCGCCCTTTCCTACATGTAACTGCTTAATGGAAAAACAAAGTTTTGTTCTGGAAATGTTTTTACCTTTTCGCGCTTTGATTTCACATGCACTATCACATGAAAAGGCATGTCTCTCACATCTTTGTGATCATGATGTCTTGCGAGAACCAGTATTGACTTCTCGTCGCGCCAACCCGACAAATAGTTCTTTAATATTTTGATGTATAGGGCTAGATCTCACATCGTTCTCTCCAAATAGGTCTGCGTACGTTGATAATTTTTCTACATTGAACATGTTGCCTTGGGAAGATCTCGCGACATTCTCGTCCCCTAAGCTTGTGCGCGAATAAGATATCTCTAAAGAGAACCAGTCTTACCGAGATCCCCATTTTGGCAAGATCTTGTTGAAGTATTGGACTTCCAGACATCCCCTGGTTTCCAACCTCTCTGGTTGTCATGAAGGATGTCCACCGATGGTCCCTACCCTGTAAGCGAGATGAGAACCTGACAATGGGAGAAAATTTGGGACTGAGCTCCAGAGCAAGAATACTTTCCTTTGGTCAACCTCCGGGCGGTACCACTGGCCCAGTCAGCTAGGTGAGAGCCTGACGGCGGGTGTTGAGCATCAATTGGGCTCAACCCTCTAGGGAAATAATAACATCACTTGAGGATCCCAGCTTTACCATCTAGGTGGAAGCCTTACAGCGGGAGCGTCTCGAAACCTAACCCCAGAGCGAGAATACTTTCTTTTAATCAACCTCCGAGCGCTACAACTGACCCAAACAGCTAGGCGAGAGCCTGACGGCCGATTTTGAGCATCAACCGGACATAGCCCTCCTGGGTCATAACGACGTAACTCGAGGAACCTTTCCCTGTAAGCTAGGTGGAAGCCTGGTAGCGGGAGCGTCTCGGGACCTAACCCTAGAGCGAGAAAACTTTCCATCACTTAGCCTACGAGCGCTACCACCGGCCCAATCAGCTAGGTAAGAGCCTGACGGCGGGTGTTGAGCATCAACTGGGCGTAGCCCTCCAGGGTCATAATGACGTTACTCAAGGATCCCGGCCCTGCAAGATAGGTGCAAGCCTGGCAGCAGGAGCGTCTCGGGACCTATCCATAGAGCGTGAAAACTTCTTTAGCCAGTCTTCGGCCCTGCCAGCTAGGTGAAATCCTGGCAGTGGGAGCATTTCAGAACTTAGCTTCATAAATACTTGTAACAAACTTGATCTTCAAAAAAGGTTGTGCATCAAAAGATTTCATATTTACTAAAGGAACGGACGTACATATCTTTACGGATAGAAATGCTTCAAGTCATCACCACTCCAGGTGTGACTAAGGGTCTCACCCTCCACATTTCATAGATAGTACCCCCCCCCGGCCTTAGAGCTTCCTAGACAATGTACGGGCCCTCCCAGTTAGGGTTCAGCTTCCCCACTGCCGTTGGTCTCCCTGCCGCATCCACCTTCTTTAAAACCAAGTCCCCTTCCGTGAACTGTTTGACCCTATCGTTCTTGTCAAAGTACATAGCCATCCTTAATTTCACCTCTTCCTGTCTGATGGCGGACAGATCACGCAGCTCCTCTACCATGTTAAGAGAGAGCCATAACTCCTCCTCATTCTCGGCCTACAATTCATCCCTTCCTTCTTCCGCCTCGACCACCCAAGGTGTCCGGACCTCATACTCTATTGGAAGTACGACCTAGCAACTATGGGAGAGCTTGAAGGGGGGTCTTCCATGTGACCGTGTTGGGAGTGGTTCTCAAGGCCCAGAGAACCAAAGGAAGCTGCTCCACCAAGCTACCCCTCAAATTCTCCACTTCTTCTTGAGGATGTTGATGATGATTTTGTTTGCTGCCTCCACCTACCCGTTTCTCTTGGGATTGTGGACCGAGGCGAACCTGAGATCGATCCCGAGCTATTCACAGAAGTTGATGAACTCGGCGCTGGCGAACTGAGGCCCGTTGTCCGTAACTATGTCCTGGGGCAGACCGTGGTGACACTTATGACATTTATTTGTGAACTCTGTGGCATCTTGGCCTAGGGTCGGCCAAAAATACCCCTGTTGGATGACCCTTCCTTCCATGGTTCTGTTCCCTGAGTGGCTTCAACACTCCTAGGAATTTATCTCCTCAAAAATTCATTGGACCTCCCTCTAAGCCACACAACGTGCCAACATCACTGAAAGGGTATTTCTGTAGAATTTCCCATCGCATATGAGGTAATATACCGACTTGTGCTTGAATCGCTTCTTATCCATCCCTTCTTGGAACTCCCCTTTGGATAGGAGTGTTGCAAAAGGGTCCATCCACAAGGGTGTTGGTCCACCTCCATTAGCTCCCCCTTTTGGATGGATGGACGGAACAGGTCTGTGATGGTACCCCCCCCCCCATCCATGGACCATGCTTGTCTAGCTGATAAACCTACACATTCTCTTCTCGCGGAGCATGCCAGATGGAAAAGGTCTAGAACATACTGATAACTCCCTTAACCTTTGTCAAGTATAACTGGAGAGTAGGTTCCCTCACCTCAAACCCCCCATTGATTAGGGACACCATCATGATGGAGTGAGTGAGGACCTCTACATCATGCACCTCCAGCTCCCTGGATAGATGCAATCCTTCTATCACGGCCTCTTACTCGGCCTAGTTATTAGTGAGGGAAAATGCACCACCACCGTCTACTTGATCCTCATTCCCTAAGGGCCTCCAAGATGACCCCCACCCCCAAGGAATGTCTTCCAGGAGGTCGTCCACCAACACCTTCAAAGGGACCAGACTAGTGAGTTCTGCCTCTGCCACCTCGACCACATAGTTGGCCATAAAGTCTGTCATCGCCTAGGACTTGATCGAGAGGCGCGGGACGAAAGAGATATCGAACAGACTCATCTCCACCGACCACTTGGCCAACCTTACTGAATGCTCCACCCCCTCAAAGATGTTGTAGAGGGGATGGTCAGTCATGAATCAGATGGAGTGTAACTGGAAATAAGGTCGGAGCCTCTTTGCCGAGATGACCAGAGCAAAGCCCAGCTTCTCCAAGATGAGATAACGGAGCTCTGCCTTCCTCAGGACCCGACTTGCGTATTATATTGGCAGTTAATTCTTCCCTTCTTCTCAAACCAGGACAGAGCTCAAGGCCTCAGCTCTGACCCCCAGATACAACGATAGGTCCTCCTCCTTCGGCCCTTGGAGAAGGAGGCATGAGTTAATTGCTTCTTCAAGTCCTGGAACGCCTCCTCACATTCCTTAGTCTATTCAAACTTCTTGCCTCCCCTTAAGGCTTTGAAGAAGGGAGAGTTTTTTTCCCAAGCCCAAGAGAGGAACCTGCTTAGCCCTGCAATCTTTCCTGTCAACCGCTGGACCTCCTTAGCATTACAGGGCGACCCCAATTCCATGATCGCCTTGACCTTATCAAGATTCAGCTACACCATCGGGGGGTGAGAAGGTGGCCCAATAACTTGCCCCTACTGGCCCCGAAGACACACTTCAAGGGATTCAGCCTCATATTGTATCTCCGGAGGGTGCCAAAGGTCTCCTCTAGATCTTGTAGGTTCTAGTTCACCTCCCTGCTTTTGATTATCAGATCATCCACATACACCTCCAGGTTGATTCCCTTTTTCTCTTGGAAGACCCGATCCATCATCTTTTGGTATGTCATCCCTTCATTTTTCAACCCAAAGGGCATCATCTTGTAGTAGAAGCACCCATCCCTAATGTAACTCCAATAGCTCCTCGTAAAAGAGGGGTGGCACCCTCTTTAGCTCCATCATGAAGAAACACTCATCGCAGTAGCACCCATCTCCAGCGGAGAGGTTTCCAAGTGGAAGTCACAATAGGGTAACTCCACCCTGACTTCCCTCCTCCTCTTCTGCTGACCCCTCCTCCTCTGCATGGTTATTGTCATAGCTTGGTGGTGATCGGGGAGACGAAGCCTCTTACCCTACCTCCATCCTGGATGATTAAACTGACCCTGGAACCCCTAGCAGTTGTCCACTCTATGGAAACCTCTCTGCTGGCCCGGATCCTGCCACTCCTACTGCCTCCAGCCGAGCTGATTGTTCGACTCTTAGCGCCACCACCTCGACTGCTGCTACGACAACTACTGTTGTTGTTCTCACTGTCGGGTTTTAGCTCTCCTCACCTCCTGACCTCGGCCACCTCCTATCCCCTTCTCCTCCTCTGTGGCCCACCTAGCCAACTTTGTGAACTCAGGGTTTGACGCCTCCCCGTTGACTTCCCTCGCCGCCCTCTCCATCAGCTCCTAGTAGAAGAGGGGCGACACCCTCTTTAGCTCCATCCTGAAGAAACCCTGCTGCAGCCCCAAGGTGAAGCCCATCATCAGGGTGTTCCCTGACATCTCTTGGACCTAGATTACCTCCTCCTGGAACCAGTCCACGTAACTCCCCAAGGTCTCGTCCATATCCTGCTTGATTTGGAATGATAAGCTGTAAATATACCTATTTTATAGTACTTTTATTATGTCATTTTAGTTTATTTTTGCCTTTAGTGAGTCTTATTTAATAAATTGCTCCTTTTTTAAATATTATTTCTAACTTAGCTTAATTTTGATTTCTGAAATTTTTCATAAATAGTAAAAAAATGACCTGACACGCCCATGTCCCAAACTCGATATGCCCGTGTCACGCCCTCGACGATCATTGACATCAAACCGGCGCTCTACGCTCAGACTTCATCAACCTGAGCAGGACACGCCCTTGTCTTAAGACTCGACATGCCTATGTCACGCCCTCGACGATCATTGACCTCAACACGACGCTCGAAGTTCGACCTTCATCAACCCGAGCAGGACACGCCCGTGTCCCAAATTCCAATACACTCTTGTTCAAGCTCATCCGTTGCCGACATCAAGTTACAAGGTGTCCCGACACGCCCGTGTCACGCGTCCCAACACGGCTGTGTCGGACACGTGTCCCATCCCGAAGCTTCCAGAAAATCTCAAGCTTACCTGATTTTGACTTCTCCAACACACCAGACCTGACACGCCCATGTCATGACCTCGACGATCGTTGACCTCAACTCGACGCTCGACGTTCAGCCTTCATCAACCTGAGTAGGACACGCCCGTGTCCCAAATTCCAACACTCTCGTGTTCAAGCTCAGCCGCTTCCGACATCATATTGCAAGGTGTCTCATCACGCCCCCTACATGCCCCCCTAAAATGCCCGTGCCAAGTGTGACACGCCCGTGTCCGACACGTGTCCCATCCTGAAGCTTCCAGAAAATCGCCAGCTGACTAGATTTCGACTTATCCAACACACCAGTACTGACATGCCCGTGTCACTCGATCCGACACGCCCGTGTCACCCCATAAATTTTGCCTATAAATTCCAAAATTCTGTAAGCTCCAATGTTCTCCTTTTGTACCATTTTGCTTAAAGGGTTATGTTTCTTAGATGCTTTGCAAGGCTATGTAAGGGTATTTCTTGATGGAGATGATGGACCTCAACATATTTATGATAGTGACGGCGCGCCTACAAAAGAACTTTCTCCGTCTTCAAATAAAGATTTGTCACACCGTGATGACCATGTGGAGCGGCGCCATAATATCCAGCCGGGGCGCAAACCAATTTATTAATAATTATTAATAATTTATTAATAATTTAAAAGTCATTTTTATGTTTGTTTTAATATTCATTTCATGTGTCATGATGGGTGCTTATAACCATCATGTGTTGTTTTAATTATTTCATTTCATGTGCTATGATGGGTGCATATAACAATTATATTTTCAATTTGAATTTTGAATTTTGAATTGAGGGAGATTGAGTGGTGTAGGCTATATATAGCCATGTTATGAAGGATTGATTAGAGAGAAGAAGAATAAGATAATAATCCCCCTAAAGATCTTTTGAGATCTCCTTCCCCCTTGGCAAAATTTGGCTATCCCTCTTTCCCCCTCTTCCATGGCAATTTTGGCAACCCTCCTCCCTCTCCTCCTTATGGAATTCAGCCACAAGACTCCTCCCCTCTTTCCATCCTCTTTTCTCACCTTAACAACCCTCTCCTACTCCTTTTCTCCCCTCAAAATTGACCTCCAACAAAGCAACCATTCAACCCATCTCATTGAAGAAATCGGCCAAGGCAAAGATTTCCTTTGTGGATTCCAATTCTGGCGTGACGCGACGAAGGAGGACAAGTTTCTCTCCAACCGGCATGACTCTGGCGGAGCCGTTGAAGAACGATCCAAGTAGAGAAAACAAAATCATACATTCTGATAGGGTAACAAATCCATTCTACCGATTGTGTGTTTCTCTTCCTAGATTAATTCCTGTGGTGATAGATTCTTAGCGTTGAATTTTGATAGCATTATTTCATCGTGGTTTTTCTTCGATCGGTTTATGTTCATCCTTATTTGATTTAAGTTTGAAAGGGTTTGGCAAACCTTCGTTTTCTTTTGTTGGGAGAGATCTACCTTTTCCAAATCATATTTTATTTGGTAGATCTCTTTTGGTACAACACCGCTCGTCGGACCGGGTAGTTCCTTTTAGCTAGAAATAATATTGGTCTATCGCCTCTATTCGATCCTAATAGGTTTGGCTACCCGTACGCTAGCATATAATTGATAGAATTAATTAACGTGGTGCTGCGTAGAGCGATTGCGCGAATATAGGATTTGGAATGTGGAGAGGTATTCGTGCTAGTTCATAGATCTATTCATTGTCAAACATATGAGCCTGTATCATTTCTCCCCCCCCCCCCTCTTAGTGTTTGTTTTTAGCTTTCGTTGTAACTCATTTTTTACTTAATAAAGTACGTGTTTTTTCTATTTATATAGTTTTGGAATGGATCTAAGCACCTATCCTTAAGCAATCTTATTTATTTGTTTTATCTTGTTTTTTATCTTTGTTTTTGTTCTTTTCTATGTGTGTGTGCGTGTATGAGTATATATTTGTGCTTTTTATGCTTTTGTTATTCCTTTTACTTAGATTCATCTTGTCTTAGGACCTTTTTTGTACTCTTTGTATTCATCCTTATAAACTTATGAAAATCATTTTAAAGTGGATTTATTTTCTTTAACTTAGGCTTTTTAGGATCGTTAACCTTTCGTTCTCTTTTAGCTTTATTTTCACTTTTTACATATTTTTATAAAGTTATAAGAATGAATATGTTATCGTCCTTATTTTTTATAACTTTATTTTAACCTTTACTTTTAAAACTTTTTGTTCGTTTAATTTTTATTTTCCTTTTGTATGCATTTTACCACATTCTAACGTAGAAATGTAGACATTTTAATTTTTCAGTCTCTTTGTTTTCTTATTTTTAATTTGTGTCCGTGCGTGTATGAGTTAATTTTTATAACTTTCTTTTATTTCTGTAGAGTGCGTGCATTTTTATTTAAGTAGAGTTAGTGTGTGTGAGTTTTCATTTCAGTAGAGTGCGTGGGTGTGTGCATCTATTATATCCAACTCGTTTGAGTAGGACTCGCTTTCAATTTTCCTCCTACTCATTTGAGTAGGAGTTTGTGTGTGTGCGTTTTAATTCATGTAGAGTTCGTGAGTGTGTTTTAATTTTCGTAGAGTGCGTGTGTGTATGAGATAACACTTTCAGCTTTCATTTCCCGCCTACTTGTTTGAGTTGTACTTGCAATTTACTACTTTATTTACTGCTTTCATTTACTGCTTTATTTACTGCTTTCTTTTTCTGCTTTCATTTTATCGCTTTCTTTCTGCAAGCTGTCCCCATTCCGATGAGTGGCTAACCGCTCTTAGCCCTCAATATCGAAGAGCATTGGGACAGAAAAAAACGCTTTAAATAATTAAAGGTCCTCATTTTCTCGTTAATTAAAAGTACTTAAGGTTTGCCCCGGGTAAACGACGTGTAGGACCATATATCGATGTGTGGGCTCTATTTTCGTTGTTCATACACTAGTTTGCCGAGAGATCGTGCGTATAGACCGATCACCCTTGGGTAAAGAGAGTTCCGCACTTACCCTCGAGAGAGGAGAAACGTAGTTCTACCAGATTGAGTTCCCCACCCAATAGCGGTGTTCTTAGCGTAAAGCGAGCATTAAGAGGAATCATTCGTCGGACTAACGTTCGGTCGAATAGTTTTAATGTTCAGGAGAGCGATATTCCTAGAGATAAGTGAGCTCATATTTATGGAACCTCCATGGCCAAGTCTCCGCCTTAATTAATTTGAAATTTAGGATCTCTATTTATTAAAAGTTTATTTTAGATTGAATTGAATTTGATATCGTCGCGTTATTTCTTCATCGACCTTCCTTCATTTTTCTGCTTTCATTTTCTGCACTTTATATATATACGCCATTAATAAATCAACACGACAAAAATATCATCCGTAAAATAATTGTCCTTTCAGGGAAAAAATAGAAATAGTCAAACTGACCCCGAGAACAATACGACCCCGATATTCCTCCCCGGAATATCCTGTGCTACACGCGATAGGTGCACTTGCCTCCCTTTCGTTAAAACTCGGTTTCAACCCCTTTTTATATAAAAATAAAACTGCGCGCCCCGCCTTTCTTAATAAAATAACCATTTTATGAAACCTAAAAATAACCCCACCTTATAGCCGGGGCGCTGCGAGTTTTAACCATCATGTTTTTGGCACCGTTGCCTGGGAGATTTTCGATTTTTTATTTTGAATTCCTGAAAACTATTACTTTTACCTTTTATTTCTAATTACATAAAAATAAATGGCAAACTAGAAAAATATATTTATATTAATAATAATAATATCAATAATAATAATAATAACTACTTAAAAATCTAAAAAAACATAAAAAACAAAAAAAGTAGAAAATCTAAAAAATTAAAAAATAAAAAACTTAAAAAAAAACAAAAAACTTAAAAACTAAAAAAAAAACTAAAAAACTAAAACAAAAAAAACTTAAAAAAAACATTTAAAACAAAATTAAAAAAAAATGTCTCCCACCTTTATTTTTTTATTTTCATTTTATTTTCATATTTTTTATTTCAAAAATAAAAAAAACAAAATTTTTTTATATATAAGTAATATATAGTACATATATTTTAAAATTAATAGCCCGGGCGCCGCGAGTTCTAACCATAAAATTAATGGCTGCCCGCCTCCTTTTTTCTTTCCTTTTTTAAAAGAATTTAAAACTCAAATATTTTTTGAATTTTTTTTATCTCAAAAAACAAAAAAAATATAAATGCTAATTATATAGCCGCAAATAAAAGATTGTCTTGCATCCCTAATTACCACCACGTCTAATTATAACTCCACCTAAATAAAGTCAGCAGCACGACTATAAACATAGCTCTATTGGGAGGTACCCCAAGTTAGTCTTTTTTCTTTTTTTATTTTTAATTTTTGAAGGGTCATTACAAACGGGCCTACCCGAACGCGTTTTCAGGGAAGCTTTCTTAACTCCTTTTTTTTTTATTTTTGTACATAACTACTTAGTCTTTATTTTTTATTCCGCATACTTAGTGCAATATTAGGAACAATGTTGGACTTAAGTATGAGGGTGTTTTCCTGCTTTTTGTTCTTTTATTTGCTACTATTTTATTTTCAGCACCAAATCAAAAATACAAAAAAAAATTACAAAAATTAAAACTTAAAAAAAAATCATTTTTTTTAATCAAAAACAACAAAAAAATTATAAAATAAAAATCCCAATTTTTTTTACTTTGTAATTATTTTTTGTAAATATTCTCTTTCCTATTCTGTTTTCTTCTTTTCTTTATAAATAACACCTCTTTCTTTCCCCTTTCTTGTAAATAACCAAAAAAAGTTAAAAAAATAAAAAAATTTTTGAAAATCCAAAAAAAAAAAAGAGAATAACTCTAAAATATCCAAAAAAAAGATAATAATCAAGAATAATAAAAAGAAAGAATATAAAAACCCTAAAACCCAAAAATTTTTGTTTATTATGAAACAAATAAATCGAATATCTCATTCTTAACCCCTTTTCGCTCTCCAAAAAATTGGTTGCAATTTTATTTATAAGCAAATTTTATTAATCCTTTATTTACTATTCATTTATTAATTAAAGTTTGATAGATTTAAGTATCTAGGGTTATGTTTTAAAAAATTTTATATCTCTTTTCCTAATAATAGGAAACCTGTTTTTCACCACCACTTCTAATTTTTATAAATAGAAGCTCGTATCTATGTTAGAAAATAACAATAATAGATTTAAATTATTTCTACTTTATGCTTTTAGAAACATATGAACGTTCATTTTAAAATGGTTGCCCTCAAAACTTTTTTATTAAAATCTAGTTTTCTTTCTGAAAACCAATCTTCCATTTTTTTTTCATGTCTTACTCGGCATGATTACCCTGTTTTTATCCCCTTTTTATCCCTAAAAGATCCAGTGTCAATGAGAATAAGATTTTGTTCTTTAAACATAGGCACCCAATATTTAAAAAGATTATATGTACAGAGTAAATGATAAAATTCAATACTCCTATACATATACATTGGGTTATTTATTATTTATGAAGAAAAAAAATTAGTATATGTTAGGAAAATAAGATTTCATTTTCCTTAACTTTCAGAAAAATATATATGTAGAGATTCGAGAAAAAATTACCTCGCCTCTAAATCTAAGCCCTCTTCATAAACCACCAAACACTTAGCCTATTTCAATGATTCTAGAATTAATTTAAATTTTTTTGAGAGCATAATTTTTAAATTGCATTATTTCCTTTAACTTCTTTTAAGCTAAAGTTTTTTATATAATTTCAATCTATCATTGTTAAACTAACAAAAATAATTTTTGCTTTCTATTTGTTTCATCTAGAAGTCTTTTTGAAACTTTTCCTCTATTTATAACATTTTCATAATTTAGGATTTAACTCTAGTACCCCGGATGTTTTTTTTGATCTTTCTTTTAATTAATTTAAGCTGTAGCTAAATTTAGAATTTCTTTAATTCCTTATAAGTTTATCTCCAACTTTTGCTCTGGAATAGAAAAAGCTTAAGTATGGGGGTATTTGATAAGCTATAAATATACCTATTTTATAGTATTTTTATTATGTCATTGATGAGTCCTCTTTATGTAGTGTTTTTCAGACTCATCTGAGCTAGTTTTAACGCACTTGCACTTCACTTTTAATATGCTATCGCTGATATTTCTTTCATGCTGCTTTTCACGCTAAGTGCACTATTTTGGTCCGAGGGTGTGCGATTGCACATTCTTTTGTTGGGGGTAAGCACATGGTGCTCCCCATGGTTCTTTTATTTATTTTATGCTGTGTGTTGTTGTTGGGAGCTGGTGCCCCAGTTGGTTTCATTATTGTGCAGGTAGTCGGGTTGTCCCGAAGTTCATTTTCAATTTCTTTGTAAAATGCACGGTCATGCCCATTTCTTCGCGCACGGTTCCAGTTCGATCGTGCGTTTCACACAGCAATTCCAAGGACTTCTGTTTCTTTCATGCATTTTGTTCGCGCACGGTTTAGGCAAAACCATGCGAGAAGGAATCACACGCCTTGCACATTTTTCTCTGTTTTCCTGCATTTTGGGGTAAATCGTGCGTTTCCTTCACGTAGAAGAAAACGCGCCCGTGCGCGAGTAAAATGCACGGTTCCACTATTTCTCTTGATTTCCAGCGCTATGTTGTTACCCATGCGATTTCCTTCAAGCATGGACGGAATCTCTCGTGCACGAGTAAAATGCACGGGTCAACGCAGCATCTTCATCGGGCTTGTTCAGGAAGTTAAATATGCACGACTAATGCACGGTTGTGCGCCAAACCGTGCATGCCTATTTTTCTGACATTTTCTATTTAAAGCGAAGATTTCTCTCCGTCGAGGATCAATCATCTTTCCCGCGATTTCCATCTTATCCAGGGAGAGGTCCGCCATTTTATTCTCTCTCCACCGTTGGGAGGTACTCCGGGCAAGCTTTCAATGCCAAATCAGGGTCAAAGCTTCCTCTCGGCCTCCTCCTTGATCCTTGAGCTTCAAGAGAAGATTCAACCGAGCTTTCTCAACCAAGAAAAGGAGAAGTTGTGCCTTCCTCCACCGGCTCGTGACATGAAGAATACGTCTACATTGGGAGTGAGTGACAACCTCCTCTACCCCGAATGCAGTTGAGGACCGAGCTTGGATGCGGATTGAAAACCCAGCGATTCCAACCGTGAATCCTCAACAAGACTTCGGATCCGGTCGATTCCGCACACTTTTCTCTTCTTGATGTTAATAGTATAGCTTGATCTCTTATATTTGATGAATAATGCTTATTGTAATTAACGTTTACGCTTAATCATTTATATGTGATTGTGTGTATTTACGTTTTATATATTTGAGGTGCGCCTATTTTCCATCCGCCATCCATCCGTTTTTGCCGTTCTAGCAATTGCTATAAGCATGCGTAGAGAAGAGGTGCTTACGACCCTCAAATTCCGGTTCTTACGCGTGCCTACTTGTCCATCCACCTAGCGATTCGGTGCATAGCGGCCCGACTAGTCTTCCATCCTTCCTAGCGAAGCATCGCATAGCGGCATTGCATAGGAGTAGTTGTTAGAGTTTTATTTTCTTTTATCGCAACCATAAAAATCCCCGTTTGTTAACTCCGACTGAACGACTTCAATCTCAAGTCCTCCTCGAAATTATCTCTACCTTACTGTGTTCCTTGTGAGATCGATACTTTAGAAAACTCGGCGATTTTATATTACTTGTGCGACCGGTTCACTGCCGTGATCTTTAGCATCAAGTTTTTTGCGCCATTGCCGTGGAACACAGTCGTGTGAGTTTTTAGAGAGGGAGACGTGAGATTGCTTTCCTTTTCCTTTGTAAATCGCTTTTGTTTTCTCCTATTTCTGTTTAGCTTGCCTTTTTCTTTTTTTTTAGGCAACTGTAGTGATATATTGTTGGATTTAGTAGTTTGCACAATTTATTTTGAATCTGCTTTTTCGACATCATGTGGGGATATTCGAATGCCCGATGTCGTTGGTGTGGAAATTCCTCCCACGCTAGTCATGAATGCCCTACGAGAGATATTGAGCATAAGCCTCAGCGCACAATGCATGAGATGCTGTATTCGTACAACCCTTTAAACACTGTGCCCCGAGCTTATGGTCATTCGTCCTCGCCACATACACCGTTCTCTTTTTCCTCACCGGCCCCATAAGGACCGCAGAGTACTGGGAGAAAATGTTTGTATTTTCGTAGAACAGATCACGTCCTCAAGGATTGTGCCGAGTACCTTCGTGTTATGTAAGAGGATGATGAGCTGGACATCCGGATCATCCCGACTCCTACCCTCGGTGGCACACCTTCATCATCGGGTAATGTGACCCTGTCACCTTCATGTTTTGAAGGGAATGATTCGAACACAAACACCAGATGTGCGACTGATCTAGGCTTCGACGTGGCTTAGTTCATCTCTCTTGTGCATACATCTCAAGGTGTGGAGCCGATTCTTTGTGAGGAACCTGCGCTTGACTTTTATCCAAGCAAAGTTCCTCCGCCTTTTGTGCATTCTACTATAGTCATCTATAACGACATTTTCGACGATGCAACACAAGTTGAGGCTTGTGATACATGGATTGTTTCCACTCCCATGGAGGAGGACAACCTTCCTGGTGTCAAGGATTATCCCTCGATACCAAAGGAGGAAGTCCAAGTCTTGGTGGAGGCCTCTATGGATCCTGTCGAGCCTTGTTGCATTGTCGACAATGCTGATGATATTTTTCTACCTCAGCTTTTGGGGAGTGAGACCGGGATCACTCCCCCGATTAGTTCCTTATGTTCTTCGTCTCTTTTATTTCTTGATCCCCTTTCTATATCTGAGCCCGTGCAGGTTGAGTCTTTGCAGGTGCTTCAGGATGAATTGGAGCTTTCAGCTCGAGTCATCAATGAAAGCATCCTATTTCACGAGGAGGTTGATTCCTCCTCTTTTGAGGAAGCTCCATTGATTACTTTCTCCTCCTTCCGTCTCTCTGTCGTAGACGATGCCTTGTTAGGCAAGGATATTTTTTGTGGTGAGATGAGCGAGGACAAGTTCTCCTCCTCATCTTAGATCCTATTTTCCTCTACCTGTGTTGAGCAGGTATTATTATGTAGGTAGAGGGGTAACTGCTGTTTCTCCTTATTGGTACCCGTTACCGCAATGGATATTAGGCCAGTTACCTATGCATTTTTCTTTTCATAGGCCCATTAGCTAGAACTATTTAGAATTTAATAAGTCGTGCTGAGATGACAGTAACCCCAGTAGTTATCTTTGATTTTCTGTATTTTTATTTTTTCATGTCTAGATTAGTTTTAGTATTTCCTTGTATTTTGTATAGTTCCCTTTTGTTTTTGCGGAGCTCACCCATGCAGGTATTCATGGCAACTTCGTGTTGGCGGGGTTGTGATTCTTCGTATGGCGGGCCTACTTCAGGTTTTCACGCGTCTTCTGATATGCTCACTAGTAAAGCATTGGGTAACCTCTTCCCTTATATCTTTTTTATTTAAATTTCAATATCATATGATGTGTAGCTTAGTTTAAGTTTGGGGGAGAGCATTATTGTTACCTTTTGCACGCGCACATTTCATGTGCATACTAGAAGCTTTTCTATTATTATTTTGATTAGTTCATTGCATCGCACACCACTACACCCACATGAGCGCGTGCTTAGCTTTTTGCATGTTGCGAGTTAAACCCGTGTCTTTGTTAGATTTGGAAAAATTATGGTGCTGGCTTAGGATTGTGAGATAGAGTAAAATGTTGACCTTGCTGTGCTTCTAGTCAACTCCTCTCGTCTCGTGTAGAAATTTGAATAGAATTAATTTTTCTGTATGCTTATAGTTTTATATTTTTCTATTTGCGTAAATACTTTTTATTCTACTCAAAAGTTGGTGAATCCGGTGTGAATCAAACGGTAGCGTAGGAATGTGTGTAGTCGTCACTACACTCATTTTGCTCGAGTCGGGAGGAAGGGTTATCTTTCTCGGTGGCTAAGAACTTTCCCTAAGCTACTCTCGAAGTATTGGTGCATGGTTAGTCTAGCGTGAGTGTGATGTAGGCCATCATTTTGTCCCGGTTGAGCTTTGTACCATTCCTAACGTGATGTAGGGATACCGGGGGATATCCGAAGATCAATGGATTAAGCCTATTATCCTTCACGTTCGACTCGTTATGGTTAAATCTTATTTTAGCAACTTCGCCCTACGCAACACCACACAAATAAATCTATCAATTAACGCTAGCCAACGGGTAGCCAAACCGGTAGGGATCAAATAAGGGCTATGAGGCCAATATTTGATCGAGCTAAATGGACGAATATTGCGTCCGACCGAGCGGCGTTGTACCAAAAGAGATCTACCGATTAAGCTTCGATTCGGATTAGGTAGATCTCTCCCAACGAAAATAAAACGAGGGTTCGCCAAACCCGTAGGATCAAATAACATAACAAGAGAAAAGCAATACAATAGGAAATCAACCACGATGGGTTTCAACGATTCAACGTAACGCTACGGATTATTCCACCATAAGAATATTCAAGAAGGAAATCACAAGGGAAGTAGAAACGTTTCGTTACCCCAATCGGAATAGATGATTCCAATTATTTCTCTACTTGGATCGTCTCTCAACGGATCCGCTGGAGTTGCGCCGGAAGGAAATGATAATCTTGCTCGCCTTCGTCGCTTCACGCCGGTGGAGGCAAACCACAAAGGAGGAAACACCTTTGATCTTGGCCGATGTTTACACCAAGGGGTTGGGGCCTTTGAGGGTAGTCGGATGTTGGATTGGGGAAAAGGGGGATGGACGGGTTTGGGGTATGGAGGTTGGCGGCTATAGTGGTGGCCGAGCCTAATGAAGAGGAGGTGATGGAGGTTGGCGGCTATGGTGGTGGCCGAAATTGTGGAGGCAAGAAGAGGGTCGGATTTCCTTGGAGATAAAGGGAGAGGAGGAGGAGGGGAGGGAGCCAAGATAGAGAAGGGGAGGAGGTGTGGCCGGCGGCCAAGAGAGGGAGCAAGAGGAGGAGGGCCGAAAATTTCCTAAGGGGGAAAAGGAAAAGAGGGGGAAATTCAATCTTGAATTTTGGTTTCAATTTTTCATCTTCAATGCTTAAAATGAGAACAAACATGCCTTTATATAGGCTACACCACTCCATCTCCTCCATACAAATGAAAACACTCATGATGGCTAATAACACCCATCATGACATGAAATAACTATAGTCCGTACATGAAATAAAATAGCTATGATGGTTATACGTCTCCATCTACATGAAATTAATACATGAAATAAAAATATTAATCTCGCGATAAAATAGATAATAAACTATATTAATTCTCCATATTAATTTATTAATAATAATTATTAATAAACTAAAAATGGGCTTGCGCCGCGGGCGGATATTCTGGCGCCGTTCCACATGATCGTCACAGCGCCGCCAGACTTTATTTGGAGGCAGAGAAATGGAATCCGTAAGCGCGCCATCATCATCTTCACCTTGTTGAGGGCCGTCGTCGCCATCAATCCTCCCCCTCTTAAAATTACTCATCACCGATGAGTACCGGTGCGGGGAGGCATCAACCTTTAGAACCATGAAGCGGCACACGTCACCACCTGGAGAGCAAAGCACATCCACCTGGAGTATCCTGTCATGCAATAAAATGTCCCTAGGGAACCTTGGAAAAGCATTAGGCAATAAAGGAAAACAAGCTTTAACATCATCAACCAACGTACCTCCAGAGGAGACCGGTGAAGAAAACAATCCAAGTAAAAACTCACTACCCATACCCAAAGAGAACAAAGTGGACCCACACGGAGAGATATGAAATTCAAGTGGCGGAGAATCGTATAGCGTTAAATCAAAAACATCAAAAACAAGGGAAAAATCCCAATCAGTGAAAGATTCCAAATGATATGCGTATTCTCCGAACGTTATTAAAATCCATACAGGGTCCAACTTACCAACTTGCCAATTTTCTAAAGTGCCCGAAGGCATCCGTTCAGGGACGAGAAACACCAAAACAAAATCGTCACTCTTAAAGTAAGACACTCTTTTTTGTAAGCTAGCAATAAAATGATATGAGATAATTTGTATAGCTAGCGCATTACGATCGTGCGTACATAAGAAGAAATCATAACTAGCATAATCCGGAGTGAGATTCGGCGACAAACTAGCGGGTAACTCATGAAATGTTACCACAGTGAAAAATTCATTTAAATAGTACCGAGAGAAATGGTTACGGTGTGGTGTGAAACCATGTGCAACGTGACTGACCCCATATGCAAAACATAAAGGATTTAAGTCCGGGGGAATGGGGGCCTTAAAATCAAAGATGATTTTTAGAGGCATAAACTTCGCAGCTCTAATGTGATACTTAAAATAATAATGCTTGGCACGAAGATATGCCAAGGTAAGCCGCTCTTCACTAATACAAGTAGACTTATATTTAAATTTTAGAACGTCATGAATAAAAACTAACGGAAAACACTCATCACCAAATATAGACGTGGACGCTTGCAGAAATGAAGGGAAGTGCGAGTGACCTAACTCAAAGTACCCATATTCCATCACGGATGTGTGCATGATAGGGTCAACAAATGGAGGAGGATAAATGCGTGCGATCGGGCTTGGCAGATAAGTGTGTCGAGGCGACATCACATCATAAGGCACTATAGTCAAGGGATCACTAGCAGTCCGACTCGAAATCTCAAAACACGGATTTGACGTCCAGAAAGGAGCATCCGGTTGCAAACCATTATAATCATAGGAAAACTCAAACAGGGGGTTCACCCATACGGAAAACTCATCCGACGTGTCTTCCAATTCATGAGGTAATTCGTGTAATTCCAACTCAGTGATCGGGTCAGAAGAAAGAGTTGGTAGCACGACAGACGGGAGAGAGTTAAGTTCATATTCCATATCAGGCAACGGGGTTAGCATCAGGGAATGCTTATCCGGTTCCACTCCAATAACGTCTTCTAGAAATAAAACTCTCTCGCTAGGACATTCTTCCAAACATAATTCTTCCCATGAGGTAGGGACATCGTCAAAAATAGGGGATAGACAAATCGAATCCAAGGGAGTATTATAATTAGCTTGAATCCCAAGCGGCGATGATATCGTCAAAGAACTAACTCCCGGATGTATCGCACTAAGATTATCCCAGACTGAACAACCATCCCAAGGTGACTCGTCCAATATCGTAGGAACAACTAATAAGCCAGGGTCAACCAATATAATATCGGGTCCAAGCAAGTCATCATCTAACTCAGTAACATGTAAGCTCTCTACATCGGACGACTCTACTGTCTCAGCCAACATATCTACTAACTCAAGATCATCAGCAGACTGTAACTCTTCTGTCTCAGACAAAATATCAATCGACTTAGGATCATCAAAAGGTTCCACAATGGTTAGAGGGGATGACTGTGAAATGTCGTCGAAGGGAAGTGGGGGTGGCTCCTCAAATGAGAAATCCTCATCCAAGTCACTTGGGTAACCAATCTCCTCATCGTCACTCAAATTGTCATCGATAATAACCTCGTCCTTAGTGACGGGTACACTTGTAATCACAACCTCAGATTTCAAGAGAGAATCAACGACTAACTTGGGTAAATTAGGAGGAGACTCATACGCTAGCGTACGATGGTACGGAGAGGCGTACTCATCCTTCAATATGGCCTTCATGCTATCCCAACTTAGACGTGATCTACCATACTTAACTATTAATTGAATCTCTTCCACTATCCAAAATAGTTTAGCTTTTCCTATCAACTTAAGTCTAGCTATTCGCACCATATCCGCGTTGTTCAAATCGTACCACTCAAAGTAATACTCCATATCCTTAACCCAATCTAAGAAAACACGTAGACCTCCTAAACCGTCATAAGTGGGGGTCATACTAATTGTGGGAGGGTAGATGTGGGAACGAGTAGCATGGACATCGTAAGCCATCCTAGCGCAAACTGGAGGTGAAAATTCACCCGGAAAGTGCATCTGCTAGGGAAATAAGATCTGGACCACTTAACTCTATCAAAGACGGAATTGTTCCCGCTTAACCACTAAGGTTTTAAACATTTTAAAATAGGGTTTCTGCTGGAAAAATATAAGGATTATTAAAAAAATTTTCTGGAATTTTTTTATTAAGAAAATAAAAATCTAGGCCGCTATTGGCACACCAAATACTAAATTTTCAAATTAATTAATAAAAACAAATTATTAATGGAAAAATTATTATTTTTTTTGTTTTATTACTGAAAATTATATGAAGAATTTCCAGAAATTTTTAATTTTTAATTTTGAGAAAAGTTGACATTTTAATGCCGCTATTTGCAGACCAATATGTAGAAAAACTAGTTTTCATGAAACTTAAAAGTTTTGAAATTTGAATTTTGAAATGCGAAATTGAAATTTGAAATTTAAATTTTGAATTTTGAAATTTGAAATTCGAAATTCGAATTTTGAATTTTGAATTTTGAATTTTGAAATTTGAAATTTCGAATTTGGAAGTTTAAGATTTGAAATTTTAAATTTGAAATTTTGAATTTTGAAATTTGAAATTCGAAATTCGAAATTTGAATTTTAAATTTTGAATTTTGTAATTTGAAATTTGAAATTTCGAAATTGGAAATTTGAGATTTGAAATTTGAAAATTTGAAATTTTGAATTTTGAAATTTTGTAATGTGAAATTTGAAATTTCGAAATTGGAAATTTGAGATTTGAATTTTGAATTTTTTTTTTACCAAATTTGAGTGTTTACCAAATTTGAATTTTTTTTCCAATTATGAATTTTTTTTTCTTTTTACCAATTTTACGAGTGCGTGCTTGCAAACTTGCCAAAATATGAGGGGGAGGATTGCCAACTAGGAAATTGACGTGAACCTCCCTCTGATACCAAATTGATGTAGGGATACCGGGGGATATCCGAAGATCAATGGATTAAGCCTATTATCCTTCACGTTCGACTCGTTATGGTTAAATCTTATTTTAGCAACTTCGCCCTACGCAACACCACACAAATAAATCTATCAATTAACGCTAGCCAACGGGTAGCCAAATCGGTAGGGATCAAATAAGGGCTATGAGGCCAATATTTGATCGAGCTAAATGGACGAATATTGCGTCCGACCGAGCGGCGTTGTACCAAAAGAGATCTACCGATTAAGCTTCGATTCGGATTAGGTAGATCTCTCCCAACGAAAATAAAACGAGGGTTCGCCAAACCCGTAGGATCAAATAACATAACAAGAGAAAAGCAATACAATAGGAAATCAACCACGATGGGTTTCAACGATTCAACGTAACGCTACGGATTATTCCACCACAAGAATATTCAAGAAGGAAATCACAAGGGAAGTAGAAACGTTTCGTTACCCCAATCGGAATAGATGATTCCAATTATTTCTCTACTTGGATCGTCTCTCAACGGATCCGCTGGAGTTGCGCCGGAAGGAAATGATAATCTTGCTCGCCTTCGTCGCTTCACGCCGGTGGAGGCAAACCACAAAGGAGGAAACACCTTTGATCTTGGCCGATGTTTACACCAAGGGTTTGGGGCCTTTGAGGGTAGTCGGATGTTGGATTGGGGAAAAGGGGGATGGACGGGTTTGGGGTATGGAGGTTGGCGGCTATAGTGGTGGCCGAGCCTAATGAAGAGGAGGTGATGGAGGTTGGCGGCTATGGTGGTGGCCGAAATTGTGGAGGCAAGAAGAGGGTCGGATTTCCTTGGAGATAAAGGGAGAGGAGGAGGAGGGGAGGGAGCCAAGATAGAGAAGGGGAGGAGGTGTGGCCGGCGGCCAAGAGAGGGAGCAAGAGGAGGAGGGCCGAAAATTTCCTAAGGGGGGAAAGGAAAAGAGGGGGAAATTCGATCTTGAATTTTGGTTTCAATTTTTCATCTTCAATGCTTAAAATGAGAACAAACATGCCTTTATATAGGCTACACCACTCCATCTCCTCCATACAAATGAAAACACTCATGATGGCTAATAACACCCATCATGACATGAAATAACTATAGTCCGTACATGAAATAAAATAGCTATGATGGTTATACGTCTCCATCTACATGAAATTAATACATGAAATAAAAATATTAATCTCGCGATAAAATAGATAATAAACTATATTAATTCTCCATATTAATTTATTAATAATAATTATTAATAAACTAAAAATGGGCTTGCGCCGCGGGCGGATATTCTGGCGCCGTTCCACATGATCGTCACAGCGCCGCCAGACTTTATTTGGAGGCAGAGAAATGGAATCCGTAAGCGCGCCATCATCGTCTTCACCTTGTTGAGGGCCGTCGTCGCCATCATAACGTCATATCCTCGCTAGCCCCATTGTGCCTACCCTTTCTTTTGATTCAGCTCCACCATGATTTCACCAAAGTCTCATAGACGATCCTAGTCGTACACCCAAGTTTAGCTTAGTGTTTAATATTTTCATATTGGGTTGTGATGTGGTGTTATTATTTGTGAAAATGTGGAAGTGCTCCCAAGCTATATTTTTTGATATTGTGAAAATAAAAAGAAGAAAAAGAAAAAAAAAAGAAAAGTATTTCTAAAGAAAAAAATGAAAAGAAAAAGTTTTATTGAAAATCTTATTGGGGATGTGATTGTATTTGGAGTAGGCGGTGCACACACCCATATGTTAAAAGTTAAGTTTGGTGGTGTAGCGTACTCGTTTGTATTGTGGTTAGCGGTTGGATTCTTTTGTTTTAGGCTAGCTCATTTGGGTTAGGTGCATAGCCTTGATGTTTATCTTTGTTTATCTCACCGTAACCCAAGCCCCGTGATTTTCCTAAAGTCCTACGGATTCACGCTTGAGTCGAACTAGTGCCGTGGCGAGAATATGAACAGGCAATCGTATGGTCCCCGACATTGGTGGATTCCTTTGAAGGTGATCCTGAGCCCCGGTCTTTGGCAAAGCTCACCTTAGTGGCCTGCCTACTTTCTTCCTATGCGTGATCGGTTGATTCACCATGATTCTGTTATTGAGTAGTAATAAAATTTTGATACGCATTGTGAAAAATATAACCTATTCTCCATACTTAGAAATTTCCTCTATTGTATTTTTACGCACACGAGCATGCGACTTTGCATGGTACTCCGTTTTTCAATTTCTTGGTTAACTAGAATATTTTCCCTATCTGCATGGATTTAGTTTGCTCAAGATGCACAAACAGTTAAGTCTGGGGGGTGCGATGAGTCCTCTTTATATAGTGTTTTCAGAGTCATCTGGGCTAGTTTTAACGCACTTGCACTTCACTTTTAGTATGTTATTGCTGATATTTCTTTCATGCTGCTTTTCACGCTAAGTGCACTATTTTGGCCCGAGTGTGTGCGATTGCACATTCTTTTATTTGGGGTAAGCACATGGTGCTCCCCATGGTTCTTTTATTTATTTTATGCTGTATGTTATTGCTGGGAACTGGTGCCCTAGTTGGTTTCATTGTTGTGCATGTAGTCGGGTTATCCCGAAGTTCATTTTCAATTTTTGTGTAAAATACACGGTCGTGCGCATTTCTTCGCGCACGGTTCCAGTTCGATCGTGCATTCACACAGCAATTCCGGGGACTTCTGTTTCTTCCCGTGTGTTTTGTTCGCGCACAGTTTAGGCCAAAACGTATGAGAAGGAATCTCACGCCTTGCACATTTTTCTCTGTTTTCCTGTATTTTGGGGTAAATCATGTGTATCCTTCACGCACGAGCAAATGCTCCCGTGCGCGAGTAAAAAGCACGGTTCCCCTATTTCTCTTGATTTCCAGCACTATGTCGTTACCCGTGCGATTTCCTTCAAGCAAGCGCGAAATCGCCCGTGTGCGAGTAAAGCGCACGGGTCAATGTAGTATCTTCATCAGGCTTGTTCAAGAAGTTAAATACGCACCGTTAACGCACGGTCGTGCGCCAAACCGTGTGTGCCTTTTTTTCTGACATTTTTTTATTTAAAGCGCAGATTTCTCTCCGTCGAGGATCCATCTTCTTTCCCGTGATTTCCATCTTCTCCAGGGAGAGGTCTGCTGTTTTCTTCTCTCTCCACCGTTGGGAGGTGCTCCGGGCAAGCATTCAATTCCAAATCCAAGCCGAAGCTTCCTCTCGGCCTCCTCCTTCATCCTTGAGCTTCAAGAGAAGATTCAACCGAGCTTTCTCCACCAAGCAAGGAGAAGTTGTGCCTTCCTCCACCGGCTCGTGACACGAAGAAGACGGGTCCATTGGGAGTGAGTGACAACCTCCTCTACCTCGGACGCAGTTGAGGACCGAGCTTGGATGCGGATTGACAACCCGACAATTCCAACCGTGAATCCTCAACAAGACTTCGGATCCAGTCGATTCCGCACACTTTTCTCTTCTTGATGTTGATAGTTTAGCTTGATCTCTTATATTTGATGAAGAACGCTTATTGTAATTAACGTTTAGGCTTAATCATGTCTATGTGATTGTGTGTATTTACGTTTTATATATTTTAGGTGCGCCTATTTTCCATCCTCCATCCATCTGTTTTTGCCGTTCTAGCAATTGCTAGAAGTGTGCATAGCGACGAGGTTAACTAACGTGATTTTTAGCATCAGTCATTTTAGATTATTTTTGCCTTTTTAGTTAGTTTTATTTAATAAATTGCTCCTTTTTGTAAATAATATTTCTAACTTAGCTTAATTTTGATTTCTAAAATTTTTCATAAATTGTCAAAAAATGACCTGACACGCCCGTGTCTCAAACTCGACACGCCCATGTCACGCCCTCGAAGATCGTTGACCTCAACCTGACACGCGACGCTCGACCTTCATCAACTCGAGCAGGACACACCAGTGTTTGAAGACTCGACATGCCTGTGTCATGCCCTCGATGATCGTTGACCTCAACCCGACGCTCGACGTTTGGCCTTCATCAACCCGAGCAGGACACGCCCGTATCCCAAATTCAAACTCGCCCGTGTTCAAGCTGAGCCGCCGCCGACATCAAGTTGCAAGGTGTCCCGACATTCCCGGGTCATGCCTCCTGACACGCCTGTGTGGGACACGTTTCCCATCCCGAAGCTTCCAAAAACTTGCCAGCTGAATAGATTTTGCCTTCTCCAAAACACCAGACCCGACACGCCCGTATCATTCCCTCGATGATCGTTGACCTCAACTCGAAGCTCGATGTTTAGCCTTCATCAACCCGAGCAGGACATGCCCGTGTCCAAAATTCCAGCACACCCGTGTTCAAGCTCATCCGTTGCCGACATAAAGTTGTAAGGTATCCCGTCATGCCCCTTACACGCCCCCCTAACACGCCCGTGCCAAGTGTGACACCCCTATGTCTGACACGTGTTCCATCCCGAATGATGGCGACGACGGCCCTCAACAAGGTGAAGACGATGATGGCGCGCTTACGGATTCCATTTCTCTGCCTCCAAATAAAGTCTGGCGGCGCTGTGACGATCATGTGGAACGGCGCCAGAATATCCGCCCGCGGCACAAGCCCATTTTTAGTTTATTAATAATTATTATTAATAAATTAATATGGAGAATTAATATAGTTTATTATCTATTTTATCGCGAGATTAATATTTTTATTTCATGTATTAATTTCATGTAGATGGAGACGTATAACCATCATAGCTATTTTATTTCATGTACGGACTATAGTTATTTCATGTCATGATGGGTGTTATTAGCCATCATGAGTGTTTTCATTTGTATGGAGGAGATGGAGTGGTGTAGCCTATATAAAGGCATGTTTGTTCTCATTTTAAGCATTGAAGATGAAAAATTGAAACCAAAATTCAAGATTGAATTTCCCCCTCTTTTCCTTTTCCCCCTTAGGAAATTTTCGGCCCTCCTCCTCTTGCTCCCTCTCTTGGCCGCCGGCCACACCTCCTCCCCTTCTCTATCTTGGCTCCCTCCCCTCCTCCTCCTCTCCCTTTATCTCCAAGGAAATCCGACCCTCTTCTTGCCTCCACAATTTCGGCCACCACCATAGCCGCCAACCTCCATCACCTCCTCTTCATTAGGCTCGGCCACCACTATAGCCGCCAACCTCCATACCCCAAACCCGTCCATCCCCCTTTTCCCCAATCCAACATCCGACTACCCTCAAAGGCCCCAACCCCTTGGTGTAAACATCGGCCAATATCAAAGGTGTTTCCTCCTTTGTGGTTTGCCTCCACCGGCGTGAAGCGACGAAGGCGAGCAAGATTATCATTTCCTTCCGGCGCAACTCCAGCGGATCCGTTGAGAGACGATCCAAGTAGAGAAATAATTGGAATCATCTATTCCGATTGGGGTAACGAAACGTTTCTACTTCCCTTGTGATTTCCTTCTTGAATATTCTTGTGGTGGAATAATCCGTAGCGTTACGTTGAATCGTTGAAACCCATCGTGGTTGATTTCCTATTGTATTGCTTTTCTCTTGTTATGTTATTTGATCCTACGGGTTTGGCGAACCCTCGTTTTATTTTCGTTGGGAGAGATCTACCTAATCCGAATCGAAGCTTAATCGGTAGATCTCTTTTGGTACAACGCCGCTCGGTCGGACGCAATATTCGTCCATTTAGCTCGATCAAATATTGGCCTCATAGCCCTTATTTGATCCCTACCGGTTTGGCTACCCGTTGGCTAGCGTTAATTGATAGATTTATTTGTGTGGTGTTGCGTAGGGCGAAGTTGCTAAAATAAGATTTAACCATAACGAGTCAAACGTGAAGGATAATAGGCTTAATCCATTGATCTTCGGATATCCCCCGGTATCCCTACATCACCGAAGCTTCCAAAAAATCGCCTACTAACCAGATTTCGACTTCTCCAACACACCAGTACCGACACGCCCGTGTCACTCGACCCAACATGCCTGTGTCACCCCATAAATTTTTCCTATAAATTCAAGAATTCTGTAAGCTCAATTGTTCTCCTTTTGGACAATTTTGCTTAGGGGTTATGTTGCTTAGATGCTTTGCAAGGCTATGTAAGGGAATTTCTACCCCCCTCTTTGTGTTTGTTTTTAGCTTTCATTGTAACTTGTTTTTTACTTAATAAAATACGCATTTTTCTTCTCTTTATATGGTTTTGGAATGGATCTAAGAACCTCTCCTTAAGCAATCTTATTTATTTGTTTTATCTCATTTTTTATCTTTGTTTTAGTTCTTTTCTATGTGTGTGTGCGTGTATGAGTATAGATTTATGATTTTATGTTTTTGTTATTCATTTTACTTAGATTCATCTTGTCTTAGGTTCTTTTTTCTACTCTTGATATTCATCCTTATAAACTTATGAAAATCATATTAAAGTGGATTTATTTTCTTTAACTTAGGTTTTTTTAGAATCGTATACCTTTCGTTCTCTTTTAACTTTATTTCCACTTTTTACGCATTTTTAGAAAGTTATAAGAATGAATATGTTATCGTTCTTATTTTTGCACAACTTTGTTTTAACTTTTATTTTCAAAACTTTTTGTTCGTTTAATTTTTATTTTCTCTTTTTATGCATTTCAACCATATTCTAGCTGTAGAAATGTAGTCGTTTTAATTTTTCAGTCTCTTAATTTTTTTTTATTTTTCATTTTTGTGCGTGCGTGTATGAGTTAATTTGTATAGCTTTCTTTTATTTCTGTAGAGTGCGTGCTTTTTTATTTAAGTAGAGTGGGTGAGTGTGAGTTTTCATTTCAGTAGAGTGTGTGGGTGTGTGCATCTATTTTGTCCTACTCGTTTGAGTAGGACTCGCTTACAATTTTCCTCCTACTCATTTGAGTAGGACTTTGTGTATGTGCGTTTTTATTCAGGTAGCGTGCGTGAGTGTGTTTTAATTTTTGTAGAGTGCGTGCGTGCTTGAGATAGCATTTTCAGCTTTCATTTCCCACCTACTCGTTGGAGTAGGACTTGAAATTAACTTCTTTCATTTACTGCTTTCATTTTCAGCATTCATTTTATCGCTTTCTTTCCACAAGTCGTCCACATTTCGATGAGTGACTAACCGCTTTTAGCTCTCAATATCGAAGAGCATGAGACAGAAAAAATAGCCTTAAATAATTAAAGGTTCTCTTTTTCTCGTTAATTTAAAGTACTTAAGGTTTGTCCCGGGTAAACGATGTGTAGGACCATATATCGTTGTGTGAGCTCTATTTCCGTTGTCCAGACGCTAGCTTGCCAAGAGGCCATACATATGGACCGATCACCCTTGGGTAAAGAGAGTTCTGCACTTACCCTTGAGAGATGAGAAGCGTAGTTCTATCGGATTGGGTTCCCCACCCAAGAACGAGGTTCTTAGCGTAAAGCGGGCATTAAGAGGAATCCTTCGTCGGACTAACGTTTGGTCGAATAGTCTTAATGTTCAGGTGAGCGATATTCCTAGAGATAAGTGTGCTCATATTTATGGAACCTCCACGGCCAAGTCTCCGCCTTAATTAATTTGAAATTTAGGATCTCTATTTATTAAAAGTTTATTTTAGTTCGAATTTAATTTTATATCGTCGCGCTATTTCTTCATCGGCCTTCCTTCATTTTTCTGCTTTCATTTTCTGCACTTTATATATATACGCCATTAATAAATCAACACGACAAAAATATCATCGGTAAAATAATAGTCCTTTCAGGGAAAGAGTAGAAATAGTGAAACCGACCCCGAGAATAATACGACCCCGATATTCCTCACCGGAATATCCTGTACTACCTACGATAGGTGCACTTGCCTCCCTTTCGTTAAAACTTGGTTTCAACCCCTTCTTATATAAAAATAAATCCGTGCGCCCTGCCTTTCTTAATAAAACCACCATTTTATAAAACCTAAAAATAACCCCACCTTTTAGTCGGGGCGCCGCGAGTTTTAACCATCATGGAATAGGGACTCTGACTCCTTCCTCTTCTTGGAAGTGGTGAACCTCAACATGAACACACGGTGTAGGTCCTCGAAGCAGAAGATTGACTTGACTGGTAGCTGGTGGAACCACTCCCTTGCCTTCTCTTTGAGGGTGATGGCAAAGAGTCTGCTATTGAAGGAATCTGACATTTTCCTTATCGAAACCACATCCTTGAACCACTGGATATGCTAGACCGGGTCATCCTTCCCAGTGTAGTAGGACATCTTTGGCTCCTTGAACCCCTTCGGAATTGGAGCAGAAGAAACCAACTCACTAAAGGGACTGCCTCCCCTACTGGGTGAGCCGGAGGATCTCCCACCCCATCTCGCCAAACCGGACTCCACACGCCGACCTGGGGAAGAGCACTTTCCCAGGGAGACCGTGATCCCTCCCCTCCTCTGCAACCTCCTTCACAGCATGACGAGCTGTGGCGTCCTTGCCTAGAGCCGGGGCGACGATGACTGGTACAGCTAGTGTCAAGCACTCGGCATGCGCGCCGAGTGTGAACTTGTAGAGGCTGAGCACCTCCTGCCTGGACTCCTCAAACATCCCCACCGTTGCGAGAGTGGGAGTGGGTGGCGATTCAGCCCTGTCTGAACCTTGCCCTTCTCCTCCAATCATCGAGCTTGCTAAATATTTTCTATACTGACCACTCTCCATGCTCACTGCACCAAAAATGTTGAAACCGAAAACTCAGTCTCTGTGGAGTTAACCCTTGGGGAAGGGGTGATCACACACTTACATCTCGTGAGTGAGCCAAACGAATGAGTAAAATAACGGGGAATAGACCCAGGTGCTCGACGTAGAGGTCCCACCATATGCCCGGAAGATCTTAAAGCGCTTCCCTTCTCTAGCCAAATGCCGAGCTAAGGATACCTAAGAAAGCACAAGAAGGCCTATGGACAAGAAAATCATCCCTTCTGAGGAACCACCTTGGGTCTATTTATTGATTTCTAAAAATGGCCTGCAAAAAGCCAACCTTCGTCATTCTAACAGGCTATAGGTAGGCCAACAGGGGCAAAATAATAAAGATAGATCACTAAAAATTTGGGTGAGTGTCCCTTTAAAACCTCCACTCTCCTGGGGAGGTGAGTGCTTAATGGAGCTGGCACTCGCCGCCTCCCTGCGGCCCTGGGCGAGTGCGGACCGAAAGACTCCCCACTCGCCAAAAGGCGCGGGTGATGCACAAACTAGGCACTCACTGCTCCCCTATTCTCCTGGCCGAGTACTGAACTAGGCCTGCCTCTACTCGCCCACTGCTTGCCGAACCCCTGAGAAAGTGCGAGCCGGCCTGCTCCACTCACCCCTCACTTCTTCCACCCTACAAGGGCGCGCTGAGGAGGCAACTGAGCTCTTGACTCCTCCCGGATCGCCTTGTACATGGACAGGATACTCCTGTCACCCACTAAATGCTGGATATGGGGTTGTACATCCTTTTGCCTATTCCACTTGCATGACCCACTCAGCATAAAGCTAGCTCAAAGTTGGGGTCCCGACCTCTTGGTCCCACTCAGCGAATACGAGGTTGTACACCAAAAGCTAGAAGAACAAGATCATCTTGGATTTTGAAGAGAAACTCCTAAAGGAGAAAAAGATTGTTGCTCGTTTTTCAAAGCCCAAAATAATGTTACCACTGATTGACTCCTTCTCCTCTCAAAAAGATAAGAGTGGTTTAGATTTTAAGTGGAATTCTAGTGTTTCCCTATTCCAAAGGGAAAGGCAAAGCTCCTGTCCTTCCTTAGGCCACCATTCATAAGTCAATCCTCCATTCCAACAGGTATGGCCAAGACTGCATGAATGGTCACTAAAAGAATGGGAATTCTTCTTGTAAGGGTACACGTATATCTTTCAATGGAAGAATTAAGGGCATATGTTTGAGTTAAAAAAAGGCTCCCCATGAAGAAGTCCAAATGGCCCATCATGGACCATTTCTATTTGGTGCTCCAACACCCACACTCAATAGTAATGCAGAGCCTTCTCTCATGATCTCCCAACATACACTCAGACCAAGGGCAACTCTATCAGCAAGCTAGACCCTCGCATTTCTGAGGACATCAATAGCACGTCTTCTGGAAAGAAGATCACTGTTGGTATATCTCAAGAAAAACCAAGCTCTTCTATTGCCAGACTCACCTTCAATCAGATTGCGGCTGAGAGAAATTAGATTAATGATGTTGTTCCACTTTCTTAATATTTAACTGATACAAGACCTACTCAAAAAAAAGGTATAAAATTCATGAGTGTTGGTGATGTGGTAAAATTTACCCCTTTTCCATAAATTGTTATTACAACCCTAGTGTGTCAAGGGCAAGGGTAAGTCATCATGACAGAGCTAGTGTTAGTCTTCTTGTCAGAAAATCAGTAGGAAGGAATGTGCATTTTTATGCCAATCAGAACCTAGAACCTAGCAGGTAAACTATATTTTGCAGTATAGTCTAAGTGCCTATATCCTCATGTGGTATTCCGACAGAGGTTGTTCCAGGAATAAGACTGGAACAAAGAGCCAACTGAAGGATCATGCTCCAATAAACAAAGGACTCAAAGTAAGCTTTGGTGGGTCGGACAGAGGATGTTCCATACTTAGGACTGGAGTACGGGATATTTCTAAGTTTGTATCGGAAAATTTTACTTGCAAGAGAGTTAAGGCCGATAATGGAAGGCCTGGAGGCAAGTTGAAGACTTTAGAAATTCCAAGTTGGAAGTGAGAGAGTATTTCGATGGATTTTATTACTGGATTACCGAGATCTCCCCGATGACATGATTCTATATGAGTTATAGTAGATAGACTGACGAAGTGTGCTCACATCGTGCCGTTCAAGATTGACTACTCCATGAAGAAAATAGCTGAGTTATACTTGGATGAGGTCATCAAACTATATGAAGTGCCGATGAGCATTGTGTCAGATCGAGACTCCAAGTTTACGTCTCGCTTTTGGAAAAGTTAACAAGATGGGTTGGGTACTAATTTGAGGTATTTCACCGCCTATCATCCGCAGACAAATTGTAACATCCCAATGTTACTTCTAGACCCCTTAACTTAGATTTGGTTAGGCATGGGGTGGGTGTTAGGGTAATTAGCTAGGTTTGACCCTAGGTAGTGGGGTGTAGCCATGTGGGGCCCACCATAGGACCAAGGTCAAACTAGCCTAAATAGTAACCCTAGCCACACCATGACCCCACCACATTGCCCTAACCCTAAAAACAATCTAAGTGGACCCTGGGGCATATCACTAGGTCAACACTTTGACCCCAGTTGACCAAAGTCAACCCTTGGCCTAAAGTGGTCAAAACCACACTCATATGCCCAATTAGCCTAACTAGGGCACCCCCTTGACCCAACTCAAGTTGGGTGGTGCCATTGGGCTCATGACTATCAAGTAGGGTCATCCCACTCCTCATATTGATCAAGTAAACCCAAAAAGTCAACCTAGTCAACATTTTGACCTAAAGAGGAAGAATTGAACCCAAGTCCTTTCCATTGGGCTATGCCCACCCAACTCAGCCAAATGCCAACTAAAATAACCAAAGACTAGCCCCACCCCTCTGGTTGTGGAGAGAGAATGCATGCAAGAGGGTATTTTGGAGATTTCACCGAAAGGAGGAGAGAGAAATGACATTAAGACGAAGAAGGCCACATGGACTTCATTCCATCAGCCCCAAAGCTTGCTGGCCGACTACCCCACTTCATTTCAGAAGAATTTAGTGCATGGTGGCCACTTGGCACCATGGGTGAAGCATCCAAAGCTTCACCCCGAGCTCACCTCGGCCATATCTCCACCTATACCCACTCCCGGCCAAAACAAACCATTCCATTAGCTTCAAAAGAGGGAAACGAGTGGAGATCGATAGCTGGAGCAAGTAAAATGGTGGAGAATCGAGCTTTTGAGCAGGAGCTCGCCGACGCACCACAACCATGCCAAACCGCCGCCTGACCCGCCGTCAAGCCTCAATCCAGGTCTGTTTCGCCGCCCCTCTCTCTGTACTAGCTTCTTAGATCCATTAGGCGAGATATCGGGCTCAATTGAGCCCGATGCCATGTGAGAAATGAGAGAATTTTCTATGCTTTTCATCCCACTCGGGATTGCCGTCGCCGCTGTCTTTCGCCGCCACATCACCGGGAAAAGATGGCCACCACCACCGTGAAGGTGGTGGCACCGTTGGCCTGCAGTGGCGCCGCCTCAGCTGGCCGGAAATGGCCCCGCAACATGGCCCAAGAAATTCAATCCCATCCATCCATCCATCGGGGACGATGACGGGATGCCCTCCATTCCTTCTTTAAGATTCGTGCTTATTAAAATAATATAAATGTTATGAAATGTGTATTTCTATCACATTATTGCAGTCACCTTGCATGTGATTTTAGGGTACTTATAGACCTCAAATTAACTTGACTTTTGAATAAAAATTGTATCCCTTGGGGTTAGCTTTAGTTTTCCACCCTAAACTTAGGTTTTGGTCCAGTGGTCTGGCCTGTAGGGCATTTTTCCTAGGACTGGTCCTAGGCTAGGGAAGAAATTAAAAGTGAATCCTTTGCCAAACCAGATGTCCACATGGCCTGAAATTTTGGGCATGTGACTCATTAAGGAATATTTAGCCCCTGCCAAAGTTTAGGAATTTTTGGGGACAAAATTCCTATAGTTTTGATCAAAATATCATTAATTAAATAAATGGTATAATTGGTGTGTATAGCCTCCAAATGGCCCCAAATTTTGGTGGCATGTCCTTGGGGACATTATAAGTATGTTATAAAAATTTCACTACATTTGGATCATTGCATGTTGGTTAATCCACTTGCATGTGTTGGCTAGTTATAGCCTTGGGGTGCAAATAGCAATATTTGAAATATTGTGTATTCAGCCTAATTGAGGCATCTAAAAATCATGGAAGTTATTCCAGAGGATCATTAGGATAAATTTGACGCCTAAGATTAATTATGGGATTTTTGGGATCAAAAATCCCATTAATTGGAATTTTAAAAAATATAGCTGCTTTTGAAAATAAATTCGGAAAATAGGTTTTCCTCAAGCAAAAATACTCAAACTTTGCCAAGTTAAAAAGAAGATTATATTTAACTTTGGAAAAATTGATCCTTCTGTTTGAGAACTTATTGAGTAAAATACCTTGAAATGACCATTTTGCTTTTATTGCATTTAGTCATGAATTGATGGAAATACATGTCAGGAAAATTTGGAAATATTTCTAGTTCTATATAATTGTATTATTAGTCTTGCATAATTATCTCATAATTTATGGATATACTGATAATTTTAAATTAACATAATGGCATATGGGTAAATATTTAAGAATGGGATTTGTTAGGCCATTACTCTATAGTGGTTATTGAAACTCTGCCCTTAGTCTTAAGTTAATGCCTTATATGATCTGTAATTTTCCTAGAATTTTTTTAATTGAATTCCTTATACTTCCTTTGTAAAATTATAATTTTGATGATTTTGTAATAATTAAGTAATAAATAGAAATACTTAAAGGAAAATTACAAATCTTGGAAGATAATGATATTTCATTATGTTGTAGGTCAAAAAAATTTCTCACACCAGTAGGATTATGATATGATATACTCCATGTGTTTAATGACTTGAAGAGTTATTTGAAGAAATTAATTTAATGGTATAAATAATTGGGGAAATTATGAAAATCATCATGGTCATCATATAGGTCCATACCACCTTAGGATAAATAAATTGAGACATATGGGCCAAGTATTTAGAAGTTGGATTCCGGGGTGGAGTTAGGTCAAGGGCTGCGCATAGTAAAAGTAGGTTGTACTATAGGCCCACCAGGGGATAGATCGTCAATTGAACTAGAGAACATGATTGGAAGAATGACCATGGTGGTTTGTATCATCTTAGTGATGAGAGTAAAAGTGCAAGTCATTGGGTAACCATTGGAATGGAGGTCGGCGGAAGACCGTCGCCCTCCCGATAATAACTTAAGTCATTAGGGTCAACTAAGAGTAACAATGAGAATTGAGTGTGGATTATGGGTAAACATCAACTAAAAGTAATTATCCTTGCGAAAGGGAACTTTGGATTTTAATTCCATCTTGGTTCCTAGTTCCCCTGAGACCCCTTCATTGGGCATACCCTTGGCAGTCCTGGGATTAACCTTAATTCACTAAGTATAATAACCGGTAGGCAAGAGTAGCCTAATAGGCTAGGTAAACTGTACTTGTTCTCACTCATGCTGGGTTGGAGGGACTTGGAGTCTATTGACTACTTGCTCACCCGTACAGAGTTGGAGGGAATTTATGAGTTATATATTCACTCATGCCGGGTTGGTGGGACTTGGAGTCTGTTAACTACTTGCTCACCCGTATAGAGTTGGAAGGAAGTGTTTGGTTTACTTGCTCACCCAGGCAGGATTGGAGGAATCAGGACAGGTTGGTCCTACGAGCTGGAGGCTAGAGATGAAATACTTGCATGTGCATAAATGGTGGTGGGTCATGCGGTACTGGGCCAATCGTCACACCGATGACAGTACGGTGACTCGGGTGAGGTGTACGGGTGGAAGGGCTAGTATGTGTTATAATACTATGGTCAGGCAGACAATCCCCGAAGACGTGCACCCGACCTAAAAGACTAGCAGGTAGCTAGCAATAGTATGCAGAGACTTTAGAGTGCACTTGTCGGTGTACAGTGGCGTACAGGAGAGGTCTTGGCCTTGTAGTGTGTATAACCGCCTAGAAAGAGGAAGCGCCCGTTCCACTGCTACCGTAGACACAACGGCGGTACCTGAGAGTGATGCTAGCTCTCGAAAAGTGGGAACTAAAGGTCTGTGATCACGGAGTCATTGTGTGTGAGTTGCACTTGTCTGCTGCATAATTTGCATCATAACATTCATTCATGTTAGAGCATACGCTTCATAGATCCTTATCATATAAATTAGTATGGGCTCTTTTATATGATAAGTTACAATTCCTGGAAACCTTAACTTATAAATTTGTATGGGCATTTTTATAAGTTAAGGTACGTCTGTGATGATAAATAGCTTTACATTTCAGCTTACTTTATTTCCTGCTCTTACTTTCAGTTCTTTTCTTTTACTAGTACTACTCTTACTTACCTGTACTATATACTTAGAACTGCTAGAGTAGGATAACAATACCTATTATAACTTCTAGTTAACTCTTGTCACCTGCTTCCACCTTTGCTACCCCTTGTTGTCCTCCACTTCGTCCTCCCGCTCGGTGCCTAGGAGTTGCGGGGCGAGGTGCGGAGGAAATGACTTAGTCTTTTTGACTAATGGTCGGTGACCATATCATTTTAGGAGCCCGAGAAGATGGACCAACACATCGAGGAGGCAAGACTTGAGGAGCAGATGCCGACTACTACTACTACTACAGCTCGTCCTCAGGAGGGACGAGATGTCCGTGATAGTTTAGACTTCCGCTCTTTGCTTTGTGAGGAGAGATTTAGTTATATAATGTAATGGGCATAAGCCATTATCTCTCTTTTATTGTTGTACTCATTGTGGACTATGTTTCTGTACCTTCATTTTCTTATATGATATGTACTATGTGGCTGTGGACTATAGTTGTTTCTCTTTACTACTATATATTTCTTCGGTTTCTCATATTGGCCGAACAGGTTTATGATTGTACTAGCCGGCAGGATCAGCATCTTGCGGTGCCGACTAACCCGTGAGTTAGTGCCACCGTAAGGCGGCGGTTCTGGGCATATGATCCGGGTTACTCCTCGGGAGGGGGAATCGGATCTTACAAACTGGTATAACTTGAACAAACGATCATATGAGAAAGAAGTCCACAACACTGGAACACCCCGCTTGAGCATTAGTTTGCGGACAAACTATGCAGCGGAAGCAATGGTGTGCCTATCTGTAAAAATTCACACAAAATAGTCCATTTTAAGCAATGAGTTAGGATAATCCAACTAGGACACCACCCTAGTTTGACTTACCAAGAGGATTTTGTGTCGTACCTTAGGACAAAGATCGACTTCAGATGTAGATTAGTTAAGGTACGAGGATAACCAAATCGATTAAAGAAAGATCTTAATTCTAGAGTCCCTAATTAAGGCTTAAACCTCGATGTCCCTACTTTGCATATCGAATGATATTACCGATTCTTACTGATAAGGACCACCTCAAGAAGAATTTGATGCATAAGTTTATAGTGGATGAGTTGGGTACTCGTAAGACTTAATTATAGTACCGATGACTTGATTACTTCAAGACAACCACGATGATAAATATCAAAGGTCGAATAAGAGTTCAGATTTTAGAAGAGACACTTCCTAGTTTGGTCACACATTGACCTTGAACTGATTGTCGCACGATAACCTTGAAGGCTTAAGGAAGATAACATATCAATTGAAGTAGAAATCCATGCCAAGGATTGTTAGCCCTAAGGTTTATTGCATGTACAGGATGAATACATTGTGAATGTCAAAGGAAAATTAATCAAAATATATGGGGGCTTAACCTTTTTGTTTATAGGGCTACATTGATAACAACTCGAATTTTTCTAAGACTTTCTCATTGAGCATGTGTCGCAAGCTTAGTGAATTAAAAACTTGACTTATTCAAAGATCACTCAAGTAAAGATGACAAATGTATATACATGACCAGTATGATGATCAAATCCTCCCCGGAAAGTTAGGACCCTCGAAGAACTTCACCCTATTTATTAATCTTAAGCAGCATAGATAATTAACGATAAGTTGGGAACACAATAAATTCACAAGTGAAATAGGAAAGTAGAATGTTTCGAGAATGGCTTTTCACTCTCATAAGTACCCCAAGACCATAGGAGTAAGTGAACAAGGTGGACAACAAAATTTAGTTCCGTGAAAGATCCATAAATGCTGGCTTAGTGATAAATACATATGACCTTAAAGCAAGGGAAGACCGTATAAGACTTCAAGAAATTTTCCTAATTTCGAGTTTTAGGAAATAAGTACCCACTTAGATCATAGTCAAATGAACACTCGTGATTTCCTTAATACATACACGGTATAAATCATTTACGCGTACAAGTGAAATCAGAGTAATTAACGTTCAAAAGACCGAATTAGAATCAGTATGGGTTGTAGAAAGATGTATAAATAATTAAAGTTTATTTTGATTAACACATCAACAGGCATGTTTCAAGGATACTATAAACACCTTAACCCAATCAATGTAACGCGTGGTTAAGGGACTCAGATGTACTGCAAAGGAAACCAATGTGAAATGAGAATTCGAAATATCTGAATAATTACGTCTACAACAATGGGTGCACCATAACCCTAGAAAAATTTAAATAAAGGAAGAATCATCTAAATTTGGAAGAAGTGTAAACATGATGACGTATCACTACTATCCGTACCTACGTAACATACCGAGGCCATTAGTTGGAAACATACAGATTGTGACAAAGTAACGTCAAGATAAAATGAAGGAGTGATTGTAAATATCAAATTTTAAATGAGAGTCCTTGAAGTATAAATGCTAGAATATCTAAACTATTACGTCCATAACAAGGATAGTATAGTGACCCCAGCAAGCATAAAATCAGGAGAAGAAACATACTAGATCTGAAGATGTATACTCTAGGAATAATCTTGTGGATGTGACCCAGATGATCTCAGTAATCAAATTGAAAATGTTTTGATGAAATAATAATCGCCCTCAAAAGGTTCGGGATTTCGATATCAACCCATGATTACAGATGTATTATTATCCTTAGAATCGAGTGTTATAACAATTTAGAAGACTTGATCGCGAGTAGAAAATACCAGCATATCCTGCACACGAAGGAACGAATAAATGTCAACATTACCTATGTTAGATAGTGCAAGGTATGTACATTTGGGAATATATAAGGGATGAAAACTCATGAACTTAGAGATATGATAATCTCTACCATGACATAATAATTTTGAGAATTAAGATTACACATGCTTGAGCTAACCTCGTAAGTATAATAGCTCTAGATTGGTATTCACCCATGCTTGTCAATTAAGATGGCCATATGAACATGTATAGGAGAATTACTATGAGCGTACCGAATTGAAACTTCAAGCACGTAAAGGGTTAAATTATCTAGGCATGACATTTACAAAGGTAACGACTCAACAAATTGAAATATGGTCGATGACAAGTTGTAGCATACGCATAGGAATGATCTCTTGGTTGCGGTTACATCAAGAACCAAGACACAAAAGTTGATAACATCATGATCACCGTAGGGAAATTCATGACAACGAAGAAATCAATATTATATTGTTATCACGGATATGGTGCTTAATAAGATTCCCTTTTTGCTGAAATCGATTTGTGTCAGATCCCACCGTACCTGGAAAGATACGCTTATAAATTCACGAATTAGACTATATGTGAAAAGGGATCGAGAGTCATTTGTATGAACGTCAATATCAATAATGATCGCTTGATATATGCTCAAAAGGTGAACACGCTACGAACCATGTATTACTGCTTAGATAGAGATGTGGTAAGTCTTAAAGTTGGGAGAAACAAAATGATGATCCTTTCCCCACATCAGGATCTCGAAAGTTGATTAACTACTATGCATAATAGTGTTGACTGAAGGTACAGGATATCTTGGGGTGATTGTCAGTTCACGTTAATTTACATGCTATAACCTAAGTGGACCGGAATGGAAAAGATTTCTACTTATGAGATGGTTAATTCTCAGGTACTTGATGATTATTGTTCCTAAGGACTACAATCCAAAAAGTGATTAATGCTTAATTTGATTATAAAATCTCGAAAGACGATTGTTACCTCTAATAAGCTTCTTATAATTTTTGCAAGTAGAACCCAGTAGACCCAAACTTAAATTTCGGGGACGAAATTATTTTTTTTGTTTATAGGATTTGTAACATCCCAATGTTACTTCTAGACCCCTTAACTTAGATTTGGTTAGGCATGGGGTGGGTGTTAGGGTAATTAGCTAGGTTTGACCCTAGGTAGTGGGGTGTAGCCATGTGGGGCCCACCATTGGACCAAGGTCAAACTAGCCTAAATAGGAACCCTAGCCACACCATGACCCCACCACATTGCCCTAACCCTAAAAACAATCTAAGTGGACCCTGGGGCATATCACTAGGTCAACACTTTGACCCCAGTTGACCAAAGTCAACCCTAGGCCTAAAGTGGTCAAAACCACACTCATAGGCCCAATTAGCCTAACTAGGGCACCCCCATGACCCAACTCAAGTTGGGTGTTGCCATTGGGCTCATGACAATCAAGTGGGGTCATCCCACTCCTCATATTGAGCAAGTAAACCCAAAAAGTAAACCTAGTCAACATTTTGACCTAAAGAGGAAGAATTGAACCCAAGTCCTTTCCATTGGGCTAAGCCCACCCAACTCAGCCCAATGCCAACTAAAATAACCAAAGACCAGCCCTACCCCTCTGGTTGTGGAGAGAGAATGCATGCAAGAGGGTATTTTGGAGATTTCACCCAAAGGAGGAGAGAGAAATGGCATTAAGAGGAAGAAGGCCACATGGACTTCATTCCATCAGCCCCAAAGCTTGCTGGCCGACCACCCCACTTCATTTCAAAAGAATTTAGGGCATGGTGGCCACTTGGAACTATGGGTGAAGCATCCAAAGCTTCACCCCGAGCTCACCTCGGCCATATCTCCACCTATACCCACTCCCGGCCAAAACAAACCATTCCATTAGCTTCAGAAGAGGGAAATGTGTGGAGATCGATAGCTGGAGCAAGTAAAACGGTGGAGAATCGAGCTTTTGAGCAGGAGCTTGCCGGCGCACCACCACCATGCCAAACCGCCGCCTGACCCGCCATCAAGCCTCAATCAAGGTCTGTTTTGCCGCCCCTCTCTCTGTACTAGCTTCTTAGATCCATTAGGCGATATATCGGGCTCAATTGAGCCCGATGCCATATGAGAAATGAGAGAATTTTCTATGCTTTTCATCCCGCTCGGGATCTCCGTCGCCGTCGTCTCCCGCCGCCACATCACCGGGAAAAGATGGCCACCACCACCGTGAAGGTGGTGGCACCATTGCCCGGCAGTGGCGCCGCCTCAGCTGTTCGGAAATGGCCCCACAACATGGCCCAGGAAATTTAATCCCAGCCATCCATCCATCGGGGATGATGACGGGATGCCCTCCATTCCTTCTTTAAGATTCGTGCTTATTAGAATAATATAAATGTTATGAAATGTGTATTTCTTTCACATTATTACAGTCACCTTGCATGTGATTTTTAGGGTACTTATAGACCTCAAATTAACTTGACTTCTGTATGAAAATTGTAGCGCTTGGGGATAAATTTAATTTGCCACCCTAAACATAGGTTTTGGTCCAGTGGTCTGGCCTGTAGGGCATTTTTCCTAGGACTGGTCCTAGGCTAGGGCAGAAATTGAAAGTGAAGGCCTTGCCAAACCAGATGTCCACATGGCCTGAAATTTTGGGCATGTGACTAATTTAGGAATATTTAGCCCCTGCCAATGTTTAGAAATTTTTGGGGACAAAATTCCTATAGTTTTGATCATAATATAAATAATTAAATAAATTGTATAATTGCAGTGTTAAGCCTCTAAATGGCCCCAAAGTATGGTGACAGGTCCTTGGATACATTATAAGTATGTGATAAAAATTTCACTACATTTGGATCATTGCATGTTGGTTAATCCACTTACATGTGTTGGCTAGTTATAGCCTTGGGGTGCACATAGCAATATTTGAAATATTGTGTATTCAGCCTTATTGAGGCATCTAAAAATCATGGAAGTGGTTCAAGAGGATCATTAGGATAAATTTGACCCCTAAGATTAATTATGGGATTTTTGGGATCAAAAATACCATTAATTGGAATTTTAAAAATATAGCTCCTTTTGAAAATAAATTGGGAAAATAGGTTTTCCTCAAGCAAAAATACTCAAACTTTGCCAAGTTAAAAATAAGATTATATTTAACTTAGGAAAAATTGATCCTTTTGTTTGAGAACTTCTAGAGTAAACTACCTTGAAATGACCATTTTACCCTTATTACATTTAGTCATGAATTGATTGAAATACATGTCAGGAAAATTTGGAAATATTTATAGTGATATATAATTGTATTATTAGTCTTGCATAATTATCTCAGAATTTATAGATATACTGATAATTTTAAATTAACATAATGGCATTTGGATAAATATTTAAGAATGGGATTTGTTAGGCCATTACTCTATAGTGGTTAATGAATCTCTGCCCTTAGTCTTAAAATAATGCCTTATGTGATCTGTAATTTTCCTAGAATTTTTGTAATTGAATTCCTTATACTTCCTTTGTAAAATGATAATTTTGATGATTTTGTAATAATTAAGTAATAAATAGAAATACTTAAAGGAAAATTACAAATCTTGGAAGATAGTGATATTTCATTATGTTGTAGGTCAGAAAAAATTCTCACACCAGTAGGATTATGATATGATATACTCCATGTGTTAAATGACTTGAAGAGTTATTTGAAGAAATTAATTTAATGGTATAAATAATTGGGGAAATTATTAAAATCATCATGGTCATCATATAGGTCCATACCACCTTAGGATAAATAAATTGAGACATATGGGACAAGTATTTAGAAGTTGGATTCCGGGGTGGAGTTAGGTCAAGGGCTGCGCATAGTAAAAGTAGGTTGTACTATAGGCCCACCAGGGGATAGATCGACAATTGAACTAGAGAACATGATTGGAAGTATGACCCTGGTGGTTAGTATTGTCTTAGTGATGAGAGTAAAAGTGCAAGTCATTGGGTAACCATTGGAATGGAGGTCAGCGGAAGACCGTCGCCCTCCCGATAATAACTTAAGTCATTAGGGTCAACTAAGAGTAATAATGAGAGTTGAGTGTGGATTATGGGTAGACCTCAACTAAAAGTAATTATCCTTGCGAAAGGGAACTTTGGATTTTAATTCCATCTTGATTCCTAGTGCCCCCGAGACCCCTTCATTGGGCATACCCTTTGCAGTCCTGGGATTAACCTTAATTCACTAAGTATAATAACCGGTAGGCAAGAGTAGCCTAATAGGCTAGGTAAACTGTACTTGTTCTCACTCGTGCCGGGTTGGAGGGACTTGGAGTCTATTGACTACTTTCTCACCCGTGCAGAGTTGGAGGGAATTGATGAGTTATATATTCACTCATGCCGGGTTGGAGGGACTTGGAGTCTGTTGACTACTTGCTCACCCGTGTAGAGTTGGAAGGAAGTGTTTGGTTTACTTGCTCACCCAGGCAGGGTTGGAGGAATCAGAACAGGTTGGTCCTACGAGCTGGAGGCTCGAGATGAAATACTTGCATGTGTATAAATGGTGGTGGGTCATGCAGTACTGGGCCAATCATCACACCGATGACAGTACGATGACTCGGGTGAGGTGTACGGGTGGAAGGGCCAGTATGTTGTTTTATACTACGGTCAGGAAGACAATCCCCGAAGATGTGCACCCGACCTAAAAGATAAGCAGGTAGCTAGTAATAGTACGCAGAGACTCTAGAGTGCACTTGTCGGTGTACAGAGGCGTACAGGAGAGGTCTTGGCCTGGTAGTGTGTATACCCGCCTAGAAAGCAGAAGCGCCCGTTCCGCTGCTGCCGTAGACACAACGGCGGTACCTGAGAGTGATGTTGTTGCGTGCTAGGATTTGAAGAAAATAAACGCAACCGAACTAGCAATCCAATGAGGCAAGTATACTTATCGAATTGTAGCTAGGGGACACAAGTGTCGTATTGAAATCCGGGAACTGTTGAGTATGCTTACTCACGCGAAAACTATTATCTTATCGACGAAAGAACAAGGTTTTTAGAGAATCTAATTGCAAAGAAGGAATTAAAGCTAAAGCTAGAAAGAGAGCTATTACAGTTAATTAAAGAGCATAAGAAAATCGATTACTATGAAAGGTTGAAAATATGAAATGGAAATGCACTCGATTAAGAATCACCTCGGCTAAAGACGATTAAGAAAATGCGATAAAAATCTAAACTTAATAGGATAAAAGTCCTTGACCGTGGAGGTTCCTAAAGCTTGAACATGCTTCTCTTGAAGTCGTGCCCAACTGAGTTTAGGAAGGTCCGACCCACTCTCGTCTAAATCGGAGGCCTAAAACTCGCTTTACGCGGTGAACCCCACTATTTGATTTTACTCCAATCCGGGAGATTTGGACGTCTTCCTCTCTCGAGGGGTGCGTACAACTCCCTTTACTATTGAATGCTCACTTCATTCTATCGGCCTCTCGGCTAGCCCAGAATGAAAGCAAAGGTGGAGGGTATATATCGAAAATATACCTTCAACCCATGATTAATCAAGAGTAATTCAATGCCCTAACCTAAAAAGAAAAGATTAATTAAAACATCATAACTTAATCGCTCTAACCTCGGATCATCAAGATCGAGTACAAGGAGGATTAGTTAATCATAATGGAGTGGAGGAGGGGGGATGAGTAGTAAAGCATATAAAAGGAACACTAGTAAAGGAAGAGCACTTATATTAATTAAAAGGAGCAAGTTACACTAATGAAATTGAAATTACAAGTGCATGAATTAAAGTCCTATTCTAGCCCTATATTAAGCAATAAGAAAAAGCAAGATTACAACAAAAGCTAAGGCAAACAAAAAACTAAACTATGGTTAAACAAAAATTACAAGGAGAGAGAGAGAGAAAAGCATAAAAAAGATCAAGAAACAAAGGGGCAGCACCTCCCCCACTCAACTAAAGCTTGCTGAAATGGAAGGGGGGTCTGAATTTATAGGAAAAATTCTCGGGTTGGTCACGCCCTACAATATGCCCTAGGCGGGGCGTGTCAGGGGGCGTGACATGTACGAAGTTGACCTCGGGCTCTGGATTCTGGCGGGAGGGATGATTGCTTCTGTACATTGGTTGACACGCCCTAGGTAACGCCTGTGTAGGTGGGGCGTGACACGTACGTCGTGTCGAAATCATTGGTCGGAAATCCGTCAGTCGTCGGAAAAGTTGATGTCATGCCCCAGGTCACGCCCGTAATGGGGGGGTGTGATAGTACTGTTGCGTGCTGTGGCAGAACCTGCATTCAATGAAGCGGCATGCTTTGCGGTAGAGGGCGACACGCCCTTGGTCATGCCTGGAGACACGCCCGGGGAGGGTGTGTCAGGGGGGCGTGACAGCCATTTTGTTCGTTTTTCTGGCCCTTCCAGCAGGAGTCCTCGGGATCGGGTGACACACCCTAGGTCATGCCCAAGGAGGGCGTGACAGGGGGGCTTCTCAGGTCATTTTTGACAAATTTTATTGAAACCTTCAAAAAGACAAGAAAAAGTCACTAGTAATAATATTTATATAAAAATGATAAAAATAAACTTCTAATAGAAATGATTTATACAATATAAAATAGAAAATACGATAATAGTTTAGACTACAAAATGTATTATCAGATGCTATCTCTCGAAAAGTGGGAACTAAAGGTCTGTGATCACGGAGTCGTTTTGTGTGAGTTGCACTTGCCTGCTGCATAATTTGCATCATAACATTCATTCATGTTAGAGCATACGCTTCATAGATCCTTATCATATAAATTAGTATGGGCTCTTTTATATGATAAGTTATAATTCCTGGAAACCTTAACTTATAAATTTGTATGGGCATTTTTATAAGTTAAGGTACGTCTGTGATGATAGATAGCTTTACATTTCCGCTTACTTTATTTCCTGCTCTTACTTTAAGTTCTTTTCTTTTACTAGTACTGCTCTTATTTACCTGTACTATATACTTAGAACTGCTAGAGTAGGATAACAATACCTATTACAACTGCTAGTTAACTCTTTTCACCTGCTTCCACCTTTGCTACCCCTTGTTGTCCTCCACTTCGTCCTCCCGCTCGGTGCCTAGGAGTTGCGGGGCGAGGTGCAGAGGAAATGACTTATTCTTTTTGACTAATGTTTCGTGAACATATCATTTTAGGAGCCCGAGAAGATGGACCAGCACATCGAGGAGGCAAGACTTGAGGAGCAGATGCCGACTACTACTACTACTACTACAGCGCATCCTCAGGAGGGACGAGATGTCCGTGATAGTTTTGACTTCCGCTCTTTGCTTTGTGAGGAGATATTTTGTGATATAATGTAATGGGCATAAGCCCTTGTCTCTCTTTTATTGTTGTACTGATTGTGGACTATGTTTCTGTACCTTCATTTTCTTATATGATATGTACCATGTGGATGTGGACTGTAGTTGTTTCTCTTTACTGCTATATATTACTTCTGTTTCTCATATTGGCCGAACAGGTTTATGATCGTACGAGCCGGCAGGATCGGCGTCTTGCGGTGCTGACTAACCCGTGAGTTAGTGCCACCGTAAGGCGGCGGTTCTGGGCATAAGATCTGGGTTACTCCTCGGGAGGGGGAATCGGATCTTACAAAAATTTTCAGACTGAGAGAGTAAATCAGATCGTGGAGGTTATGATCAGTTGATATATTATAGATCACAGAGGAGCATGGGATGGGCATTTTAGATTGATGGAATTTGAATACAACGATAGTTATCAAGAAAGATTGCAGATGGCCCCTTTTGAAGCTTTGTGTGGGCGACGTTGCATAACTCCCCTGTTTTTGGCCGAGGTGGTGAGAGACTGTTGTTGGGTCCGGTGGCTCGGGAAGAAATGGATATCTCTGTTATGCATATTCGAGAGAAGCTTCAGATAGCTCAGGAGTGTTATGAAAAGAACGTCAATCATCGAAGGACTGAATTTGAATTTAATGTTGGGGACATGGTTTTTCTTCAAGTTTCCCTGATGTCTGGCATTAAGAGGTTTGGTAAGAACCATAAGTTGGATCCTTGGTATATGGGACCCTTCAAGATTGTGGAGTATATTGGAATGTCTGTTATAGGCTGGAATTGCCAGCGAGTTTTCCGAGTGTACACGATGTTTTTCGCATGAGCTAAATGCGGAAGTGTGTGCTGAGCGACAAGTGATAACTTTAATTATTTCTATTTTTATTTCAATATTTTCTATTAATAATTTAATATATCAATTTTATAATTTAATGTTCATAATTAGCTACTTTTTATATTTTATAACTATTTGTTTTAATAAAATTATTTTCAATCTTGCAGGACTAAACTATAGAATTTTTGGAGCAAAATTGGATTTTCTTCTTTTCTTCCTAGACACGTCCGGTGACACGCCCTCCTTGGGCATGACACACACGAGCAAAGACTGTCAACGCAAATCATTGACCCGCGACCAAAGACTGTCGATCGACCACAAACACGCCCGTGTTGCATCGTCCACACGCCCGTGTCATCCATACACGGGGCGTGCTAGCCATGGAAGAACTATTAAGCAACTGCCACGTCAGATTAAATTGACATGCAATGGGCACGGGCGTGACCCACGGCGTGTCTGGTGTATTTTCAGCCAATTAACCAGCCGTTCGTACCGTTGCCGCTAGTATGCCATTGCAGCTAGACACGCCCCTAGTCATGAGCGTGATCAGGGGGGTGATGCCTCCATTAAGAGCAGTTTACTCCCGCTGTTTTCAGATTCTCGCCATTTTCTAGAAACAGATCTCACACTCCCTAGGTCACGGGCGTGACCTAGGGGCGTGACCCACCAGGTAACAGATTTTAGCGGTTTCCACCTCCAACGTTCCCGGGGCTTCAAGACGATGGTTCCGAGACTGACACGCCCTAGGTCACGGACGTGACCTAGAGCGTGACCAACCAGCAAATTTTTATATAAATTCCATACAACTTCAGATGCTTAGGGGGAATATTGGGAGTTAGAGTCTTGTAGTTTGCTATTTTATTTTGCTGTATTTTTCATTTCCTAGTCTAATTTTACATTGTGTAAGTTTTAATTCAAGTTTACTTGTCATTTTAATCATGTCTCTCCCTACCCTATTTTGTAATTCCCTAATCATGATGAGTAGCTAAATTTCATTTAACACTTGATCATGATGATCCTTAGAATAAAATAAACATTTCTATATTATCAAAAATGTCTTGTTCTTGATCTTGCTCACGTATGATTTATTCTTGAATTATATTTTGTAGATTTCATATTGCGTGGATATGATCTTTGATCTATGATCCATATCCTAAATGATTGAGAGGTTGCAGATACGGGGAGATCACTCAAGGATAAAAGGAGTTGCATGCACTCCTCGAGAGAGGATGACATAAATCCTCTGGATTAGAGTCAAATCCAATAGAGTTGTTCACCGCCTAAAGCAAGCTTAGGGGTTTTGACTGGCCGAGAGGTCTTAATCGATCAACCTAAGGTTAGTAAAAAGCATGAGCTCGAGAGAGATGCCTTTGTACTTTAGGAACCTCCACGGTCGAGTGAGCAATTTAAGAACTCGCATTGCTTTATTTTTCAAGGAGGTTTATTTTATCCCAAGGGGATTCTAGATCAAGTGCTAGCCTCCCCATCATCAAATTTCTCTTTCTTAGTATAAGGTTTCCTTTTCCTTGTCCGTTTTAATCAAAAACAAACGTTTCCGTCTGATAAGATAATATCTCTTTCTTTTAAGTACAAGTACTCGACAAGCCCCGAGTCAATATACGATACTTGATTCTATACTTCTAACGATAGGTATACTTACCCAATCAATTTAAATTACGCGTTAGCGTGGAGAAAATATCCATCATGTTTTTGGCGTCATTGCCCGAGACTTTTCTTTGTCGATATTATGAAAGCAAGAATCTATTAATTTTATCTTTTTTATTTATTTTGTTATTTTTCTTTAAAAGTTTTAACTTTAATTTTTTATTATTAAAATTTCTTGCGAAAGGGCCGTGCCAGGTTTTCATCACGCAATACCGCCTATTACCTTGCGAACCCGTCACTGGGTCGCCCTTGGGAAGTCCGGGAAATTTTATTATATAAATTTTTAATCTTAAAACTTTTATCTTTCATTTTATTTTGGTGTATGTCCCGAGGGAATCCGTCAAATCAATTTGAATATGATCCGGAGATCGAGCAAAGCTTACAGAGACGCCTAAGACTCCGTGACCTCAATTCTCCAGATTTGGTTGGGGAATCCGTATGTAACACTTTTTCTTCTTCACCATCTTCTTCTTCTTCTTCTACTCAATTTTCTTTTTATTTTTGTAATCAAAATCCAAATATGGCCGAAGAACGGACTATGTCCTACTATGCTCGGCCAAATTTTGATGAATCGCAATCAAGTATTGTTCGACCCGCTATTGCGACCAATAACTTTGAATTGAAGCAAAGCATCATTGAAATGGTACAGCAATCGGTACAATTTGATGGGCTTCAAGATGAGGACCCAAATGCGCATATTTCTAACTTTTTAGAAATATGCGATACTTTTAAAATCAACGGGGTTTCCGATGATGCCATTCGGCTAAGGATTTTTCCTTTTTCTTTGCGCAACAAAGCTAAGTAGTGGTTGAGTTCTCTCCCAAGAGGCTCCATTACTACTTGGGTCGAGATGACGGAAAAATTTCTCACGAAATATTTTCTGCCCGCTAAGATGGCCAAATTGCACAATGATATTACTTATTTATTCCAAGTTGATACGAAAACGTTATATGATACTTGGGAGCGATTTAAGGAATTGCTTCGTCGTTGCCTGCATCATGCAATCCCCGATTGGTTGCAAGTGCAAAACTTCTATAATGGTCTCAATAAACAAACGAGGCAAAATATTGATGCCGCCGCCGATGGAACGTTAAACAATAAGACACTGACGGTCTCCAAAGAACGTATAGAAGGTATGTACATGAATACGTATCAGTGGAGTACACCTCGGTCTCATCCACCTAAACTGGCCGGGATGTACGAAATAGATATGGTTTCTAATTTATCTCTCCAGGTTGAGAAACTACAAAAATAGATGAACCAGTAGGCTGCTTCCTCGTCTACACCTACCTGTGAGCCCCAATATTGGGAGCCTTCTACTATTGTTGAACATGTTGATTACATTGGTAATCCAAATCAGCCACCTTATTATCCGGGTAATAATTTTGGTAATACCTATCACCCGGGTATAAGGAATCACCCTAACTTCTCTTGGATTCATCCGGGGAACGTGGCTTACCCACCTAACACCATTCCTCCCGGTTATTTTCAACCTCAGGATCCAAAAGCTCCCAATCTCGAGGAGTTGTTGACCAAATATACAACTACAAATGATGCCAACATCCAGAATCTCACCTGATCTCTTCGTAATTTGGAAACACAAATTGGCCAAATTGCTAAAATGCTCTCCGATCGCCAACAAGGAGCACTACCGGGCAATACGGAGCCCAACCTAAGGAAGCAAGCAAAAGCCATCACTCTACGGAGCGGGAAGGAGGTAACCACTTCTCCAATTCCGGTTGATATGGAGGTAACAAATTCTTCATCTTCTCCTCCGCTTAAGCCTTCTATTTCTAATAAACCATAAGCTTATCAACCACCTCTTCCTTATTTGTCTAGAATGCAAAACGACCGGGTGGATGAGCACCACGGTAAATTTTTAGATATGTTTAGACAAATTCAAATAAATTTACTATTTTGCGAAGTCATCGCACAAATGCCAAAGTATGCCAAGTACCTCAAGGATTTTTTTTCTAATAAAAAGAAACTTGAGGATATCTCCACGGTTCAATTGAACGTAGAGTGTTCCGCAGTGTTACTTAATAAATTTCCTGGGAAATTGCCCGATCCGGGTAGTATCTCCATTCCTTGTTTATTTGGTGATTTATTAGTAACACGTGCGTTAGCCGATCTAGGTGCCTCAATTAATTTAATGCCTTATTCTTTAGTGAAGAAATTGGGCTTAGGAGAGCCTAAGCCCACAAGAATGAGAATTCAATTGGCGTATCGGTCTGTCAAGTTCCCTATGGGGATCATAGAGGATGTGCTTGTCGAAGTTGATAAATTTATCTTTCCGGTAGATTTCGTCATCTTTGACTTCGAAGAGGACATCGAGGTACCACTCATTCTCGGTCGCGCTTTTCTCGCCACCGCGCGCGCCATTATAGACGTTAGTAATGGTAAACTTCTCCTTAGAGTCGGAGATGAAGAAGTTACCTTTACTATTGACTCGTCTATGAATAATTTGCTTGCAAATGACGACTCAGGTTATTACTTGGAAGTTTCTCCCTAAGAAGACTCCATCTTATTTTCTGAAAAATTTTATTCATCTATTTTTCATGATGTAAATTTTGAAAGTTTAAATTTAATTACTCATGAAATTAGTGAAAATCATTTGGTCACACGCACACCTACTTTAGCCACTCTTGACTTATGTAGTGACCCTTTAAGAACTTCGTTTGAGGACCGTCCAATTTAAGAAATTGAATGCATGTTAGATCATTTACCATATTTATCTCTCGCGGAGGGTTCTAAACTTCCCGTTCATGCGTCGGCTCATCTATCCGAAAAGCCCATAACGTAGCGCTCATCACTATGGTTGAGCTCAACTACCATAAAAAAAGCACTCGTGGGAGGCATCCCATGGTTATCCTTTCTTTTTTTTTCTTTTTTTTTAATTTTCTTGTTGAGTTTTTACAGGTTTGAAGGACCTCGATGCATGATGATCGGTCGGGGACGAACGTCAAGTCTACGTCATTCTTCAAATCGGTAACTTTTATTATATTGTAGTTTATTTGAATCATAAAAAAAACAGCAAAACCCAAAAAAAAGGAAAAAATATAAAATAACAAAAACAAAAAAAACATTTTTTCTCATACACGCCCCTATCACGGGCATGACCTTCGGGTCACGGGCGTGTCAGCGGCATGTCTTGCCTCGATTGCGCAACCCACAGATGGTTTCATTCGTCGCCTTGCCCGCTCGTCTTTCGAACATTACACGGGCATGACCAAGTGGGTCACGGGCGTGTCATGCCCATTTCGTAGGTATCCAAGGCATTGACCAGGTCTGCCTCGGATTCCCTGCGGTGTGTTCAATTTGGCCAACACACCCCAAAGTCACGGGCGTGATACTGGGGCATGACAGCGGAATCCGAGGCCAGGGCCTCGATTCATGCGCGTCCAAATAGGATAACAGTTACACGCCCAGAGTCACGGGCGTGACTATGGGAGTCACAGGCGTGACTCTGGGGCGTGACCCACGAATCCGAGGCGGGAAGCCTCAGATTCCTTCCCGCTTTGACCTGTGCTTGTCACGCCCCCTGTCACGGGCGTGATAGGGGGGAGTGACCAACCCGAAAACCCCTATTTATAGGAATTTTCCCCCTTCTCTTCTCTCCACACCTCCACTAATCATACCCCCTATTCTCTTGTCCTTATGGCCAAATTTTCCCCCCAGTTCTCGCCATGCCTCGCCACCACCCTCATTCCATAGCTTCTTCCACCGAGCATCCTGTGGATCCCGCCTCTGTAGAAGCCATGCTCTTATTTGAAAATGCCACACAGCAGGAATGGAGCGAGCGACTGCGCGCCAAACCCTTTGGCGTGTTCCTGATCTTGGACTGGGCGATCCTCGCAACCTTCGGAGCAGCGGAGATAGTTCGGGGATTTCTATCCACCCCGGGATGGGCTCCCCTTCTCTCCATTTCGGAGCCAGCTTTCCTCGAGCTCACCATCGAGTTCTTGACATCGTTTGAGTTTTGTTGGGCAGCGTATGATGATTTCATCATCTTTCGTATGGGCGGAATGATGCACCAGCTCACCATCCGCCAACTCAATATCGCTATGGGCTTTTGCTCGGAGGCCTTTTCCACTTCCCCCGCCTACCTCGACCTCCAAACTGATTTCCCTCCCAATTTCAACCTCCTCACTTTTTGGTACGAAATCAGTAATGACCCCCCTACACCCCAAAGAAATACAAGGGTAGCCACCTCATTTCCTCCACTTTGCGTATTCTCCACAACCTTCTCACTTTTACTCTTTTCGGACGTGGTGATAGCCACGGCGTGGTGTCTCGGGCGGATTTACTATATTTATATAATATGCTTTACTGGGTCCAAATAAAACTTGGTTACATGCTCGCCATTTTCTTTCGGCACCAGGCCAAAAATGTGAGATTAAGAGCGGTGCATGGCGAGAATTTCATCACTTTCCTCGCCAAGTAGTACGGCAATTGGGATGCCCTTCCGTGGCTCACTTACATGCAAACGCCGCAGGCTCTCCAGTTCTTGACCCTTCAAGACCTTGGCCTAGCACGCCGACGTGAGGGCGAGTTTGAGGCTATTCTCCCATCAGTCGGTGGCGGGGATCTTGAACTTGATCTTGGTGCCGGTACCAACAGTACTCATCATTCTCCCCAGATTCAGCCACCACGGCTGCATTCTGCCCCAGCGTCCGAGCCTTCAAATTATTGGGACCAACAATTTGGGTCGATTCATATGCACATAAACGAGTTGCAAACCGATTTTGATGGTCGTTTCGCTACTTTTTTTGAGCACTTTACCAAGCCGGGGAAGAGTCCTTCTTCTTCCATGGAGCATATTTCCCGCGAGTTCGCGGCCATGCAGACTTTCAATCAGTAGCTCGGGGACGCTCCCAACCAAGAGTAGCTGTCTTTTCATTTCTTTGGAATTGTAGTGGGTCGCCTCTCTGTATCTGTATCGTTTTTTTTTATTTTCATGTATTTATTTTTATTAAAAAAAATCTATAAAAAAATTATGTTTTGCTTTGCTAATGTCTTACAGGTCGCTTTGGGTGATACTTTAACATTCTCAGGGAAGTCTCCTTATCTTTCTTTTCTTCATTTTTACATTGGGGACAATGTATTGCTTAAGTATATGGGAGGAATATTTCTCAAGAAAACATTCAAAAATTTTTATTAAAACAAAACTTTAAAAATATATATATATATATAAATATATATATCAAAAACTTAAAATTTTTTGATTTTGTTATATATTTTGTTGTTTAAAAAAAACTCTAAAAAAAAGTCTATTTCAAAAATATCACAAATTATATTTTGTTATGAATTTTATTTTTCAAAAATTTAAAACGAAAAAAATTAGGAAATTGAAAAATAAATTTCTTAGAAAGGGACGTTTAGGATAGCACCCCATCTTACCTCCTAGTACCGTTGAGAGCCCTTCACATGGTATATCTCGAGAAGTTTAAGAAATAACAAAAAAATAGGTTTAATTTTTAATTAGAGAACTCGATATTTTCATATTTATTCACATGCAAAATTCTTAGTAATTTAATATTTTTATAGTGTTTAGAGAATTTTAATGTTTTCAGTGAATTTTGAATTTTTGAGTGAAACTGTTAGCCATGTTGTGTTTCTAGTCAAGTGCACGTGTAAATAGAATTTTATGTAGATTTAAATATTCAGCATATAATTAGCTTTTCATTTTTATAATGCGTGAAAATGTTTTTTTTTTACTTTCATCTTGAATACAGGTAAAATGTAAAATAATTTAGGTGAGTAAGTAGATGTCTACTAGAGAGATATTTCACAGATCAAGAAAGAGGTATTCTTTCTCGATGTCTAGAACTTGCCCTCTAACTATTCTCAAGACTTTGCGTAAGTTAGACTTATTAGCATAAATATGATTTAGGAACTTCTTTTGGCAAGTTTGAGCTTTTGTACCTGTACCTAAAATTTTATCTTTGTTAAGCAATTTTGAGCCTATTGCCCTAGCCTTTTATTTTAGCTCCACCAAGCATTTTACTAAAGCCTGAAAAGCAACCTAATTTCACACCTAAGACCAAGCTTGAGCATAGATATACAAACTCAGTTTGTGAGTGATTAGGAGCCTTTTCGTTTTTTGTGGATCTTTTCTTATAAAAAAAAGAAATAAGAAAAAGTTCATTTATTCTTCTTTCCTCTTCAAAATAAAAAAAATAAAAGATTTTTTTTTTTAAAAGTAGGAAGAGGTATAAGAAAATTTCCAACATGATGAAAGAGTTGCAATAAATTATAAAAAAAACAAAATGATTAGAAATTTGGTTACCTTCTTAAAGACATAGCGGTTTGACTAGCCATAGCTTTTATCTTCACCACCCTCACCAAACACCTAAGCCTACATTTCAACCTAATTAAGTCCTATTGATTTGTGTTTTTAAGTTAAACAAGTGTCGTGGCGAGAGTGTGAAAGGGAAAGCCTATGTCCATCGATAATGATGGATTTCTTTGGAGGGTATTTCGATCTTCTTTCGTGCAATGTTATCTTAGTACACACACTACACTCTCCCTAAATATAATTTTAAGATTTACCGAATTTTCATTTTAAAAGTAAAAATAATAGTGGAAACACATTTTAAGAAAAATAAAAACCTAATTTGTATGCTGAGTAAGTTTTTCTACAAAAATAGCAACAAGCATAGGCATAATACTTCGCATTTTACACCTTAGGTTCAATTTTCTTTTCTAGCATTTAAAATTTTTCTACTCCCTATAGGAAGTTGTTTGCTCGGGACTAGCAAACGGATAAGTATGGGGGTATTTGATAACTCTAATTATTTCTATTTTTATTTCAATATTTTCTATTAATAGTTAGATTTAATATATATATTTTATAATTTAAAGTTCATAATTAGCTACTTTTTATATTTTATAAATATTTGTTCTAATAAAATAATTTTAAATCTTGCAGGACTAAACTGTAGAATTTTTGGAGCAAAACTGGATTTTCTTCTTTTTTGCCTAGACATGCCCGGTGACACGCCCTCCTTGGGCATGACCAGGGGTATGACACACAATAGTAAAGACTGTCAACCCTAATCGTCGACCCGTGACCAAAGATCGTCGATCAGCCATATACACTCTCGTGTTGCATCATCACACGCCCGTGTCATCCTTACACAGGGCGTGCCAACCGTGGAAGAACTGTTAAGTCGCTGCCACGTTAGATTAAATTGACACGCCCTGGGCACGAGCGTGACCCAGGGTGTGTCTGTGCATTTTTAGCCAATTAAACAGTCGTTCGTGCCGTTGCTGCCAGTATGCCGTTGCAGCTAGACACGCCCTGGTCACGGGCATGATTAGGGGGCATGATACCTCCATTAAGAGCAGTTTACTCCAGCCATTTTCCAGAAACAGATCTCACACACCCTAGGTCACAAGCGTGACCTAGGGGCATGACCCACCAGTTAACAGATTTTGGCGGTTTCCTCCTCCATTGTTCCCGGGGCTTCAAAACGACGATTCCGAGCCTGACAGGCCCTAAGTCACGGACGTGACCTAGGGCGTGACCAACCAGCAAATTTTTCTATAAATTCCAGACAGCTTCAGATTCTTAGGGGGAATTTTGGGAGTTGGAGTCTTGTAGTTTGCTGTTTTATTTTGCTGTATTTTTCATTTCCTAGTCTAATTTTACATTGTGTAAGTTTAAATTCAAGTTTACTTTTCATTTTAATCATGTCTCTCCCTACCCTATTTTGTAATTCCCTAATCATGATGAGTAGCTAAATTTCATTTAGCACTTGATCATGATGATCCTTGGAATAAAATAAACATTTCTATTTTATCAAAAATGTCTTGTTCTTGTTCTTGCTCACTTACGATTAATTCTTGAATTATATTTTATCGATTTCTTTTTTTGTGGATATGATCTTCGATTTATGATCCGTATCCTAAATGACCGAGAGGTTGCAGATATGAGGAGATCACTCAAGGATAAAAGGAGTTACATGCAATCCTCGAGAGAGGATGATAAAAATCCTCCGGATTGGAGTCAAATCCAATAGAGTGGTTCACCGCCTAAAGCAAGCTTAGGGGTTACGACTGGCCGAGAGGTCTTAATCCATCAACCTAAGGTTAGTCAAAAGCATGAGCTCGAGAGAGACGCTTTTGTACTTTTGGAACCTCCACGGTCGAGTGAGTAATTTAAGAACTCGCATTACTTTATTTTTCAAGAAGATTTATTTTATCCCAAGGGGATTCTAGATCAAGTGCTAGCCTCCCCATCATCGAAGTTCTCTTTCTTAGTATAACATTTCCTTTTCCTTGTTCATTTTAATCAAAAAACAAACTTTTTCGTCTGATAAGATAATAGCTCTTTCTTATGAGTACAAGTACTCGACAAGCCCTGAGTCAATATACGACACTTGATTCTATACTCCGAACGATAGGTATACTTGCTTCATCAACTGAAAACACGCGTTAGCGTGGATAAAATATCCATCAACATGAAAATTCTTAATGATGTGCCCTACTTTGAGCCTAACATTACCTATGTGGAGGTTCCTATTCGTGTTTTGGATACTCAAGATCGGGTATTGCAAAGGAAGACAATACCCATGGTTAATGTTTTGTGGAGGAACCAATACGTGGAGCGAGCGACTTGAGAGTTGGAGTCATCTATGATGGAGGCTCATCCTTATCTGTTCTCTTGATGCTTTTGTTAAGTGTTTTCTTTGATAACCTTTGGTTACTTTCCTTTTGTTTTGGATTTGATCCTTTTCATGTCAAGTTTCGGGACAAAACCTCTTTTTAGTTGGGGGGGGGGTTGTTGTTGTAATGCCCCTGCATTTTCAGTGTTTATTTTAATTCCTGTAGTGGCATATTTTTGATGTTGGGGCATTACGTTGATGCATGTTTAGTAGGTGCTATGGTTGGAGCATGGTTTGCTCAGTGGGTATTCCTGTGTGGTTTGTTTTTGCTTGGTTGTGTAGCTTCCCTCGCGAGCCGGGTATGGTTTGGTGACTCAGTGGAGATTTTTATAGGGATATGGTTGTGTTTTATCTTTTGGTGGTGTTTTTCCCGAGTTTGGTCTGTCCGATTTGGATTTCGACTTCCCTATTGGATTCGTAGCATCGATATTTATCTACGATGCGATTTTCGTAAGATTCTGAGTTGGTTCAGAATTCGGGTCGTTTTGACATTATTTAAATAATTAATAATATATTATATATATAAATATAAGTATAAATATGAATCCATGGCATCAAAAAACCAATTCATCATCTTCCCTACCCGAGCGACGGCAGTTTTGTGAGCGAAAGAGGAGCGGCAACCTCTGTTGCGGTTTGCCGGCGATAGAGAGCGATTTGGTGGTCAGTTTTGTCAATAGATTAAAGATTTGGAAAGCTCTCGCCGAGATCTATGCGATCGTGGTAATCTTTTCACGATTCCTCAATTACTAGGCGTTAGAGTTAGTGATTTTGAACTCCTTCTTCCTCCAACAGTTTCAATAAATGTTGTTAAGGATATTTGGCGGTCGATCCTTGTCGCGGTGCGAGAAAGCTACATTTTTTCGGAGTTTCAAGGCAAGTGGATTTTCCCCCCTTGCATGTCCATTTCTAGTTTTATTTCCCTTCCTTTCCTCCTCCTTTATAGAGTAGGATTAGCGTAGATTGAACTACGAAGGAACTCCTAGAGTAGGGCAAGTTTTTGGCCAAGACATGGAGAATCGGTTTAGGGGTTTAAGCAGAATTCGACGCATATCGAAAGGTAGAGTTCGACGGGTTTTGGTTAAAAATTCGCCAAATAACGTAGCCGAGTTCGTCGAGTTTAGGTAGGTAGGATTCATCGAGTATCGGTGGTAGAATTCGCCTGGTAGGGAGGGATTTAGTCTGAGGATAATTTGCGAGTATTAATACACTTCATCAAGTATCGGGTTAGGAAGATTCAACGAGTATCGCCGAATTGCGTTAAGGCAATTTCGTCGACTAACAGTTCGGATTCAGCGAGTGTCACCAAATTTCATTAAGTAAAATTCGGTGTGTTTCTAGGAGGATCCTTAAGTATAGTCTAGGCTTCGTAATCGTCGAGTGGGCAGTGAATCTGATGAAAATTTGGCATGTATCAGTGGAAATCGTCGAGAATCGTTAGTCTATTCATCGAATATCAACATTCTTCGTTGAGTATCACAAGTCTTATTCGCCGAGTATTGTAGAAATTCGTCGAGTATCCATGTAGTTCGTCGGGTATATTCGCCGAATTTAGCCAGGACTTAGAATATTCTTTTGGTCGAGTTGAGCCGATTCATCGGGTTTGGGCCTTAGGGTATACTTTTGGGTATTTTTCATGCATGAGTTGGGCCTTAGTGTGATTTGGGGTTTTCTCCCTCCGTTGGAGATGTCTTCTGGTTTAGGTTGTGATTTTTTTCTATTAAAGGTATTTTGGTGCTGCCATGGTTGGCTATGAATCTTTTGACCCTAGTAGATTTGTGACTATGCATGGGTGTGCTGGCGGAGAGTTCTCCCCCCACAGGTGCTGTTTTTTCCCCATCTTTGGGTGTGTCAAGGTATAAGGCCACCTTCATTTTGACCCCCGGCGGGTTTGTTACTATGGGTGTGCTGGCGGAGGGTTCTCCCCCCATAGGTGCCGGTTTTTCCCCGGTGTTTATGCTCATCATACGATGGGTCTGTAATATGTAATTACGTATTAACTTATGTACGTGTCTTCGAAGCTTACATCTTTTAGGAACTTGGTGCAAAATTTGGGATGTATAAACCTTGTGAGCACTTTCTCACTTTTATCTTATGATTTAATATTGATGGTTTCTATGCATCTTTTCTTTTCGTTTTTTGATGGTAACCCTTCTACTCTTTCGTCTTTTTTTCTACTAATAGTTTCTTTTGCCACTTGTATTTCTTGCTGAGGTGTTCTTTCTTTAAATGCCTCAGGTTCAGAGTTATAGCCGGTGGAGCGGCTGTGTTGGGTGGTAGCTTATGTGTTATAGTTGTTGCATTGTATGTCCTCATCGTCGTGAGGTAGTTTGTTGTTTTCAGTTTTAGTTCAGACATGCATACTTTCAGTGGGCTCCTGTCAGGTTGTTGACGCCCACTGGTAGTTTTCTTTTGGAATGTTGAATACTCTGCTAGCTATTAGTTCACCTTTTTGGTTGGTTGTACTTGCTCTCTGGGAAGGTTTTATGATAGGTTGCATGTTTGGTTTTTTAAAGTAAAAAAAAATATTACTATTACTTCATACATGTCATATTTGAAATCCAAATAACTATAATTAACGGTCGTAATAGCTACTTTCATAATTATTATAAATATATAGTCTTGCATACCATGAGTTGTCCTCTAGGGATGTCTATACTCATGTAGGACATCTAATAATGTAAATAAAGTACTTTCCACTGCTTATACCTATTGTTTTCTCGTGGACTAGATGAGCCACTGAATCGAGGGATACGGCTAATAGCTTAACTTAAACTGGATTTTCTCTAAATAACTCACAGATCTTTCATAAAGGTGTTAAGATAGAATTTTGCATGAGAGTCTGCAGTTATCCCCTGCTGGCGTGGCATCATGACGCGCATTTTCCCTTACTCTGTTATATCGTTAAATACAGACATAATGTGAGTTGTGATAGGAGTGATATTAACGCAACCTCTCCGACCTGAGCAAAATAAATAAAATAATAATAAAATAATAAAAAATGGTTTGGGTGGTCATGCCCGTGAGAACCTATGTCATGCTCGTGATATTGGTGAGTCACGCCTGTGGCTTACAAGTAAAATTTTTTTAAAAAACTTAAAGAAAAACATCTTATGTTTACACGCCCAAGGGTCACAGGCGTGACCCTAGGCCGTGTCATGTGAATCTGAGGCATTGACCCGGTCAATGCCTCGAGTTCATTTTTTTGTTATTTTTGTATTACTCGCCCCTGAGTCACGGTCGTGACTCTGGGGAGAGACCTGCCAAACGTCCCTTTCTGTCGATTATCGAGAGTTCATTGTTCCACACACCCATGCAGGTTACACGCACCCCAGTTATGGTCATGATAGGGGGGCGTCACCTCATAAATATTTCTATTTATGGCCTTTTCTCCCGTCTCACTCCTCCCCACACCATCTACACCTCCCTTTTTTCCTTATTTAGCCTCCTTACACAAGAATCCTCATTTCCTTTCCAACATGCCTCGCCACCATCCTCGCTCTACTACGTCCTCATACGACCACCCCGCAGATCCCACCACGACGGAAGCTGTGCTTATTTTTTAGAACTCAACCCAAAAAGACCGGAGCGAGTGTTTACATGCCAAACCAATTGTCGTCTTCTAGATTCTAGATTAGGGAATCCTTGCGGCCTTTTGCGCGACAGATTTGGTTCGAGAATTTTTATCCACCCCTAGATGGAGTTCTCTTTTTGTAATTTTGGATCTTACCTTTCTTGAGCTTACTGTTGAGTTCTTATCCTCTTTCAAATTTTGTTGGGATACGGATGATGATTTTATCATCTTTCAGATGGGCGGCGCAGTGCATCAATTCACCATCCGCCAACACAATGTTGTTATAGGTTTTTCCAACCGCTTATTCCACCCTTCCTTCTGATTTTCCTTCGGACTTCAACCTTCTTACTTTTTGGTTGCAAATCAACACGAACATCGTACCCTACACTCTGAAAAAATCAAAAGGTTGCGACCTTATTTCTCCCGCCCTACGTATTCTCAGCAACCTCCTCACATTTACCATAATCGGTCGTGGTGACATTATGGCTTGGTGACTCGAACAGACTTATTATATTTATAAAGTATGTTCTGCAGTGTCCCACTTAACCTAAGCAACATGCTTGCAATTGTCTTTCGGCATAAGGCCAAAAATGTGAGGTTGGGAGCAGTCCAGACGGGAATTACCTCACTCATTTCCCTAAACATATGGGGATTTGGTATTCTCTTCCGCGACTATACTGCATTCAAAAGCGACTTATCATTCATTTTCAGACCCTCCAGGCCCTCAACCTTGCACGTCGACTTGATGGCGAGTTCAAGGCTATCCCTCTAGGAGTCAGTGGTGGAGACTTTGACCTTGATCTCGGGGCAGGTCAAAGTGGCACTCCTCACTCTCCATAGATTCCACCACCACCGCAACCTTCTTCTATGGCGCCATGTCCTATGACCTATTGGGTTCGTCAATTTGGGTCTATTCATACACGACCTGACTAGATGTAGACCCATTTGTACTAGTGTTTTACTCATTTTGATGGTCGATTTACCGCGCTGAAGCAGAGACATGCTTCTTCCATGGTGCATATTTTGTGTTAGTTTGCGAAATTGCTGATATACTATCTGCAACATGACTGTGATAGCGAAGATAATTAGATTTCTGTTTTTTTGGGTCCATTGCTCACAATGTCCTAGATTATTAGAAGTCAAACAAGTCAATGGTATACATATTGTGGTATTTGATGTATGTTTAAGTTCATGCATGCAGGTTGGACAGGTATTCCAAGTGGTTGTGCGTGGTAGTCATAAGGTAGAGGAGTGGAGAGACAGAAATCTGCCTAAGTCTACAGGCGTTGAGTGAAATAAGTTCACTCAATACCAGATGTCAAATAAGGATGCTGGAAAGGCTGAAAATCTCCTAAGTCATTAGGCATTGAGTGAAGCTAATTCACTCAATGCCATATACCAAAAAGTGCTTTGTAATGTGTGGATAGTCACAGACCAGCAGTCTGTAAAATAATTCTGCGGCTAAATCCATCGAATGAGTTCGGCGGAATCGAATTGAATTTTAGGGATTTTGTCATTTCAAAAAGCGAGAGAACTTCATCATCGTCCTCACCACTGTTGTTGCGACAAGAAGTAGAAGTTCAAATCAATCGACCTGAAAGTTCTTCTTGTTAGCTGTTGTCGTCTTCATCATCAAAAGCAAGAAAGATGGAGCAGCAAGGGATAACTATAGATACGACAACTCCACAGCCCAAGTTGAGCAAATCCTAAAAACTATTTTCTGGAGCTGTGAAGAAGAAATCTGGACTGATCTTTCTCATGACAAAAGGAGTAAGTCACAAAGGTCATTTCTCTGTTGTCTAGTAATCAACACCAACAAACTTATTTCATTCAGTAGCATCTTCTTAGATCTGAGTTGTAAGCATATTTATAATGGCCAAGTGTAGGATCCTTTGGATCTGAGGTAGGGCTATCCTCCCAGCCTAAGTGGTAGGGCCTTTGCCCTGAGGTAGGTGGATCTTCTGATCAGTGAGTTACATGGCTTTATGCCTGAGTTGTAAGTATTGGAGGAGACTGAGTGGTCCTATGAGATCGTGTTGTAAGCTCTTAGGAGCTGAGATATTGGAGAAGTGCCTTATCTAACACACTATTAGAAAGACGGGAGGGATAGTGGATGTACCCATAATCTGGGGAACTGATATAAATTTTTGTGTCATCTAGGTGAATGTCTTGAAAGCAAAAGGAAGTAAATCACCACTTACAGCCTAAACTTATAAAAGTTAAAAGATATACTAAATACCTAGAAACCTATTCACCCCCCTCTAGGTGGTTTTGCTACCCTTGAAAACCAAGACATTCAAGTGGTATCAAAGGGAGGTTGCTCAATAAAGGCTTAACTGTCTGATTAGATCTCCAAGGGTAGTAGTCAGAGTATACTTATGGGTTCAGGAGAGAACCATAAGGAGCTTGGTTTCATGAAGCTTCCTGTCTGCAGAAAGGAATGCTTTGGAATTTGGAATGAGATGGTTAGACACTTCATGGAGTCATCTGACCCAAGGATCTTTGTCACTATCAAAGAGGGACCTTTCATCGCTATGAAGGTCTCAGCTCTAGATGACCCTATCCAGACACCAAAGACATACACAAAAATGACTAAATATGAGGTCATTTTTGCCACCCTGGACAACAGGGCATAAAACATTATTGTTAGTGCCAATGATGAGTACACCTTTATGAATCTGGTGCACTGTAAGATAGCCAAAGAGATGTGGGACACTTTTGTTGTCTACATGGAGGGTACAGAAGAGGTCAGAGATGACAGGAAGTCCATGCTCAATCAAGAGTATCAGGTTTTCAGGCAGTCCAATGAAGAGAGCATAGCCATATGCTATGAAAGATTCTTTAGAATAGTTAATGAGCTAAGGACCTATGGTCGGGTCTTCAGTTATTATGAGCTTAATGATAAGTTCCTAATGTCTCTAACTAGAGACAAGGATACTAAGATTTGTGCCATCAGGGAAGTGGAAAAACTAGCAGATATTCCTCCACCAACTGTGTTTGGGAATCTATTGTCTTATAAACTGAAGCTGACTGCATGGAGGGAGGAGAAGAAAAACAGCAAGTCCCAGGCCATAAAAATGACTGTGGACTTCAAAGCTAAGGCCATAAGATGAAACAGGGGAAAGACTCCTTCTCCACCAAGGAGGGCTATTGAGTATGACTCAGAAAGTTCAGGGATATACACATCAGACTGCCATATGTCTGATAAGGAGGATGTTGCCTTCTCTAGGTAGTTTATGAAGCTCATGAAGAGTAACCAGTTGACGAGCAGGCCCTCCTCCTCCTCTCATCATATGGAGGACAACGATAGGGGAAAGAAGAAATCCTCCAAGGAGGATAGGTATGGTCCTAAACCTGCTAAATAGATTTCTACTATAGTGGTTTGTTATTGCTGCATCAAACCTGGTCATGTAATTATTGACTGCCCAGTCAAAAGAAAGGTGATAGTGAGAAGAAACACCACCATCAAAAGAGCTAGAAGGAGAATTCCTTCATGGAAAAGAAGGAGAAGAGCTGGATTGACTCTTCTTCATTAAAATCTGAAGAAGAAGAAGCCTACATTGAGCTGATGGCAATGTTTGAGGAGGAATCCTACCAGGATCAGCCTAGATCAGAAAAGATACAATCTCTATCTAGTTCTTCTTTTGAGTCAGATAATGAGACAAGTTCCAATTCCTGTGCTACTTCATCAAGTGATGAAGATGGCTCAGAATTTGAGGAAGATATCAATCAATTGATTGATAAGTATGGTGAACTTTTACATGTATTAAAAAGGAGTAAGCTGCTAGCTAGAAAGTAGGGTTAGGAGATTGCATCTCTACATCATGTTACTTCCCAGCATTCTGAGTCAGCAACCTTACTGGAACAAAAAATCAGGGAAGTTAGCAAGCTGAAAAATATTACTATCATGTAGATAGGCACCATAAAATACAAGAATGCCCTTATTAAGGATCTAGAAGAAAAACACCAAAGGGAGAAGATAATTGTGGCTAGTTATTCTAATCCAAACTCTGTGTTTCCAATTATTGAATCCTTCTCCTCTCAGAGAAGCAAGAAGGGATTAGGATTCAACGGAAACACAAGCGCTGTCCCTTTCAAAGGAAAGGGAAAAGCTCTAGTTTAGCTACCCATTTCCTTTGAAAGGGTAAAACTCCCTTCTAACAGGTATGACAGGACTCCATGTATGGTCACTAGAAGAATGGGAATTCTTCATGGAAGGATATAAGTGTACCTACCAATGGAAGGAGAAGAGGAATGGGGATGAGTGCCTTCAAGGCAGCCCATGAAGAAATTCAAATTACCCATCATGGACCATTTGCCTTTGGTGATCCAGCCCCCACTCTCAAGAATGTTGCAGCAGCCAAAGTTTAGGGCCATCCAGCAAAGACTCTGACCAAGGATCAGTCTATCAACAAGCCTGATTTTGCTATTTTTGAGGTTGTCAAGAGCATGTCTTTTGCAAAGAAGACTGCTGGTGAAGGCATTCAGATCAAGCCAAATAAGTCTACTAGAATACTTACCTTCAGCAAGATCCTAGCTGAAAGGAATCTAAAAAAGTCTGCTAATGTTCCTTATTAACAGAGAGCTGCTGTCAGCACAGCTAGCAGACTAGCTCAGAAAAAAAGGTACAACATTCTTGATTGTTTGTAATATGGCAAGGCAGGCCATTATGTCATTGTTTGCTGGCATAATCCCAGTGGTTCAAGAGCTAAAGTCAGTCCATAAGTAAGAAAAACTACTGGTGTACATGTTCATTTTTAGACTGATAGGCACCAAGGACCCTATAAAAATTGGGGTCCTAAAGAAAAGTAAATTTTCTTTGCAGGTTAGTCCAAGTACTTATACCCCTATATGTTACTTGGACAGTTGTTGTTCTAGGCATATGACTGGAACAAGGAGTAATTTGAAGGAGTGTACTCCAGTACAAAATGGACCTAAAGTTATCTTTGGTGGTTCAGACAGAGGAGTCACCAAAGGGTATGGTAAGATCACTAAAGGTATAGTCACTATCACCAAAGTGGCATATGTGGAAGGTTTGCAACATAACCTAATAAGATAATCTAGTTATGTTATCTAGGCTATGTCGCCTAATTCCACAAGGATAAGTGCCAGATTAAGAGGTCATCTTGACAGGCACTAGGAGTGGGAACATCAATTGTTTAAATTTTCTATGTTTAGATACTTACTCCCCTATATGCCTAGTTGCAGATGAGAAAACCTCATAATGTGTCCAGTGGAACAAGAGGATAGCTCATCTAAATTATAAAACCATAGGAAAGCTCTTTAGTGAAGAGCTAGTTAGGAATGGTCCTAAGATGAAGTGCACTAAGGAGGGTATCTGCTCTGCATGCCAAAAGGGAAAACAGACCAAGACCACCTTCAAGGTCATTGGGACCAAAAACTCAGTGAGGTGCTTATACCTCCTGCATCTGGACTTGTTTGGTCCTATGCCAGTTCATAGTCTAGGTAAGAAAGTCTACACCCTTATGGTTATTGATGACTTTTCCAGATTTGCTTGTGTTTTATTTCTTAAGAAGAAGTCTGAAACCCCTGATGTCTTCAAGACATTTGTCAAGCAAATTTAGAATGAATTTGACAGTACTATGGTCAAAATCAGAAGTAACCATGAGACTAAATTTCAGTCTGAATGCATTACAAGGATCTGTGAAGAGCAAGGGATTCACCAAGAATTTTCCTCTCTTAGGACACCCCAGAAAAATGGGATTGTTGAGAGAAAGAATATGACTCTCATAGGGGATGAAAGGACCATATTGATTGACACATCTCTCCCAGAATACTTCTAGGCTGAGGTCATTAATACAACATGTCATGTCCTTAATAGGGATTCTATCACCATGCGCAACCAGAAGACTCCCTATGAGATCTTGAAGGGCAAAAAACCAAACCTGAGCTATTTCGGGATCTTTGGTAGTAAGTGCTATGTGCTAAACAATGGAAAGTCTTACGCCACTAAGTTTGCTACCAAGTCCTATGAAGGGATTTTTGATGGGTACAATAATCATATCAAGGCCTATAGGATCTACAACTTGAAAAATCAAGTTGTAGAAGAGTCTATTCGTGTAGTTTTTGATGACTCTACAATAATTAACAGTGAGCTGCCAAGCTCCTCTTATAGTCCTATAGGTATTCAAATGATGATCGACAAGCTGACTATCAATGAGGCTACTCTATTAGTTCAAGATAAATGTGAGAGAGTATGCATTCCAGAGGAAGCACAAGGCACAAAGGTTATGGATTATGATCAACAAAGTGAAGACAATGAAGATCGGGAAGTTGAAGCAAGATTGCCTCCAGCAGTCAGGCACCTAAGGGATCATCCAAGAAACCAAATCTTGGGTGATGCCAGCTAAGCAGTAGTGACAAGGAGTAAAAGTCTTAATATAGCTTTGTATTCTAGTTTCTTGTCACAGGTTGAACCCAAGAGATTTGAAGAGGCCAACACAGATCATTTTTGGATTGTATCTATGCAAGGGGAACTGAACCAGTTCAAGAGGTGTCAGGTCTCGAAGCTGGTTCCCAAACCACAAGGATATAATATCATTGGAGTCAAGTGGAATAAACTCTATAAAAATGGTATTATAGTTAAGAATAAGACTAGGCTGGTGGCTAAAGGATACATGCAAGAAGAAGGTATTGATTTTGATCAAACTTTTGCCCGCAATAAATAGATTAGAAGCCATCAGACTGTTCCTTGCTTATGCTGCATATAAAGAATTCAAAGTCTACCAGATGGATATGAAGTCATCCTTTCAGAATGGTGACTTAAAAGAAGAGGTTTATATTGAACAACCTCCAGGTTATTTTTGTCCCTAATTAACCAGATTCTATTTATAGGCTTAGGAAAGCTCTATATAGGTTGAAGCAAGCCACTAGAGCATGGTATGATACATTATCTAGCTTTCTCATTGAGAACAAATTATTAAGGGGGAAGATAGACAAGACCCTATTCCTAAGGGAATCTAAGGGCAAGATCATCCTAGTTCAGATTTATTTTGATGACATAACATTTAGATCTACTGATGACAACCTTTGCAGGAAGTTTGCCAAACTTATGGAAGGGAAGTTTGAGATGAGTAGTATGGGTGAGCTCAAGTTCTTTATGGGCCTCCAAGTAGGACAAACTGATGATGGCTTGTCCAAATCACAGTCTAAGTTCACCAGGGAGTTGATCAAAAAATATTGTATGGAGAATACCTCCACCATGAAAACTCCCATGGGGTCAAGTATGCATATAGACAAAGATGAGGTAGGGAAACCTGTAGATGAAATTTTGTATAGAGGGATAATTGGCTCCCTTCTATACTTTACTGCATGTAGGCCAAACATTATGTATGCTACACATGTTTGTGATAGGTATCAGGTCTGCCCTAAAGAACCTCACTCCTCTACTGCTAAGAGGATTTTTAGGTATCTTAAGGGCACATTAGATCTTGGCCTATGGTACCCTAAAAATGTGCATTTTGACATAATAGGCTATTCAGATACAGATTTTGCAGGCTACAATGAGGACAGGAAAAGCACTTCAGGCACCTATCAGCTCTTAGGAGGAACACTAGTGTTATGGAACAGCAAGAAGCAAATAAGTGTGGCAATATCAACAGCAGAGTCAGAATACATAGCTACTATGAGATGCTGTGCACTGTTGATGTGGATCCAGTATCTGCTCTATGACTATAACCTCCAGATAAGTAGAAGTCCTTTATTTTGTGATTCTACTCGTACAATCTCTATAACTAGGAATCCTATCTCATACAGCAGGGCTAAACACATAGAGATTAGGTATCACTTTATAAGAGAGAATGTGGAATGTGAAGATATTAGTCTTGAGTTTGTCCCTACAAACAATCAGGTGGCTGACATCTTAACTAAGCCACTAGATGAAGCAAAGTTCAACACCTTCAAGTTTTAGTTGGGTATGTTGAACTTTGTCTTGCTTCAAATGCTCCTCATATTATTTCTATTGCAGGTTATACAACCTCTTACAGGTTGCAAAAACATTCAGTGGTATCAAGATCTCCAAGTGGTTCAAGAGATTATCAGAAAGGATGATAAAAGATGCTCCAATGGAGGGGGAGCAAGTTCAGCTTCCTGTAGATAAGTTACAAGAAGTTGATTTTCTATAATCAGATAGGGGGAGCATATGTTCAGAGGAGGATAAAGCCATCACCCCATGACTATTTTATAGAAGTCAAAAAGGGGGAGAAGGAAGGGATCAAGGAAATGATCAAGGATAGGTAACAAAATAGGGGCAGCAGGGAGTATGGAGTAGTAAATATCACCCTGCAGGCAAGCTAAATGGGGAGATTGTTGGGAAGAATGAAAGGATCAAGCATCAAGAAGCAAAATAGGGGGAGAAGGGAGCAGGGAGTAGTAATTATCACTATGCAGGAAAGGTAAATGGGGAGATTGTTGGGAAGAAGGAAAGGATCATGTATCAGGCAACAAAATAGGGGGAGTTGTAAGTGATCATCATCACCTTACAGGAAAAGGAAGTGTGGTAACCTATAACTTGATACTCTTGTTATATAGTGTTAAGTTTTTCAATTTACTATTTTATGTACTACATATGTTAGGGTATATCATTTACTAAGAATTTTATTTAAGGGTTTTGACTTCTTCAAATAGGGGGAGATTGTTGGTTCCATTGCTCAGAATGTCCCAGATTTGTAGAAGTCAAACAAGTCAATGGTATACACATAGTTGTATTTGATGTATGTTTAAGTTCATACATGCAGGTTGGACAGGTATTCCAAGTGGTTGTACCAGGTGGTCACAAGGTAGAGGAGTGGAGAGAAAAAAATCTATCAAGTCCACAGACATTGAGTGAAGCTAGTTCACTCAACGCTAAATGTCAAAGAAGGATGCTAAAAAGGATAAAAATCGCCTAAGTCCATATGTATTGAGTGAAGCCAGTTCACTCAATGCCAGATACCAAAAATCACTGAGTAAGGTGTGGACAATCAAAGCCCAGCAGTCTGCAAAATAATTCTGTGGCTAAGCATACAAAGGTTAAGTAAAGCCAGTTCACTCAATGTTAGATAGCAAAAGCGTTGACTAAAGACAAGACAGTCAAAGCCCAGTAGGTTATATAGACAATATTACGTCTAAGTCCACAGGCATTGAGTGAAGCCAGTTCACTCAACGCCAGATTGCAAAAGTGCTGAGTAAAGACATGATAGTCAAAGCCCAGTAGGTTGCAGAGACAATATTACGGCTAAGTCCACAGGTGTTTGGTGAAGAAAGTTCACTCAACGCTAGTTTAACAGAAGCGGTTAGTCATGCTACATCAGTCAAAGCCTAAGAAGAAAGAAGGCAGAAATCGACTAATTTTAGAATTGTCGAGTGAAGCAAGTTCACTCAAAGTAAGTTGAGCAGAAGCGTAGAGTCATGTTGTTTTAGTCAAAGCCTAAGAAGAAAGAAGGTAGAAATCGACAATGTCCAGAAGCGTTGAGTGAAGCCAGTTCACTCAACACCTAATCAAGAAGACAGGAAAAGGCAGAAAGTATTGAGTAAGGACAGCTCACTCAATGCCTTTAGATAGATGAAGAATTTGGCTAAGTCTAGAGGCGTTCAGTGAGGAAGGTTCACTCAACACTCTCAACACCTAAATACAGAATGATGAGCCAAGTCTAAAAGGGTTGAGTGATGAAGGCTTCACTCAACGCACTCAATTCCTGCGAAAGCAAGAAAATTGGCTAAGTCCACAATCATTGAGTGAAGCATGTTCACTCAATACACTCAATGCCTAAGGAAGCAGAAAGTTGGCTAAGTACAGAATCGTTGAGTTGAGCTCGTTCACTCAACGCACTCAATGCCTGGTATGGAACTGAGAATTTATCTAAGTCCACGGATGCTGACGTCAGCCAAAGTCAACAAAAGTCAACGAGATTCAAACTCATTGTAGGAAAGCTGGAATCCACCACTGATAGCGCCGATAGCCAGCTGTATAATATATACTGTAAAAAGAAGACTATATGCCAATAATTAATGTTGGTCCCACAGGTCAAGAAAGTTGTTGCACAACGGAAGATAAAGGAATGAGATCGGTGGAATTTTTTAGGGCTTTTGTCTTTTCGGAATCGAATAACTTTTAGGGCTTTTGTCTTTTCGAAAAGTGAGAGAACTTCATCGTTTGCCTCACCATTATTGTTGCGACAAGAAGCAAAAGTTTAAATCAATTGACCTGAAAGTTCTTCCTGTTATCTACTATCGTCTTCATCATCAATAGGAAGAAAGAAGAAGCAGCAAGGGCTAACCCTACCTGCGACCATTTTACAGCCAAGTTGAGCAAATCCTGAAGACTTTTTTCTAGAGCTATGAAGAAGAAATCTGGACTGATCTTTCTCAGGACAGAAGGAGAAAGACACAGAGATCATTTCTGTTGTCTAGTAATCAACACCAACAAACTTATTTCTTTCTAAACGATCATCTAAATCTGAGTTGTAATCCTATTTATAAAGGCCGAGTATAGAATCCTTTTGATTTGAGGTGGGTTCTATCCTCCTCCTTATTGGTAGGGCCTTTGGCCTGAGGTAGGTGATCTTCTAATCACTGAGTTGTAGGGCTTTGTGCCTGAGTTATAAGTCTTAGAGGAGATTGAGTGTTCTGCGGGATCAATTTGTAAGCTCTTAGGAGACGACAGCTTAATATTGGAGAAGTCCTTTCCATCAACACCACAAGTGCAGGAACCAGTGAACGTACCCATAATCTGGGGAACCACTATAAATTGTTGTGTCATCCGGGTGAATGTCTAGAAAGCAATAAGAAGTAAATCACTACTTACAGCCTAAACATATAAAGGTTAAAAGATATACTAAGGACCTAGAAACCTATTCACCCCCCTCCTCTAGGTGGTTTTGCTGCCCTTGAAAACAAAACATTCAAATTTGTATCAATTATATAGAGGGTCTATTGTATCTTCATCTATTTCTTATTATTATCAACATTTTGTGTACTTTTTTTTCTTTTAATCAAAATTATCAAAAAAATCTTGTGTTTCTCTTTATTATTTTTCTTTCAGGTCAAAATTAGTGCAGAATTGGACTCTTCATGGAAGTCTTCTCTTCCTCTACTTTTTTACATACATTAGGGATAATGTTTCATTTAAGTGTGGGGGATATTTCTCACTAGTTTAACCTCTTTTTTTCAAAACATAAAAAATATATGACTTTATATATATATAATACAAGCAGTCGTGTATGGGGGACCCCGTGCGGGCAACATTTTTCATGGGGTGTAAAATTTGTCATGGGGGTGCATTTGTCGTGAGGGCGACATTTGATGTGAGGGAGATATTTTTTGGGGGGTGAAACATTTATTGTGGGGGCGACATTTGTTATGGGGAGACATTAGTCGGGGGCAGCGACATTGGTCGGGGGCGGCGACATTGGTCGGGGTCGACATTGGTTGTAGACGACGACATTGGTCGGGGGCGAAATCAATCATGGACGGCGACATTAGTCGCGTGCGGTGACATTTATCATGGGCTTGGATATTGGTCGACGGCAGCGACATTGGTCGGTGGTGGAGACATTAGTCAAGGGAGGCGACATAAGTCATGGGGGCGACATTGGTCATGGAGACAACAT